>CANTUQ010000098.1:3600000-4320000 GCA_947683425.1 Excoecaria cochinchinensis
GATTTGGAGTTTGTGGGCCGTGGTAGCAGGCCAACAGCTCAACATCAGCCATGAGATTCTGGTTAACCTGGTGAGAGTATCCAGGGGGGCAGCCCCTATAGTGTATGTTGGTGGAGTCATTACTAGACTACTCTTGAGTTTGGGTGTTCGTCCAGATATCCTAGGGCGTGCCTTGGATGAGAGCATTTATGTGGATGGTCCGGCAGCGATGACGATGGCTATGATATTGCCGATACCGGGTCAGGCCGAGGCATACAGGCTTTGTACTATTCATGAGACCAGACGTGCATTTGGCTCGCCCTCACTAAAGCCGGTAGAGGAGCAGCCCCAGGATCAGCCTCAGATGGAGCAATCTCTGGCGCAGCCTCAGATGTAGCAGGAGTCTCTCGAGCATCCACAGCACCAGGAGGATCAGCCTCCCCGACACCCACAGCATCAGGAGGGCCAGCCTCTGCAGCAGCAGCATGAGAAGGAGCATCCATATACACCTTTGGACATAGGGATTGAGTTCACTATGGATGAGCTATTTGCTACTCCTCCGGCGCAGAGAGTACAGAGTCCTACTCCGCCTCCACCATCGAGAGTACATCGGATAGCTCCCCGGGCACCTGAGAGATTCAGTCCATATGCTAGAGCAGGGGACCCGAGGGCATCTACTTCTACAGCTCCACCTCCAGAGCGGGCACCAGAGTCAGCTCCCCCTCCATTCACACCATCGATGCACCCGGCACAGCCAGATTTTTCTGCAATTTTGACCTCTATGTTCGCCTCCTTTGAGCACAGACAGGAGGAGAGAGATAGGGCCCTTCTCGGGCAGCTTGGATAGCGACATAGAGTCATTTTGGAGCGGCTGGATCAGTAGCAGGGTATTATCCAGGAGCAGGGGAGGCTTATTGACCATTTGAGACAGGAGCAGGAGAGGCTTGTGGGTCAGCTGAGGTAGGAGATGAGCGTCTCCCAGGATGAGGCGGCCCAGAGGGTAGATGCATCTGTATAGATGGTGGATGAGTCAGTTGAGGCTCTCAGATTCAGGATCCAGGTCCTAGAGGGTGCCATACCTCCCATCGCCCAGTCCGTGCGAGAGTTTAGAGAGCATATAGAGGATAGGCGGAGGAGTATGGGGACTACCTCTACAGATCGGACCCTCCGCCTGGCCGGCGCTTTCAGAGAGTTAGGGGGGTCGTTACTGATACACTACAGTTCATGACGGTATGTGCACAGCCTTTTCTTGACGAGTATGCTCAGGTCCAGTTCCAGCAGCAGGACCCAGTGAGAGCACAGCCGTTATCAGTACCAGTGGCTGTACCTCCCAGATACCAGCGATAGGCCAGAGCCTCGGCTGCTCAGTAGGCCGGACCATCAGCCCCTCCCAGGCAGCCATCTGCTCCAGGTGCGGGACCATCCGCTTCTTCATCACGAGACCAGCCGGTTCATCTATCAGATGATGACGATCCAGAGGAACTCTCAGATTATGCACCATTATAGATTGTTCAGGGAGTTCTTCTGGCTTTGTATTTATACTTTTTGTTTTAATCACATTTGTATATTGTACAAAACTTAACCTTTTAGTGGAAAAACATTTATGGTTAACATGTTAAATTTGCATATTATTTCTTCATGATTTAACTTTCTTAAAAAAGAGAAAAGATAATTGATCATATAATAAAAAGGATGATAAATAATAAGGGAGAGACATAAAAATGTTCATAAATCTACCGATCAAGTTAATTGGTAGGAGAATTAACAAGAATCTCTTACAATATAGGAACATGGTTACACCAATTCAAAAATGACCAATAGTCAAAAGGAGGGATAAACCGACCAAGCATTATGTCCTTCAAGATCACATTCAATATTAGATGAGAATAAACAAATCGCAATAGGACTAGCAAGATAAATCAGCCACTGTGCATGCCTAGACGAGGACAGCGGGGCACACGCGATAGATTAGACCGCACTTCGTAAGTTGGAGCAAACTCGGTGCAGCTCAAGAGAGCAATATGCACTTCGTAAGTTGGAGCAAACTCGGTGCAGCTCAAGAGAGCAATCCGCACTTCGTAAGTTGGAGCAAACTCGGTGCAGCTCAAAAGAGCAATCCGCACTTCGTAAGTTGGAGCAAACTCGGTGCAGCTTAGAAGAGCAATCCGCACTTTGTAAGTTGGAGTAAACTCGGTGCAGCTCAAGAGAGCAATCCGCACTTCGTAAGTTGGAGCCAACTCGGTGCAGCTCAAGAGAGCAATCCGCACTTCGTAAGTTGGAGCAAACTCGGTGCAGCTCAGGAGAGCAATCCGCACTTCGTAAGTTGGAGCAAACTCGATGCAGCTCAGGAGAGCAATCCGCACTTCGTAAGTTAGAGCAAACTCGGTGCAGCTCAGGAGAGCAATCCGCACTTCATAAGTTAGAGCAAACTCGGTGCTGTCACACCCCATAAGTGGCCTATTTGGAAATCAGTTATTTTAATTGGACAATTAAGAGCAATTTGGTATTTTAATTGGGAAAGAGGATTAAATTGCAAGTATTAATAAAGTAATTAGATTGCAGAATTTTAGTTTAGTGAGGAGAAGGTAATTAGTCAAGGATTATTTGGTAAAAGAGGATTAAGTGGATTTGAGGAATTGTGCATGTGTGCCAAGTGGAATGAGAGTGTGTTTGTACGTGGTGAGGGAAAAGAGAAAACTGAGGGAAACTCAGTTGGCTGGAAACAGATTACTTGAAGTTCTCTCTTTCTTGCTCTCTCTCTCTCTCACGTAAAGCACATTCTGTTCCTTCCATTTGCATGTGTGTTCTTCCTGTTGTGAAGCTTGAGTTTGGGTCTGTTAGAATCTTCAGAAGGTAAGTGGCAAGAGTTCTATAGGATTTTTATGATTGAATTTCCTTTCCTCTCGTCTTTGGGTATGTAGAGAATCTGTTAATGGTTTTTGATTGTGGTTTTTACTTGTTTGCAAGCCTCCGAGGATAAAAGAAAAGAGAAGGGAAAGGGCAAGATGGTGGATTGAGAAGGTTCAGTGGACATTTTTGAGCTTCTTCATCAGGTTTGGGAGTGTGTCTGTCTTGCTCATTTTTGGATCCAGATTGCAGTTTTGTTGCTAATATAGTTATGTTTGTTGGAATATTGAAATGCATGAGTTATGTAGTGTTCTATACATGATTACAGTAGGAAAAGAATGGTGATGAATTTGCAATTGAGATGTTTATACATGTATTTGAATGTGAAACTTTGGTTAGTGACTCTCTCTCTCTGTTTGTTACTGTGAATATATGATAATGTAAAAATGTGAGTGAAATTACTGTAAATGTGCTCAGAAGACTTAAAGGTACGTATTTGCATAATTATTGCATGAAAAATGGATTTAGACAAACTGGGGGTTGGGTTTTGGTTGTACTATGTTTTCACGATTTTCTGGGTTTTGATGTTTTCTGGAAATTCTGAACTTTAGTTTTGAGAAGAAGAAGAGTGTGAGAAGAAGATCACGAGACGTGATGGAGCGTCACGCCGTGACCCTCTTCCCTAAGGAAGGTCACGCGACGTGATGGGGCATCACGCCGTGATCCCCTTCCCCTGGCGAAGTCGCGACGTGATGGAGCATCACGCCTCGCGACCTCGCCTGTATTCCCTGCGTGTCACGAGACAAGTTTCGTGACCTCTCTCTTCCTCTCCTCACAGGCGTCACGAGACGTGACTAATGGTCATGCCGTGACCGCCTGTTCTTGCTTGCTGTTTTGCGTGGAGCTCGCGTGAAGCCAGCGTCACGAGACGTGACCAGTGGTCATGACGTGACTGGCTTCTGCTTGCTGCCTGATTCTTCCTAAAAGCATGATTTTGAACTTCCGATTTCAAGGGTTTTACACTACATGACAACTAATTAGTTTTAAAATCTGGATTGTATTTTAATAATTGCATAATATTGGGTTTTGATTATATGATTAATAATATAAATATACATGGATTATTTCAAGATGAATTATAAATGCATATTACATCCAGTAATTAATATTTGGATATATGTATATGTTTCTGATTTTGATCAATGTACATGAATATATGAATTGTTGAGTTGTATTCTTTAAGCCTGAATAAGTCATAGTAGTGGATAAGTAAGCGCTTACTTAGGTCAGAGTGTGTGTGCAGCTGCTATATGATAAAATGATATATGCGGGTCCGTTTGGATCCTTGTTTCGACCATGTTTGGTCTATATGGAAATAAAGCGGGACCTCGGTCTCTATATGAAAATTATATGTTCGAGACTCATGTCTCTATATGCTTGGGATACTGTGTTCTATCAGTATCCAAATGACCGTATCCACTTCTTAGGTTTATACCAGACTAATCAGGCTACATGTTTATATGTGATATATATGTTGAGATGTTTATTGACATGATTAAAAGTATATGTTGCACATGAATTCTTGTATATCCTGTATCGGTGTAATCAGAGAAGTATGTTTGTATTTGTTAATTACTTATATTGTAAATATCATAAAGGTGATGAGATACTATATTGTATATGTATATTGTTATTTTGTTTTGTTCCTCCCCACTAAGCGTTATCGCTTAGCACGGGCTCTTTTCCCGTGCAAGTGGCGAGTTTGGATTAGAGTCAGAGATCTGCAGGTCGGCCACTAGGAGTCTTTTTGAATGAAGTTATTTGAAGTCTTCCGCTGTAATTTTTGTATATGGCTTGAGTATAGCAAAGTAAATCTTTTGTAAAGGAACAAATATTATTTTTGTATATGTATTTGCTTACGAGCCTCTTTTTGTAAAACGATATTGATATATGTTATATGTAAACAGGATTTTACTATTAAATGATTAAAAGTTTCTTTATTTTACCTTTGGTTTTTGTTTATATATGTGTATTTGAATTTGTATATGTGTTCGCCCGCGTGGCACTCCGGCATCCTTCCAACGGGGATGGCGGGGTGTTACAGGTGCAGCTCAGGAGAACAACCCTCGTGTTTTGTAAGTCTGGAGCAGACTCGACGCATTGCTACTTCCACGGCAAAAAGGTAAGGACTGCCACAGGTATGCATTTCTTTCCTTTCTTCTCTGAATTTTGGCTCATCTAGACACTAGTGCACTAGTTTCCCCAAAATTGGGGGCAACTGTAGACACTGGGTCTTGAGGCAGTCCAGGTTAGAGTTACCCGATGAAGAGATCTACATTGGTTCTCAGATAAATGGATGGAATTCGGAGGTTTTCGTCTTTCAGTTTCACAAGTATTAAAATCTTTTTCTCTATAGCGTGAGGCTTTGGAAAAGTTTTGGAAATTTTTCTTTAAATTGGAAGTTTTGCTCCACAGACGGGATGGCCATCTGAGTAGGGATGCCCGTCCCTACTTGGGGTGATCCCCGTCTCTATTCGTAGTAGGGATGGCCCGTCTCTAGCTAGGGACGGACACGTGTAGACACCGGGTCCTGAGTCAGCCTAGATCGAAATTACCCAATGATGATAATTGCCTTCACAAGCTTAAAAGGTTAAAAGTGATGGTTTTCTCGTCAAATTTGCATTTTAGAGTGAAAAATTAGATAATAAAAAAATATATTTAAAAAATTAATTTTGAAAAATGGGGGCTTAAAATTATGGTTTTTTTAGTCAATTTAAAATTTTAAAAAAATAGAAAAAAAATAAAAAAAAAAAATTTTCGGACCGCGAGTGTCGGGCGCGGCAGCGCGCTGGCGCCCAGCTCGCAGGCGCCTGGGCGCCCAGCGCGCAGGCGCCCAGGCGCCCATCGCGCAGCGAGCGCAAAAGACGACGCTCAGCGTCGCCGATGCTGCGCGTCATTAAAGGCGCGCGCAGCATCGCGCACGCTGAGCGCCGCACAAAGCGCTCGTACGCGAGCGCCAGCGCGCGGGTTTCGCGCGATTCTCGCCTGGTCGCCGCGTGAGTCCCCGTCGCTCTATAGCGACGGGCGGCGCCCCTTGTGGCGATGGCTCCCTGGCCGTCGGTACAGGGTCTGATACTCTTTTCCTCTTTTTCAGCCTTTTTTCCGATTTTTTCACCCAAAAATCCGTTTTTTATCCCATTTTTTTGGGGTTTTTGACTTCAAATTAAATTCTAAAATATTTTTTTTAGGTAATTAAATAATAAAACTTGATTTTATCATTAAAAATAAAATAATTTTGGGTTAAAATAGATTTTTTTCCTTAATTAAATTAGGGCAACCTATTTTATCCTATAAATAGTTTATGATGAAATCAAAAGAGCCTCCTCTCTCCACTTTTTTTAGACCTAAAAATTCCAGATTTCTTCTTCTTCTTCTTCTATTTTCTCTTCTAAAATTCCAGATTTATTCCCCAACCAAAAATCAAAAAGAAAATCAATTGTTTCATTCTTTTTTCCAACATAATTTCTTCTAAACATATTTTTTAGAGGAAGTTTTGTTGTTGGATTTAATTTTTGAGACAAATAGAATAATTATTTGTTCTCAAAATTGTTTTTCTTCTTTTATTTTGGGTTCAATAAAACTTTTTCATTGATTTTGTTTTGAATCTCTTTTTGATAAAAAATTGATTTTGAGACAAATAAAATAATTGTTTGTCATCAAAATCTAATTTTTATTTGATAAAACTTCAATCAATTTTTCTTTATTTTAATCAATAAAACTTTTTTTTGATCAAAATCATTTCTTTAGGCAAAGGTATCAATTCTTTGTTCTTAAAGAATTTTTGATCATTTTTATTTTCATGTTTCTTGGAATAAAATTCCAACATTTTCATAATATTTCACTCTAATATTGTGAATCATCAAACAAAGAAATCAATCATCTTTTACCTTCATCGAATCCGAAACTCTGAGGGTAAACATTCTGGGCTTGTTTTTATTATTTCTTTGGGTTCACATCTCATTTATTTATGTATATTTTATTTTATTATTTTCATTTATTTTATTTTATTATTTATTTCAGATTTGATTTATTTAATTTGTTTATATATATATGATTTTTATTCACATAAATATTGATTGTTTTTTAATTTTAACATGTAATCAATTTATTTCACTTTAATTCATCATTATTCTTAACATGTAATTAATAAATTCATTTTAATTAATCTTTTTGCCATGTAAATGGTTTATATCATTTGTGAGCATATTTAATTAATCATATTGTTCATTTAATTGTTTTCGTCATTCTTTAATTGTTTTCATTTATTATTCTTTTCTTTATCATTTTATATATTCTTTGATTCGTTTATCTTCATCATCATTGTCATCATGTGTATATTTTTACATGTACTAATTAATTAACATGTTTTATTTTATTTTCATCACATCATTTAATCATTTGTCATATATAATCCATGTTTCTCATTTTCATTTTGGTTTGTTAATATTTTTGATTCCATTATCATTCTTTTCATATCATCTTATTTTATTTTAATTTGTTATTCATTATTTTGTATGTTTAATTGATTTAATCACTAACATTGTTTTAATGGTATTTTGTTTTTATGTCTAAACTCATTTTTTCGCTTGGGCGTTTTTGCGAGCACATCGGGAGGTCCAAAAAGGCTCGTTTGGTTCATATACATATTTTCATTCGGTTTGTAATATTTTATTTAATTTTGCCATTTAATTTTCTTGTAAAATTATTTATTTAGGCTCGCTAAAAAGAAAATCACAAAAACGTTTTTATTAATTAACTTGACATTCTTTTTCTAAATAAAAGGGGACCAATGTCCAAAGTTTTTCATACCTAAATAAATCATCACATCAAAACTTTTTCATAATAAATATGCATGCGAGGACCAATGTTCTCACTATTAATGAATAACCCGTTTTATGCATGTATTTCACTTTTATAAATGGGAGTTGTATTCCGCTCCTAGTGTTATTGTAATTTATTTTTAAATGTTTTATTTTGGATTTTGCTTACATTTACCGCTTTTGATATGAATGATTGCGCCTTTAATTTAAATTGCATTGTGTGGAAAGTTGATAAAACAATGAATTCAAAACTTAATTATGATATTAATCAAGGTATAAATAAATGAGAAGTTCCGAACCAGCTCTGGTCTTTGGGCTCAAGAGGTTAGAGGTTATCCTCCAAGATACTTCTTGTGTCACGAGGCTTTAGCGTTAATCCTAGGCTCCTTAGGGCGAGAGGTTTACCTTCCAAGACCCCTCTGGCTGGCCCAAAATGGATACAAAGCGCAGTCTTAGGCTCTCCGAGGCGAGAGAAACTTTTCCAATGTTCTATTGGGTGGCGACTCCATGAAACCTCCTTGTTGCCCAACATAGACGCACTTGCGATTTATTGCAAGCTGCCAACGGACCCACAAATGCCCCGATCGCCCACGTGCGGGCAGTCGAACGGGCGGCCGCGGGGATCCGGCGCGCGTCACAGTGGCGACTCCGCTGGGGACGTACTCGAGACTTCGATTCGAAAATACCTTGATTAAAAATCATAATTGAGTTTTAATTCAAAAATTTCATCTTCTTTCAAAACTGCATTGCATCTCATTAGAGCCTTAGATCTATGCTAGTTTGGTCCCTCTATTTGCCCCGGTGCGTTCCTGAAGCACGACCCTATTTTCACTCAATTTAGGGAAGTGTTAAGGATAATCACCAGCCCAAGCCTCGTACCTTAATGGTATATAAAATGGTGACCCGATCGGTCGTTACGCTCGTGATGAGCTAGACCCATCGTGCAGGGACCATGCTTGGGTAGCCCTAAAGTAACACCACCCATGACCAAAGCTCATATAATGGCAATAGATACTTCCCCTAGGTGGTATGAACCGTAATATTATGCTTGCTATGTGGATCATTATATATTGGACAAACCCAAATAATTTGATTGGTCACCTAATCAAAGGCTTTCATGCCCCGATAGGCCCATGTCAACTTGTTCGGGCTGCCTAAATACATAACGATCATAACCCATCCGCTTGCACATTAGATAAGAGATGTTATGATGCCGGTTTTTCACCGAGCACCATACGCATCCATCGGGTTCCCCGCTAACCCATGGATCAAGCCCACCTAGGAAAGAGACCGCATTACCTCGTGTGTGGGAGTAATAAGGTTGGAAGGCTCTACTTGTTTGCATGTGATTGTAAATGTTGCATAGCTCACTATCATGCATTGTATATGTCATTCATGCATCATCCTAACAATCTAATTTTTTCAGCCATCATAGATTCATCTAAGTGGACTAGAGGTTCCGACGGTCGGCTAGTAAGGACAAATCTGCTCTTTGAGTTGCCGGAACTAGTGTCTGACTGGGATTCTGAGTCATTCTCGTCAATCAGTGAATCCTCTCTTGAATCATCAATGGCAGAAGAACCTGGAGTTTTGACCACTCAAGACCTAGCTAGGAGGCTAGAGGACTTCGAACGGAGAGTGCTAGACATGATGGGTGCCATGGCTGAAAGGATTGCCCATCCACCTGCAGCCCCACAGCCGCCTGCTGCTTTACAGCCACAGGCAGTCCCTCCTCGGGGGCAAGCCGAACCACCTGCTGGTGGGGAGGCTCCCTTCATTGGAGCTGCTGCTCGCCAACCCAATAATGAGCACAGAGCTGCCGCATACATCGAGCCAAGAGGGGAAAGGATTCATAACCCCAACGATGATTTCCTGATGGAGGAAGAAGAAGAAGGGGTGCCGATAGTCCACCAAGCTGCGAGGCCCAGAGCACCCAGAGTAGAGGATGAAGCTTTAAGAGGTATGAGACAGCAGATCGAAGCTATCACCCGCATGCTCTCAGCTGGAAAGGGGGTCAACCCAGAAGACAGAGATCTGGGGGATGAAGAGCTGCTGCCCCAAAGATTCAAGATGCCCGAGCTTCCGAAGTTTGATGGCACCTCTGACCCATCCGCCCACATCAAGCAGTACACCTTGGTGATGAAAGGCACAGGGCTGAGTAAGAAGCAGAAGGTGGAATATTTTTGCCTTAGTCTGGTGGGCCCGGCAGTTGACTGGTACCATGGGTTGGATAGGAGGTCCAAAGAGGACTGGGACCTTTTGACCGAAGAATTCATGAAGCAGTACGACTGCAGCACTAGGATGGAGGTCACCCTAAAAGACCTCGAGCTTCTACAGCAGAAGAATGATGAGTCATTCCATGAGTACCTTACAAGATGGAGAAACAGGGTCATGGAGATGAAGAGGAAGCCTGACACTGCAGACCAGATCAGGCTGTTTATCAGAAACTCATGCCCTTACTTAAGGGACTTGCTCAGTTTTAAGGGGCTCAAGGACTGGGAGTCGCTTAAGGATATCGCTATAGAAGCTGAGGCGGCTTACCTGGCAAAGAAAGCAAGCCAAAATAACTTCGCTGGGAAAGGCTATGGGAACCAGTCGGGATTCAAATCAGGCGGAGCTGGAGGCAGCAACAGCAGAAACTGTAGGACGGCAGAGGTCTCAGCTACTGGAGTTGGGCAAGGTCAAAGATACTACTCCAACTTAGGCCGCTCTCTATCCTGGGTACTGGAAAAACTGATGAAAGAAGGCAAGTTACAGCCATTGCCATCTAGACCAGCTTTGAGTCAGGGACAGCCGGGACATAGAGGTGATCAGTACTGCACTTACCACCAGCACACCGGCCATTTGACTGACTATTGCCGTATTCTGAGAAATAAGATCCAGGATCTCATTGACACCAATCAGATCACAGATCCTGAGAAGAGAGAAAAGAAGAAGAAGGCAGGCTACAACGCAGTCCCTCCACCGCAAACATGATCGTGTCTTGCAGTCCACTAGTGATATTGCTTTTAGATGCTGAAATTCTATTTATTTTTGGAACTTTTTATTTTCTGTTTGTAATAAAGAGAACAATTTTGCTTATTTGTATGACATTTCTATTGATTTCATTTCGCATGATCATAACACATTTACTTTGGCATTAATTCAAATAATATGGCTGCATTTAATCTCGAAACTTTGGGAAATCCCAAAGAAAATCTTGATAGCATCTGATATAACTCCTGAAGAGAGAGAGAGTCAGAGAAAAAATGAAAATAAGAGAGAAAAACTAGTTGCAATTAGGGGACTGGATGGAAACTCACTAAGAGCACTAGAACCTTTCTGATTACCCGTCAAAGCGATCCCTGGATAAGACGGAACCTAGAAAATGATTTAGGCAACATTTTCTTTGTATAGCTCTCTAAATGACCATTTCCTACCCTTACTTCACAATCGCTTGCTAGCCCATTGAGCCTTTATGCAGGTATGCTGAATGCGTACCAATTTTGTTGTTACACACATTAAAACTATCCCCTCGCCTAAAATGATTTTGGCCTCCCCTTAGAAGAGTGGCCGCTCTAAAAAGGATGGATGTACATTTGAACAATCTTTCTTTGGACTATCGAAATTGCCTTGGTAAGGGCGAGTTTACACTTTGAAAAAAAAAACAAAAAGACCTCAAAACAGTAACCAATTGACTAGTTTCAATAATTACCCTTTTATTGTTATTCTGATCTCAAGGAGCTGAAATGTTACCGAGCCCAAATTCAAGAATACCTTTGTATATACAACTGAGCTGAGAATGGTTCATCCATCAGTCGAGAAAATATTGCGGCCATTTTTCTCTAGCGACCTGATCCTCCTTTGACAGCCATCTACCTAAGCCTGACATTACAACCCAAGTAAGACCTCTTGATTCTTGGTTCAGTCTTATCCAATTAGAGGAGATGACCTTCTAAAGAGGTTTGGTACGTAAGAAGAGGCCTATGGTGTTTCTTGAGCTTAAAGCAAGGAGCCACGAGTGCATTCATGCATTCGAGTTAAGTCCCGTCCCCAAAGTTGCATCTAGAATTCGCATTCAAAAAAGAAAAAAATTGAGAGAAAATCTTCAATCATAAAACCCGAGAGGGCTAATTGATAACAGGAGTTTGATGCTTTCAAGATCTATCTCGAGATTAGCTAAAGTCTTGTAGTTTTTAAAGTCAATGCCAAAATAATGATCATGTTTAATGAAATCAAATTGAAACACATGCATTTATGCAATGATGTGATCAGAGTATTGTACCCTGTGTGATCAAACTCATGTATCTGCCTACCCTCTGCTACTCTTAGCACGCAAACGCTTCAGCCGATTCATCCTATTATCATATGTGAAGAATCAAGCTCATGCAACCATGTCCTAAGACTCCCGAAAGATTCTTGCCAACAACTTCAGCAATCTTAAAAAAAAAATAAAAAAAAAACAAAAAAAGAGAGCCGTTAGAGTGAAAACCGTAACTGGCGCTCTAAGCAAAACTAGGCAAAAGGATAGGGTGAAAACCTGAAAACAGGCAGTCTGTCCTTCAAAAAAAAGAAGAAAGAGAAAAGTCGCTGGATTGGGTTGGGTCCATTCTAGACAAAAAATAAGGCACGGGGTTATGTGAAAATCCACAAAGGACGCATCTCCCACTAAGAAAAGCTAGTGTGAAAATCCACAAGGGACGCACTACCTTCAAATAATGACTACAGGTACCAGGTGAGAATGTCGCAATCCCGAAGGGCATGAAATTCAAAAGCAGCTTAAAAGGCATCAATTATATCGCAAATCGCAGCTAGCCCGGCTATCATCTTCAAGTTCACACAGATGAATTTTTATCCTGCATTCCTGCATTACTCATGCATTTCACTTGCATGCTCACCATTTTTGCATAGTTTAGTTTCCTTATTTTGCAGAAAGAAAGGCTTGAGGGGAACACTGACAAAAGCCGAGTGATGGCATCGGTCAAATCATCAATCAAAACCTCAAGTCAATCATCAATCCAGACATCGATCAAAACATATATCCAAGCCTCAACTCAATCATCAATCCACATACCAGCTTAATCATCAAATCCAAGCACCATCCAAAGACCTCTCAGGGGGCAATCAACCAAAGACTTCTCAGGGAGCAGTAAATCGAAGACCTCTCAGGGGGCAATCAATCGAAGACTTCTCAGGGAGCAGAAAACCGAAGACTTCTCAGGTAGCAGCTAACCGAAGACTTCTCAGGGAGCAGAAAATCGAAGACTTCTCAGGGAGCAGCAAACCGAAGACTTCTCAGGGAGCAGAAAATCGAAGACTTCTCAGGGAGCAGAAAATCGAAGACTTCTCAGGGAGCAGCAAACCGAAGACTTCTCAGGGAGCAGAAAATCGAAGACTTCTCAGGGAGCAGCAAACCGAAGACTTCTCAGGGAGCAGAAAATCGAAGACTTCTCAGGGAGCAGCAAACCGAAGACTTCTCAGGGAACAGAAAACCGAAGACTTCTCGGGGAGCAGAAAATCGAAGACTTCTCAGGGAGCAGCAAACCGAAGACCTCTCAGGGGGCAAACGATCAATAAACCGAAGACTTCTCAGGGAGCAGCAAACTGAAGACCTCTCAGGGGGCAAACAAACAATCAATGAACCGAAGACCTCTCAGGGGGCAAACAATAAATGAACCGAAGACCTCTCAGGGGGCAAACAATCAATGAACCGAAGACCTCTCAGGGGGCAAACAATCAATGAACTGAATACCTCTCAGGGGGCAAATGGCAAAGAACTAAAGACCTCTCAGGGGGAGCACAGTTCCAAAATTCACAGCGGTTAGCACGATGGCGGCACAACCCACAAGAGGTTAGCACGACCACGGCACTACCAATTCACAGCGGTTAGCACGATGGCGGCACAACCCATAAGAGGTTAGCACGACCACGGCACTACCAATTCACAGCGGTTAGCACGATGGCGGCACAACCCACAAAAGGTTAGCACGACCACGGCACTACCAATTCACATAGGTTAGCACGATGGCGGCACTACCCACAAGAGGTTAGCACGACCACGGCATTACCTGTTACAACCAAAAGACAGCAACAGCTATCATCACAATTCCATCAAGCGGAAAGACGGCCGACTCAGGTACGCGTCTCTTTCCTTTTCTTCTTTGAGTTTAGGCTCACCTAGACACTAGTGTACTAGATTCCCCTAAACTGGGGGCAACTGTAGACACCGGGTCCTGAGTCAGCCTAGATCAAAGTTACCCAATGATGATAATTGCCTTCATAGGCTTAAAAGGTTAAAAGTGATAGTTTTCTCGTCAAATTTGCATTTTAGAGTGAAAAATTAGATAATAAAAAAATATATTTAAAAAATTAATTTTGAAAAATGGGGGCTTAAAATTATGGTTTTTTTTAGTCAATTTAAAATTTAAAAAAAATAGAAAAAAAAAAAAAAAAAAAAATTCGGACCGCGAGTGTCGGGCGCGGCAGCGCGCTGGCGCCCAGCTCGCAGGTGCCCATCGCGCAGCGAGCGCAAAAGGCGACGCTCAGCGTCGTCGATGCTGCGCGTCGCTAAAGGCGCGCGCAGCACGCTGAGCGCTCGTGCGCGAGCGCCAGCGCGCGGGTTTCCCGCGATTCTCGCCTGGTCGCCGCATGAGTCCCCGTCGCTCTATAGCGACGGGCGGCGCCCCTTGTGGCGACGGCTCCCTGGCCGTTGGTACAGGGTCTGATACCCTTTTCCTCTTTTTCAGCCTTTTTTTCGATTTTTTCACCCAAAAATCCGTTTTTTATCCCATTTTTTTGGGGTTTTTGACTTCAAATTAAATTCTAAAATATTTTTTTTAGGTAATTAAATAATAAAACTTGATTTTATCATTAAAAATAAAATAATTTTGGGTTAAAATAGGTTTTTTTCCTTAATTAAATTAGGGCAACCTATTTTATCCTATAAATAGTTTATGATGAAATCAAAAGAGCCTCCTCTCTCCACTTTTTTTAGACCTAAAAATTCCAGATTTCTTCTTCTTCTTCTTCTATTTTCTCTTCTAAAATTCCAGATTTATTCCCCAACCAAAAATCAAAAAGAAAATCAATTGTTTCATTCTTTTTTCCAACATAATTTCTTCTAAACATATTTTTTAGAGGAAGTTTTGTTGTTGGATTTAATTTTTGAGACAAATAGAATAATTATTTGTTCTCAAAATTGTTTTTCTTCTTTTATTTTGGGTTCAATAAAACTTTTTCATTGATTTTGTTTTGAATCTCTTTTTGATAAAAAATTGATTTTGAGACAAATAAAATAATTGTTTGTCATCAAAATCTAATTTTTATTTGATAAAACTTCAATCAATTTTTCTTTATTTTAATCAATAAAACTTTTTTTTGATCAAAATCATTTCTTTAGGCAAAGGTATCAATTCTTTGTTCTTAAAGAATTTTTGATCATTTTTATTTTCATGTTTCTTGGAATAAAATTCCAACATTTTCATAATATTTCACTCTAATATTGTGAATCATCAAACAAAGAAATCAATCATCTTTTACCTTCATCGAATCCGAAACTCTGAGGGTAAACATTCTGGGCTTGTTTTTATTATTTCTTTCGGTTCACATCTCATTTATTTATGTATATTTTATTTTATTATTTTCATTTATTTTATTTTATTATTTATTTCAGATTTGATTTATTTAATTTGTTTATATATATATGATTTTTATTCACATAAATATTGATTGTTTTTTAATTTTAACATGTAATCAATTTATTTCACTTTAATTCATCATTATTCTTAACATGTAATTAATAAATTCAGTTTAATTAATCTTTTTGCCATGTAAATGGTTTATATCATTTGTGAGCATATTTAATTAATCATATTGTTCATTTAATTGTTTTCGTCATTCTTTAATTGTTTTCATTTATTATTCTTTTCTTTATCATTTTATATATTCTTTGATTCGTTTATCTTCATCATCATTGTCATCATGTGTATATTTTTACATGTACTAATTAATTAACATGTTTTATTTTATTTTCATCACATCATTTAATCATTTGTCATATATAATCCATGTTTCTCATTTTCATTTTGGTTTGTTAATATTTTTGATTCCATTATCATTCTTTTCATATCATCTTATTTTATTTTAATTTGTTATTCATTATTTTGTATGTTTAATTGATTTAATCACTAACATTGTTTTAATGGTATTTTGTTTTTATGTCTAAACTCATTTTTTCGCTTGGGCGTTTTTGCGAGCACATCGGGAGGTCCAAAAAGGCTCGTTTGGTTCATATACATATTTTCATTCGGTTTGTAATATTTTATTTAATTTTGCCATTTAATTTTCTTGTAAAATTATTTATTTAGGCTCGCTAAAAAGAAAATCACAAAAACGTTTTTATTAATTAACTTGACATTCTTTTTCTAAATAAAAGGGGACCAATGTCCAAAGTTTTTCATACCTAAATAAATCATTACATCAAAACTTTTTCATAATAAATATGCATGCGAGGACCAATGTTCTCACTATTAATGAATAACCCGTTTTATGCATGTATTTCACTTTTATAAATGGGAGTTGTATTCCGCTCCTAGTGTTATTGTAATTTATTTTTAAATATTTTATTTTGGATTTTGCTTACATTTACCGCTTTTGATATGAATGATTGCGCCTTTAATTTAAATTGCATTGTGTGGAAAGTTGATGAAACAATGAATTCAAAACTTAATTATGATATTAATCAAGGTATAAATAAATGAGAAGTTCCGAACCAGCTCTGGTCTTTGGGCTCAAGAGGTTAGAGGTTATCCTCCAAGATACTTCTTGTGTCACGAGGCTTTAGCGTTAATCCTAGGCTCCTTAGGGCGAGAGGTTTACCTTTCAAGACCCCTCTGGCTGACCCAAAATGGATACAAAGCGCAGTCTTAGGCTCTCCGAGGCAAGAGAAACTTTCCCAATGTTCTATTGGGTGGCGACTCCATGAAACCTCCTTGTTGCCCAACATAGACGCACTTGCGATTTATTGCAAGCTGCCAACGGACCCACAAATGCCCCGATCGCCCACGTGCGGGCAGTCGAACGGGCGGCCGCGGGGATCCAGCGCGCGTCACAACACGTGTCTGTCCGTCCCTAGTCCAGCATTACAGCCCGTCTGTATCCACATTTCCATGCGTGCCCTTAGTAGGGATGCCTGTCGGTAGTTGCAGGGATGCCCATCGGTAGTGATCTGATCAGTTATCGCCGAATTTGATAAAATTTTATCTCCTATCCCTCAAATATTGGTGGAGATTTGGTTAAAGTTTGAATTTTAAACTCCTTTTAAAATTCAAACTTTAAACTGATCTTATCCTATTTTTTATCTCCAAAAATTCTATAAATTGGGAAGTAGAATTCATTATTTTGGGTTGGAAAAATTGAGTAAATTTTGGGGTTAGAAAATTTGATAAATTTTTGGTGGAGGAAATTAACCATTTTTTTTTTTAAGATTGAAATCTTTTTTAGAAAGGGTTTTTTGTGAGCAATTTGCCAAAAATCTGAAAAGTCTTGGTTTATTTTCAGAATTTTATTCGATAAAAATTCTTCCAATTAATTGATTTACTCCAATTCTTCTTGTGAATTAAGCCAGTTTGAGGAAGCGAAATTCATTCGTTTCCATCAATACAGCTAATTCAAACATTCGATCGCTATTAAATTTTCAAGAAGGGAAAATACATATTTTCTTACTTTGATCTATTTTATTTGATCCTTGTGAAGCATGCGGGGACCGAAACCATTTGATATTCACCCAAAAAGGTAAAATCCGAGGGTAAACATTCTGGATTAATATTTGTGTGATTTAATTAACTTATACTAATTTTTTTTTTATTTTAACTTATTTCTTGTAAAGTTTCCTATTATTTTCCTTTCTTTATTTTATTCATCAATTTTGACACTGACATGTTTGTTCCTATGAGTTATTTTCCTGACTGTTTGGAATTGGAGTTGTAAATGATGATAGTCGAGCCAATCAGAGGATTTCCATACGGGTTCTTTCTTCACCCTTGCTTTTTATTCATGTTATTAAGATTGTTTCAATATCGTTAAAGTGAAAAGGGCCAAATATTTTATAGTAATTAATTTGGGGTTTTTTCTTGAAAGCTGTGGACCAATGTCCTGTTTTTAACCAACAAAATTGACACTTCTTAAAAATCAGTTTGTAACAAATATGCATGGCAGGACCAATGTCCTCACTCCAATGAATATCCTGATTTCTGTATGATCTATATGTTGTTTTTATAATGGGGGTTGTATTCCGCCCCTAGTTTTATTGTAATTTATTTTGAGAATATTTATTTTAATAATGCTTTATTGCCTTTGACGTGAGTGATTGTGCCTTAATTAAATGCATCGTGTGGAAAGTTGGTGAAACCATAAATTTGAAACTTAATTATAATATTAATCAAGGTATAAATAAATGAGAAGCCCCGAACTCACTCTGGTCTTTGGGGCTCAATGAGGCGAGAGGTCTAAGACTTCCAAGACACCTCTTGGGTCTCACCAAAAGACTGGAATTTACAATCCTAGGCTCCAGGGGGTAGAGGCAGTGGCCTCTAAGATCTTTCTGGCTAGCTCAAGATGGATATGTATGCGCCGTCTTAGGCTCGCTGAGGCTAGACGACCCTTCCCAATGTTCTATTGGGTGGCGACTCCAAGAAACCTCATTGTTGCCCAAAATAGACGCACTTGTAAATACCTTACAAGTTTTAATGAATCCCATCCTGCTCGCCCTAAAGTGGTCTTTCAGGAGGCCATGGGGTTCGGCGCACATCACAGTCGCTAAGAGCTATGATTATTTACCTGATGAGTACTCCGGGTGTTGGGTACTACCATATAGTGCAAGCGGAGAGATCTGAGTCGGCTCTGAGAGAGAGAGCTCAGAGGAGGAATCCCCCTCGTGGATGATCTGGATCATCATCATCATCATGTAAGAGGTCAAGGAACCAACATGATGAGTCTTCAGGTCTGGTTTTGAGAGGCAGAAGGCAAGGTTCTGCCATGGGTTCTAGTGCAGGCAAAGGTGGTCTGGTAATAGGACGGATGTTATGCCTGAGTGTTCCCACTGCAGGATGTGCCATTGGGGTGAGTGTAGGTGGCTCACATGTGGTTGTTTTAGATGTGGTAGCACTGATCACTACCTGGCAATTTGTTCGAGGTACAATGAGGCTTTTGGTGATCAACGTGAGGCTAGCAGAGTTGGTTCTAATGCTCCGCAAGCTAGTCGTGGTAGAGGCCGAGGTAGAGGTCGAGGTGGTCGGCATAGAGAGGGAGCTCCATCAGAGTCAATTGAGCGTCCTTTGACGGTTCCTGCTAGAGCTTATGCCATGAGAGCTCGGGATGAGCAAGATGCCCCTAATGTGATTGCTGATAAGTTCCTACTCTTTGACACTGAGTTATATGCTCTAATTGACCCTGGCTCCACACACTCATATTTGTGCACAAGTATATTGTTTGATAAGATGCATGATGTTGATCAGTTAGATTATGAGGTTTGTGTGACTCGTCCTTTAGGACATAGTGTCAATGTAGTAGAGTGCATAAGAATTATCCCCTTTTGGTTCAGGGAGTTGAGTTTCCTACTGATTTGATTGAGTTGCCTTTTCGGGAGTTTGATATGATTTTGGGTATGGATTGGCTTGATAAGCATCGGGCTATTGTGGATTGTCATAGGAAGGTAGTTGTGTTGCGAGATAGAGATCGGTCTTCAGTAGTGGTTAAAGGATTGGGTTCAAGTTCTTTAAGTAATATGATCTCCGCCATGCAAGCTAAGCGGTTTATGAGGAAAGGATGTGAGGCATTCTTAGTGTGACGCGTGTCGAACCCCGTAGGATGCCCCGAAGGTCCGCTCTTAGGGCTTTTGAGAGAGGTTCATGAAAACTTGTAAGGTATTTACAAGTGCGTCTATTTTGGGCAACAAGGAGGTTTCTTGGAGTCGCCACCCAATAAAACATTGGAAAAGTTTATCTCACCTCAATGAGCCTAAGACGGAGCATCTTATCCATTTTGGGCAAACCAAAGGGGTCTTGGAGGCATTCACCCCAATAGAACATTGGAATGACCCTCTAACCCTATGGAGCCTAGGATTGTAAATTGAGTCTTTTGGTGGGACACAAGAGGTGTCTTGGAGATCCCATTCCAATGAAACATCAGAATGGTCTTCTCGCCTCGTTGAGCCCAAAGACCAGAGATGGTTCGAGACTTTTCATTTATTCATACCTTGGTTATTTTATAATTAAGTTTTGAATTTAAGTTTTCATCCCTTTTCTCATACATCTCGATACAATAATTAGAGCGCAAGTTTGATCATTAAAGGAAAGAGATAAATAAAAGGTTAAATAAAATAAAGTACATGAAAATAAAATACAACAAAACTAGGGGCGGAATACAACCCCCATTGTAAATAAAATACAAATCATGCATAAATCGGGATATTCATTAATGATGAGAACATTGGTCCTCGCATGCATATTATTATGAAATAATTTTTATGTGATGATTTTCATTTTGGATGGAGAAAATTGAGACATTGGTCCCATTTTTATTTAGGAAAAATACCAATTTAATTTATAGAAATACTTTTGTGTGATTTTTTAATTAAGCGTGCATAAAAACTATTTCATTTAACAATTATATAACAAATAAATCAAAAATAAATAAAAGAAAATTAACATGTACAATAAAATGATCAAACCCCGAATCTCCTCCTTCGCTTGCATGGATGCTCAAAGAAGAAAAAATACGAATTTGAAACAAAAAAAAAAAAGCAAAGGCAAATAAAATTTATGTTAGTGATTAAACCAAAAAAATTAATTAAATGCATAAAACAATAAATCATAGATTAGAATAAATAAAACATGCATTATATATTACAAGTCAATTAAATAACATATTAAAATAAATTGATTAACATATTAAATAAAACAAATAATAATAATAATAATAATAATAATAATAATAATAATAATAATAATAATAAAATGAGGTAAGACAAAAATAATATTTAGAAATATTAGATCTATGTACAAAAACACATGAAATAAATAAAAACAAAATAAATGTAAAGATCTACATGATTAACAATTAAATATAAGCAAAATAAATAAAAGAAAAATAAAAGTTAAGGGATCAAGTCTAGAATATTTACCCTCAGATTTGGATTCGATTGATGATGAAAATGATTGATTTTCTTTGTTGCAATTCACAAAATAGAGAATATAGATGTAAAAAAAAAGTGTGTAGAGAATTCTTGGAGAAGAAGAGAGAAAAAAAAAAAAGAAGATGAAAAATGATCCTCTCCCAAAATCCTCCAATTTTCCCACTTAAAATGAGAAAAAAGGAAAAAAATTGATTTATGGAAGAAAAATCAGATTTTTAATTCAATCCCTTGATTTTGGGTGTAAAAATGGAAGAAAGTATTCAAAATCCCGAAATTTGGGTCAAAAGAGGTCAAAAAGAGGAGAAAAATGAAATTTGGGCGAAAAAGGGGCATTTTCGACAGATTTTGGCCGATTTGGGCTACCGACGCCCGTCGGCCGTGTGCAGATCGCACATTGCAGGTGCGAGCGACGTGCAAGGTGTCGCTTGCGTGCTGCGTGCTGGGGCCCTCGTGCGCCTGGGCGCTGCCGCGCCCGACACTTGCCGAAATATATATATATATATATATATATATATATATATATATATATATATATATATATATATATATATATATATATATATATATTTTAAATATGACTAAAAAACACCAAAATTTTCAAATATCATTTTTAACACTAATTTCTAAAATATTTTTAATATGTTTTTGTTTTTCACTCTAAATTGCAAATTTTGCAAGGAAACCATCAATTTCAACGTTTTTCGCGTGTGAAGGCAATTATCATCATTGGGTAACTTCAATCTAGGCTGACTCAGGATCCGGTGTCTATAGTTGCCCCCAGTTTAGGGAAATCTAGTACACTAGTGTCTAGGTGAGCCTAAACTCAAAGAAGAAAAGGAAAGAGACACGTACCTGAGGCAGCTGTCTTTCCAATGCGGGAAACCTGTGGTGGTAGTTGTTGCCATCTTGTGGGCGTGTTATTGTTTGTTGAAGCGGTAGTGTTGTGGTCGTGCTAACCCTCCATAAAGCGGTAGTGCCGCCATCATGCTAACCCTTCGATTTGATGAAGCGGTAGTGCCATGGTCGTGCTAACCCTCCGTAGAGTGGTAGTGCCGCCATCGTGCTAATCCTTCGACTTGATGAAGTGGTAGTGTCGTGGTCGTGCTAACCCTCCGTAGAGCGATAGTGCCGCCATCGTGCTAACCCTTCGATTTGCTGAAGTGGTAGTACCGTGGTCATGCTAACCCTCCGTAGAGTAGTAGTGCCGCCATCGTGCTAACCCTTCGATTTGATGAAGTGGTAGTGCCGTGGTCGTGCTCACCCTTCTGTTTTGATGAAGTGGTTGTGTCGTGGTCATGCTAACCCTCCGTAGAGTAGTAGTGCCACCATCGTGCTAACCCTTCAATTTGATGAAGTGGTAGTACCGTGGTCGTGCTGGTAGTGCCGCCATCGTGCTAAGCCTTTAGATTTGCTGAAGTGGTATTGTCGTGGTCGTGCTAAACCTCCGTAGAGTAGTAGTGCCACCATCGTGCTGACCCTTCTGATTTGTTGAAGTGGTTGCCCCCTAAGAGGTCTTGGGTTGAGGTCTACCCCTTGAGAGTCTTTAGTTGATTGTTTGGGTTGATGTCGTCACTCGGCTTTTGTCGATGTCCGCATCAAATCTCTCTTTCTGCAAAATAAGGAAACTAAAATATGCAGAAAAAACAGTGAGCATACAAGTGAAATGCATAAGTCATGTAGGAATGCAGGATAAGAATTCATCTATGTGGACTTGGAGATGACAGCCGGGCTAGCTGCAATTAGCAATAGGATCGATGCCCTTTAAGCTACTTTTGAATTTCATGCCCTTTGGGATTGCGAGATTCTCATCTGGTACCTGTAGTCATTATTTGAAGGTAGTGCGTCCCTTGTGGATTTTCACATTAGCTTTTCTTAGAGGGAAATGCGTCCTTTGCGGATTTTCACATAACCCTATGCCTTATTTTTTCCTAGAGTGGACCCAACCCAATCCAGCGACTTTTTTTTTTTTAAGGACAGACTGCCTGTTTTCAGGTTTTCACCCTATCTTTTTGCCTAATTTTTGCTTAGAGTGCCAGCTACGGTTTTCACTCTAACGGCCTCTTTTTCTTTTTCTTTTTCTTTTTTTTTTTAAGATTGCTGAGGCTGTTGGCGAGAATCTTTCGGGAGTCTTGGGACATGGTTGTATGAGCTTGATTCTTCACATTTGATAGCAGGATGAGTTGGCTGAAGGATCTGTATGATAAGAGTAGCAGGGGATAGACAATGAACAACTTTGATCACACAAAGTGAACTGTTCTGATCATACCAATATATTATTGCATAGATGCATGTATTCCAATTTGATTTCATTAACCATGATCATTATTTTGGCATTGATTTCAAAAATACAAAACTTCAGTTAATCTCAAGATAGATCTTGAGAGCATCAAACTCCTGTTATCAATCAGCCCTCTCGGGTTTTCATGATTAAAGATTTTCTCTCAACTTTTTTTTTGAGCCTTTGCCATGAACCTTCTTCAGTCCTTCAGTATTGGTTGAACTTGCATCCATCTTCATTTGTTGGGGAACCTGCTCTTTCTGACGACGATCCTTTTAGCATCAAAAATTTTTGTCCTGGGCATTGTGCAAACTTGCTAAGGTAATGAATTTTCTTCTCTTTTCTTATTTCTTGGATCTTGGCCATGGAAGTCTTTCTCTTGTTGGCTTTTGTGTGGTTCAATTTTCGAAGTAACCTTTGATGATTGAGATGGAGTTGTATGCTGGCTTTAAATGGTTTAGGACAAAATTACAGTTTAGGAAATGACTATGGTTTTTGTTTTTTTCTTTTTTCTTTCTATCTTTCTTTTCTTTCTTTCTTTTTCTTTTTTTTTTTTTGCTTCTCTTTGCTTTTGTTTTTCTCTCTTTTTTTCTCTTTTTCTTTTTTTTTTAAGAGGTAATAAGTCATCCTCCTAAGTTTGGTTATAAGGGTCATTGCCAGTCTCACATGATTAAAGGCTGGTCTCAATTGGCTTTGGAGTACACATATCTCGGATGGTTGGGAAAAAAAGAATTTTAAGGCTTGGTTCTAATTTTGTTGGGTTGCACTGCATGAATCTTGGACATTGAGAAGAAAGGATTGGCTTTTCGAATTTCGTTGATCGTCATGTTTGCACATTTAAGCAGCATTGCCCCCACAATACCCTTGTTAATTGCCTGCATGCCCTTCCAAGTTCAGGCAAAGGCCCCTTTTTTTATTTTTTTTTTTATTTTTTTTGTCTCTCTCAAGGATTCCCTCTCTTCAGGAGTTATATTAGATACTATCAGGATTTCCTTTGGATCTTCCAAAGTTTCGAGATTAAATGCAGCCATATTATTTGAATTAATGTCAAAATAAATGAATCGTGATCATGTTAAATGAAATCATTAGAAATATCATACAAATAAGCAAAAATTGTTTATTGAAATAACAAAAAATTGCGAGTACTGTCATAAAAAGGTTCTTGGAATAAAGAGAAACGAGCATCTAAAAGTATTATCACTAGTGGGCATGATCATGTTAGCGGTGGAAGGACTGCATTGTAGCCTTCCTTCTTCTTCTTCTCCCTCTTTTCAGGATCATGTCCCTAAGATTTCTGATTGCTGTTCTATCTCTTTCTCTTTTTCCTCGGATCTAAAATCTGATCAGTGTCAACCCATTTTTGTATGCACTCCCTTAGAGCACGGCAATAATCTGTTTTATGCCCTGTGTGCTGATGATATTCACAATACCAATCCGCTCTATGTCCTGGCCTTCCTTGGCTCTTAGTTGGCCTTGGCAACAGTGGTTGCAACTTCCCTTGCTTAACCAAATAAGCAAAATGCTTTTATAGAGGCTTTTCTAAGGTGACACGGTCACTTCGAGTCGTTTCCCTAGCCGAAACCTTCACGTCTCGAAAACTTATTTTGCTGCCCCCTCCAATTCTTGCTTTAGGGAGCATAGGTGGTTCAAGACCCCAAACTTGCTTTCTTGGGACTCGCCAGTCATCGAATAGGTCAGTGGCATACTTATGAGGATCCATTATCCCATAACCTTCAGTTGGCTTAGCTGACCACGCCTGAGAGAAAGGCTCGCCTATACCAAAGCAATATTTTTTGGTCACTCCAGCCATCGGCCCTTTTTCAATCTCCTAAATTCGAACGGAACTATCACCTCTGCATAGACCACTTTTCCTCTCCGAGTTCGCGGTACCAAAGGTGAGCCTCTTGCTGGCTGCTTGGGCAGTAGCATATTTGGATTGCTGAATTGCCTCCTCGAGGACGTCCATTCTTCTCCTGGGGTCACCCATCGTCGTCATCCCGGACCCCTCATTACAAGCATGTCCTTTGCCTTTTTGCCTCAACTGTGAAACACAAGGCATCTTCCCTCTAGACTCGGTTCCTGGCATGCATGCTATTGCAATCGGGCCTTGTCTACTTTGTGGCACGGCAAAACCAGTGTGTTGTGCCCTGGTAGATGGTGCCATCGCGGCATCAAAGTCTTCTTTCATAATCTTCATCCATGCTTTAAACTCTTTTAACCTCCTCTCTAAGTCCTGTGCTATCCTATCTATTTCATCAATAATGAGTGTATGATTTGCGCCCGGTCTTCCTGATGGATTGGCCATTGAAGGTGATCTGCTAGTCATTGAAAGAGACTCAGAATCCCAAATAGGCACTAATTCTAGCAACTCAAAAAGCCAATTTGTCCTTACTAGCCGGCCATCTGAACCTCTAGTCCACTTAGATGTATCTATGATGGCTGAAAAATGAAATTGTTAGAATGATGCATGAATTACATATATAATGCATGATAGTGTGTTATGCAATATTTACAATCACATGCAAGCAAGTAGATCCTTCCAACCTTATTACTCCCACACATGAGGTAATGCGGTCTCTTTCCTAGGTGGGCTTGATCCATGGGTTAGCGGGGAACCCAATGGATGCTTATGGTGCTCAGTGAAAAGCCGGCAACATATCATCTCTTATCTAATGTGCACACATATGAGTTTTGGCCTTTATATATTTAAACATTTCAACTAAATTAAGATGGGCCCATCGGGGCATGAAAGCCTTTGATAAAAGACTATTTAATTTGGTTGAATTTGTTCAATATATAATGGCCCACATGGTAGGCATGGTATTAAGGTTCATACTACTTAGGGGAAGTATCTATTGCCATTGCATGGGCTTTGGTCATGGGTGATGATATTTTAGGGCTACCCAAGCATGGTCCCTGCTGACGGATCTAGCTCATCACGAGCGTAATAACTGATTGGGTCACCATTCGATATACCTTGATGGTACGAGGTTTAGGCTGGTGATTATCCTTAACACTTTCCTATATTGAGTGAACGCAGGGTTGTTCTTCGGGACCGCACTGGGGCTGATTGAGGGACCAAACTAACATAGTTCTAAGGCTCTAATGTGATACAATGCAATTTTGAAAAAGGATGAAATGTTTAAATTAAAACCCAATTGTAAATTTTAACCAAGGTACTTTGGAAGTGAAGTCTCGAGTATTCTCCCCAGTGGAGTTGCCACTGTGATGAGCGTCAAACCCCGCAAGACGCCCCGAAGGTCCGCTCTTAGGGCCTTCGAGACAGGTGCATGAAAACTTGTAAGGTATTTACAAGTGCGTCTATTGTGGGCAACAAGGAGGTTTCTTTGAGTCGCCACCCAATAAAACATTGGGAAAGTTCGTCTCGCTTCAGTGAGCCTAAGACGGCGCATCTTATCCATTTTGGGCAAACCAAAGGGGTCTTGGAGGCATTCACCCCAATAGAACATTGGAATGACCCTCTAACCCTATGGAGCCTAGGATTGTAAATTGAGTCTTTTGGTGGGACACAAGAGGTGTCTTAGAGATCCCATTCCAATCAAACATCGGAATGGTCCTCTCGTCTCGTTGAGCCCAAAGACCAGAGATGGTTCGGGACTTCTCATTTATTCATACCTTGGTTATTTTATAATTAAGTTGTGAATTTAAGTTTTCATCCCTTTTCTCATGCATCTCGATGCAATAATTAGAGCGCAAGTTTGATCATTCAAGGAAAGCGATAAATAAAAGGTTAAATAAAATAAAGTACATGAAAATAAAATACAACAAAATTAGGGGCAGAATACAACCCCCATTGTAAATAAAATACAAATCATGCATAAATCGGGATATTCATTAATGATGAGAACATTGGTCCTCGCATGCATATTATTAAGAAACAATTTTTATGTGATGATTTTCATTTTGGATGGAGAAAATTGAGACACTGGTCCCATTTTTATTTAAAAAAAATACAAATTTAATTTATAGAAATACTTTTGTGTGATTTTTTAATTAAGCGTGCATAAAAACTATTTCATTTAACAATTATATAACAAATAAATCAAAAATAAATAAAGGAAAATTAACATGTACAATAAAATGATCAAACCCCGAATCTCCTCCTTCGCTTGCATGGATGCTCAAACAAGAAAAAATACGGATTTGAGACCAAAAAAAACAAAGGCAAATAAAATTTATGTTAGTGATTAAACCAAAGAAATTAATTAAACGCATAAAATAATAAATCATAGATTAGAATAAATAAAACATGCATTATATACCACAAGTCAATTAAATAACATATTAAAATAAATTGATTAACATATTAAATAAAATAAATAATAATAATAATAATAATAATAATAATAATAATAATAATAATAATAATAATAAAATGAGATAAGACAAAAATAATATTTAGAAATATTAGATCTATGTACAAAAACACATGAAATAAATAAAAACAAAATAAATGTAAAGATCTACATGATTAACAATTAAATATAAGCAAAATAAATAAAAGAAAAATAAAAGTTAAGGGATCAAGTCTAGAATATTTATCCTCAGATTTGGATTCGATTAATGATGAATATGATTAATTTTTCTTGTTGCAATTCACAAAATAGAGATAAAAATGAAAATAATAAAAAATTAGAAATTTATTCCAAGAGAAAATTGATAAAAAATTGGAATAAAACATATTCTTAAGAATAAAGAATTCACCTCTTTGTCTCAAGAATTATTATTGATGAAAAATTGTTAAAAAGAGAAAATAAAATCAAGTTTCAAGAACAAAAATAGAAAAAATTATTTCTTTTGTCACAAAAAATTGTTAGTGAAAAATTCCAATCTCAAAAACAAAGAATGATTTTCTTTGTCTGAAGAAAAATTCTAGATTAAAAAATTAAATTTTTTTTAATCTTAGAATTTTATTTGGAGAAAATAGATGTAAAAAAAAAGTGTGTAGAGAATTCTTGGAGAAGAAGAGAAAAAAAAAAAAAATAAGAAGAAAAATGACCTCCTCTCCCAAAATCCTCCAATTTTCCCACTTAAAATGAGAAAAAAGGAAAAAAAATTGATTTATGGAAGAAAAATCAGATTTTTAATTAATTTCCTTGATTTTGGGTGTAAAAATAGAAGAAAATATTCAAAATCCCAAAATTTTGGGTCAAAAAAGGTCAAAAATAGGAGAAAAATGAAATCTGGGCAAAAAAGGGGCGTTTTCGGCGGATTTTGGGCAATCTGGGCTACCGACGCGCAAGGCGTCGCCCTCCCGCATGCAGCGCACTGTCATGCCCGACACTCGCCGAAATATTTTTTTTTTTAAATATTACTAAAAAACACCAAAATTTTCAAATATCATTTTTAACACTAATTTTTAAAATATTTTAAATATATTTTTGTTTTTCACTCTAAATTGCAAATTTTGCAAGGAAACCATCAATTTCAACGTTTTTCGCCTGTGAAGGCAATTATCATCATTGGGTAACTGCGATCTAGGCTGATTCAGGACCCGGTGTCTACACTTAGCAGTTGTTTTGGATTCGAAGCGTGATTAGGTAGAGATTGAGGATATCGCCATTGTTCGGGAGTTTGGTGATGTGTTTTTGAGTGAATTGCCTGGTTTGCCTCCCGAGAGAGAAGTGGAGTTGTCCATAGAGATTTTGCTGGGTACTTCATCCATTTCGAAAGCACCTTATCAGATGGCTCCTGTAGAGTTGAGAGAACTCAAAACTCAGCTACAAGAGTTATTGGATAAGGGGTTTATTCGACCTAGCATATCTCCATGGGGAGCCCCGATTTTGTTTGTTAAGAAGAAAGATGGTTCTTTAAGGATGTGTGTCGACTATAGGCAAATTAACAAGGTCACAGTGAAGAATAAGTATCCCTTACCTAGAGTTGAGGATTTGTTTGATCAGCTTAGAGGTGCAGGTGTCTTCTCCAAGATTGAGCTTCAATCGGGTTATTATCAGCTTCGAGTTCAGGATGCAGATGTGGTTAAGACTGCATTTGGGATGCAGTATGGCCACTATGAGTTTCTTGTGATGCCATTTGGTTTGACCAATGCACCTGCGGCTTTTATGGATTTGATGAACTGAGTGTTTAGGCCATATCTCGATCGATTTGTAGTAGTGTTTATAGATGACATTTTTATTTTCTCGAAGGATGAGAATAAGCACGAAGAGCATATTCGGTTAGTATTGCAAGTGTTGAGGGAGCACCGTTTATTTGCGAAGCTTAGCAAGTGTGACTTTTGGCTTCGAGAGGTTTCTTTCCTGGGTCATATTGTGTCGGCTAAGGGTATCCAAGTGGATCCAGCTAAGATTGAGGCGATTGTGGATTGGAAAGCGCCTATAAATGTTCCGGAAGTGAGAAGCTTCCTTGGTTTGGCAGGCTACTACCGTCGGTTTGTGAAGGGTTTTTCGGTCATAGCGGCTCCTATGACTATATTGTTGAGGAAAGGAGTCAGATTCGAGTGGTCTTATAAGTGTCAACTATGCTTTGAGAGGTTGAAGAGTTTGTTAGTTGAAGCTCCTGTACTGACTCAGCCCACCTCGGGTAAAAAGTTTGTGATGTACAGTGATGCTTCGAGTATTGGACTCAACTGTGTATTGATGCACGAGGGTAAAGTTGTGGCTTATGCGTCTCGTTAGTTGAAGCCATATGAGAAGAACTATCCAACGCATGATTTGGAATTGGCGGCTGTGATCTTTGCTTTGAAGATTTGCCGGCATTATCTGTATGGGGAGAAATATAGGATTTACACGGACCATAAGAGTTTGAAATATCTCCTCACGCAGAAAGAGTTGAACATGAGACAACGTCGATGGTTAGAGTTGTTCAAGGATTACGACTGCATTGTGGATTACCATCCGGGTAAAGCCAATGTGGTGGCAGATGCATTGAGTCGAAAGTCGGTTTTGGCTTTGTTCTTGAGACGGTTTAGATGGAGATTTGATTCGAATGGTGCATTGGTTGCCCAATTGAGAGTGCAGTCGACTTTGAGACAGTCTATTGTGGACGCCCAGAAGGATGATGTGAAGTTACAGCGGGTTTTATAAGAGGTTCAGCAGGGTAAGCAATCTGAGTTTTCGGTTTTGGATGGGGTGCTTATATATAGGGATCGCTTGTGTGTGCCCTAGAATGATGAGTTAAGGAAGAAACTTGTGAGTGAGGCACATACTACGATCTTTACTATGTATCTTGGTAGTGAGATGATGTACCGGGATTTGAAGCACTTCTACTAGTGGTCTGGGATGAAGAGAGCTATTGTGGAATTTGTGGCAAGGTGTCTAACGTGTCAACAGGTAAAGGCTGAGCATCAAGTTCCTTCGGGATTGCTCACTCCTTTATTCGTTCCTCAGTGGAAATGGGTTGATATCGCCATGGATTTTTTATCGAGTTTGCCAGTGACTCAGAGAAAGCATGACTCGATTTGGCTTATTGTGGATCGGCTTACGAAGTCAGCGTATTTTATGCCGGTTAGAGTGGACTACTCGATGGATAAGTTGGCCAGTATGTATGTGGATGAGGTAGTTCGATTTCATAGAGTGCCATTGTCGATAGTTTCAGATCGGCATCCAAGGTTCACATCTAAGTTCTGGAAGGAATTGCAGAGAGCTTTGGGTAGCAAGTTGAACTTCAGTACAGCATTTCATCCTCGGACAGATGGTCAGTCTGAGCGAGTTATCCAGATTTTAGAGGATATGCTTTGGGCTTGTGCTTTGGATTTTTTTGGAAGTTCGGATCAGTATGTGCGGCTTATGGAGTTTGCCTAAAACAACAGTTACCAGTCCAACATTGCTATGTCACCGTTTGAGGCTTTGTATGGTCAACCGTGTAGGAATTCAGTTTGTTGGATAGAGTTAACCGAGCGATCTTTTATTGGGCCAGAGATGATTAGAGATACCAAAGAAAAGATCAGAGTTGTGCAGCAAAATTTGAAGGTGGCTAAAGATAGGCAGAGATCCTATGCTAACCTAAAGAGAAAGGATATTTGGTTTGAGGTCGGGGACAAAGTTTTCCTTAAGGTTTCACCTTAGAGGAAAATATTACGGTTTGGCAGGAAAGGTAAACTTAGTCCTAGGTTCATTGGACCTTTTGAGATTTTGGATAGAGTTGGTCCGGTAGCCTATAAGTTGTCTTTATCGATGGAGTTGGCTAAGATGCATGATGTTTTCCATGTTTCGATGCTTCGTCGGTATAGATCGAATCCGTCGCATGTGTTGTCAGTTCAAGGTGTTCGAATTCAGCCGGATTACTCCTATGATGAAGAGCCAAAAGCTATTGTAGCTCGAGAAGTGAGATAGTTGAGAAACAAGCAAATCCCTCTGGTCAAGGTTCTTTAGCAACATCACGGAGTCGAGGAAGTGACTTGGGAAACAGAGGCGACGATGAGGAGTCAGTATCCGCATTTGTTAAGTTCAGGTGAGAATTTCGATGACGAAATTCTTGTTAGTAGGGGAGAGTTATAACACCCCGATTGCCCCCTATTAGTTTGAGCCATGTTTGCCATGTGTATGTGTGCATGTGTGGGAGTTTTGGCATGTGCCAAGGGCATTTTTGGTAAAATGCATGTTTTATGGGCTATAATATTGTGTGGGTGCATATATATTAGTAGGGTGTATGTGCATTGGGTTGTGTTAGTGTGTGCATGAGCATATGGTTGTAGTGTGTGAATTATGTGGGTTGGTCTTGTGTGTAGTAGCATGTGTGTTTGTTGGGTATGAGTGGTCAAGTCCCACCAACCAAAGAGTGACAAGTGGCTAGGAATTAGGAAAAAGGAAAAAAAGAGAAGGAGAGAGAAATGAGAACAGCAAATTGCTGTCTCTTTCCCGTTTCCTCTTCCTCTCTTCCTCTTCTTCCTCTTTTCTCTTCACTTGGGTGCCCTATCTTGGATTCAAGTGTGGTGGTGGAAATTGATCATTCCCTTGGCTTTGTTTGGTAAGTATTTTATGGTTTCTTCTTTATCTATTTAATCTTCTTATTCCATTGTTCTTGTTTTGTTTAGATTGGGTTTTAATTTAGATTTTGTATTTGTGAGTTTTTGTTGGGTGTTCTTGGATAGTTGAGCCTCCTCGCGATCCCAAGGGAAAGGAGAAGGCTAGTGGGAGTGGTGCTCATTGATTTGGAGCATAGGAGTTACAGGTTTGGGATTTTTGTTTGGGACTTTTGTTTGGGTTTTGTTTGGACTTTGATTGTTTGATGTTCATATGGTGATTTATGCCTTTGCATGTGATCTCTAAAAAATTGATGTTTGATGAGGCATATTATAGTGTTAATGTTATGGTATTTAATTGATTTGAGTTATGATGCATAAATGTTGAAGTATTGAGCAATTATTGAAGTTTGATCAATATTTGCTGTAAATTTCTGGGTTTGTGTTCTTCAGGAGTTTGATTTTGATAATGCATGATTTTGATTGTGCAAAATGTTGAATTAAGTTATGTTTATGTTATATGTGATGGTGGAAGGCTTATTTGAAGGTAAGATGAGATTTGGTTTGATTTTTGGTCAAAATGGTTTTGTGGTTGGAAATCTGGGTTTGCTGCGTTTTGCCGAAAAACTAGAAATCGCGATGCTGTCATGAGCGCAACAGAAGGGTGAACTCCAGTTTTACGCGAGATTGCTCTATTGGTTTGTAAGACATCTAACTCGTGATTTGGCAACACGACTCATAAAGCTTGGCATGCGCGAGTGGTGCAGCAGAATCACGCGTCGGCATAGGGAAGGCTAAGAGTTCACGAGTTGTGAACCACGTTCACGAGTTGTTAACAAGATCCACTAGTCGTGAACCACGTTCACGAGTCGTGAACCATGTTCACGAGTAGTGAACATAGTTCACTAGTCGTGAACCACGTTCACGAGTCGTGAACCACGTTCACGAGTCGTGAACCATGTTCACGAGTAGTGAACATAGTTCACTAGTCATGAACAACCTTCACGAGTCGTGAAGGTTGTCTCACGACTCGTACGCCTCTTCGCCCCTTCCCCTCACGCAGGCCTATTGGCCACTGTCACGAGCGCAACACCAGTCACGATCGCGATAGTTACCTCTTTGCCCCTTCCCCTCGCGAAGGCCATCTGGCCACTGTCGCAAGCGTGACACTAGTCGCGATTATTACAGTGACCTCCTTTCGCCTTGTTTTTCGATTTTTGTCCCTTTTCTTCTAAAATGATTTCGTATCATTTCTTCATGAGTTTTTAGTACTGTATGGGAATAATTATGCATATATATATATCTATGAATGATATTATCATTTCTTCATGATGAATTATATGTTATGCCTTGAGCATGATTTGTATTATGCATGACCTGCAAGAGTCTGTCTAGTGGATAGTTAGGCATGCCTAAAAGAGTCCTTTAGCTGCAGCCTCTGTACTGTTCTGGTGATCAGGTCCCCATTTAGCTCCTCGCGAACTTCTACGTGTTTGAATCTTGTTTAAGATTCCTCTGTAAAATGTTTGAAAAAGAGAAAATATGATATTGTTTTTCGATTCGTACCCGTAAGGTACAGCTATGCGTCGATTCATACCCGTAAGGTACCGCTACACGTTTACTCATTATCCGCTACTGTGAGTCAGCAAGTGCTATGATTTGTCCTGAAATGAATATAAGTATTTGAATTTGAATGACTCTAATATGAGCATATGAATATGTTTATCGAACCTTTGAATGGTGATGAATGCGATTCATTTATGATTATATCTTATGATATTCAGCATATGCCATTACGTATGTGATTTGGCTTGACGACCATTGTGAATGGCCATCCACGTTATTGTTGTTTGTTTCCCCACTAAGCGTTATCTCTTAGCACAGTGTTTTCACCAGTGTAGGTGCGGAAGGTGTATAGCTTCTGAGAGAGTCGCCGCCAGTGAAGCCAACAAAGTGGGATTGTTGATAGGACTTAGTTTCTTTTTGTATCATCATTATTTTATAATAGTGATCTCTCTTGTATATAGGTTTGTTAAGCTTCCGCTATGTATCTCTGACTAATGTAATTATGTTGGTATCAGAACAATTATGTAATTGAATATTGTTATTCTATAAATGAATGATCTTTTGGTTTTAAAGTTTTAATTTCTGCTGTTTATATGTATGTTATTTTATGCGAATGTATGTATGTACCGTTCTGTTTGGTGTGACACCGCTTCTCGTATGGGTTCTCACTTCCTCGCGGATGGGTTCTCCTACGTATGGGTAGGGGGTGTTACAATCAGCCCAACGGGAATGTAACATGCCAATAAGGCGATGCCAATTAGCCACCAGGATCCTAGCTTAGCACGTCAACAAGCTGGGATTAGTCAAACCCGCCACAAATGCATCGACACAGCAAGAAAGTAGCAACCTCAGGTACGTGCTTCTTTCCTTTTCTCTGAATTTTGGCTCACCTAGGCACCCATGCCCTAGCCTCCACAAAATTGTGGGCAACTGTAGACACCGGGTCCCGAGGCAGCAAAGATTAGGGCTACCCAATGATAAAACTAAGTGCCTGTACACAGGCAAAAACTAAGTGCCTGTACATAGTTTCCTTTTCAAAATATGTTTATCCTATTTTCTCTCTCTTCTATTTATACGTCCTTTCAAAAGCTCTATCCACATGTCACCCTATGGTTGGTGGAACTTAACCACTCACACCCTACACTCATGCAAGACAATACACACAAGACTAACCCTCATAAATCACACACTACTACCATATGAACTTGCACACACTAACACAGCCCAACACGCTAACATATATGCACTCACACTCTATTAAAGCCCATAAAACATGCATTTTGCCCAAAATACCCTTAACATATGCCAAAACACTCACACATGCACACATACACATGATAATCATGGTTCAAACTACTAGGGGGAGAACGGGGTGTTACAACTCTCCCCTACTAACAAGAATTTCGTCCTCGAAATTCTCATGTGAACTAAACAACTGTGGATACTGAATCCTCATCATTGCCTCTGGTTCCCAAGTCGCTTCCTCGACTCCGTGATGTTGCCAAAGAACCTTGACCAGAGGAAGTTGCTTGCTTCTCAACTGTCTGACTTTCAGAGCTAAAATAGCCTTTGGCTCTTCATCATAGGAGTAATCCAGCTAAATCCGAACGTCTTAAACTGGCAACACATGCGACGGATCCGATCTATATCGACGAAGCATGGAGACATGAAAAACATCATGTATCTTAGCCAACTCCATCGGTAAAGCCAACCTATAGGCTACCGGACCAACTCTCTCCAAAATCTCAAAAGGCCCAATGAACCGAGGACTAAGTTTACCTTTCTTGCCAAACCTTAATACTTTCCTCCAAGGTGAAACCTTAAAGAAAACTTTGTCCCCGACCTCAAACCGAATATCCTTTCTCTTCAAATTGGCATAGGATCTCTGTCTATCCTTAGCCAGCTTCAGATTCTGCTGCACAACTCCAATCTTCTCTTCGGTATCCCTAATTATCTCTAGCCCAATAAAAGATCACTCGGTCAACTCTGTCCAACAAACCAAAGTCCTACACGGTCGACAATACAAAGCCTCAAATGGTGACATCCCAATGCTGGACTGAAAACTGTTGTTGTAGGCAAACTCTATAAGTCGTACATACTTATTCCAACTGCCAGAAAAATCCAAAGTACAAGCCCGAAGCATATCCTCTAAAATTTTGATAACTCGCTCGGATTGACCATCTGTCTGAGGATGAAATGTTGTGCTGAAGTTCAACTTGGTACCCAAAGCTCTCTGCAATTCCTTCCAGAACTTAGATGTGAACCTTAGATCCTGATTTGACACTATCGACAATAGCACAACATGCAGTTGAACTACATGATCCACATACACACTGGCTAACTTATCCATCGAGTAATCCACTCTAACCGATACAAAATGAGCTGACCTCGTAAGGCGATCCACAATAACCCAAATTGAATCATGTTTCCTCTGAGTCACTGGCAAACCCGACACAAAATCCATGGCAATATCATCCCAATTCCACTGAGGAACAAATAAAGGAGTGAGCAATCCCGAAGCGACTTGATGCTCAGCCTTTACCTGCTGATACGTCAAACACTTCGCCACGAAGTGCACAATGTCTGTCTTTATCCCATACCACTAGTAGAATTGCTTCATATCCCGATACATCTTCTCACTACAGGGATGCATAGTAAAGACCGTAGTGTGTGCCTCACTCAAAAGATTCTTCCTTAACTCATCACTCTCGGGCACACACAAACGATTCCTATACATAAGCACCCCATGCAAAATTGAAAACTCAGACTGCTTACCCTGCTGAACCTCGTGCAAAACCCGTTGCAATCTCACATCATTCTTCTGAGCGTCCACGATCGACTATCTCAAAGTTGGCTACACTCTCAATTGGGCAACCAAAGCCCCATCTAAATCAAATCTCCATCTGAACCGCCTTAAGAACAAAGCCAAAACTAACTTCCTACTCAAAGCATCCGCAACCACATTAGCTTTACCCGGATGGTAATCCACAATGCAGTCATAGTCCTTGAACAACTCTAACCATCGATGCTATCTCGTGTTCAACTCTTTCTGCGTGAGGAGATACTTCAAACTCTTATGATCCGTGAAGATCCTATATTTCTCCCCATACAGATAATGCCGCCAAATCTTAAAAGAAAAGATCACAGACGCCAATTTTAAATCATGCGTCGGATAGTTCATCTCATGAGACTTCAACTGACGAGACGTATAAGCCACTACTTTACCCTCTTGCATCAATACACAACCGAGTACAATACCCGAAGCATTGCTGTACATTACAAGCTCTTTATCCGAGATGGGTTGAGTCAATACAGGAGCTTCAACTAATAGACTCTTCAACCTCTAAAAGCACAGCTGGCACTTATCCGACCACTGAAATCTGACTCCTTTCCTCAACAATCTGGTCATAGGAGCAGCAATAACTGAAAACGCTTCACAAACCGACGGTAGTAGCCTGCCAAACCAAGGAAGCTTCTCACTTTAGGAACATTCTTAGGTGCTTTCCAATCCACACGCCTCAATCTTAGCTGGATCCACTTGAATACCCTTAGTCGACACAATGTGACCCAAGAAAGACATTTCTCAAAGCCAAAAGTCACATTTACTGAGCTTTGCAAACAAATGGTGCTCCCTCAAAACTTGTAACACTAACCGAAGATGCTCTTGATGTTCATTCTCATCCTTCGAGTAAACCAAAATATCGTCAATAAACACTACTACAAAACAGTCGAGATATGGCCTAAACACTCGGTTCATCAAATCCATAAAAGCTGCAGGTGTATTGGTCAAACCAAACGGCATCACAAGGAACTCATAATTGCCATACCGCATCCGAAATGCAGTCTTAACAACATTTGCATCCTGAACTCGGAGCTGATAATAACTCGATCGAAGATCAATCTTGGAAAAGACACCTGCACCTCTAAGCTGATCAAACAAATCCTTGACTGTAAGCAAGGGATACTTGTTCTTCATTGTGACCTTATTAATTTGCCTATAGTCGATACACATCCTCAAAGAGCCATCTTTCTTCTTGACAAACAAAATCGGGGCTCCCAATGGGGATATGCTGGGTTTAATAAACCCCTTATCCAATAACTCTTGTAGCTGAATCTTAAGTTCCCTCAACTCTATAGGAGCCATCCAATAAGGTGCTTTCAAAATGGGTGAAGTAGCCAGCAAAATCTCTATGGACAACTCCACTTCTCTCTCGGGAGGAAACGCTGGCAATTCACTTGGAAACACATCACCAAACTCCCTAACAACTGGGATATCCTCAATCTCAACCTGATCATGCTTAGAGTCCAACACAACTGCTAAAAATGCCTCACATCCTTTCCTCATAAACCTCTTAGCTTGCATGGCGAAAATCACATTACTCAAAGAACTCGAACCCAAACATTTAACCATTACAAAAGTCTGATCTCTATCTCACAATACAACCACCTTTCTATGACAATCAACCACTGCCCGATGCTTACTAAGCCAATCCATACCCAGTATCAAATCAAACTCTTAAAATGGCAACTCAATCAAATCCGCAGAAAGCTCAACACCCTGAACCAAAAGAGGACAATTCCTATGCGCTCTACTCATATTGACACTATGCCCTAAAGGACTGGTCACGCAAACCTCATAATCTAACTGATCAACATCATGCAACTTATTAAATAACTTACTCATGCACAAATATGAGTGTGTGGAACCAGGGTCAATTAGAGTATATAACTCAGTATCAAAGAGTAGGAACTTACCAGCAATCACATCCGGGACATCTTGCTCATCCCAAGCTCTCATGGCATAAGATCTAACTGGAACTGTTAAGGGATGATCAACTGACTCTGATGGAGCTCCCTCTCTATGCCAACCACCTCGACCTCTACCTCGGCCTCTACCATGACTGGCTTGCGGAGCATTGATCCAACTCTGCTAGCCTCACGCTGATCACCAAAAGCCTCACTAAACTTCGAACAGTTAGCTAAGTAGTGATCAGTCATCCCACATCAGAAACAACCACCCATGAGCTACCTACACTCACCCCGATGGCGCCTAATGCAGTGAGAACACTCAGGCAATACATCAATCCTAAAACCAGAACCACCTTTGCCTGCACTAAAATCCATGGCATAACCTTGCCTCCTGCCTCTCGAAGTCGGACCTGAAGAAGACTCATCATGCGGGTTCCTAGACCTCTTACCCCGAAGATGATGATGATCCACCATGAGGGGGATTCCTTCTTTGAGCTCTCTCTCTCAGAACTGATTCAGATCTTTCAGCCCGCACTGCTGCTTGCACTATCTAGTAGTACCCAATACCCGGAGCACTCATCAAAGAAATCAACTTGCCCTCAGCGACTCATTCAAACTGGCCTCAAAATTTCGACACCGAAACTCTTCAATCAGAACACCTTCTGGAGCATACTTGGCAAGACGGTTGAATTCTTTCTCAAATTCTGATACTGACATAGCTCTCTGCTTCAAACTCAAGAACTGTGCCCACTTAGCATCCTTATACTCCCTAGTCACATACTTATTTGTAAACTCCCTCTCGAAGAACTCACATGTGACCGAGTCAGGCAAATGGGGATGCCTACGAACCAATTTCCACCAGTTATAGGCAGACCCTTGAAGCAATGCCACAACACTCTCAACTTGCCTGTCTGGAGGACACCTAGTCTCCTCAAACACTTGCTCCACTTTCTCAATCCATTTCTTAGCAAGCTCAGACTCATCCAAACTGATTCCATAGCAATCCTCTGCAACAGCTGTTCTCATACTCTCTAAAGGGGCTCTTGGAGTGGTCACCCTAACCAAGACTCGAGCCATGTCCTGAGAAATCTTCAACATTGCCTCAAAGGGCATGGCTTTGGCCTCAGGCTGAACCCTAGGTGTTTGAGCCGAAACAGACACTGAAGGATATACTGTTTGAGGATTCACACTCTTAGCAGACCCCTCAAGCGGCCCACGAACGGAATCAGAATCCAACTAAAACAAATACAAAGACAACCACATCAGCCAACACAGTCCCAATCATATATCTATACACAACAATCACCCAGAAAATGCCTAAATTGGGGCTCTGATACCAAAAACTGTAACACCCCCTTCCCATATGTCCCATCCGTAAGGGAGTGAGAACTCGTATGAATAGGCGTGTCACCAAGCAAAAAGGTACAAAACATTAATTCACATAAAATAAACATACATATAAATAGCGAAAATTAAAACTTTGAAACCAACTGATCATTCATTCATAGATGGAATAATAACATTCAATACATAACTGTTCTGATACCAAAATAATTACAACTTTTAGAGATACAAAGCGAAAGCTGAACAAAAGACTAAATACAAAGAGAGTTCACTATTACAAAAGAATCATAATACAAAAAGAAGCTGAGTCCTCTCAACAATCCCACTGTGTTGGCTTGACTGGCGGCGACTCTCCCAAAAGCTATACACCTTTCGCACCTGCATGGGTGAAACACCGTACTAAGCGACAATGCTTAGTAGGGAAACAAACAATAATAATATGGATGGCAATTCACAATGGTCGTTGAGGCAAAACACGTTCATAATGGCATATGCTGAATATCGTAAGATATAATCATAAATGAATCTCATCCATAACCATTCAAAGGTTCATAATCACATTCATATGCTAACTGATTCATCTTCTCATAAATAGAGTCATTCAGATTCACATACTTATAAGCATAACAGAACAGATCACAACACCTATTGACTCACAGTAGTGGATAACGAGCAACACATGGTGGTACCTTACGGTATGAATCGAACGCATGGCGGTACCTTACGGGTACGAATCAAAAATCAATATCACATTTTCTCATTTCAAAACATTTTACAAAGGGGATCTTAAACAAGATCCAAACACATTAAAGTTCGCGAGGAACTAAATAGGGACCTGATCAGGGTTCAGAACGGAACTGAGGGCTGGAGCTATAGAACTCTTTTAGGCATGCCTAACTATCCACTAGACTAACTCTTGCAGGTCATACATAATACAAATCATGCTCAAAGCATAACATATAATTTATCATGAAGCAATCATAATATCAGACATATATAAGCAAATTTATTCCCATACAGTAGTAAAAACCCTTGAAGAAATAATATAAAATTCATTTTAGAAGAAAAGGGCAAAATCAGAAAAATAGGGCATAAAGGGGTCACTGTTGCAATCGCGACCAGTGTCGCGCTTGTGACAGTGGTCGGAAGGCCTGCGCGAGGGAAGGGGCAAAGGCGTGCGAGTCATTCTATGCCAGCACGAGTCTTGAACAACCTTCACGACTCGTGAAGGTTGTTCACGACTCGTGAACGTGGTTCACGACTTGTGAACCTTGTTCATGACTTGTGAACATGGTTCACGACTTGTGATCGTGATTCATGACTCGTGAATCTCTACTCCCTCTGCCGATGCATGAATTGCTGAACCACTCGCGCACGCTAAAGCTTCACGAGTCGTGCTGCAAGTTCACGAGTCGAACGCCTCACAATCAACAGTGCACTTTTCTCGTGAAAACTGGATTTCACGATTCTATTGCGCTCACGAGGATGTCGCGCTCGGGACAGCATCGCGACTTCTATTTTCCAGCAAAACGTAGTAAAACCCAGACTTCCTAAATCAAACCCATTTTGACCCAAAGCCAATCAAACTTCATATTGCCTTCAAATAAACCTTCCATGCATCACAAGCAACATAAAACACAACTTTATCCATAATTATCACAATCAAATCACAGATTTACATTATCAAGGTTCCAAAAATAACAAACCCAGAAAAATGTGCATTAAAGTTCATCAATCCTCAAAAATGCTCCAATAAATCAATAATCATGCATCTCAACTCAAATCAACTATAACCCATAACATATATACTAACATAAGTCCCATTAAACATCAAATTTTCCAGAAAATCACGTAAAGGCACAAAATCATAAAGGCACAAAATCACAAATGTACATCAAAATCAATCAAATTCCCAAACTTGTAATTCCTATGCTCCAAATCAATGAGCACCACTCTCACTAGCCTTCTCCTTTCCCTTGGGTTCACGAGGAGGCTTAACTAATTAAGAACACCCAAAATTCATACAAACACAAAACCTAAATTAAAACACATTCTAACAAAATCAAGAACAAGAGATGAAGAAGAAGAAGAAGAAACCCACTAACAACTTACCAATCAAAGCTCAAGGAATGATCAATTTCCACCACAAAATACTTGGATCCAAGCTAGGGCACACAAATGAAGAGAAAATAAGAAGAAGAAGAGATAAAGAGAAGGAAGAAAATGGGGAAGAGGCAGCAAATAGCTGTCCCATTTTCTCTCTCTTCTATTTATACCTCCTTTCAAAAGCTCTAGCCACATGCCACCCTATGGTTGGTGGAACTTGACTACTCACACCCAACACTCATGCAAGACAATACACACAAGACTAATGTAGACACCGGGTCCCGAGTCAGCCTAGACCAGGGTTACCTAATGATGATTAGATGCCCGTTCGCAGGCAAAAATATTGGAAGTGATGATTTTCTGGTGAAAATTACTTTTTAAAAGAATAAAAAATAAAAAAATAAAAAATATATATTTTAAAAATTAAAAAATAAAAATGTGTTTGAAAGTATTAATTTTAGGTCAAAAAGTTTCAATTTAAAATTAAAAAAAAAAATTCCAGACCATTACGGCAGCCGCGGCACATTAGGGGTGGGCGCCCCCAGCGCTGAGCGCACGTTCGCACAGAGCGCTGCCGAGCGTCCGCGCGGAGCGCGTGTGTTCTTGCCCCTTGCGCCCAGATTTCGCCTATTTTCGCCCCAAAACGTGTTTTTTCACCCAAATTGAGGTTTTTGAGTCCAAATTAAATTCTAAATCATTTTTTTAGATAATTAATAAATAAAAGCTGATTTTATCATTAAAAAAGGCAGGAAATTGAATTAAAATAAAATTTCTTTTCCTAATAAAATTAGGGCATTTTTTTTCCATGCTATAAATATTTTAGGATGAAAACCTAAAAGGGAAGCCTCCATTATTTTTCACATCAGATTTTTGAGAGCTGGTTCTTTTCTTCTTTGATTTTTCTTTAAAAAAATTTGAGATTTTCTATGTTTTTTCATTAACAAGGATTAATTGAGATTGGAAATTCAAGTTTCAATTCTTAATCATTCTAATTAATTTCTTTGTTTTCTCCATAAACAAAAGGAATTAATTTTCACTTTCAAATCAATATTCAATCTTTTAAACATTTAAATTAATTTCTTTGTTTTCTCCATAAACAAAAGGAATTAATTTCACATTCAAATCAATTTTCAATCTTTTAATCATTCAAATTAATTTCTTTGTTTTCTCCATAAATAAAAGGAATTAATTTCATTGCTAAATCGTTTGAGGAATTTTTCAAGAAGATCATCATTATTCCATCGAATCCAAATTTGAGGGTAAATTTCTGGGTTCCGAACTAATTATTTTTTTTATCTTATTCTATTATTTTTATTATTTTGTTCATGTAAGTATTGTTTTATTGATTTTATTCCTAACATGTAATCAATTAATTTCTTTTGTTTTGATTTCTTGTTATTCTTAACATATAATTAATTTATTTTGCCATGATTTCTCATTATTAACATGTAATTAACCAATTCATTTTGCTTTGATTTCTTATTATTCTTAACATGTATTATTTTGACATGTAATTAATTTATTTTGCTTTGGTTTCTCATTAATTTTTACATGCAAACTAATTAATTTGTTTTTTATTGATCTTTTTGCCATGTAAATATGTTTATTGTGATTAACATGTAAATAATTAATTTAAAAGTGTTAATTTTGCATCTTTAACCCAATAATCCTATTTTGCCAACTAAATAAAATTGTTTATTTTGTTTTCTTTTCTCATACATGCATTCACGTGAACGGTGGCCATTTTGCATTATTTTCTCCTTTAATTCCAACTTACTTGGTTCACACATCATTATTTTATTCATTCTCACTTATTTATTTTAGTCTTTTATTTATTTGTTCTATTTACTTGATCAGCCTAATTAACATATTTGTTAGTTTTATTTAATTTAATTGGGTCCTTTATTTATTTTATGTATTTCATTTTAATTTATTTTTTTAATTTATTTTACTCTATATATTTTATTTAATTACGAATCTTAATTTTCTTTTTCTTTTGTTATAATACTTGTCTTTTTTATTTGAGTGTTACCCATGGGCGAGTTGGAGAATCAAGCACTAAAAGCCTTCAAAGTTTGGTTTGCATTTGTTTTAATCGATGTATTTTCCCTATTTTATTATTTTGTATGTTGCATGTAAAATGTATTTTGGATCCGTTTTTATTATAAAAATTCATGTTTTTCTACAATAATTAAACTTAGGATTTTTCTAATAAAATGGACCAATGTCTTATTTTTAACCAATAAAATCTCACTTTCAAATGGAAAATTAATTTTTATAAAATGGGATCACTCGTACCGATTTTCTCAATCAATGTCCAAAATAATTCTCCAAGTTTTTTTTTAAGATTAATCAAAGGAACTAATGTTCCTAAAATTCAATAAATATCCCGATTTATATATGATGTATTTTATTTTTCTTCTTCTTGTGATGCAGTTATTTATTTATTCATTTTGGGCCCTTGTAATTAATTTTTGGGGCAAGTTTATCCTTTTATTTTATTTATGCTTTCTTTATTTTGGGGAATTGTTATGTCCCAGATTTTTATTGTAATTTATTTATTGCTTTATTTTGTGCTTTCTTTATCGCTTTCCGATGTGATTGAAATGCACTTTAAATTTATTGCATGATCGCGTGAGATGAGAGATGGAATTTTGTTTTGTTAAAAACTCATTTATAAACATAACTTAAGGAATGAATAAAAGTGAAGTTCCGAACACCTTCTCTGGTTTAAGACCCCTGAGGTTAGATGACCTTTCCCAATTTCTTGTAAATTGGGTAGCGACTCCAAAATGCCTCAAAGGTGCCTAAAGGTTTCATGGGATTAGATGAACCTCCCAATGTTCTATTGGGTAGGGGATTCCAAAATGTCTCGTGTTACCCAAGATCAAAAAGACACGAACCAATCCCTCGAATCCTAAAAGCGGGTTCAATGAGGGCCTTGCTGGTCCGGCGCGCGTCACAACTAACCCTCATAAATCACACACTACTACCATATGATCATGCACACACTAACACAGCCCAGTACACACTAACACAACCCAACACACACACACTCCACTAACATATATGCACTCACACTCTATTAAAGCCCATAAAAACATGCATTTTACCGAAAATACCCTTAGCACATGCCAAAACACTCACACATGCACACATACACATGGTAATCATGGCTCAAACTACTAGGGGGAGAACGGGGTGTTACATGAATAAATGGAAAGTCCCGAACCATCTCTGCTCTTATGCTCAACAACGTTAGATGAACCTTTCCAAAGTTCTATTGGAAAGGAAATTCCAAAATATCTCTTATTGCCCAAAATAGGCCCAAGTCACATTGTCTTAGACTCCATGAGGTTAGACGAACCATCCCACTATTCTATTAGGGTGGCGACTCCAAAATATCTCTGGCTTGCCCAAAATAGACGTACATGCATCGTCTTAGGCTTCACGAGATTAAATGAATCTTTCCAATGTTCTATTAGAGGGAGGATTCCAAAATATCTCTAATTGCCCAAAATAGACACACATGCGCTGTCTTAGGCTCACTGAGGCTAGACGACCTTTTTCAGTGTTTTATTGGGTGGGAACTCAAAAATACCTCCTTGTTGCCCAAATAAGTCACCCTTGTAATGCTTACAAGTTCTATGAACCTCTCTCGAATACCCTAAAAGCAGGTTATTCGAGGCCTTTGGGCTTCGGTGCACGTCACAGTGGCGACTCTACTGGGGAATGTTGAGACTTCACTTCGAAAGTACTTAGGTTAAAACATATAATTGAGTTTTAATTTGAAAAATACATTCCTCTTCAAAAACTGCATAGCATATCTTTTGAGCCTTAGATCTATGCTAGTTGGTCCCTCTTTTAACCTTGGTGCATTCCCGAAGCACGACTCTACATTCACTCAATATAGGAAAGTGTTAAGGATAATCACCAGCCCAAGTCTAGTACCATTTTGGTATATTAAATGATGACCTGATCGGTCGTTAAGCTCATAACGAGCTAGACAACATGCTTGGGTAGCCTAAAATTATTATCACCCTAGCCAAAGCTCATATAATGAAAGTAGATACTTCCCCTAGGTGGTATGAACCGTAATACTATGCTTGCGGTATAGATTACTGTGTATTAGATAAACCCAGATAAATTGATTGGTCACCAAATCAAAGGCTGTCATGCCCCGATAGGCCCATGTCAATTTATTTAGACTGCCTAAATACACAATGATCAAAAGCCATATATATGCACATTAGTTAAGAGATGTTACGCTGTCAGTTTTCCACCGTGCACCATACGCGTCCATTAGGTTCCCTATTAACCCATGGATAAAGTCCACCTAGGAAAGAGATCGCATAACCTCTTGTATGGGAGTAACAAGGTTGGAAGGATCTACTTGCTTGCATGTGGTTATGGATGCTGCATAGCACGATCATGCATTATCCTGACTTGGTATACTTTGCAACCATCACAGATCTACCCAGGTGGTCAAGAGGTCCCCGTGGGTGGCTATGTAGAAATCCATTCTTTAAACTACTAGAAAGGGTGGAATATTCAGACTCACTCTTCGAGAGCAGTCAAGCTACCTCCTCTCGGTTCTCTAAAGATAGTGAAATGGTCAACCCACAGAGAGAAACAGATGCCACCTGGGCCTTGATAGCGGAGGAAGTTGGTAGAAGGTTTGAGGAGTTTGAGAACAAAATTATGGCCATGATGGCAACAATGGCCCAGCCTATTGCACAAAACCCAGTTGCCCCTCTTATGGGACAAAAAGAACAGGAGGAGGCTAGAGAAGACCCACTTGAGGAGGTTCATCCACCACCAGTGGATTTGAGGGCTACCACATCTGTGGGGGAGAGAAGAGGGATAGTCTGCAGAATAGAGGATGAGTATGAGGAGCCTGTATTAGTGAGAGGGAAGGCATCTCAGATGGAGGAAGCCATCTAGGAGAATAAGAAAGAAAACAATGTCAAGAATGCTGACGAAGGGGCGAGGGATGAACCCCAAAGATAAAGAGTTGGAGGGAGAAGATCTAATCCCTCAAAATTTCAGGATGCCGGACATTTTGAAGTTTAATGGGACTTCAGACCCCACCGCGCATGTAAAGCAGTACTCGTTAGTAATAAAGGGTACTATTTTGATGAAGAGGCAAAAGATAGAATACTTCTGCTTGAGCTTGACAAGTCATGCGGTAGATTGGTACCATGGGATAGACCAAAGGACCAAGGAAGACTGGGACCTCTTGACTGAAGAGTTCCTCAGGCAATATGACTGCAATACAAGGATAGAAGTGACGTTGACGGATTTGGAACTCTTATAGTAGAAGTCTGGTGAATTATTTTATGAGTATCTGACCCGATGGAGAAATTAGGTGATGGAGATAAAAAGGAAGGCGGATACTCAAGATCAGATCAGGCTCTTTATCAAGATTGCTAGCTCGTATATGAAAGATGGGCTAAAGATGAAGGGTTTAAAGGACTGGCAGTCGCTGAAGGATGTAGCTAATGAGGCTGAGGGTGAGTACCTAGCAAGAAGGGCAAGCAGTGAGGCTTATACCAAGAAGAGCAGTGCTGGTCAAGGGGTGAGTAGGCCAGCAAGTTCTAGTAGTAATAATAGAGTAAGTAAGATGGCCAAAGTCTCAATTGCAAGTGTCGGTTCGAGGCACTTCTCAAATTTAGGGAGGTCTCTCTCCTGGGTGCTGAAAAGGTTGATGAAGGAGGGGAAGTTGCAACCTCTAACACCTCGACCTGTTCGGACCCAGGGACAACCGGGACACAAAGAAAATGAGTATTATGCTTACCATAAGCACAATGCGCATACGACTGATAATTGCAAGTCATTGAGGCATGCCATCCAAGATCTGGTAAACTCTAAGCAGATCATAAATTCAAAAAAAAAGAGGGAACCAGAATAAGCCCAGGTACAGTAATGTGGCCCCACCTGTGTTCATGATGGGTCTAGCTTACCCGAATGGTATGTTTTGAAGGATTTGTACGGAAGTGAGAACATTGCTATCACTTGCCTAGAGGGGGCAAGTGAAGAAGGGATTCTCGTGGCAACGGTAGATTGTTGGTTCACTGATGACAGTGGAAATGAAGATGATAACCTTAATGATGAAGAGTCTACTGACCCATGGGGTTCAGATGAGGGGGAGAAGAAGGATAATGAGAAGAAGGTCAGAGCAGTGAACTAGAGCATAAGGGGAGTTCCGGAGGCTGAGAAGCCACAAGATCCCATGGTAATTCAGAAGGAAAAGGAGTTGGAGGAAGACCCGATAAAGAAGCAGTTGAAAAGAATGCCAGCTCAAATTTCGATATGGGATCTACTGAGACAGTCTCTTTCATATAGGAAGAAGTTGGTGGAGGCCTTATACGAATCTACGATGGCAACTACCATCTCCCTCGTGGATTTGTTAGACATAGTGTAGGGAAGTGCTAGTGAGAATTTAGTTTACTCAAGCGCTAATTTGCCAGCTGAGGGCCGTAACCACAATCGTCCCTTGTATATAAGAGAGCCCAAATAAATGAAAAGCACACTGCCTGTGTGATACTGGATGATGGTTCCTCGATAAATATCTGCCCTTTGGTGGCAATTGAGGCTTTTGGAGTGTCGGAGGACATACTGAGCAAGTCTGACGATACAATCATAGCCTATGATAACTCCCAAAGACAGGCATCGGGGACATTCAAGGCAATGGTCAAGACTGGGGCAATTGAGATAGAAGTGGAGTTTATAGTCCTCCCCATTCCAGCTAACTTTTCAGCACTTTTGGGCAGGCCATGGTTCCACAAGCTCGAAGGGCTGCCATTCACATTACATAAGATGATCAAGATCCCACATGAGGGACAAGTGGTGACAATTAGAGCTGCAAGGGAGAATCAGGTATCGGTGCTAGAGATCGCAAGGCAACCCTTCAACGGGTTTCATATGGCTATGATCAGAGAGGATGAGCACATCAAGGGGAGCCCTCAAGTATTGAATATGATAAAGAGGATGCCTTTTCTCCTTGGAATCGGCTTGGGCAAAAATTTCCCAGGGGCCACAAACTGCTATTGCTACGAGAGGTCAGAAGGATAGGAGAGGCCTCGGGTATGAAGGCACCATAATAAAGAGCAAGAGGATAGCATGTGAGATCCCTTATATTAAGGAGAGTTTTGTGCCAGTCGTTTTAGTGTGTGCCTATGCAGGGGAAGCTGAACCTCAGTGGGTGGATGGAAGAATTGTATCGAGATTCAGGGTCTTTAATGATGTCTTCAATAGGGACATTGGAGCCAGCAGAGGGTTTTTGGGATGAAGAAATCATGACCAAGGGAACTATATGGGATCTAGAAGTGCCCGAGGATATTATCACTAAAAAGCTGATATGGAAAATGAAGCTGCAAGGGAACAGAATGAAGTTTCACAGGGGCTTGCTGCAGTGCCTCCAAAATGCCAGTTTAATACACGACTGTCGGCTACAACATCTGCATCGGCAGAGAAAGAAGAAGATGACAACTTAGATTTTCTTTTTATGCCAGAACTTTTTAATAATGTTGATGACTTTTCCAGTTCAATTAATAATATGAACAATATTGCTTACTTGTGCGATGTTTATGATGATTTCACTATGCATAATCATGATAATGACTCATTTATATTTGACATTGATTCAACTGATGCCATTCCATTTAATCTCAAAACTTTGGAAAAACCGAAGGAAATCTTAATAGCATCTAATGTAACTCCTGAAGAGATATTAAAATTTGAGAGAATCTTAAGAAAATATTAAAAAGCCTTTACTTGGACATACAAACACATGCCAGGAGTCGATCGTGAAATAGCTGAACATGCCATACCAACGTACCCAGATCATAAACCGATTAAACGGAAGCTCATAAGACTTAAGCCAGAAAGGGCAGAGAAAGTGAAGGAAGAAATCCACAAGCAGATCGAAGCTAAATTTCTTATTTAGATCCAATACCCGATGTGGTTGGAAAACATCATTCCGGTAGCCAAGAAGAATGGCAAAGTACGCGTATGTGTGGACTATAGACATTTGAACAAAGCTTCTCTAAGGATGACTTTCCTCTGCCACACATCGATGTTTTAGTGGACAGTGCGATAGCCTGCATGATTTATAGCTTCGTAGACAGATACGTAGGGTACAATTAGATCCTCAATAAGATAGCCGATCGGATTAAAACAACCTTTATAACTGAGTGGGGAACGTTCGCTTATTAAGTAATGCCGTTTGGGTTGAAAAATGCAAGCGTAACCTATCGGAGGATGGCTACTCAAATCCTCGATGACTTGATCTGTAACGGCCAAAAATATACCTTAGTAGTAAATTGGTTTAATTGTGTTTAGAGCGTAAAGTTAATTTGAAGTATGCTAAATTGAGGACAAATGTGAAAGTGAGTAGGGGACCCAATTGAAAAATTGGATAACCTAAAGTTCTTAAATGGGAATTATGCATGAATAGAATTAATCAAGGATTAATTAGTGTAATGGAAATCAGATTTAGCTAATGGAGAATTAAGAGATTCAAAGTGGAATCCGAGTGTCTTTGTGAGGGAGTTCCACCTCATGTCTAGCCATGCAAAAAATAGGATTTAAGAGAGAGAAAATGGCATTTTTTGCATTTGATCTCCTTCTTCTTCGGCTGAACTCCATCTTTATTCTCTCTTGCTTTTAGTCTTCATCTTTAGACCTATCTTCTTCAAAAATCGGAATCATTGAATTGGATAATTGTTACTCTACCGAGATTGTCATTGGATTAGGTAAGTGGTTTAGTGCTTGAACTTTCTTCTACCTCATTCTTTGATTGTGATTGAGTAATTATTGATGCTTGGTATCCAATTCTGGAATTGGACTGTAATTGTAGTGGTTAATTCAAAGAAGGATAAAGGAAAGGCTAAGATTGGAGCACTAAGTTCAAAGGGAGCTCTTTAGGACCATAGGAGAAGAGGTTTGGCAACTTGTTTTATTTTGTGTTTGTGTTATTATTTGTTTAAATTCTGAATGTTATGAATGGCATGCATGATTTGGAATTAAGGTTATGTTTTAGTTTTATTAGAAATTAATCATTATGATTCAACCCTAATTTCAAACAATAGTTGCATGCTTAAACTATGAGGCAATGGATTGTGTTTGATCATATGTGAGATTCAAATGATAAGAATATGGTAACTAAAACATGATTAAGGACTTTTATGAATTGATGGTCATAACTATTTGGTTTAAAGCCTATTTGTGTGGAAATCGACATTGATGGCAAGTTAGTAAGTAAGTGAACATATTGTTAGATGGATGAATTGGCTGAGAGTGATGATGGACAGGATTTAGAAGTCTTGTAATTGTTGTGAGAAATGAGATTGGTAGCACAACTTTGTTTCAGTAAACCACAGCTGTGTTTTTGGCATTTTTTCATAGGTCACGGTGACGACTAGAAAGATTACCACCATGAGATACGCAAGAATTCCATTCTGCCTAGCAATGTGGAATATGTCACGATGGAAACCAAAATGGTTGTAACCGTGAGATATCATGATTTACATTCTGCTTGGTAATGTGGAATATGTCACGGTGGTAACCAAAATGGTTGTGACTGTGGATAACCACAAGTTCCATTTTGCCGAAGGTGTATGGTATGTCACAGTGACAACTAAAATGGTTGTGACCGTGAGGTACCTTAAGTTACATTCTATTTTGGAACCTTGGTATGTCATAGTGACAACCAAACTGGTTGTGACCGTGAGGTACCTGTAGACACCGGGTCCTGAGTAAGCCTAGATCGAAGTTACCCAATGATGATAATTGCCTTCACAGGCTTAAAAGGTTAAAAGTGATGGTTTTCTCGTCAAATTTGCATTTTAGAGTGAAAAATTAAAAAATAATAAAAAAGATTTAAAAAAAATAATTTTGAAAAATGGGGGCTTAAAATTATGATGTTTTTAGTCTATTTAAAATTTAAAAAAAATAGAAAAAATAAAAAAAATAAAAAAAATTTTTCGGACCGCGAGTGTCGGGCGCGGCAGCGCGCAGGCGCCCAGCTCGCAGGCGCCAGGCGCCCAGCACGCCGACGCCCAGGCGCCCAGCGCGCTGGTTGCGATTTGGCGACGCGTAGCGTCGCCAATGCTGCGCGTCGCTAAAGAGCGACGCGCAGCGTTGCGCGCTGCGCTATGCGCGCGATTCTCGCCCGAGCTCCGCGCGGATTTCGCGCCTCGCCGCGTGAGTGCCCGTCGCTCTATAGCGACGGGCGGCGTCCCTCTGTGGCGACGGGCTTCTGGCCGTCGGTACAGGGTCTGATACCCTTTTCCTCTTTTTCAGCCTTTTTTCCTATTTTTTCACCCAAAAATCCGTTTTTTATCCCATTTTTTTGGGATTTTTGACTTCAAATTAAATTCTAAAATATTTTTTTAGGTAATTAAATAATAAAACTTGATTTTATCATTAAAAATAAAATAATTTTGGGTTAAAATAGGTTTTTTTCCTTAATTAAATTAGGGCAACCTATTTTATCCTATAAATAGTTTATGATGAAATCAAAAGAGCCTCCTCTCTCCACTTTTTTTAGACCTAAAAATTCCAGATTTCTTCTTCTTCTTCTTCTATTTTCTCTTCTAAAATTCCAGATTTATTCCCCAACCAAAAATCAAAAAGAAAATCAATTGTTTCATTCTTTTTTCCAACATAATTTCTTCTAAACATATTTTTTAGAGGAAGTTTTGTTGTTGGATTTAATTTTTGAGATAAATAGAATAATTATTTGTTCTCAAAATTATTTTTTTAATCTTTTATTTTGTGTTCAATCAAACTTTTTTCATTGATTTTGTTTTGAATCTCTTTTTGATAAAAAATTGATTTTGAGACAAATAAAATAATTGTTTGTCATCAAAATCTAGTTTTTATTTGATTTTCTTAAATAAAACTTCAATCATTTTTTTTGATATGAACAAAGTGATTGATTGTTCTTGAAATCATTTTTCTTTATTTTAATCAATAAAAACCTTTTTTTTTATCAAAATCATTTCTTTAGGCAAAGATATCAATTCTTTGTTCTTAAAGAATTTTTGATCATTTTTATTTTCATGTTTCTTGGAATAAAATTCCAACATTTTCATAATATTTCACTCTAATATTGTGAATCATCAAACAAAGAAATCAACCATCACTTTTCCTTCATCAAATCCAATATTCTGAGGGTAAATATTCTTGACTCCATTTCAATTTCTATTTTATTTAATTCATTCATGTATATTTTATTATTTTTATTGATCTATTTATTGTTTTAATCTATTCAATTTGTTGTATTGATTTTATATTTGTTCCATTTAATTGTTTATACATGATATGATTTTTATTCACATAAATATTGATTGTTTATTAATTTTTAACATGTAATTAATTTATTTCACTTTAATTCATCATTATTTTTAACATGTAATTAATAAATTTATTTTAATTGATCTTTTTGCCATGTAAATGGTTTATATCATTTGTGAACATATTTAATTAATCGTATTGTTTAGTTAATTGTTTTCATCATTCTTTAATTGTTTTAATCTATTATTCTTTTCTTTATCATTTTATATATTCTTTGATTCATTTATCTTCATCATCATTGTCATCATGTTCATATTTTTACATATATTAATTAAGTAACATGTCATATTTTATTTTATTCACATCATTTAATCATTTGTCATACATAATGCATGTTTTTCATTTATTTTAGTTTATTAACATTTTGATTCCATTATCATTCTTTTCATATCATTTGTTATTCATTATTTTGTATGTTTAATTGATTTAATTGATTTAATCACTAACATTATTTTATTTGTACTTTGTTTTTATGTCTAAACTCATTTTTTCCGCTTGGGCGTTTTTGCGAGCACATCGGGGAGGTCCAAAAAGGCTCATTTGGTTCATATATTTATTTTCTTTATTTGTAATATTTTATTTAATTTTGCCATATAACTTTCTTGTAAAATTCTTTATTTGAGCTCGCTAAAAAGAAAATCACTAAAACGTTTCTATTAATTAACTTGACATTCTTTTTCTAAATAAAAGGGGACCAATGTCCTAGTTTTCATACCCAAATAAATCATCACATCAAAATTGTTTCATAATAAATATGCATGCGAGGACCAATGTTCTCACTATCAATGAATAACCCGTTTTATGCATGTATTCCACTTTTATAAATGGGAGTTGTATTCCGCTCCTAGTGTTATTGTAATTTATTTTTGAATGCTTTATTTTGGATTTTGCTTACATTTACTGCTTTTGATATGAATGATTGCGCCTTTAATTTTAAATTGCATTGTGTGGAAAGTTGATGAAACAATGAATTTAAAACTTAATTATAATATTAATCAAGGTACGAATAAATGAGAAGTCCCGAACCCTGCTCTGGTCTTTGGGCTCAAGAGGCTAGAGGTTATCCTCCAAGACACCTCTTGTGTCACGAGAATTAGACGTTAATCCTAGGCCTCATGGCCCAATATGGATAAAATGTGCAAGTCTTAGGCTCTCCGAGGCGAGAGAAACTTTCCCAATGTTCTATTGGGTGGCGACTCCATGAAACCTCCTTGTTGCCCAACATAGACGCACTTGCGATTTATCGCAAGCTGTTGACGGACCCACAAATGCCCCGATCGCCCACGTGCGGGCGGTCGAGCGGGCGGCCGCGGGGATCCGGCGCGCGTCACAGTGGCGACTCCACTGGGGACATACTCGAGACTTCGATTCGAAAGTACCTTGATTAAAAATCATAATTGAGTTTTAATTTAAAAATTTCATCTTCTTTCAAAACTGCATTACATCTCATTAGAGCCTTGGATCTATGCTAGTTTGGTCCCTCTTTTAGCTCTGGTGCGTTCCCGAAGCGCGACCCCATTTTCACTCAATTTGGGGAAGTGTTAAGGATAATCACCAGCCCAAGCCTCGTACCTTAATGGTATATCAAAATGGTGACCCGATCGGTCGTTACGCTCGTGATGAGCTAGACCCGTCGGCAGGGATCATGCTTGGGTAGCCCTAAAGTAACACCACCCTTTGACCAAAGCTCATATAATGGCAATAGATACTTCCCTTAGGTGATATGAACCGTAATACCTTGCTTGCTATATGGATCATTTTATATTGGACAAACCCAAATAATTTGATTGGTCACCTAATCAAAGGCTTTCATGCCCCGATAGGCCCATGTCAACTTGTTCGGGCTGCCTAAATACATAATGATCATAACCCATGTGCTTGCACATTAGATAAGAGATGTTACGATGCCGGTTCTTCACCGAGCACCATACGCATCCATTGGGTTCCCCGCTAACCCATGGATTAAGCCCACCTAGGAAAGAGACCGCATTACCTCGTGTATGGGAGTAATAAGGTTGGAAGGACCTACTTGCTTGCATGTGATTGTAAATGTTGCATAGCTCACTATCATGCATTGTATATGTCATTCATGCATCATCCTAACAATCTAATTTTTTCAGCCATCATAGATTCATCTAAGTGGACTAGAGGTTCCGACGGTCGGCTAGTAAGGACAAATCTGCTCTTTGAGTTACCGGAACTAGTGCCTGACTGGGATTCTGAGTCATTCTCATCAATCAGTGAATCCTCTCTTGAATCATCAATGGCAGAAGAACCTGGAGTTTTGACCACTCAAGACCTAGCTAGGAGGCTAGAGGATTTTGAACGAAGAATGATGGATATGATGGGTGCCATGGCTGAAAGGATTGCCCATCCACCTGCAGCCCCACAGCCGCCTGCTGCTCTACAGCCACAAGCAGCCCTTCCTCAGGGGCAAGCCGAACCACCTGCTGGTGGGGAGGCTCCCTTCGTTGGAGCTGCTGCTCGCCAACCCGACAATGAGCACAGAGCTGCCGCACCCATCGAGCCAAGAGGGGAAAGGATTCATAACCCCAACGATGATTTCCTGATGGAGGAAGAAGAAGAGGTGCCGATAGTCCACCAAGCTGCAAGGCCCAGAGCACCCAGAGTAGAGGATGGAGCTTTAAGAGGTATGAGACAACAGATCGAAGCTATCACCCGCATGCTGTCAGTAGGCAAGGGGATCAACCCAGAAGACAGAGATCTGGGGGATGAAGAGCTGCTGCCCCAAAGATTCAAAATGCCCGAGCTTCCGAAGTTTGATGGCACCTCTGACCCATCCGCCCACATCAAGCAGTACACCCTGGTCATGAAAGGCACAGGGCTGAGTAAGAAGCAGAAGGTGGAATATTTCTGCCTTAGTCTGGTGGGCTCGGCAGTTGACTGGTACCATGGGTTGGATAGGAGGTCCAAAGAGGACTGGGACCTTTTGACCGAAGAATTCATGAACCAGTACGACTGCAGCACTAGGATGGAGGTCACCCTAAAAGACCTCGAGCTTCTACAGCAGAAGAATGATGAGTCATTCCATGAGTACCTTACAAGATGGAGAAACAGGGTCATGGAGATGAAGAGGAAGCCTGACACTGTAGACCAGATCAGGCTGTTTATCAGAAACTCATGCCCTTACTTAAGGGACTTGCTCAGTTTTAAGGGGCTCAAGGACTGGGAGTCGCTTAAGGATATCGCTATAGAAGCTGAGGCGGATTACCTGGCAAAGAAAGCAAGCCAAAATAACTTCGCTGGGAAAGGCTATGGGAACCAGTCGGGATTCAAATTAGGCAGAGCTGGAGGCAGCAACAGCAGAAACGGTAGGACGGCAGAGGTCTCAGCTACTGGAGTTGGGCAGGGTCAAAGATACTACTCCAACTTAGGCCGCTCTCTATCCTGGGTACTGGAAAAACTGATGAAAGAAGGCAAGTTACAGCCATTGCCATCTAGACCAGCTTTGAGTCAGGGACAGCCGGGACATAAAGGTGATCAGTACTGCGCTTACCACCAGCACACCGGCCATTTGACTGACTATTGCCGTATTCTGAGAAATAAGATCCAGGATCTCATTGACACCAATCAGATCACAGATCCTGAGAAGAGAGAAAAGAAGAAGAAGGCAGGCTACAACGCAGTCCCTCCACCGCAAACATGATCGTGTCTTGCAGTCCACTAGTGATATTGCTTTTAGATGCTGAAATTCTATTTATTTTTGGAACTTTTTATTTTCTGTTTGTAATAAAGAGAACAATTTTGCTTATTTGTATGACATTTCTATTGATTTCATTTCGCATGATCATAACACATTTACTTTGGCATTAATTCAAATAATATGGCTGCATTTAATCTCGAAACTTTGGGAAATCCCAAAGAAAATCTTGATAGCATCTGATATAACTCCTGAAGAGAGAGAGAGTCAGAGAAAAAATGAAAATAAGATAGAAAATCTAGTTGCAATTAGGGGACTGGATGGAAACTCGCTAAGAGCACTAGAACCTTTCTGATTACCCGTCAAAGCGATCCCTGGATAAGACGGAACCTAGAAAATGATTTAGGCAACATTTTCTTTGTATAGCTCTCTAAATGACCATTTCCTACCCTTACTTCACAATCGCTTGCTAGCCCATTGAGCCTTTATGCAGGTATGCTGAATGCGTACCAATTTTGTTGTTACACACATTAAAACTATCCCCTCGCCTAAAATGATTTTGGCCTCCCCTTAGAAGAGTGGCCGCTCTAAAAAGGATGGATGTACATTTGAACAATTAACAATTTCTTTGTGGGTTATCGAAATTGCCTTGGTAAGGGCGAGTTTACACTTTGAAAAAAAAAGAAAAAAACAAAAAGACCTCAAAACAATAACCAATTGACTAGTTTCAATAATTACCCTTTTATTGTTATTCTGATCTCAATGAGCTGAAATGTTACCGAATCCAAATTCAAGAATACCTTTGTATATGCAACTGAGCTGAGAATGGTTCATCCACCAGTCGAGAAAATATTGCGGCCATTTTTCTCTAGCGACCTGATCCTCCTTTGACAGCCATCTACCTAAGCCTGACATTACAACCCAAGTAAGACCTCTTGATTCTTGGTTCAGTCTTATCCAATTAGCGGAGATGACCTTCTAAAGAGGTTTGGTACGTAAGAAGAGGCTTATGGTGTTTCTTGAGCTTCAAGTGAGAAGCCACGAGTGCGTTCATGCATTCGAGTTAAGTCTCGTCTCCAACATTGCTTCTAGAATTCGCATTCAAGAAAAAATTGAGAGAAAATCGTCAATCATAAAACCCGAGAGGGCTGATTGATAATAGGAGTTTGATGCTTTCAAGATCTATCTCGAGATTAGCTAAAGTCTTGTATTTTTTAAAATCAATGCCAAAATAATGATCATGCTTAATGAAATCAAATTGAAACACATGCATTTATGCAATGATGTGATCAGAGTATTGTACCCTGTGTGATCAAACTCATGTATCTGCCTACCCTCTGCTACTCTCAGCACGCAAGCGCTTTAGCCGATTCATCCTGCCGTCAAATGTGAAGAATCAAGCTCATGCAACCATGTCCTAAGACTCCCTAAAGATTCTTGCCAACAACTTCAGCAACCTAAAAAACAAAAAACAAAAAAAAGAGAGTCGTTAGAGTGAAAACCGTAACTGGCGCTCTAAGCAAAACTAGGCAAAAGGATAGGGTGAAAACCTGAAAACATGCAGTCTGTCCTTCAAAAAAAGAAGAAAGAGAAAAGCCGATGGATTGGGTTGGGTCCATTCCAGGCAAAAAAAAAAAAACTAAGGCACAGGGTTATGTGAAAATCCACAAAGGACGCATCTCCCACTGAGAAAAGCTAGTGTGAAAATCCACAAGGGACGCACTACCTTCAATTAATGACTACAGGTACCGGATGAGAATCTCGCAACCCCAAAGGGCATGAAATTCAAAAGCAGCTCAAAAGGCATCAATTATATCGCAAATTGCAGCTAGCCCGGCTATCATCTTCAAGTTCACATAGATGAATTTTTATCCTGCATTCCTGCATTACTCATGCATTTCACTTGCATGCTCACCATTTTTGCATAGTTTAGTTTCCTTATTTTGCAGAAAGAAAGGCTTGAGGCGGACACCGACAAAAGCCGAGTAATGACATCGGTCAAATCATCAATCAAAACCTCAACTCATTCATCAATCCAGACATCGATCAAAACATATATCCAAGCCTCAACTCAATCATCAATCCACATACCAGCTTAATCATCAATCCAAGCACCATCCAAAGACTTCTCAGGGAGCAGAAAATCGAAGACTTCTCAGGGAGCAGAAAACCGAAGACTTCTCAGGGAGCAGTAAACCGAAGACTTCTCAGGGAGCAGTAAACCGAAGACTTCTCAGGGAGCAGAAAATCGAAGACTTCTCAGGGAGCAGCAAACCGAAGACTTCTCAGGGAGCAGAAAATTGAAGACTTCTCAGGGAGCAGGAAAACGAAGACTTCTCAGGGAGCAGCAAATCAAAGACTTCTCAGGGAGTAGCAAACCGAAGACTTCTCAGGGAGCAGAAAATCGAAGACTTCTCAGGGAGCAGAAAATCGAAGACTTCTCAGGAAGCAGCAAACCGAAGACTTCTCAGGGAGCAGAAAACCGAAGACTTCTCAGGGAGCAGCAAACCGAAGACTTCTCAGGGAGCAGAAAATCAAAGACTTCTCAGGGAGCAGAAAATCGAAGACTTCTCAGGGAGCAGCAAACCGAAGACTTCTCAGGGAGCAGAAAATCGAAGACTTCTCAGGGAGCAGAAAATCGAAGACTTCTCAGGGAGCAGCAAACCGAAGACTTCTCAGGGAGCAGAAAATCGAAGACTTCTCAGGGAGCAGAAAATCGAAGACTTCTCAGGGAGCAGCAAACCGAAGACTTCTCAGGGAGCAGAAAACCGAAGACTTCTCAGGGAGCAGCAAACCGAAGACTTCTCAGGGAGCAGAAAACCGAAGACTTCTCAGGGAGCAGCAAACCGAAGACTTCTCAGGGAGCAGCAAACCGAAGACTTCTCAGGGAGCAGAAAACCGAAGACTTCTCAGGGAGCAGAAAATCAAAGACTTCTCAGGGAGCAGCAAACCGAAGACTTCTCAGGGAGCAAAAAATCGAAGACTTCTCAGGGAGCAGCATATCGAAGACCTCTCAGGGGGCAAACGATCAATAAACCGAAGACTTTTCAGGGAGCAGAAAATCGAAGACTTCTCAGGGAGCAGAAAATCGAAGACTTCTCATGGAGCAGAAAACCAAAGACTTCTCAGGGAGCAGAAAATCGAAGACTTCTCAGGGAGCAGAAAATCGAAGACTTCTCAGGGAGCAGCAAACCGAAGACCTCTCAGGGGGCAAACGATCAATAAACCGAAGACTTCTCAGGGAGCAGCAAACTGAAGACCTCTCAGGGGGCAAACAAACGATCGATGAAACGAAGACTTCTCAGGGAGCAGCAAACCGAAGACTTCTCAGGGAGCAGAAAATCGAAGACTTCTCAGGGAGCAGCAAACCGAAGACCTCTCAGGGGGCAAATGATCAATAAACCGAAGACTTCTCAGGGAGCAGCAAACTGAAGACCTCTCAGGGGGCAAACAAACGATCAACAAACCGAAGACTTCTCAGGGAGCAGAAAATCGAAGACTTCTCAGGGAGCAGAAAACCGAATCAAAAAACCAAAGACTTCTCAGGGAGCAGCAAACTGAAGACCTCTCAGGGGGCAAACAAACGATCGATGAACCGAAGACCTCTTAGGGGGCAATCAATCGAAGGGTTCACAAATAGCACCACTTCAACAAACGAAAACACACCATGGTAATAACCACCATCTCAGAATTCTCCAGTTCGGAAAGACGGCCGACTCAGGTACGCATCTCTTTCCTTTTCTTCTTTAAGTTTAGGCTCACCTAGACACTAGTGTACTAGATTCCCCTAAACTGGGGGCAACTGTAGACACCGGGTCCTGAGTAAGCCTAGATCGAAGTTACCCAATGATGATAATTGCCTTCACAGGCTTAAAAAGTTAAAAGTGATGGTTTTCTCGTCAAATTTGCATTTTAGAGTGAAAAATTAAAAAATAATAAAAAAAATTTAAAAAATTTAATTTTGAAAAATGGGGGCTTAAAATTATGATGTTTTTAGTCTATTTAAAATTTAAAAAAAATAGAAAAAATAAAATAAATAAAATAAATTTTTCGGACCGCGAGTGTCGGGCGCGGCAGCGCGCAGGCGCGCTGGCGCCCAGCTCGCAGGCGCCAGGCGCCCAGCACGCCGACGCCCAGGCGCCCAGCGCGCTGGGCGCGATTTGGCGACGCTACGCTGCGCGTCGCTAAAGAGCGACGCGCAGCGTTGCGCGCTGCGCGCCGCACCGCGCGCCTCTGCGCGCGATTCTCGCCTGAGCTCCGCGCGGATTTCGCGCCTCGCCGCGTGAGTGCCCGTCGCTCTATAGCGACGGGCGGCGTCCCTCTGTGGCGACGGGCTTCTGGCCGTCGGTACAGGGTCTGATACCCTTTTCCTCTTTTTCAGCCTTTTTTCCTATTTTTTCACCCAAAAATCCGTTTTTTATCCCATTTTTTTGGGATTTTTGACTTCAAATTAAATTCTAAAATATTTTTTTAGGTAATTAAATAATAAAACTTGATTTTATCATTAAAAATAAAATAATTTTGGGTTAAAATAGGTTTTTTTCCTTAATTAAATTAGGGCAACCTATTTTATCCTATAAATAGTTTATGATGAAATCAAAAGAGCCTCCTCTCTCCACTTTTTTTAGACCTAAAAATTCCAGATTTCTTCTTCTTCTTCTTCTATTTTCTCTTCTAAAATTCCAGATTTATTCCCCAACCAAAAATCAAAAAGAAAATCAATTGTTTCATTCTTTTTTCCAACATAATTTCTTCTAAACATATTTTTTAGAGGAAGTTTTGTTGTTGGATTTAATTTTTGAGGCAAATAGAATAATTATTTGTTCTCAAAATTGTTTTTTTAATCTTTTATTTTGTGTTCAATCAAACTTTTTTCATTGATTTTGTTTTGAATCTCTTTTTGATAAAAAATTGATTTTGAGACAAATAAAATAATTGTTTGTCATCAAAATCTAGTTTTTATTTGATTTTCTTAAATAAAACTTCAATCATTTTTTTTGATATGAACAAAGTGATTGATTGTTCTTGAAATCATTTTTCTTTATTTTAATCAATAAAAACCTTTTTTTTTTATCAAAATCATTTCTTTAGGCAAAGGTATCAATTCTTTGTTCTTAAAAAATTTTTGATCATTTTTATTTTCATGTTTCTTGGAATAAAATTCCAACATTTTCATAATATTTCACTCTAATATTGTGAATCGTCAAACAAAGAAATCAACCATCACTTTTCCTTCATCAAATCCAATATTCTGAGGGTAAATATTCTTGGCTCCATTTCAATTTCTATTTTATTTAATTCATTCATGTATATTTTATTGTTTTTATTGATCTATTTATTGTTTTAATCTATTCAATTTGTTGTATTGATTTTATATTTGTTCCATTTAATTGTTTATACATGATATGATTTTTATTCACATAAATATTGATTGTTTATTAATTTTTAACATGTAATTAATTTATTTCACTTTAATTCATCATTATTTTTAACATGTAATTAATAAATTTATTTTAATTGATCTTTTTACCATGTAAATGGTTTATATCATTTGTGAACATATTTAATTAATCGTATTGTTTAGTTAATTGTTTTCATCATTCTTTAATTGTTTTAATCTATTATTCTTTTCTTTATCATTTTATATATTCTTTGATTCATTTATCTTCATCATCATTGTCATCATGTTCATATTTTTACATATATTAATTAAGTAACATGTCATATTTTATTTTATTCACATCATTTAATCATTTGTCATACATAATGCATGTTTTTCATTTATTTTAGTTTATTAACATTTTGATTCCATTATCATTCTTTTCATATCATTTGTTATTCATTATTTTGTATGTTTAATTGATTTAATTGATTTAATCACTAACATTATTTTATTTGTACTTTGTTTTTATGTCTAAACTCATTTTTTCCGCTTGGGCGTTTTTGCGAGCACATCGGGGAGGTCCAAAAAGACTCATTTGGTTCATATATTTATTTTCTTTATTTGTAATATTTTATTTAATTTTGCCATATAACTTTCTTGTAAAATTCTTTATTTGAGCTCGCTAAAAAGAAAATCACTAAAACGTTTCTATTAATTAACTTGACATTCTTTTTCTAAATAAAAGGGGACCAATGTCCTAGTTTTCATACCCAAATAAATCATCACATCAAAATTGTTTCATAATAAATATGCATGCGAGGACCAATGTTCTCACTATCAATGAATAACCCGTTTTATGCATGTATTCCACTTTAATAAATGGGAGTTGTATTCCGCTCCTAGTGTTATTGTAATTTATTTTTGAATGCTTTATTTTGGATTTTGCTTACATTTACGGCTTTTGATATGAATGATTGCGCCTTTAATTTTAAATTGCATTGTGTGGAAAGTTGATGAAACAATGAATTTAAAACTTAATTATAATATTAATCAAGGTACGAATAAATGAGAAGTCCCGAACCCTGCTCTGGTCTTTGGGCTCAAGAGGCTAGAGGTTATCCTCCAAGACACCTCTTGTGTCACGAGAATTAGACGTTAATCCTAGGCCTCATGGCCCAATATGGATAAAATGTGCAAGTCTTAGGCTCTCCGAGGCGAGAGAAACTTTTCCAATGTTCTATTGGGTGGCGACTCCATGAAACCTCCTTGTTGCCCAACATAGACGCACTTGCGATTTATCGCAAGCTGTTGACGGACCCACAAATGCCCCGATCGCCCACGTGCGGGCGGTCGAGCGGGCGGCCGCGGGGATCCGGCGCGCGTCACAGTACCCTGATTTACAATGACTTCTAAATCATTTATGATTATCATGTGAATGTTTAAGCATTAGTTAATTGAGTCTAAGATCATACATAAGTATCACATGCTAAGATTAATGTGGTGAATTTATGTGATTAATGAGTTTAAAAGTTGCTTGTTAAGTTATGATCTATATCAAGTTGTTCTATGAGTTTATGATACGAACTAATAAGATGGCATGATAGTGACAAATAAATGTGAACTTATTCAACAACTTATAACTATGCGTAATTGAGACATTACACCATTTTGCTCCTGTGTAATATTATGATTGTCAAAATGTGAGAACAATTTAATAAATAATTGGACTTAAAAATTTTAACCTACGAGTCAAGTAGTGGATAGATAGGCATGCTTATAGGGTCTAAGTGCTGCAGCCACATGCGTTCGATTCCTCTGGAATCATCAATGCAATCTGAATCCTTACTGAATTCCTCAATACTAATCTATACTTGATTATTACTGTACCTTCGGGTGCTGATGCGAATTTGTGGTATCCACAGATACTAATGCGATTACTGTACCTTTTGGTATGATACGATACCCATTATCCTCATCTTTGAGTTACAGGCAAGGCTAAACAAATATGTTGATTAATTGAATAATATGAAGTGCAAATATGCTACTTGTGAATCCAAGTATGAAGTATATATGCAAACATGTTATAGCATTCTGAAATATAGCATGGCTGTTTTAAGCTTGAACACTGAATATGTATATACATGTTGTTTGAAAATTGTCAAGTTGAACACATCATTATTTGCTCTTAACATGATATACCTTATGTGTAACACCCCATTTCCCACCCTAGTAGCTTGAGCCATATTGTATGCAAGTGTTTGTGTGTGTTTTTGGCATGTGTTAATTAATTTGAGTTTTATGCATGTTTATTGGGTTTGTTAGAGTGTGAGTGTATGTAGGGAGTTAGTGTGTGTAGTAGTGTAGTTAGACTTGGGTGTCGTGTAGAGTATGGTTGTATGGTGTGAGTGTTCAAATTCCACCAATGGTAAGATGACAAGTTGCAAGGGATTTAGAAGGGGTATAAATAGCAAAGAGAGAGAAAGGGAGAGCAGCATTTAGCTGCCTTGCTCTCCCGTTCTCTTCTCCATGCCATTTCTTCCCCTCTTCTTCTTCTTCCCCTTGTTTCTTCTTTATTCATCTTCATTTGGCTGAGATCTTGGTGGAAATTAATCAACTCAAGTGTTAATTGGTAAGTTTTAGTTGGATTTTTCTTCTTCTTCCTCTTTTCCTTGATTTTTGTTAGTGTGTGTTTTGAGTTAGGGTCTTTTATTGTTGTGTGGTTTTGGGTGTTCTTGATCAGAGGTGCCTTTTAGAGATCCCAAGGGTAAGGTGAAGGCTAGTGCAAGTGGTGCTCTTTGATTTGGAGGAAAGGATTTCAAGGTTTGGGATTTTTGTGGGTTAGAAGCATTTTATACGATGCGCCACATAAACTCATACACATACATATACGATAGCGGAAGAAATAACAGAAATAAACTAACAATATTAAGCTAATATTAATAACTTTCTAAACAACATCTGAATCTTATATAAATATATATATATATATATATATATACATATCACAAAATAGCACTATATATTACATGATCATTTGTTGAACAGACATGTCGATTAACACTATTACATAATAGCTATGCTTCTCTAATTACATAATGATGTTACTTAAAATGTGAGAAACTCTATCTTATACAAAAAGATCTCTATACAAACTCATAGTGGCCATGACTTGCAGATGTCCACTCATTGGCTCAAACCTGTACACCTACATGGAAACAAACATCGGTGCTAAGCGATAACGCTTAGTGAGGATGAAAATAAAATAAAGGACTTCTATCGAAGTCAAACACATAGCACATGCTTCATTTATATACACATGCTCAAAACAAACATTAATCATATAATCTGTATACTCTTGTTTCACATGCACAAAAACTCTTAATCTTATACTAATCATATAATGCAAAACCTTTATCTCTCGTTCAAATATAATTCCAAACCATATCTTCACTAACAACTCATGTACAGGACAAAACATTTATTAGCCTGAAGTCCTCTAATGGTGTATACAAGTACCTCTAGATACCATTTAACAGTATCAATCAAGTAGAGACCTAACTCAAATCATTCGAATACATTACGTATTCAATATCTAGGCACAACCGGTGCCACATAACAGCTACACTCTAACCCTTAATAAGCATGCTTATCTATCCACGACAGTGACCATCAGGCTTAGAATAATAACTCACGTATACTCTAACAATATTGCTATAAAATAAAATATCATTAAATTATAATCTCACAACGCATGTATAAATATATATTAATCACTTTCAGAGACACATAAATCTCATACAGATCTTCTTATGAACATATAACTTATAATTAAAGACAAGTTTAAGCCAAATTCTATGCCACATAGTAAAACCCATGTGAAAAGAATCATGATAAACCATTTCAGCAAGGCAAGTAGAAGGTTCACCGTCGCGCTCATGACAGTAGCCGAGGACGCCCTGTGGAAGAAAAGACTGCCCTGAGTCGTACATAATCCTCCGAGTCGTGCAAAATCCTACGAGTCGTGCAAAATATGCCGAGTCTTGCACTTCATGCTGAGCGGAGCTCTCCTGCCGAGCAGCTCGCATGCTGATTAGGCTCCCATGCTGAGCGGCAAACCTTCGCGACTCGTGAAGAATTTCACTTGTCGTGAAGACTCTCATGCCAAGCGAGGTAAGTCGGAGCGGAACAATCTTCACGAAACGTGAAAATTTTCATATGTCATAAAGAGTCTCGTTCGATCAGGCCGTGAGAATCTGGAAACTCCGCGGTTCTCTTGAGCTCGCAACAAGCATCGCGTTCGTGATAGAGTCACATTTCTCCGCTCCTCAACACAAAACAACATCTAAAACTCTCGAAACTCAAAACAGGCATACCCCATCATTCACTCAAGTATATACACTTACCTCTTCAATCCAGTGCAATAAAAAAAAACTTATAGAAACAACACTCATGTTATACAATAGTAATTCCATCAAAACAACAAATATATATATATATATATATATATATATATATATATATATATATATATATATATATATCATAAAAACACTACAAGAAATCAAAATGAACACACGCAATCCCAACCTGAAAGTGGATAGACCACGTCTCTCTAATCAATTCCAAACGCCTCCTTCACCTTGTCCTTCTTCTTGTCCACAGCTTTTGAAGAGACCAACTCAACCCCCACTACACTCTCTTCAAACCAATCCAAGAGATGCACTTAAGGAGTGACCCAAATAAAGAAGAAAAGAAAAGGAAATGGAAAAGAAAGGAACATGGCAGAAAACCAGAGGAGAAGAACTAAGAACAAATGCCAAAAGTAAAACAAAATTAAGAGGAACAAAAGGGCAGATGATTAATCCTCATCCAAACTCACCAATTCTAATTAATGTCATTAACCACAAAACTCTTCAATTAATTCAACCAAGACAAGTGTCTCTTCCCTATCATACCACTTGTTTCCATTTATATGCTCTTATAACATTAAACACTTACCAATTGTAATCACATCTAAATTCACTTTTAATCTCATTTTCACTCGTCAAATATCGTTAAAACTACTAGGGTCCAAATCGGGTTGTTATAAATCTCTCCCCCTTAAGAAATTTCATCCTCGAAATTTCCTCGCTACTAACTACATGAGCAATCCATACTTTGCGATTTACCAAATACAAAATTGTAATCAATTAAGAACTTACCAAATGACCCTGTAGGCTCCTCCATTGCCTCTCTGATCATGGCATACACTCTAGCTGGACCACCAGTAGAGACTGGCTTCTCAACTATTTTCGAAGGCATACGAGCAGTGCTACCTCTTCCTCTTCTAGTTCTAGCAGCACCAAACATATCCACATTTTCTTTACTTGCTTGGGAGGCTAAATTCTCTCATGACTTAAGGCAATTGGTGAGCATGTGTTCCATGCTGCCACACCTAAAACAGGCTCTGGTGAGTTTCCTACACTCACCTCAATGGTGCCTTTCACAGTGATCATATTTTGGTGCTGCACTTCCTCTACTAACAGGTGACATAACACTTCTAATTGCAGTCGGTACGTGCACTAACCCTTGCTCATCTCTTCCTCTCTGCACTTCTATATCTCTTCTACCAATACCCTCATCTCCTCTTAGAACTCTTCTCTTTTGCTCTCTCTTCTGTTTCAATAATTTAGAGTCCTCCAATTTATAGCTGCCAATACCAGTCGATAATAATTCACTGGTTGCGAAGCAACCATGGCAGATAGAGGTCCCCTAATGCTCTCTCTTAGCCCATCCTCAAACTGTCAGCACTTAAAATCCTCTGTTAGCAAAATATCGGGTACATATTTACTCAAACGACTAAACTCCTTTTCGTACTCCCCGACTGTCATATTCCTTTGCTTAAGGCTCACGAATTCTTTCCACTTAGCCTCTCTGTACGCTTTAGTCACATACTTCTCCTTGAACTCACGGATAAAGAAATCCCATGACAATTCCAATGGCTGATGGGGGTTTCTCAATACTAATTTATACTAGTCATATGCTGCACCCTGCAACAATGACACAACACAAGCTACCCTCTGATTCTGTGGGCAATCGATCTCTTGCAAGATCCTTCCTAGTTTCTCCAACTAAAATTTTGCTACATCAAACTGATCCAATGATGTTATAGTAAATTCTTCATCTCCTCTCTTTCTTATCAAATTTGATGGAGTCTTAGGAGCTGTCAATCTATCTAAAATCTGCACTAAACCTTGCATCAGTGTCGGGTTATCTGGAATCGGACCAGCTCTTTCATCTCTAACATGCTCATGCCTACGCGGATCTACTTGCACCTGATTCACACTGCTCGTGGTCTCCCCTATGTTCTCACTTGGATCGGACTCCATCTATACACTACAAAACAACATCTGCATTAGGCCATAACTCTAAACAAACTCATACATATATACTATACTCTATCATTTTATAGTCCTGGACTATCAACCTAACCAGGCTCTGATACCACTAAATGAAACACCCCAATACCCCTCGAGAGGATATTGGAGCGCCACACAAACTCATACACATACATATACAATAGTGGAAGCAATAATAGAAATAAACTAACAATATTAAGCTAATATTAATAACTTTTTAAACAACATCTGAATCTTATATATATATATATATATATATATATATATATATATATATATATATATATATATATATATACATACATATCACAAAATAGTATTATATATTACATGATCATTTTCTGAACATACATGTCGATTAACACTATTACATAATAGCTATGCTTCCCTAATTACATAATGATGTTACTCAAAATTTGTGAAACTCTATCTTATACAAAAAGATCCCTATACAAACTCATATTGACCATGACTTGCAGATGTCCACTCACTGGCTCAAACCTATACACCTACACGGAAACAAACATCCGTGCTAAGCGATAATGCTTAGTGGGGACGAAAATAAAATAAAGGACTTTTATCAAAGTTACACACATAACACATGCTTCATTTATATACACATGCTCAAAACAAATATTAATCATATAATCTGTATACTCTTGTTTCACATGCACAAAAACTCTTAATCTTATACTAATAATATAATCCAAAACCTTAATCTCATGTTTAAATATAATTCCAAACCATATCTTCACTAACAACTCATGTACAGGACAGAAAATTTATTAGCTTGAAGTCCTCTAATGGTGGATGTTGTTGGACTTATGTATGGATAATTTTAGGAACAATAGGAATATGATTGGATGATTTATGCATGGCCTACAAGAGTCAAATTAGTGGATAGTTAGGCATGCCTAATAGAGTTTAGTAGCTGCAGCCCCAATGTATTCCAGACCCTGATCAGGTCCCTGTTTGGATCCTCACGATCCTCAATTTGTTTGGATCTTGTTTAAGATCCCCCAATGTGAAAATGTACAAAGATGTTGCTTTTCGATTGTACCCTCGGGTACCCCCAATGTGTTCACTCGTTATTCGCTATTGTGAGTTAGCAGGCATTCGTTTTGTTGTAATTATAAGCATGTGAAACCAATTTGATATATGAATTGATTATGAGCTTTTGAGTACCAATTAAATGTGATTAAGCTGTGATATACTTACATGTGGTTATAAGCATGTGCCATTTTATATGTGTCTTGCCTTAATGACCATTGTGAATGGCCATTCATATTATTTTGTATTTTCCCCACTAAGCGTTATCGCTTAGCACGGGTGTTTCATCCATGCTGCTGCGAAAGGTTTTGAGCTTCTGGGAGAGTCTTCGTAGGTCCAGCCAACATAGAAGGATTGAAGTGTTAGGACTTAGTTTTGCAATTAAGTTTCTTTTTGTAATCTTTTGGGCTCTCATTGTATTTATTCTTTTGTATTGCTTCCGCTATGTATTCTGGAAGATGAATTTTTATAATATTACTTTATATACCGAATATTTTATAATGCCCTTTTGGGTATAAATGAATGATCCTTGAGTTTTAAAAGTTTTAATTTTCGCTATATATATATATATATTATGTATATCGTTCTGCTTTGTTTGGTGACACCCTTGTCCTTGCGGGCTCTCACTCCCATTGCGGATGAGTTCTTCTACGTATTGGTAGGGAGTGTTACAATTTTTAGCATCAGAGCCTAGGTTTCGGCATTTTCTTGGTGTTCATAGAGTATAGATATATGTTTAGGACTGTGTTGGCTAATGTTGATGTCTTTATGTTTGTTATAGATGGATTCTGTGCACGGATCACTCGAGGGGTCAGCTGAGAGTGCTCAAGATTCGACAGTGTCTGGTCCATCTTAGTCAGCTAGGGTGCAGCATGAGGCCGCAGCTATGCCTTTTGAGGCTATGTTGAAGATCTCTCAGGACATGGCTCGGGTCTTAGAAAGGGTTACTACTCCGAGAGCCTCAATAGAGAGTATGAGGAAAGTTAAGGCAAAAGATTTCTACGGGACAAGTCTGGATGAGTCTGAATTAGTCGAGAAGTGGATTGAGAAATTGGGGAGAGTTTGTAATACCCCAAAGTGTACCCTAGCCGGATTAGTGGTGTCAATTGCATAATAGGGTGCAAAAGTGATTAAGTGAGTAAGCAAGTAAATGTTTGCAAGGATGTAATGGAAAAGAAAAGTTGGGAATTAAAGGGTAGGATTAAGTGAGGGATTTAAAAGAGATTGGTCAAGGGACTATATGGAAGATTTTGGTTTAGATGTGGAAGTGGAATCCACGTGTGTGGAGAGGGCTGTGCCAACCAATTCCCTACATGTAATATATAGAGGAATTAAGAGGCAGAAATGGGTATTGAGATTTACTTTGATCCGTTCCTCTTTCTTGTTTCTGAACTCCTTCTTTTTCATCTTATGATATTAAGTTTCATTTCTATCTCAATTGAATCCGAAAACTTGAATTGAATTGGTGTGAAGAAGTAAGCCAAGTAGGTAAGTAAGGGTTGATGGTTTGAGTATATCTCTTCTTCTATCCTTTCTATTGATGTGTTTAAGTGGGTTTGAGTAATGGATTAAGAGGATGTTTTGATTGATTGTGCAAGAATTTGACAAGAGGGGAGCTAAAGGCAAGGAGAAGGTCTAGCTAGTGAAAGTGTTCTTCAGCCTGCTTTTTGAGGTTTTGGATATATGTGGTTATGTGTTATTCTTGCTTAAGTGATGTGTTTATGCTGTTTAATTTGGAACTAAAGTGTATAATTTATGTGCGAATACATGATTAGAGAACTGTGTGTGATTATTTGTTAATTGATTGATGATATAGTTGAAATATATAATTGATTTGTGTTGAATTGATGATTGAATTGTTATGAGATCACAACCAAAGTATGAACCCTAGTGTTAGGGAAAATTCTGCTTATAGCTTATCGGACCTCCGTATAGTGTTTTGGTCATAACTAGAATTTACGAACTCCAAATTGAGTGTTTGTTATGCCATTTGAACCATGACTTCAATAGCTATAAAAGTCATAGAAATGTCTATGAGCTAGTTCTAGATTTAAAACCCTTAAAAATGGCCAAAACAGAGGTGTCTTTACTTTAAAGGGTTCATGGGAGCAGTATAGATTGTTTAACTCATATCTGATGATCTTGAAGTCCAAATGACCTACAGCTTGTCCCATTTGAAACTTAACATCCCAGAAATAAATGATAAGAAGGGACTTTAGCCTAAAATTGGGTTTGAGATATCGATTTAGGCTGTACAAAATTGAGGAGTGAAGCAATTGTAACATCCTGAAAATCACCCTAGTAGTATTGAGTGTGATTAGTGTAAATAAGTGAGTGTTAATTAGGGTTTACTGAATTGGACCTAATTGGAAATGTGAGTAGGGACTTAATTGAAAAGAAATAAAATAGTGTAGTGGCTAAAATGTAATTTGCATGATTAAGTTATAAATGATGATTAGTTAAAGTAAAAGTGATTAGTTAGTGTTAAGTGAAAGTTAGTGGATGCTAGGTGTTGTGATGTTAGCCGGCCACCTTGCATAATGAGAGTTAGGAGTTGGACACCTCATATTTGCATGCAAACATGAGGTGGAAGTGTAGGTAAAATCTACCATTTTTTTCCTTGAGCCAGCCTCTCTCTCAAAAAGTCCATTCTTCTTTTGTCTCTCTCATTTGCTCTCATTTGCCATGAAGTTCTAAGAGTTGGGTAGAGATAGGTTAGAAGATTGAGTAATTGGTTGGAAAGGTATGTTGGTATATAGTTTGTCTTCTTCATCTCTTTCTATTTTTGACTTCATTGCTAGCTATGTGTATAGTATAATGGACTTGTAAATGTATTTTATGTGCATGTGAGTTAAAGAGGCAAGTAGAGTTGGCAAAGGTAAAGAGAAAGTGATATAGAAGAGAAAGGAAGGAGTGCTCCAAGAGGTTTGGGATTGCATTTGAATTGATGCATGTCTAATGTGTTTCTGTATTTGAATTGTATGTGTTAATTGATGTTTGATATATATTAAATGTAAAATGGATGTGTATTTAAGTGTTAAGTGAATTGCCATGAGTATTGTATGTGATCAAGTATGAACCATAGTGTTAGGGAAAATTCTACTTATATTTCACCAGACCTCCGTGTAGTGTTTTGGTCATAAATGGAGTTTGAGAATTTCATATTGCGTGTTTATTACGTCATTTGAACCATGACTTCCATACCTAAAAAAGTCACAGAAATGACTATGAGCTAATCCTGGCTCGAAGACACCTAAAAATAGATAAATTAGACATGTCTCTTCCTTGTAGGGTTCACTAGAACAGTCTATATTGTTTATTACATAACTGATGTTTTATAAGTCTAAACGACCTTAAAATTGTTCCATTTGAAAGATAATCCTAAGGAACAACTGTTAAGAAGGGAGTTTTGCCTAAAAGTGTTGTTTAAATGTCGGTTTAGGCTGAACAAAAGCGGGTAGTGAAGCAGTCCTGAGTTTTACTTCTGTTTTGCTTAATTTTAGTATGTCACGGTCACAACCAAATGGTTTCCACCGTGACCAACGTCTAGAAAAGGTAGAATTGCATGTAATTGGACCTCACGGTCACAATAAAATCATTGCCACTGTGACCATTCCCAGTATTGTGTATTTAAGGTATTTTTCTTCCCGAAATGCATCCGAACTCCACTACAAGTTCCTATAGCTTATCCAATTCATGTCTAACATTATGAAATGAGTATGTGAATGTTTTTAAATTGCAATTACATTTAAATGATGTTCTGGCATAATAGTTTAATAATGGAATGATAATATGCGTATCAAGCCTTGAGTGTATACAAGGCATGACCTGATGTGAATGAGTTTAATGTGGTGATGCTATGTGAATTAGAAATGCATGATAGCCTAACTAAGCTTGATTGCATCATTATGTGAGTTTATCAAAATGTGAATTAGAAATGCATCATAGCCTAACTAAGCTTGATTGCATTACCAAGCGAATTATGAACATGTGAGGAGAATCAAATCATGCGAATGAATTTTAATATGCGATTGAATTATATGCGAATGAATGATGCCATGAGAATGAATGCGTAATGAATGAATAAACCTATAAGCCTGTAGTCGAGTCGTGGATAAATAAGCATGCTTATGATGGGCTAGTGAATTGCGGCTGCTGGTGAGGCACCGACGGGTGTCTAGTGATTGGCACCGACGGGTGTCTAGTGATTGGCACTGACGGGTGTCTAGTGATACAGTGTTTGAGACTTCGGTCTCTAGTGTTTAATGATTATTGTACCCGTATCCACCTCTAAAACGATTCAGGCTTTTAACGATAAATGCATGTGAATGATTGATGATGATGTTGTGTTATAATATGATTGTGTTCTTTATATGTATTGATAACATTGCTCTTATTGATTGTGTAATATCCATGCCATGCTAAATGAACTAGTGATCTTGTTAGTGAAGCCATCCACTGGCATAGTGTAGTGATTATTAGCATGGTAAAGTATGAGATATTTAGCATGGGCATGTGATTATCGACTTATAGTTATTGCATGACTTTCTGCTAGGATATGTGAATTAGTGATCTTGATAGTAAAGTCCTTTGTTGACATAGTGTATCGAATATTATATGATGTTTTGTTTAATATGAACTATGGAATATCTGCATGCTATCGAATTATTGACTATCTAGTGAACTATTGAATATAGGTATAGTATAATATGGATTATTGAATATTGATATGTTATTGAGATATTATTGAATTTACATGTATCATGACAGTGTTAATATTGAATAAAGCTATTGTTGGCTATCCCATATTGAGTGATATCAATGCTATGCCTCATGGTACATTGGCTATCATTTATTATGTGAACTTGTTTAATAAGCATGATCATTATAGTGGTATAGTTATATGTTGTTTTGGATTATTGATATTGAAATGTTAAGGCATGATAAGTTGATGAATTAGTGATATGCAAGATGTATGATCTAGTGATTTTGTTAGAGGTCTATATGTTTTGTGAATCCCCACTAAGCGTTATTGCTTAGCATGGATGCTTGTCTCCCGTGTAGGTCTATATCGTAGAGATCGTGTTTGGAGGAGTATTTGTAGGCCACTATAAGAGCTGGGAGTTGTCAGTTTACATTACGGTTTTGTAATGATGATATGTTATTGTAATTCCGATTTTGTATAAGTAAAGCATGTATAGTTGTGTCCATTTAATTCTGTATTGTAATATGTAATTTGTAACCTAAACAGTAACCAATAGTGAACAAGTGCTAGTGTATGGTATAGTGATCATATAGTGGTAGTGAAAGGAAATAATTATCGGTTATAATGATAATAATATCAACTAAATGATGATAAGTGGATTAGTGATGTTAATTGATTTAACTATAGCGTGCTTGTCGTGTAGCGCTCCCTTGTCCTCCCAAGGGGCTTGGGGCATTACAGGTTGTGGTATCAGAGCATAGGTTTAGGCGGTTCTGGACTATAAAAGTTATAGTGAATAGAATTGCTTAGAGTTTGTTTAGAGTGTGGCCCTAATGCAGATGTTGTTTAGAGTGATTGATATGTTTGATTGAATTAATGTTTTTGCATGATGTTTTGTATGGTTAGAGTTATCGCATGTGTTAGAGAGAATTCCGCGGATGAAATTCCTTAAGTGGAGGAGAGTTGTAACATCCCGGAAATCACCCAATAGTATTGAGTGTGATTAGTGTAAATAAGTGAGTCTTAATTAGGGTTTACTGAATTGGACCTAATTGGAAATGTGAGTAGGGACTTAATTGAAAAGAAACAAAATAGTGTAGTGGCAAAAATGTAATTTGCATGATTAAGTTATAAATGATGATTAGTTAAAGTAAAAGTGATTAGTTAGTGTTAAGTGAAAGTTAGTAGATGTTAGGTGTTGTGATGTTAGCCGGCCGCCTTACATAAGGAGAGTTAGGAGTTGGACACCTCATATTTGCATGCAAACATGAGGTGGAAGTGTAGGTAAAATCTGCTATTTTGTTCCTTGAGCCGGCCTCTCTCTCAAAAAGTCCATTCTTCTTTTGTCTCTCTCATTTGCTCTCATTTTCCATGAAGTTCTAAGAGTTGGGTAGAGATAGTTTAGAAGATTGAGTAATTGGCTGGAAAGGTATGTTGGTATATAGTTTGTCTTCTTCATCTCTTTCTATTTTTGACTTCATTGCTAGCTATGGGTATAGTCTAATGGACTTGTATATGTATTGTATGTGCATGTGAGTTAAAGAGGCAAGTAGAGCTGGCAAAAGTAAAGAGAAAGTGATATAGAAGAGAAAGGAAGGAGTACTCCAAGAGGTTTGGGATTGTATTTGAATTGAAGCATGTCTTGTAATAGTCCCAATACCGGGTTAGTCGTAAATAGTACTTTTCTAGAGTAAATAGTATTTCCAGGGTGAATAGTACTTCCCGGAATCGAAAAATATTTTATTAAACCATTGGATAGAGCTCGTCAATACAAGTCCGTAGGCGCAAATTTCGTGTCAATCGGAGGTCAAACGAGTCCGGAATGGCTGAAACAGTAAACAAAAGTATTTACTCCGGATGAAAAGTGGGACCCACTTAAAAGTAAAAGGTGGGCCCAGGTGGGACCCACAAAACAGTAAAAGTGGGTCCAAATGGGACCCACTGAACATTAAAAGTGGGCCCAGGTGGGGTCCACTGAATAGTAAAAGTGGGACCATGATGACATCAGCGATGACATCAGCAATGTCATGATGATGAATAGTAACTATATCCCCTAAAGTGGAAAATCATCATTTGGTTGGAAACATAATCATTTGGTTAGGAACATCATCATCACTGGGTCCCATTGAATAGTAACAACATCTTTGACTGGTTTTTGAATAGTAACTGTGGGTCCGTGAATAGTAACTATACGGCCCATAGAATAGTGACTCCGGGATGAATAGTATCCGAAAATATTGTTTTTCACCATCAGAAAGAGAATGAAAAATGTAGTTTCATGGTGCAATTTTGGTGTAAAAATGAGATCATATAGGCTTCCGAAATTCAGTCTGAAGTTTCTCTGGTTCGGTTCAATTAAACCAAGGTTTGACTGAACTTTGACTGAATTTTTATAAATAGTTAGAGTGGATAAAATGGTCTACTGTAAGAGGATAAAAGTCTTAGAATAATTTTTAGAAATTTTTGATAGTATTAGAATTGAATTTTACGGCACTACCGGATTGAACCGAAGTAGACCGGTTTAAGTGAACCGGACCCAAAACAGACTCCGATTGAGCTGAACTTTTGTAGGGAGACTAATTTTAATATTCCAAGAATTATATAAGTGGTTTGGATTGAAAATGAATTCGAGAACATTTAATTTCACCAAAACAGTGGAAAATGACTCGAAAAATGAAAATCGGACCAAATCGGCTCAACCACTTTGGTTGGACCTGGTTGGGTCCGATTTGACCCAATTAAATAGACTTAAATTTCTTGAAATCCCTTGGATTCCCTTTTATTTCAGCCTCCCTCTTCTTCCTCTCTTGGCCGAATACACTCTCCTCTCTTTCTCACCATTTTTCTTTCATTTTTTCTTCATCTCACCTCAAGATCAAGCCTCTGTAACATAATAAAGCCCCTCTAGAATCCATTGGTGGTCTCAAAATTTCGTTTGGAGGTGTAAATTTGGGTGAAATCTAGACTTGAAGTTTAGGTGTATATTTGAGGTAAGTGATTTAAGTGATTTTAATTTGGTTTTAAGGTTCCTAAGGGTACTCTAGGATGTTAATAAGACGTTTTTGAAGTTTTATTTTTGAAAGGAACCTTGGATTTGATTAAATCTTAATTTTTGTGTTTGGATATAATTATGTCCAATAGATGAAGGAACTTCTAAGCAAGCTAAGGGCAAGGAAAAGGTTAATTGAGAAGTATAATACACGGATTTGAGGTTTGTGATTACAAATTCCATTTAATTACGTGGTAAAAGCATGAATTTAGGTTATATTTGTGAAGAAAGTATGTGATTTATGCATGTTTAATTAAAATTAACATGATATTCATGCTTAGGGATGTTAAAAATGATGGTATGGGTGATTAAATTGAAGAAATAAATTTTGTGTGAAAAGTTCTTTCTTTGGCCGAATGGTATTCATGTGAATTTTATGTGTTTACATGATGTTTTATGTATAATTATGATGGATCTATGGTATTTGGCATGTGAACTAATGAATGGTATGTGTTGGAGCATGTGAAAACATCATATGGTATGTGATGTATGTATGGCTGAATGTATATCATGTGTAAAGTCATGATTTTGATGTGTTTTCATGGTAATTGATTGTATGGTGATGTTATACATCATGAAGTTGGCCTAAATAAATGATAAAATTGATAAAAATAATTAATGTGAATAAATTGGTATGTGGGTCGTATGCATGTATGTATGTATGCATGTGTACCATGATGAAATAATAAGTTTACATGACATGTGATGATGTAATGATGATAATCACATGTGAAATGATGAAATGGTATGAAAAAGAATAATATATTATGGTGATATACTATGAAAAAAAATTATGTATATCACATTAATAATATGAAAAATAAAATAATATTGCCCTGTGTAATAATCTGGTAGTCAAGTCTAGTTCGGGATATGTTGGCATGCCATAGAGACATAAGACCGCGGGTGTGAGCATGACGTCTCACTTTTTAGTAGGCCAATGATGGTCCTACTTCTGTATCTGAATATCTGAATATCTGTATCTGAATATCTGAATATCTGTATCTGAATATCTGAAGTGTACTGTTCTGTATTAAAAGACAGTGGTGGTCCCACAGGACTCCGCTGGAATTTCTGTGTGAACTTCTGGAGTTCACGTCTCGTTTATCCTATATATAGAGTCTGCCAGTGTGTTACAGGGACATAATTGTAAAAATAAAATTAAAATGGTTAAAATGTGATTAAAATAATATTTATGTGGAAAATGACATAAATATTATTATATAAAAAGTTTTAGGGAAAAATTGTAATTTTGTGCATATGTGTGTTAAGAATAATTAATAAGGCTAAAAATATAAATAAATGGTTAAATATGAAAATTGGCCACTTTTTATGGGTAAAACTGTAATTTGGCATGTAAATTGATGATAAAATTGTAAGGTTAGTAAAATTAATTAAAATAGTGGCATAATTGTAATATTATTGAAATTAAAATGAACTAATGGCATAAATGTAATTTTGGTGCAGTATAATTGAACTAATAGCACTTTTGTTATTTTGAAAAAGTTTAAGGGTATAAATGAAATATTGCCTTAAGTTAAGGGTACAATGGTAATAAGATTATTTATATGTTAATTGTGTAATTGCCCAATTATGAAGTTGAAAAATAATTACATGTAATATTGCATGCCTAGTTGGGAATTTAATTAAAAATGTTTATTTATGAATATTATTATGCATGAAAAATTAAATTAAGTGGAAATTTATAGAATTGCAATCACCACTGGGCATATTTAATGCTCAGCACGTAGTTTTACTTGACTGCGTGTAGGTACTCCGTAGGAGTTTGGGAGCAGAGCATACCTCACACTTGGAAAGTGGTATTGAAGAGTATTATTTGGAATAATTAAGTATGTTAAGATTTTGGCATGTATGTGTCTTATATTATTACTACTTTTGGGTTTTGGTCTGTAATAAACTATTAAAACTGTGTCTAGTATATTGTGATTGGCATGCCTAATAATCGGTAGAAATTAAGTTAATACCATCGGTAAAATAAAAATATATAATTTCAAGTTAAAGGAAAATTGACTAAATAAATAGTAATTTAGACAGTTTTAGGTCAATCGGCATAGTTAATAATGAATTAAAAATAGTAAATATTAAGTTTGATAATTAATTAATAAATATTAATATACTTAAGTAAGTTGACTATTCATATAGTACTATTCATACAGTATTATACATACGGTACTATTGATACATAAGGTACTATTCACGTATATGGCACTATTCACGTATACGAAAAAAAAAATTTACCGGTTTTAATTAATGGTCTATTTAATAACCTGATTAGTCTTAATTAGGTTAACTGGATTAAAATGAACAGTTAAGTAATCGGAATGTAAAGTATTAGAGTGTATGTTAGTTCAGTGCGGTGGCACCCGGTATTCGTATCACATACGGGTATAGGGCGCTACAAGTTAAATGTTATCAGAGCTCCGGTTTAGGTGGTTCTAAGATCGGAGTGGGTCCATGGGATTAGTATAAGTAGATGTACATGCCAACTAATTTTTGGACATTGTGGTTATGTGAGGCTAATGTATGCTTGCTCATTGTGTTAGATCGCGAGTATGGCGTCAAATGAAGGTCGTCGTGATAGTGATGTGGAGAGTGCTGCATCAGTTAGTATGAGTCAATCGAGGTCACCTCGTCATCAGGCTACTCCATCGATTGTTCCTCCTCCTCAGCAGCAGCCTTAGTTCGTGAACATGATGGCAAATTTCTACAAGTTTATGCAATCGCAGCAACAACCTCAAGGTCCTGTACAGCAGCTAGCTCCACTTAGACGGAGACCTATTCTGGAACAGATTAAGAGGTTTGGAGCTGAAGATTTCTACAGTCGAGATCCTTTGACTCCAGTTCAGACGGAGGAGTGGATGTTTAAGTTAAAGAGGATGTTCGAGACCACTCAGAGTCTGCCGGATGAGATGCTTCATGGAGCAGTGGCTCTGCTTCAGGGTCATGCTAATACGTGGTGGAGTTCAGTTCGTAAGCACACTCCAGCGGATCAGGTTACTTGGGGGTTCTTTCAGACTCAGTTTGAGAAGAAATACATCGGGTCTGAGTATAAATCTGCTATGCAAGATGCCTTTTGGAGGCTCAGACAGGGGAACAAGTCAGTTGCAGAGTACGAGAGAGAGTTTGAGCGGCTCAGTGCCTACCTTGATGATGAGTCCATGACTGAGCAGAAATTATGCCACAGGTTTGAAAGAGGTCTGAATAATAACATCAGATTGGCTTTGGGTTCTCAGAGGCATATAGATATGAGGTCCTTAGTTGAAGAAGCCCTTAGATCAGAGACTATTATTTCAGAGGAGGCTGATAGACAGTCCCGATTCAAGCAAAAGAGGAAATTGGGTCAGTTTTCTGGTGTAGCTAGTTAGAGTAAGAAGTTTAGAAGGCCTCCTCATTCACAGAGCCGTGCATCAGCAGCACCTGTTACTATTCGGAGGAACCCAGTCGGCAGCAGTGCCCCAGTCACATCAGTAGCCAGTGCACCCAGGAGTAGAGTACGAGATCCAATTCCACAGTGCCTTTATTGTAAGAAGTTTCATCTGGGCGAGTGCAGATTAATAAGCAGGGCTTGTTTCAGATGTGGGTCCCGGGAACATCAGATCAGAGATTGTCCTGAGGCCCAGCCGTCCACTGCAGCATCACCAGCTTTGGGTGGGGGGTCAGTCCCTCAGAGAGGACGTGGTAGGGGAGCAGCTCCTCCACAGGCAGTTTCAGGCCCTTCACTACGGCCAGCTCAGGGTCGTACCACTGGACATGCATATGCTGTTAGAGCCCGTGAACATGATGATGCTCCAGACTTCATTGTTGGTAAATTCTCACTGCTTTCTCATTCAGTTTATGCCTTGATTGATCCTGGTTCTACGCATTCCTATATTAGTACTGCTATTGCTCGGGATAAAGGGTTGCATGACAGTCATTTAGACCAGGATATTTTAGTGAGTAATCCTTTGGGGCATAGTGTAGTAGTGAACAAGGTTTATAGAGATTGTCCGGTTAGTGCTCAAAATTTTATGTTTTATGCCGATTTAATTGATCTTCCGTTCCGAGAGTTTAATGTGATATTGGGTATGGACTGGTTATCCACTCACCAGGCCAATGTTGATTGTAAGAGGAAACGAGTGACTTTAAGAACTGCAGACGATCAGGAGATTGTTATTGTGGGTGAAAGATCAGATTTTCTTTCTGATGTGATTTCAGCTACTGCAGCTAAGAGACTTATCAGAAAAGGGTGTGTTGCCTACTTGTGCTATGCAATGGAGACTAAAATGGATGAACTTAAGGCTTCAGATGTACCTACTGTTCGAGAGTTTCAGGATGTTTTTCCTGAAGAACTTCCAGGTTTGCCACCTGATAGAGAGTTAGAGTTTACTATTTATTTAGTACCTGGTACTGCACCTATCTCTATTGCTCCTTACAGAATGGCACCTTCAGAACTAAGAGAATTGAAAATTCAGTTGCAAGAATTAATTGATAAAGGCTTTATCAGACCGAGTGTTTCACCTTGGAGAGCACCAGTTCTCTTTGTGAAAAAGAAGGTTGGGTCACTTCGATTATGTATTGATTATAGACAGCTGAATAAAGTCACAATAAAGAACAAGTATCCACTACCTCGGATTGATGATTTGTTTGATCAGTTAAAAGGTGCGGGCGTGTTTTCCAAGATTGATTTAAGATCTGGCTACCATCAGCTAAAAATTAGGGAGTTAGATGTGCCTAAGACAGCTTTTCGCACTAGGTATGGTCATTATGAGTTCATGGTCATGCCCTTTGGATTGACAAATGCTCCTGCAGCTTTGATGGATTTGATGAATAGGGTTTTCCACCCTTACTTGGACCAGTTTGTGGTTGTTTTCATTGATGATATTCTAGTTTATTCGAAGACTCCTGAGGAGCATGATGAGCATTTGAGGATTGTTCTGCAGACTCTGAGAGATAAGCAGCTTTATGCCAAGTTTAGTAAATGTGAATTCTGGTTGGATGAGGTGTCATTTTTGGGTCATGTGGTATCAACAGAGGGTATTAAAGTTGATCCTAAAAAGATTGAAGCGATCCTTTAGTGGAAGCTACCCGGGAGTGTTACCGAGGTTAGGAGTTTTCTTGGCTTGGCCGGTTACTATAGAAGATTCGTGAAGGGTTTCTCTTCGATTGCAACTCCTCTGACTCGATTGTTACAAAAGAATGTCAAGTTTGAATGGTCAGATAAATGTCAGGAGAATTTTAAGAAACTTAAATGTATGCTGACTGAAGCTCTAGTGTTAGTGCAACCTGAATCTGATAAGGATTTTATAGTCTTCAGTGATGCTTCCAGAAATGGATTGGGTTGTGTATTGATGCAGGAGGGTAAGGTGATTGCTTATGCCTCCCGACAGCTTAAGACTCATGAGAAATATTACCCTACTCATGATCTTGAGTTGGCAGCAATTGTATTTGCATTAAAAATCTGGAGACATTATCTCTATGGTGAGAAATGCTACATCTACACTGATCATAAGAGTCTGAAGTATTTGCTTACTCAGAAGGAGCTTAACTTGAGGCAGAGACGTTGGCTTGAATTGATCAAAGACTATGAGTGCTTCATCGACTATCATCCTGGTAAAGCTAACATCATAGCTGATGCTCTCAGTAGGAAGTTCATGGCTTCTCTATGGGCTATGAATGTTAGTCTGGACTTATCAGATGATGGAGCTTTGATTGCAGAAATGCAAGTTAAGCCAGATTTTCTCCAGCAAGTGAAAGATGCTCAGAAGCAGGATGATCGATTGTCCACCATTATGTCTCAAGTGAAAGATGGCCATGTCAGTGAGTACTCATTGGGTTCAAATGGTGGATTGTATTACAAACAGAGATTGTGCGTTCCTGATCAAGCTGATTTGAGAAGGAATATTTTATCAAAAGCTCATCACAGCAGCTTTGCTATGCATCCTGGTTGTAACAAGATGTATCAGGATTTGAAGATGCTCTATTTGTGGCCAGGCATGAAACGTGAAGTGACAGAATTTATGGGTAAGTGTCTGATTTGTCATCAAGTCAAGGCAGAACATCAAGTTCCTTCAGGTTTACTTCAGCCTATTGTCATTCCTGAATGGAAATGGGACAAGATAACCATGGATTTTGTGTCGGGGTTTCCTCTCTCGAGAAAGAAACATGATGCAGTTTGGGTAATTGTTGATCGACTTACTAAATCAGCTCACTTCCTGCCTATCAGAATGGATTATTCGTTATCCAAGCTGGCAGAGTTGTACATTAGTGAGATTGTAAGACTACATGGAGTTCCTTCCTCCATCATTTCAGATCGTGATCCGAGATTCACTTCTCAGTTTTGGAAGAGACTTCAGGAAGTTTTGGGAACCAGATTACATTTCAGTACAACTTTCCACCCTCGGACTGATGGACAATCTGAACGTGTAATTCAAATTATGGAAGATATGTTGAGATGTTGTATACTTGAGTTTGGTAACCGTTGGGAGCGGTATTTGCCTCTAGCAGAATTCGCCTACAACAACAGTTATCAGACCAGTATCAAGATGGCTCCTTATGAAGCTTTGTATGGTAGAAAGTGCAGAACTCCTCTTTGTTGGACAGAGCCTAGTAAGAGTAAGATTGTGGAGTCGGATCTGATTAGAGAAATGGAAGAAAAGGTTCGAGTGATTCAAGGCAGACTGAAAGAAGCCATGGATCGACAGAAGTCCTATGCAAATCTGAAGAGGAAAGATATAGAGTTTCAAGTGGGAGATAAAGTATTTCTGAAAGTTTCTCCATGGAAGAAGATCTTGAGATTTGGAAATAAAGGCAAGCTAAGTCCGAGATTCATTGGCCCGTATGAGATTATTCAACGGATTGGACCAGTAGCTTACAGATTGAAGCTTCCACAAGAATTAGAGAAGATTCATGACGTCTTTCACATCTCTATTCTTCGAAGGTACTGTTCAGACCCCAGTCATGTTATCAGGCCTGAAGAAGTTCGAGTCCAGCAAGATATGACTTATGAAGAATATCCAGTGCAGATTCTGGCCAGAGAAGTGAAGCAGCTCAGAAACAAACAGATCCCACTGGTGAAGATTCTCTGGAATCACCACAATGTCGAGGAAGCAACGTGGGAACCAGAAGAGACTATGAGACAACAATATCCTCAGCTCTTCAATTCAGGTAAATTTCGAGGACAAAATTTTTATTTGGTAGGGGAGATTGTAATGCCCCAATACCAAGTTAGTCGTAAATAGTACTTTTCTAGAGTAAATAGTATTTTCGGGGTGAATAGTATTTCCCGGAATCGAAAAATATTTTATTGAACCATTGGATGGAGCTCGTCAATACAAGTCTGTAGGCGCAAATTTCGTGTCAATCGGAGGTCAAACGAGTCCGGAATGGCTGAAACAGTAAACAAAAGTATTTACTCCGGATGAAAAGTGGGCCCAAGTGGGACCCACTTAAAAGTAAAAGGTGGGCCCAGGTGGAACCCACTAAACAGTAAAAGTGGGTCCAAATGGGACCCACTAAACAGTAAAAATGGGCCCAAGTGGGGTCCACTGAATAGTAAAAGTGGCACCATGATGACATCAGCGATGACATCAGCATGTCCCCTAAAGTGGAAAATCATCATTTGGTTGGAAACATAATCATTTGGTTGGGAACATCATCATCACTGGGTCCCATTGAATAGTAACAACATCTTTGACTGGTTTTTGAATAGTAACTGTGGGTCCGTGAATAGTAACTGTGGGGCGCACAAAATAGTGACTCCGGGATGAATAGTATCCGAAAATATTTTTTTCACCATCAGAAAGAGAATGAAAAATGTAGTTTGATGGTGTAATTTTGGTGTAAAAACGAGATCATATAGGCTTCCGAAATTCAGTCTGAAGTTTCTTTGGTTCGATTCAATTTAACCAAGGTTTGACTGAACTTTGACCGAATTTTTATAAATAGTTAGAGTGGATAAAATGGTCTACTGTAAGAGGATAAAAGTCTTAGAATAATTTTTAGAAATTTTTGACAGTATTAGAATTGTATTTTACGGCAGTACCGGATTGAACCGAATTAGACCGGTTTAAGTGAGTCGGACCCAAAACAGACTCCGATTGAGCTGAAATTTTGTAGGGAGACTAATTTTAATATTCCAAGAATTATAGAAGTGGTTTGGATTGAAAATGAATTCGGAAACATTTAATTTCACCAAAACAGTGGAAAATAACTCGAAAAATGAAAATCGGACCAAATCGGCTCAACCACTTTGGTTGGACCTGGTTGGGTCCGATTTGACCCAATTAAACAGACTTAAATTTCTGGAAATCCCTTGGATTCCCTTTTATTTCAGCCTCTCTCTTCTTCCTCTCTTGGCCGAATACACTCTCTTCTCTTTCTCACCATTTTTCTTTCATTTTTTCTTCATCTCACCTCAAGATCAAGCCTCTCTAACATAATACAGCCCCTCTAGAATCCATTGGTTGTCTCAAAATTTCGTTTGGAGGTGTAAATTTGGGTGAAATCTAGACTTGAAGTTTAGGTGTAAAATTGAGGTAAGTGATTTAAGTGATTTTAATTTTGTTTTAAGGTTCCTAAGGGTACTCTAGGATGTTAATAAGACGTTTATGAAGTTTTATTTTTGAAAGGAACCTTGGAGTTGATTAAATCTTAATTTTTGTGTTTGGATATAATTATGTGCAATAGGTGAAGGAACTTCTAAGCAAGATAAGGGGAAGGAAAAGGTTAATTGAGAAGTATAATACACGGATTTGAGGTTTGTGATTGCAAATTCCATTTAATTCCATGGTAAAAGCATGAATTTAGGTTATGTTTGTGAAAAAAGTATGTGATTTATGCATGTTTAATTAAAATTAACATGATATTCATGCTTAGGGATGTTAAAAATGATGGTATGGGTGATTAAATTAAAGAAATAAATTTTGTGTGAAAAGTTCTTTCTTTGGTCGAATGGTATTCATGTGAATTTTATGTGTTTACATGATGTTTTATGTATAATTATGATGGATCTATGGTATTTAGCATGTGAACTAATGAATGGTATGTGTTGGAACATGTGAAAATATCATATGGTATGTGATGTATGTATGGCCGAATGTATATCATGTGTAAAGTCATGATTTTGATGTGCTTTCATGGTAATTCATGGTATGGTGATGTTATGCATCATGAATTTGGCCTAAATAAATGATAAAATTGATAAAAATAATTAATGTGAATAAATTGGTATGTGGGCCGTATGCATGTGTGTATGTATGCATGTGTACCAGATGAAATAATAAGTTTACATGACATGTGATGATGTAATGATGATAATCACATGTGAAATGATGAAATGGTATGAAAAAGAATAATATTTTATGGTGATATACTATGAAAAAAAATATGTATATCACATTAATAATATGAAAAATAAAATAATATTGTCCTGTGTAGTAATCTGGTAGTCAAATCTAGTTCAGGATATGTTGGCATGCCATAAAGATATAAGACCGCGGGTGTGAGCATGACGTCTCACTTTTTTGTATGCCAATGATGGTCCTACTTCTGTATCTGAATATCTGAATATCTGAATATCTGAATATCTGTATCTGAATATCTGAAGTGTACTGTTCTGTATTAAAAGACAGTGGTGGTCCCACAGGACTCCGCTGGTATTTCTGTGTGAACTTCTAGAGTTCACGTCTCGTTTATCCTGTATATAGAGTCTGCTAGTGTGTTAGAGGGGCATAATTGTAAAAATAAAATTAAAATGGTTAAAATGTGATTAAAATAATATTTATGTGGAAAATGACATAAATATTATTATATAAAAAGTTTGAGGGCAAAATTGTAATTTTGTGCATATGTGTGTTAAGAATAATTAATAAGGCTAAAAATATAAATAAATGGTTAAATATGAAAATTGGCCACTTTTTATGGGTAAAACTGTAATTTGGCATGTAAATTAATGATAAAATTGTAAGGTTAGTAAAATTAATTAAAATAGTGGCATAATTGTAATATTATTGAAATTAAAATGAACTAATGGCATAAATGTAATTTTGGTGAAGTATAATTGAACTAATAACACTTTTGTTATTTTGAAAAAGTTTAAGGGTATAAATGAAATATTGCCTTAAGTTAAGGGTACAATGTTAATAAGATTATTTATATGTTAATTGTGTAATTGCCCAATTCTGAAGTTGAAAAATAATTACATGTAATATTGCATGCCTAGTTGGGAATTTAATTAAAAATGTTTATTTATGAATATTATTATGCATGAAAAATTAAATTAAGTGGAAATTTATAGAATTGCAATCACCACTGGGCATATTTAATGCTCAGCACGTAGTTTTACTTGACTGCGTGTAGGTACTCCGTAGGAGTTTGGGAGCAGAGCATACCTCACATTTGGAAAGTGGTATTGAAGAGTATTATTTGGAATAATTAAGTATGTTAAGATTTTGGCATGTATGTGTCTTATAATATTACTACTTTTGGGTTTTGGTCTGTAATAAACTATTAAAACTGTCTCTAGTATATTGTGATTGGCATGCCTAATAATTGGTAGAAATTAAGTTAATACCATCGGTAAAATAAAAATATATAATTTCAAGTTAAAGGAAAATTGACTAAATAAATAGTAATTTAGACAGTTTTAGGTCAATCGGCATAGTTAATAATGAATTAAAAATAGTAAATATTAAGTTTGATAATTAATTAATAAATATTAATATACTTAAGTAAGTTGACTATTCATATAGTACTATTCATACAATATTATACATACGGTACTATTGATACATAAGGTACTATTCACGTATATGGCACTATTCGCGTATACGAAAAAAAAAAAATTTACCGGTTTTAATTAATGGTCTATTTAATAACCTGATTAGTCTTAATTAGGTTAACCGGATTAAAATGAACAGTTAAGTAATCGGAATGTAAAGTATTAGAGTGTATGTTAGTTCAGTGCGGTGGCACCCGGTATTCGTATCACATACGGGTATAGGGCGCTACATGTCTAATGTGTTTTTGTATTTGAATTGTATGTGTTAATTAATGTTTGATATAGATTAAATGTAAAATGGATGTGTATTGAAGTGTTAAGTGAATTGCCATGAGCATTGTATGTGATCAAGTATGAACCCTAGTGTTAGGGAAAATTCTGCTTATATTTCACCAGACCTCCGTGTAGTATTTTGGTCATAAATGGAGTTTGAGAATTTCAAGTTGCATGTTCGTTGCGTCATTTGAACTATGACTTCCATACCTATAAAAGTCACAGAAATGACTATGAGCTAATCCTTGCTATAAGACACCTAAAAATAGCAACAGCAGACATGTCTCTGCCTTGGAGGGTTCACTGGAACAGTCTGTATTGTTTAATTCATAAATGATGTTTTATAAGTCTAAATGACCTTACACTTGTTCCATTTGAAAGATAACATCCTAAGGAACAAATGTTAAGAAGGGATTTTTTCCTAAATATGTTGTTTAGATGTCGGTTTAGGCTCAATAAAAGTGGGTAGTGAAGCAGTCCTGAGTTTCACTTCTGTTTTGCTTAATTTTAGTATGTCACGGTCACAACCAAATGGCTTCCACCATGACCAATGTCTGGACAAGGCCGAATTGTAAGCAATTGGAACTCACAGTCATAATAAAACCATTGATACCATAACCATTCCCAGTATTGTGTATTTAGGGTGTTTTTCTTCCCGAAATGCACCCGAACTCCACTACAAGTTCCTATAGCTTGTCCAACTCATGTCTAACATTATAAAATGAGTACATGAATGTTTTCAAATTTCAATTACATTCAAATGATATTATGGTATAATAGTTTAATAATGGATTGATAATATGTGTATCAAGCCATGAGTGTATACAAGGCATGATCTGATGTGAATGAGTTTAATGTGGTGATGCTATGTGAATTAGAAATGCATGATGGCCTAACTAAGCTTGATTGCATCATTATGCGAGTTTATCAAAATTTGAACTAGAAATGCATGATAGCCTAACTAAGCTTGATTGCATTATCATGCGAATTATGAACATGTGAGGAGAATCAAATCATGCGAATGAATTTTAATATGCGATCGAATTATTTGCGAATGAATGATGCCATGAGAATGAATGCATAATTAATGAATAAACCTATAAGCCTATAGTCGAGTCGTGGATAAATAAGCATACTCATGAAGGGCTAATGAATTGCGGCTGCTAGTGAGGCACCGACGGGTGTCTAGTGATTGGCACCGACGGATGTCTAGTGATTGATACCGAGGGTATGTAGTGATATAGTTTTTGAGACTTCGGTCTCTAGTGTTTAATGATTATTGTACCCGTATCCACCTCTAAAATGATTCAGGCTTTTAACGATAAATGCATGAGAATGATTGATGATGATGTTGTTTTATAATATGATTGTGTTCTTTTTATGTATTGATAACATTGCTCTTATTGATTGTGTAATATCCATGCCATGATAAATGAACTAGTGATCTTGTTAGTGAAGCCATCCAGTGGCATAGTGTAGTGATTATTGGCATGGTAAAGTATGAGATATTTAGCATGGGCATGTGATTATCGACTTATAGTTATTGCATGACTTTCTGCCAGGATAAGTGAATTAGTGATCTTGATAGTGAAGTCCTTTGTTGACATAGTGTATCGAATATTATATGATGTTTTGTTTAATATGAACTATGGAATATCGACATGCTATCGAATTATTGACTATCTAGTGAACTATTGAATATAGGTATAGTATAATATGGATTATTGAATATTGATATGTTATTGATATATTATTGAATTTACATGTATCATGACAGTGTTAATATTGAATAAAGCTATTGTTGGCTATCCCGTATTGAGTGATATCAATGCTATGCCTCGTGGTATGTTGGCTATCATTTATTATGTGAACCTGTTTGATAAGCATGATCATTGTAGTGGTATAGTTATATGTTATTATTGATATTGAAACATTAAGGCATGACAACTATATGAATTAGTGATATGCAAGATGTATGATCTAGTGGTCTTGTTAGAGGTCTATATGTTTTGTGAATCCCCACTAAGCGTTATCGCTTAGCACGGGTGCTTGTCTCCCGTGTAGGTCTATATCGTAGAGATCGTGTTTAGAGGCGTATCTGTAGGCCACTATAAGAGCTGGGAGTTGTCAGTTTAGGTTATGGTTTTGTAATGATGATATGTTATTGTAATTCCGATTTTGTATAAGTAAAGCATGTATAGTTGTGTCCATTTAATTCTGTAGTGTAATATATAATTTGTAACTTAAACAGTAACCAATAGTGAACAAGTGCTAGTGTATGGTATAGTGATCATATAGTGGTGGTGAAAGGAAATAATTATCGGTTATAATGATAATAATATTGACTAAATGATGATAAGTGGATTAGTGATGTTAATTGATTTAGCTATAGCGTGTTAGTTGAGTGCAGCGCTTCCTTGTCCTCCTATGGGGCATTGGGGCGTCACAGCAATCCTGAGGTTCTGCTTCTGTTTTGCTTACTTTGGTATGTCACGGTCACAACCAAATGGTTGCACCGTGATCAATGCCTAAAGAAGGCCGAATTGCTTATCTTTGGACCTCACGGTCACAACCAAAATGGTTGCCACCGTGAGGTATGCCTATTTTCAGTTCTGTTTTGTATTTTCTTGTGTCACGTTGACAACAAAAAGGTTACCACCGTGAGGTACCTTCAACTTGAATATTTCTTTGTTAAGCATTATCAAATATTATTTATGAATGCCAAGTGGAATCTACATTGGTTTAAATACATTATTTGAGAATTCTAATGTGTTAAACTAATGAATATACATATATATGATATAGGAAAGAACAATGGATTGTGTACTTGTATGTTGTATGTTGAACTATATGTATGTGTTTATAGTTTGGTATAGTTAATATATGTGTTTATTGAGTTGTATGAGTAATGGACTAACATGATAATTGTATAAGAGTATGGTGCATGGAAATGTATTTAAAGTTTATTATTAAGCTTGAGATGTTCATAGAAGTGGATAGATAGGCATGCCTACAAAGGGTTAGATGTTTTGCAGCTGTTAGATGTTTGGCACCGGCGGGTGTCCTGATGATTGATGTGACGCCCATTCCCTAATGACAGACTAGCTCAGCTAATCTTAGTTAGAGAAGGCCGCACACACACACAAACAGAACACAAGTCTAACCTGAACAATAAAATTTCATCATCTACAAACACAACTCATGCATCGCATGCTAACTACTTTAGTTCATACACCATAACCACTCATAGGACATGCATACATATGGGGGTAACATTCATAGTTATCACATTATTACATGCCTTTACATACCCGATACACATATTAACTATACAAAAAGCTTTTACAAAAAATTTCCAAGTAACAACCCCAAACCTACACTATCCACTTCCTATTGTTGACCATACAAAATGCGGGGGCGTCCTCCAGTCACCTCTCGTCCATACCTGCATGGATTAGAGTAAATCCATGATAAGGGATAACGCTTAGTGGGGAACTCATATATAACAGATAATTTATCACACATCAGAGACACCATACATTACATGCTAGTAGACATGCCAGAACAATTATTATCATAGCAAGTACCATTTCAAGCATAGCATTGTTTATCACTATATTCAATCATAAGGCATCAATAACTTATTCACATATCCACGTTACATACTATATTATATCCAAATCATTTCCATTTATTAATTAGTTGGTTAGCCTGCAATTCAAAGACGCGGATAACGGGTATAGCATTGGTACCACTCAGGTACTAGAATCTCATCGAGATTACACTTACGCATTGGTACCCTCAGGTACAAAATATCATTCCACTTATAATAAGATCCAGCAAGGATTAATCGCATTGTGATTGTTGAGCATTTTCTATAGATGCTAATTATACCGCAAGTATACGGTGTACCGCAATAGTACTTAAGAATGTCGATCCCACGAGGAACGTTTTTACACACTATTACTAATTGATTTTAATCTTGTTTACAATGATTAATTAATGGTAGAGTTGATTTTAATCTAATATAACATATAAACTAATTAAACCGAATTTATGAGAATCCAAGAAGATAGAAAATATTAATTATGCTAAGTATAAAGATGGAATTTGAATTAATTGTTCTTAATGACTTTAACATTCTTATCTTGTAAGCCAAGTTGAATAAATTTCCTACTTACTTTCTCAATATAAATAGGAATGCCTAAAACATACACTTATAAGTCTAATTCCAAACTTCCATTTAAGAACTAGATTATTATACATGCAAATCTTAGGAATAAAGCACAACCTATAACAACCATTTCAATATTATGATTTCTCAAACAATATCTTGATGATGAATTTCCAATTAGATATAAGAATGAATTTATTTCTCAATTAAACTCAAACTTATAATGATAACAAATAATGTACTAATGAGAAGTTCTACAAGTAAGAACACTTTAATTAATATGAACAATGAAATACTTGATATTAACATCCAAATTCAGAATTTACATCATAAAAATACAAAGAAGAATTAAAAGATAAGAATTGAAGAAGGAGATTTCTCAACCCTTTTCAAATCACCAATTGTAGTCCTCTTCCTTGTAGGCTATCTTCTCTTCAACACATAAATTTACTTAAGTAAAAACTAAAGGAAACTATTCTAACTTTCAGAAAAATATTCAAAATGTTCAATTCTTTTTTTTCTATATCTAAATTACAGTTAAAAACAGAATTTATAATGTCAGCTCATGCCCCTTCAGATGCCCTTCTATAAAGGTTGTAATAGTTGGTGGAAATGTGCAACTCTTAAAGTTCAAATTTGAACTTTAGTGTCTAACGGATCCTTCTGTCGCGATCGCGACACCTGTCGCGGTCGCGACAGAACACGCCTTCATTTTCGCTCGCCTTTTCCTCGCGTGTGCCTTCTCCGCGCCCTGTCGCGACGCCTTCCCTTGGTCGCGACAGCTTCTCTTTTCTTCTTTTTCCCTTCTTTCTCTCTTCTTCCCTTAGCGCGCTCTGTCGTGCTCGCGCTGCCTATCGCGATCGCGACAGAGGCTTTTCTGCCTTGGCTCATTTCTTCTTCTTTTCTCCATATTTTCTCCATTTGCCTCCTACATACAAAACTTAACAAAACACATAAAACACACCTAATTCCAACAACTAAAGACACTTAAAACATTATTTATAACCACAAACTATAGTTTAATTATGAGCTATTTAAGCTCATATCAAACCCCCACACTTAAACATTTGCTTGTCCCCAAGCAAAACACTTAAACAACACAAGAACAAAATACATAATAACACAATATTCTGGAGCTCACTTTGACATTTGACAATTATTTGAAAATACCATGCATAGACATATCTTTCTAACACACTAGCCAAAATATGCAACCATTTAAACATTCCCATCATTCATTGAACTTTAACCTCTATGCACATTTGGAAAACCATGAAATGGCAAAACACAATGATGTTTGATCTCAAGAAATCAAATATCTTAGCACATGTAGAGAATATTTCACATAAAGCATTGCCTAAGATAATTTTCACTCAACACTTATTTTGATAAACACTCAATCACTCAAGTATATAAAGGTTAGTGTTTTCCCTCATTCCTTGATTATGCCATTACATACCATAAGCTTGTAAGTAGTAAAAATCTCCACTACTAGTATAAAGTAGTAAAGAGGATCAAAGGGTCTTAAAAGGGTTGTAATGTGGCTTAGGTTAGGGTAGGAAACTTTTGGGTTTAAGTAGCTAGTATTGTGTAGAGAAAAGCATCAATACAACATAGGAGAATTAACCAAATCAGAATAGTAACAAGCATGATACTTTTAATCTAATTCCCTTCTTAAGAATATAAATTTGCTGCTAGCTCTTAATGTATACTTACTATTTTTTTCTTTTTCTTCTTTTCTTTTTTTTTTTTTAATATCTTAGGATAGCAAGAGAATTTAGTATGGGTGCATTTTAATGCTCCATCCCACACATAAGTAATTTTAGATGTACATCTTGCTATTCCCATGTTTTTCTTTTTTTTTTTTTTTTTTTTTTTTTTTTTTTTTATACTACTAGCATTTGTAACTCTAACTTTGAAAAGAAGGAAATTTCAATTGCAAACTTTTACTAATTTCATGCTTTTCAATAACAAATATATCTCCCATGCTATATCAACCCTAATCCCTCCACAATAGGGTAATTACAAAGAAATAGGGCCTTGTTTAAGCAAAAAGATTGGGTTATTAATATGTTTAAACAAGAAAAACAGGAAATGGGCTCAAAGTTGGCTACCTAAAGTCAAAAGGTAAAGGAATTGAAAAGTAAGCCAAAAATAGTTCATTCTAAGTGCCCTTATCATATCCCGTGTACAACCCATACTAAAATGCAGTCTCGAAATTTACCACAAACAAGTTCTAGAGGATATGGCATAATAAGGCTCTCATACAAAGAAAAATTTGTGTATAAGGCTTCAAAAGCTCACATGGCAATAGGTCAAACTATCATAGGCAATAAATTGGCAAAACAATCTTTATTTACATATAAAAAGATACCTAACTGAAAAAGAACCTACACCAAAGTGTTTTACTAAGTCATACCCTTCACTATGTACAACAGAATGCTAAAGTAAAACAAATAATGAAAATGGTCAAAAAAATTACTATCTAGGCTAATGTCCAAAAAATATAAAACCTATACATACTCTAATTCTCAAATAATTATCAAATACAAAGCTCCAAAACAGAATGTTATTATAAAACAACCTAAAACAATCTAAAACAATACATTCCTAAATCTAGCAATTCATGCATAACACAAGCTATACTACACATATATTACAAATATAACCATACATATATATATTTGAAACAAAATCACACACAGAACTCCCCCCACACTTGAAGGACACAATGTCCTCATTGTGTAAAAAGGAATAAACTAAACTAACAAACTAACATAAAAAACACAAAGGAAAACAAAAACAAACAAAATTAAGAAAAGGAAAGGAGACAAACTCAAAAACTCCCACTAGGGGAGCTTGGTGGAGATGGAGAAAGATCCACATTTTGCTTGCGGAAAAAACTAAGGAGTTTGTGACCCAAACTCTTCTGATTTTTTAGCACCGTCCGCACATCCGATTCTAGCACATCCATGCGCGCTGCCATACTCTGATTGGTGGCTTCAATACCATCCAATCTTTGCAAAATAGGCTCCAAATCTACAGCAGCGCCTCTATCAGTCCTCCTCTCCTCAGAATCAACACCAGCAGCCGCCTCGTCCTCACCCGAGGAGTCATAAGCATTAGCTACTGAAGCTAATTCATGTGCCCTTGCATGAGACACACTTGGTCCAGCCATACTTGGTTCAGCCCTACTAGTTCCACCTGCACATCTATCAACAAACCTTGGGGGCCAAGCTCCCTTGGTTAAAATATTAGCTCTGCGCAAATAGACAACATCCAGCAAAGGAATTGACTCATTTTCATTCATTGCAAAATTATTTAAATCACCCAAACACCCCAAAATAATACCCGTCACCATATGACACATCCCCACAGATTTACTACGGGCAATAGAGGCATGGTAAAGACCATCTAAAATAAAATCAATGGAGTCAGGCGTTTTACGGGATTGCAATAAATCTAAAACAAACAAATCCTTTGTTTGCACCTTAGTACTTTCTACCCTCCCATGCATAGCATGACACAAAAATTTGTGAAAAAGCATCAATGCATTGTCTTTAATTTGTCTGTTAGTGGAATTTTTATTATTAAAACGTTCTAAACCAGAAAGTCTATTCCAAACAGGGGAGGGTTGAAATATATGCGAATCCAATCTTTTTCCATTTAATGGGAAACCAAACCAAGTATGCAAATCATCATAGGTAAATGTATGATTTCTACCCTGATGTCTAAATTTCATGGAGTCCCTACGTTTATCCACATACTCTAAGGTGACAAAAAATTCTACTGCCCAATCTTTTCTTACAGGTAAGGAGAAAGTAATAAATTTACCCCATTTCATATATTGAAGAAAATTATTAATCTGATCATGCAAACCCATAGTATTTAAAATTGCAAAATCAAGAGCCCACATACCCACATACGTTTTCTTAGCAAAATAAAGGAATTTCTCACCCTCCTCATCAGAATAAATGGGAAAAGGGCAGTCGTACCTGTTTTGAAAAATGAGGGAAGCAGGAGTTGGTTCCTCTTCCGGATGGCTGGATTCCCCCATAGGTCGCTTCCCCTTGCTTTTATCTCCCACAAGCTTTGTTCTTACCATTTTAAAATCGTTTGGCCTCTAGATGAACAAAATAAGCAAGAAAAGAAATAAAAGAAGAAGAACAAAAACCTAGAGAAGAACAAATACACAATTTGCGTGAAGAAGTTGGAGAAGTTAGAGAGAATCGTGATGAAGATGTGGAGAGAGAAAAGAGAAATTAAAGAGATTAAAACCGAGAAGGCAAGAGAAAATAAAAAGAAAGAGTAATTAGGGTAGATAAAAGAGAGAGTTAAGGAAATAAATGTGATCTCAACGGTTGGTTTGACCTAAAATTTCGAATTCCGCGTTCTGTCGCAACAGAACCAAAATGAAAAATTTAAACATCGCGCTATACGTCGCGTCATTGCGACAAATTATTCCCGCTCTCCATCGCGACAGAAAGAAAATTGGAAAACCAAAAATTTTCTGTCGCGATAATACTCGCCGTCGCGATGAAGTCTAAAATACACTTGCCTCTTTCTGTCGCGCTCGCGAAAATGTCACGCTCGCGACAGAAAGGAATTTTGAGAAATCACATTTTCTTTTCCTTCCAAAAATGTCACACGAAGGTATATAAAATAAACTTACATATTAAAAACATCTGTGGAACAAAAAGAATGACATTAGTACATATAAATATCACACATTTAATAAAACATTTAATTAAAAAGAAAAATAAAACCAAGTAACCATCAAACCATTTTTAAGGAAAGAAATGAAACCTCCATTCCATGAAATGTTTCCTCCAAATACACTTTACATCTTTGACCATTGGCTTTAAATAACTCCCTTTTTTCATTTTTTAGCTCTAAAAACCCTTGATCAAAAACTTGGGTGACTTCAAAGGGTCCACTCCATCTAGATCTTAATTTTCCCGGAAAGAGTTTCAATCTAGAATTATACAAGAGAACCTTGTCCCCAATATTAAAATTTTTAATCCGAATATGTGCATCATGCCATTTTTTAGTCCTTTTTTTTTATAGATTTTTGCATTTTCAAAAGCAAAAAGTCTCAATTCATCTAGCTCATTTAATTGTAAACTTCTTTTGACACTTGCATCTTTAAGATCATAATTCAAAGTTCTAATGGCCCAATATGCTTTGTGCTCTAATTCCACAGGTAAATGACACGCTTTTCCATAAACCATCCTATATGGTGTCATACCAATTGGAGCTTTGAATGTAGTGCGATATGCCCACAAAGCATCATCTAATTTATGTGCCCAATCCTTCCTAGAAGTAGAGACTATTTTTTCTAATATCCACTTTAACTCCCTATTGGACACTTCCACTTGACCACTTGTTTGTGGATGATATGGTGTAGCTACCTTATGATGAACACCATATTTATGTAATAATGAATCAAAAGAACGGTTAATGAAATGCTTACCTCCATCACTTATGATGGCTCTTGGCAGTCCAAATCTTGAGAAAAGCTTCTTCAAAAATTTAATCACCACCTTTGAATCATTGGTAGTTGTGGCTTTGGCTTCAACCCATTTTGATACATAATCAACCCCAACCAAAATGTAGTTTTGACCAAAAGAAGTAGGGAAGGGACCCATGAAGTCAATCCCCCACACATCAAACACTTCAACTTCCAATATGTTATTCAAAGGCATCTCATCTCTTTTCCCAATATTACCAGCCCTTTGACATTTATCACATTTGGCTACATACATCTTTGCATCATAAAATAAAGTTGGCCAAAAGAATCCACATTCAAGCACTCTAGATGCTGTTTTATTGGCACCATTATGACCCGAATATAATGCAGCATGACAATGCATCAAAATGTTTTGATAATCCTCCTCACTTACACAACGACAAATTATACCATCCCCACCTATCTTAAATAAGTAAGGTTCTTCCCAAAGATAATTTTTAACATCACTAAAGAATTTCTTCTTTTGTTGCCATGTCAAATTTTCAGGTACAATTCCAGCAGCAAGATAGTTAGCAAAATCAGCATACCAAGGTACATGCATATTCAAAATTGACATCAAGGCTTCATCCGGAAATGTTTCATTAATTTCAATACCATTACCTAAAGTTTGTTCATTGTTTTCTAACCTAGACAAATGGTCAGCAACAAGATTTTCACTTCCCTTTTTGTCTTTAATTACAAGGTCAAACTCTTGCAATAACAATACCCAACGAATCAACCTAGGTTTAGCATCTTTCTTTGCAAATAAATACCTCAATGCAGCATGATCAGTATAGATTATAACTTTAGATCCCAACAAGTAAGATCTAAACTTGTCATATGCATACACCACAGCTAACATTTCTTTTTCAGTTGTTGTATAATTAACTTGAGGAGGAGACAAAGTATGACTAGCATAATATATCACATGCAAATTCTTATCATGTCTTTGGCCTAATACACAACCCACAGCAAGATCACTTGCATCACACATAATCTCAAATGGCAATTCCCAATTAGGAGCAGCAATAATTGGAGCACTTATAAGGGCCTTCTTTAAAGTTTCAAAAGCATGCATACATTCTTTAGAAAATTCAAAAGAAGCATCCTTAACTAGTAAATTAGTTAAAGGTTTAGCAATTAAAGAAAAATCCTTTATAAATCTTCTATAAAATCCAGCATGTCCAAGAAAAGATCTTACCCCCTTAAGTGTAGTGGGTGGAGGTAACTTCTCAATTAATTCAGTTTTTGCTCTATCGACCTCAATACCCCTACTTGAAATTTTGTGCCCTAATACTATCCCTTCATCTACCATAAAATGGCATTTCTCCCAATTAAGAACCAAGTTAGTTTCTTCACACCTAGCCAATACTTTGTCTAAATTTTGTAAACAAAGCTCAAATGAATCCCCATATACAGAAAAGTCATCCATAAAGACTTCCATTATATCCTCTATCATGTCTCCAAAAATTGAAGTCATACATCTTTGAAATGTGGCTGGGGCATTACAAAGCCCAAAAGGCATTCGCCTATAAGCAAAAGTTCCATAAGGACAAGTAAATGTAGTTTTCTCTTGGTCACTAGGGTAGATAAAAATTTGGAAATACCCTGAATATCCATGAAGAAAACAGTAATGAGAATGGCCAGCAATTCTTTCAAGCATTTGGTCAATGAATGGTAAAGGAAAATGATCCTTTCTAGTGGCCAAATTAAGCTTCCTATAATCTATACACACCCTCCAACCTGTGGTGGTTCTAGTTGGAATTAAATCTCCATTCTCATTCCTCACTACTGTCATACCCCCCTTCTTTGGAACACAATGTATTGGACTCACCCAATCACTATCCGAAATGGGATAAATGATTCCAGCATCAAGCAATTTAATAACTTCCTTTTTTACTACCTTTTTCATATGAGGATTAAGCCTCCTTTGTCTATCAGCCTTTGGTTGATAGTCATCTTCCATATTTATCTTATGCATGACAACATTAGGACTAATACCCTTCAAATCAGATATTTGCCATCCAATACTTTTTATCCTTTTTCTAACAACTTCTAATAATGCATGCTCTTGTTCTTTATTGAGTTTATTAGAAATAATAATAGGTAAAGTATGATTAGGTCCAAGAAAGGCGTACCGCAAATGATTTGGTAGCTCCTTTAAATCAACATTTGGAGGACTTTCAATTGAAGGTGGTAAAGGTGCTTCATTACGATAAAGAGGTTCACTTCTAAAGCTTTCTTGCTCTACCTCTTCATGAACTTCTTCTTCCATTTGGACTTCCTCTTCATCTGCATTTTCTAATACTTCCACAACACACGCATCAATGACATCTATTTTCATGCACACATTTTCATCCATTGGGTATTTTAGTGCCTTATCCATGTGATATTCAACACTATCATCCCCTACTCTTAAGACTAATGTGCCCTCATAGACATCAACTAAAGCCCGACCAGTCCTCATGAAAGGTCTACCCAATATTAAGGGACATTTCTCATCATATGCAAAATCTAAAATGATAAAATCAGCGGGCAAAATAAATTTATCCACTTTTACAAGCACATCTTCAACTATTCCATATGGTTTCTTAATAGATTGATCAGCTAATTGCAAAACCATGGAATTAGGTTTAACATAATCTAAACCCAACTTTTAAAAGATAGAATAAGGCATGAGATTAATACTTGCCCCTAAATCACATAAGCACTTAGGAAACTCTTTATCCCCTAAGGTACATGGAATTGTGAAACTACCATTATCTTTAAGTTTTGTAGGCAAATTATTTGTGATTATAGAACTACATGCTTCAGTCAATGCAATAGTGGATATATCCTCCCAACTTCTTTTCTTAGAAATTAATTCTTTAAGAAATTTTGCATAGTTAGGAATTTGTGATATGGCCTCAATAAAATTAAAATTTATGTGCAAATGCTTCAATTTATCAATAAAAGATTGAAATTGCTTATCTTGGTTTTGTTTCTTTAGGCGTTGCGGAAACGGTGGACAAGGTTGAAATGCCTTAGGAATATTTTCCTTAGAAGCCCCTTCTGTCGCGATCGCGACAGAAGGCTCTCCTCCTGCTGTCGCGCCTGGTGTCGCGCCTGCAACATTGGTTGGCTTCTCCTCTGTCGCGACCGCGACAGGCGTCGCGATCGCGACAGAAGAGTCATTCTTCATTTTATTGGCCTGAAATTCTCCATTCTTATTAGTAATAACAATTTCATTGGTGTAAGATTTACCTGACCTCAAATTTATGGCTTTTAGATGTTCCCTTGGATTTTCCTCCGTATTACTTGGTAAAGTACCTTGTAATCTTGAAGGTAAAGCCTTTGCTAATTGCCCAATTTGCACTTCTAAGTTGTGAATGGATGAGGCTTGATTCTTTGTGATTTGATCAAACTTATTTTCCAGCCTCTTTTGGTTCTCCTCTTGTGAGTTAAATTTCATATTAATCCCCTCTAAGAACCTATCCATTTTAACCTCCAAGGTCCCAAACCTATCTTGAGGTGGTTGAAAACTTACTCCTTTATTTTGATTACTATTATTACCCCATGAAAAATTGGGATGGTTCCTCCATCCAGGGTTATATGTATTGGAAAATGGGTTACCTCTTCCTTGCCCTTGGATAAAACTAACTTGCTCCTCCGTACTATTTATGCCCAAATTACATACCTCACTTGGATGTCCTTGTTGTCCACAAATATTGCATCTATTTGGTTGACTACTTCCCATACCCATATTATTGAGTTTGTGAGTCAATGCTTCCACTTGAGCTTGCAATGTAACCACTGAATCAAGTGCATGAACTCCTCTCACATTCGTAGAATTTGAATCTCTACTTCTCCCGGTAGGCCACATGCAGTTGTTCATGGACATCTCCTCCAACAATTCGAACGCCGCTTCAGTAGTTTTTCTCATCAAAGAACCTCCAGCAGTAGCATCAATAGTTCCTCTTGTGGTAGGATTAACTCCATTATAGAATATTTGCATCAACAATTCTCTTGGCAAGTTATGGTGTGGACACATCCTTTGCAATTCCTTGAATCTTTCCCAAGCCTCATATAATGATTCATTATCATTTTGAACAAATGTAGTAATATCCTTTATGATTTTTGCAGTTTTGGCCAATGGAAAATATTTTGATAAAAATGCTTGGGCCAATTGATCCCAAGTAGTTATAGATCCTCTTGTTAGGGAATTCAACAAAGCTTTTGCTTTATCCTTCAAAGTGAATGGAAAAAGCCTAAGCTTGATTGCATCAGCCGAAACATTTATCTTAAAGGTATCACATATTTCAAGGAAGTTGGCTAAATGAGCATTTGGATCCTCATTTGCCAAACCATAGAATTGAATACTATTTTGAATCATTTGTAATAATGAAGGCTTAATTTCAAATTGATTGGCATTTACCGTGGGTCTTACCACTCCTTGTTGAGCACCACTCAAAGCAGGTGTGGCAAAGTCCATAAGTCTTGGTGGATTTTCTTCAGCCATAATAATTGATCTCCTATTTTTGTTCTTCTTTCTATTTGACTTCCGGTTACTTGACAAGAATCTTTCAATTTTAGGATTTAAAGGCTCAAGTTCTTCTAAAGAACTCCTTGTACTAGGCATGAACTTTCAAAATCCTGTAAAACAAAAAACAAAGCACAAAATTAATTTAAACATACAAACAAATTAAAACAAAAAAAATATTGTAATCCAAAATCATAAATCAATTTTTATAATGGCAAACAACCGTTCCCCGGCAACGGCGCCAAAAACTTGTTGAGCATTTTCTATAGATGCTAATTATACCACAAGTATACGGTGTACCGCAATAGTACTTAAGAATGTCGATCCCACGAGGAACGTTTTTACACACTATTACTAATTGATTTTAATCTTGTTTACAATGATTAATTAATGGTAGAGTTGATTTTAATCTAATCTAACATATAAACTAATTAAACCGAATTTATGAGAATCCAAGAAGATAGAAAAGATTAATTATGCTAAGTATAAAGATGGAATTTGAATTAATTGTTCTTAATGACTTTAACATTCTTATCTTGTAAGCCAAGTTGAATAAATTTCCTACTTACTTTCTCAATATAAATAGGAATGCCTAAAACATACACTTATAAGTCTAATTCCAAACTTCCATTTAAGAACTAGATTATTATACATGCAAATCTTAGGAATAAAGCACAACCTATAACAACCATTTCAATATTATGACTTCTCAAACAATATCTTGATGATGAATTTCCAATTAGATATAAGAATGAATTTATTTCTCAATTAAACTCAAACTTATAATGATAACAAATAATGTACTAATGAGAAGTTCTACAAGTAAGAACACTTTAATTAATATGAACAATGAAATACTTGATATTAACATCCAAATTCAGAATTTACATCATAATAATACAAAGAAGAATTAAAAGATAAGAATTGAAGAAGGAGATTTCTCAACCCTTTTCAAATCACCAATTGTAGTCCTCTTCCTTGTAGGCTATCTTCTCTTCAACACATAAATTTACTTAAGTAAAAACTAAAGGAAACTATTCTAACTTTCAGAAAAATATTCAAAATGTTCAATTCTTTTTTTTTTTCTATATCTAAATTACAGTTAAAAACAGAATTTATAATGTCAGCTCATGCCCCTTCAGATGCCCTTCTATAAAGGTTGTAATAGTTGGTGGAAAGGTGCAACTCTTAAAGTTCAAATTTGAACTTTAATGTCTAACGGATCCTTCTGTCGCGATCGCGACACCTGTCGCGGTCGCGACAGAACACGCCTTCATTTTTGCTCGCCTTTTCCTCGTGTGTGCCTTCTCCGCGCCCTGTCGCGACCTCGCGACGCCTTCCCTTGGTCGCGACAGCTTCTCTTTTCTTCTTTTTCCCTTCTTTCTCTCTTCTTCCCTTAGCGCGCTCTGTCGTGCTCGCGCCGCCTATCGCGATCGCGACAGAGGCTTTTCTGCCTTGGTTCATTTCTTCTTCTTTTCTCCATTTTCTCCATATTTTCTCCATTTGCCTCCTACATACAAAACTTAACAAAACACATAAAACACACCTAATTCCAACAACTAAAAACACTTAAAACATTATTTATAACCACAAACTATAGTTTAATTATGAGCTATTTAAGCTCATATCAGTGATTCCCATGGAATCAGACACATTAAACGCATGGAGCTGCAACACTTGACCCCTATAGGCATGCCTAACTATCCACTACTTGACTCGCAGGCTTAAGTTGTTGAACATGTTACTCAGTTCACATTGATCACTTTTCACATCACATATGTTGATTGCTAACATCACATTCATTTTGCACATTTGCATTAGCACATAGCTATACATTTCACTTGCATACTCATAGCATTTCCAATCTCATTCTTTCATAGTTAATAATCACATATTTGGTTGCATTCAAAAGTCATCATGTTTATGCAAATATACATTACTTCATACCCACATAATACTCACTCTCAATGTCCTTCATTACAGCTTACAACCTTGCCATTTAAAAGTCCAAACACTTTAGGATTGTATTGCCAAAATAGGGTAGGTCACGGTCACAACGAACTTCATTGTCACCGTGATATATTGAAGTTCAAAATAGAATGCAAACTGGGGACAGGTCACGGTCACAATCGATTTCATTATCACCGTGACATGTTCCCAACTCTTGGCAGAATGCAAGTTGAGGGTATGTCACGGTCACAATGAATTTCATTATCACCGTGACATATCCACACTTTGCAAAATAGAACGCTCTCTTGGGTACCTCACGATCACAATCAATTTGATTGTCACCGTGACATACAAATCCATTAGGCAGAATTGAACTCAAGCATACCTCACGGTCACAATTAATTTGATTGTCACCGTGACACATGCAGAAACACCATAACATAGCTGTGTTTTGTCACTAGCACAGCTGTGCTTTCCAGTCCAATTCTACTTTCACATTAAGACTTCAAATCTCATCCTCACTTTTGGCAATCAACCCAAATACATCAACCACTTACTCAGTTGGCACATACCTGATTTCCCTTCTTGTTTTGGCATTCATCTTTGGCACAATTTATAATCAATCCCAATTCACACATAGCATACATGCTCTCAAGCAACTCATTCACTAAACACATCTCCACAACCAACAAATAACTAGTAACACAATTTCATGCTCAATGCCAGCATTCCACATACACATACAGCTTTTATCAAAGTCTCTATTTGACCACTACAAACATACAATTTACACATTTAGGGTTTGTTCCCAAACGTTGTCGCCTTAGCTCCTAATTATGACGGACGCTCGGCTCTCCAACTACAGCTTTTCCTTTATCCTTCTTCACTTCTTCAGCTAGCAAAACAAGTTCAATTCCAAAATTGAACATAATCTATCAATTCTCATTCCAATACCAAATCAAAACCAAGAATAAGAAGAGTAGAAGATGAGAACAAGCATTCATAATCACTTACCTCTTAAGTTTAACCCTTAATTCTTGAGCAACTTAACAACTTAAACTTCTTAACAGTCATGAAATTAGATTTAGAAGCTAAAAGGACCACTCACACGGCAAGAGGAGGAAGAAACACAGAAAATGGTTCAATCTTCACAAATGGGTCAATTTCCCCTCCTCAAAGGGACACTTGCATGCAAAAGGTGGAGGTGGCAATTCCTTAGGATGCCACACGGAAAGCCACTCTCAAAGTCTGCCTCCACAACTAACATAGCATTATTTTATTCTTAATTAATCCCTCCATTAGATAAACAAATCAGCCAATAATCCTTTCCTAACTTAATCTTATAAAATCACCAATTAACCACTAAATTATCCTTTATACTTCAATTAGGTCCTTCCAACCTTACATTTAAGTCCAAGATATATATTCAATTCACTCACATGCCAAAATTAGATCAATACTATTAGGGTACATTTTCGGCCATGACAATTGATACCTTCGGTATCTAGATAAATTGAGACTTCAGTCTCCAAATGAATTGAGACTTTTGTCTCTAGATGTTGGTACTGTTTATCAGTATATAGATTTTTACCCATATCCACTTGCTTTATAAATCAGGTTACTAATTATTGCAATATATATGTGTGGGTTGTTGCTATATGTAATTAAGCTATATAAGATGCTACTAGAAGTATATGGTTATCGTGTAAGAGATGATAAGCTGAATTACAAGTATAAATGAGAAGCTATTGTCGTATATGAGTATGCTAATAGTATATTACCATGCTATATGCTCATGAAAGAACCTGAGATGTCATGATATAGATTTGCTTGTTATTTGAGTTAATAGTTGAAGATAGAAGAATATGAACATGATATGTATTTCATAAAGTTATAGATGTGTTAAAGGCATATTTGATAGTATGCTTATCATATTGTAAGTATGATGAATTCCCTTTTCTTTTATATGCTTGAAGGTGGAAAGCATGCCAATAATTGATATGTTGCGATGATTAATGCTTGTGACTTCGTTAGAAGTCTATTATTTGTTTTATCCCCACTAAGCGTTATCGCTTAGCACGAGTGTTTTCCCGTGTAGGTTTACAGGTTATGTGAGGGTTAGACATTTGCAGGCCGAGGCCACTAGGAGCATAAGTTGGAGTTTTTTTTATATGGCATATCTTTTTGTGTACATGTTATAGAACTTTTGTATAGCTTTGTAAATATTCAGCTTCTATATATGTAAAGCGATTTTGTATATGTTATGTAAATGGTAAAGGGAAAGTTTGCTTTTGTAATTGATATGTAAAGGCTTACGTAAAGAGAATGTTTTGTAATGTATAAAGAATAGTTTTATTATGTAATACAAATAACTATAAGGTTTTTTTTAAGGCATGTTCTACAGCTTGTGTTTAAAAGATATTTCGCTACGTGTGTATCATGGACATTTACTATTTCCGCTTTCGCATGTTTGTTTGTATGTGTATGCCTGTGTGGCGACCTAATGTCCTCCCAAGGGGTATTGGGGCACTACAGAGTTCTTGAGGATATTCGTTACTGTAACACCCCCTAACCACCTGTAGAGCTTTACTACGGTGACTATGGAGTGTCATAACAGAAATACATGCGCAGAAAATAGTATTCCATACAAAGTTCAGAATTAATAAATGTCTTCACATACAGCGGAAATACTTTCCAAAACTCATATAAATATACATACTGATATCTTATACGCATATAAAATATTCAGTTATTACATCAGTTCTCTTACAAGTCAAATCTAATAGTTACATTATACATATTACAAATTACAAAAGACTCATACTACACAGCGGACCCTAGTGTGTTGGCCATTGGTGATGTAGGACTGACTTCCAAAACACTATCTTCAGATACCTGCATGGATAAAACATCCATGCTAAGCGATAACGCTTAGTGGGGAACAACAACATACCATACTCATACATAACAGCCATTATATCAAATCTTAAATAGGCCTCGCATCATCACATACATATAATATATCATCTATCACATCTAAGTGATCATATATCATCACATATATATATATATATATATATATATATATATATATATATATATATATATATATATATATATATATAACTTCAGATTAACCATCAATGATTACATAACAAGTAATTATCAATATCATCAAAATCATTCATAGTTCATTAATTTATACCATGAATTCACACATATAATCATTTGCTCATTATGGTATTTCTTCATTCATTCATGTCGATTCTACAAGTCTTATCTTTACTTGTATCACATGTATAAATTCATATATATACAACAAATAACCATTAGCACTAGCATATGCATAGACATACATTGCTATATTCACAACATAACATTCATTCTATGCTTTGTTTTCATCATTCTTAGAAATGGATGACGATATTTTACCATGCACATAAGAGTACCTCCTTCACATATGTATCTGAATATACATACACTTTGGAATCAACTTACTATAAAAATAGCATATCACATAACTTGATTTACACATAGCCTTACTAATGAATCATGTTTATATGGCTGTATCACGAGTCAGACTTTAACGCATCGCATTCACATTTCCAATAATAAAACATTCTTTTAAAATACTCAATATTATTATTAACCTTGCCTGCAATTTAATGACGTGGATAACGGGTATCGCATTGGTACCCCATGGGTACAGTAATCGCATTGGTATCCGTGGATACATCACATTCGCATCGGTACCCTAAGGTACAGAAATATCAACATTGTCAATAATTTTTCATTGGGGAATCCAGTAAGGATTCAAATCACATTGTGATTCTAGAGGAATCAGACGCATTAGGATGTAGCACTTAGACCCTATAGGCATGCCTATCTATCCACTACTTGACTCGCAGGCTAAACATTATTAAGTCCAGTTATTTGTTCAATTACTCTGATACCAACAATATGGTATTACACATGAGTACAATAACATACTTCATCAATTATGCATACTTATGAGTTATTAGAATAAACTCACATTCATACTGTAGTATTAACCACCTTATCAATTCACAAGATAACTTATATATAAACATAACATAATATATAAGTTATTGAACAACTTCATTAAACTTGTAAATATATCCACCATTTTGATCAAACGTTATCTTATTCATATCATAACGCATAAAGCAACGTAGTATAAACTATAATTTACACATTCACATGGCTTATCAAGCAAGCCCACATTCGTCAATCACATACATTCATCATACTTAATCATAGCATTTGACACATAATAATCCACATTAGATGATGTTAGACATGTTTGCATTATTGATTATACATGTATATATCATTTATTGAAGTTCTATAGTTCATTGTATAAAACAGGGGTACCTCACGGTGGCAACCATTTAGTTGTCACCGTGACATACCAACCCAATCTGTCATAATGAAATTCAAGGTATGTCACACTTCATCATTTGATTCATACAAATCATATATGTATTCATTACAAATGTTAAGTCATCATCTTACATATATCATTCATTTCAATCATGCTCATATTTCCTCATATACAATCCAACCTCATTACACACATACACATGGTTCATAATCACATTTAGCAAACTCATTTCATTTGATATCCTTCATATCTGTATAACCTAATCTCAACTCATAATTATGCATACTTGTTTATACTACACATGCTCATATAGATTAAGGTATTATAATCCTCAATAATGTCACTAAACTTGTCTGAATTCTAATTCATACAATTATACATCATTACTTCACTAGTTTGCTATTAACCTTAATCATATTCATGTGTATTTTCCAAGTGATAATTATTCTTATACTCATGTTATAGTCCTAAACATGCATCGAATAGATCCTAAAAAATTTCAGTGCAATACGGGTTCAATTCGGGAAGAAAAACACCTAAAATAGTCAAAACAGAAGGGGTCACGGTGGCAATGACTTTGTTGTGACTATGAGGTCCAAAAATAAACATTCTGCCTTCTATAGGTATTGGTCACAGTGGCAATGAATTTGATGTGACCCTGACATACTAAAATTTAACAAAATAGAATGCAAAACTAGGGACTGCTTTACTATCAAATTTTGAAAAGCCGATATCAACACCTAAACCTCATTTTTAAACAAAACTCCCTCTTAACATTTGTTCCCCAGGATGTTATGTTTCAATTGAAACAAGTTTGAGGTCATTTGCATATATAAAACGTTAGATATGAGCTGTACAACCTTAACTGCTCAAATGAGCTGGTCAAAGTAGAGACACCTCTGTCTTGGTCACTTTTGGGATAGTTAGAACTAGAATTAGCTCAACAATATTTCTGGTACATTTTTAGATACGGATCTTAGGTTTCACCATAATTTTGAAGAAACCAATTTCGAACATTATAACTCGATGTATGGGCAAAATTGTCACTAAAGGTCAAGAGAGACCTACCCAGAAACTTACTCTGCAAACACATTTTTCCTACTACGTGCATACGACCTCTGAATTCAACTTTAATGAAATTTTTATCCAACATGCTCTACTAACAATTTATTCATCTATGTGCTAGCTTCCAATTGACATAACTTAGACAACATTTAGACTCAAATTCAAGGAGTTATGGTCAAGGAAACATGACTTGTCCCCAAGACCCTCCTACAGAACTCTAGTTACACTTTTAACACAGTTTTGAAGACCTATAAGGCCTCAAACACCAAGACTATCTCAACAACATTTGAAGGCATGAAAATAATAATTTCATACAAATAGGTTTCATTCACATTAGACTTGAGCAAGACACACTTAATGACCATGGCAATTCAAATAGGTCCAATAAACCTCAAACTAGATTTTACACATCTAGTTCATTAGCACAACTAACATATTTAGCACCTTATTCTCTTAAGATTCAAACTACACATTCTTAACTCAATTATGTATACCATGGCACATACAATCTTTTAACAAATTCTTTCATTCACATAAACACAACAATTCACGGATTCATCCAAGATTAGGGTTCAATCTTAAGTCAATCAAACTCATGCCATTCATTATCACTCCACATGTTCATTTCTTCAATTCAACACATCTCGTAACATAATTTATACACTTAAACACATAATCTGTCAATTTACACACAAAACAATTAGTTCCAAAACCTTAATTTCCTGAGCTCCACTTAAGCTCACCTGGCACTTTGACCATCAACCCTTTTCTTTCCCCTTGTCTCTTCTCACAGCCACCACCACATGCATAATCAGATTTCCAGAATTGAAACACCATAATCAATCCTCAATCCCATAAATTTTAGAACAAGAAGAAGTGAAAGATGAAGAACTATAATTAGTCACTTACCTTATAAGATGATGAAACACACATGCAAACCCCTTCTAGACTCACAATACAGCAGAAATTTCACTTGAGGAACTTAAGAACAAGAAGAAAATGAAATGAAGGGGAAGAAGGAGATGCAAAAACGTAAGGGAGAGAGCAAAGAGAGAAGAAAGAGGAAAAGAAAGAGAAGGAAAAAGGTGGAGGGAGGAGAGGCAGCTGCCCAAAGCAGCCTATGGGTGAGATTCTCTCTCCTACATGCATGGCCCTAGTTGGCAAAGCAAAAAAGACATATGGGTCCCATAATTCAGTCCCACTAATAAAATCTGGCTTTTCTTAAGCTTAATTAAATCCCATTATATGCTAATCAACCCAATTAACACTTAATCATGCTCTTTTACATTTTTGTCACTTAAACAAATTTTATTTATGCAATTGGGTCCTCAATTTCTCAATTACTCTTAAATCCAAATTAGTAAACTCACTATTAAATTCACCCAACTACCTTAGTCAAGCCAACATACTACTAGGGTCGATTTTGGGGCATTACAACTCTCCCCTCCTTAAAAGAATTTCGTCCGCGAAATTCAAACTCGATCCAACAATCTAGGTTACTTAACTTTCCTCTATCGAGGCACTTTTAGAAAGCTTTGTCGCTATTCAGAAACTCAAATGCATATACTTCGTATTTAGCCACTCATACTTTTATTTTCTTATTACACAATTCCTAGATGCATTAATTTCACGGAATACGCTTGTTACCTTCTTCACTCATGCTATTCATTCTTCATTCTGAAATCCTATTGACGTTCGCTTATATAAACTTCACAAATAACCTCATCCTTTTAACTTTAAATACTCATACTTTATACTTCCATTGACAAACAGTTAACTCTTTCTCAATATTCTCTTACTAACACAAAACATTATATGTACATCCTGTCAGCTTTTCTCTTCGAATGAGTCACATACTCAATGTATTGCATACATGATCAAGGGATGCGAATGATTATATGATGATGTATGTATGCAAAATGATGCAAAAATGCAGTTTATGCGATATTAATGCATTTTTCCCATCCCCATGTTTTTTACATGCTCATGTTCAGATGATTTAATTGAGATAGCTGATAGGCGTACAAAACATCACCACTATATCTTACTCTCCACAACATTCTTAATTCTAACTCAAGTTAATTCCAACATTCTTAATTCCACAACATTCAAATTCATGGGATAACACTTCAATCGAATTATCAGATAACTCCTCGCTTTAAATCGCTAAGAATTGTTCTCATACTCATTATACAGCTTCACATTATGCCCCGAAGGACTAATCACATACGCATTGCAACACCCTTATACCCATAAATAATATGAATACCGGATGTCACAACACTACACTGCATTGCCATTCACTGATGATGCCCTCGACAGCTTTGAATTTTTTTTTTACACAAAAATACATACACAATAACATAACAATACATTAACACATAAATTACCTATCCATACCATAGCTTCCCCAACTACGCTCGTATACATGCCTTGCAAATCCTTCGGTCCTTGCTGTTGCTCAATCTTCAATTGCTTCTACGTCTTCGGCCACGTCTAACTATTATAACCTGCACACATTTAACACACTACGCGTTAAGCATTAAAATGCCCAGTGGTGGATACTTATCCTAAGTTTTCCATACTAATCCTATATACTTGATCACTTAATTGTTTTATTATATTTAGGTTATAGGGTCAATTATTTCTAAATCTCTTAAATACTTTATAGCTTACTTTTGTGATGCTCACTATTTTATCTTTATCACTGTCACTATTATCACTAGTCAATGTCTTTACCTTTAGCACTACACTGTAATATATTAATCGCTATCATGATATTGACAATTTCACTATCTCTTACACTGTTAACCATTACACTTATCGATTTCACTATCATTTACACTGTTAATCTTTAATGTTGTCAATTTCACTATTATTTGTCAATTTCGGTGCTTTACCTTATTTATTTGTTCTATTCTTTTCATTACTATTATCACTAACTTAATCATGTGCACTAATGACTCTTGTCGCTTAACACCTTGTTCAGTTTGTCATTTACAATCAATTTCATATGTATCTCTTTTTAATACTTTTATCTTTGTAAATAACCTATTAGATTCCTTCCTCAATGAATGCTCAATTACAATTTAATTTCGGATAGTAAATTGTTTATCAACTTACTTAATAATTTATCATTATTTCACTACTAGTAATACTAATCAAATACTATTACTTTCTTTACGTTTCTAACATTTCCTTTACTCTTTTACACTATACTAACTCTCTTACATTAATATCATTTACTATGTTAAATCTTCTGATAAGTCGTTTACTTAAATTAATTTCGATTGCATTTATTCTTGTGTGGTTATCACTATACTTTAATCACTATCTTATTTCTTCCTTTACTATTTCGATTCTACACTTATCAGTAATTTTACTTTACAATATCACTTATCAATTTCATTTCACTTAGACACTCGGTTGTTTAACAATTTTTACTTATCACTTAACTATCGATTGACCTATAACTATCTCTTTTTACTATTCATTTGGTCCACATATACGTCATTATAAATTTCATTACTAATATGTTATTTCTTATTCGACTTTGGTCACTTATATTATTATTCACAATAATGGTCTGTCTATTTTCTTTTATCTTAATACTATTTATTAATCGCTCTGTTCTTTATCATTTTTACTATGAAAATCTTTATTTCCCAATATACTCAATTATACACTTCTAATATTCTAATTATTTTGGCTACACTTAATTTGCCAATCCTACTTATGACCTTTATTCAATTAATTTACACTGTACTTTATTCACTATAACCTCTTAATAATTAACTTTACAATTTAATCTCTTTATGTTTCTTACAATTTAAAACACTATCTTTCCATTTCACTTGATTTATACTATCATTATTATCTACCTTATTATTTATTTATTTCCAAATATCATCTCTTAATTTACATATACATAAAACATATTTATTCATTTACTTAATAGTCTATATCTTTTCCATTTACACTTAAATATTATTACTAGCATTGTTATAATCAATTACGTTTAAGTCTAATAAATTTCACTTATTTACAATAACGCCACTAATGTACCTATTTATGCTTCCTTAGTCTCATTATTTCCAATTTACCATTTAGCCCCTTACTTTGTGACAATTTACAATTTAGCCTTCAATTAGCTTATATTACGAACTTATCATTACTTAATTTCATTATTACATTACTTTATTATTTATTTAGCATACAATTTCCATGTAGTCACTACTATAATATTTTCTTCACATTACGCTTTAGTCCCTCATTTGTCATTAATTTCAATATTACCACTCCAATTCACTATAATTATAATTATACCACTATTTATAATTAGTCTCACTTTTAATATTATTATTAACTCACAATTTTACATTTTAGTCTTTAAATCATTCTTTCATTTATGCATAAATTTTCACTAACTACAATATAATTAATTAAATATAATAATTTATCCAATTATTTCCTCAATGTAATAATCCATTTAAATTCACCAATTAATTAATTATACCATTATTTTGTCAATTAACATATTTTTACACTAATTCATTAATTAATCTTATTTCAATCATATTATTTATTAAATTACTTTAATTAAATTAAATATATACATATTCCATAATTACTTCACCAATTATAATTACCTAAGCTTAAGTCCTTAATATTTTCACTTGATTCCACATATGTCCCTAACTTTTTCATTAATTACATCTATGTCCTTACTTTTGCCATAATACCACCCATATACTTTCTTTTTTACTAATTCCCTTTATGTCCTTATTTTTCACCTAATTACCATTTTGCCCTCACGTATTCAATAATTACCCTTTTTAACCTCACTTATTTTCTAATTTACACTTTTACCCTTATTTACTTATTTAATTACTATTTTACCCTTTTTACACTTGAATACCACTTTTAACCTTATATTTTCACTAAATTACATTTAGGTCCTTATTTTATCACTTTTCCAATAATTTACTATTTTAACCTCACATTTTGCAAAAATTATAATTTTACCCTTACACTTACACTTTTTACCTAACTTGCTCACTTTTACCAACTTTTTGTAAAATTATCGGTTTACCCCTAAACTTTCTATTTACCTCTTTTTAGTCCCGTTTTCACCCATTAACTTTTATCACTATTTTAATCATTTTTATCACATAATTAGCGGAATGGCCTAGTATACACCCGGTAAAAAATCTATTAACTGGATATGCGGGACGTGGATCCCACAGTTCCACTACTGTAACACCCCCTTCCCATACGTAGGAGGACCCATCCGCAAGGGAGTGAGGACTCGTATGAGTAAGGGTGTCACCAAGCAGAATAGTGCAAAACATTCATTCAAATAGCGGAAATTAAAACTTTGGAAACATCAAAATGATCATGCATTAATATAACAACATTCATTACAATAAGATTCTGATAAAAAACTGATATTACAAAATAGTTACATAACAAAAATATACCAGGTGGAAGCTGTACAAAATAATACATAGAGAGTTCTATTACAAAGAATTATGCTACAAAAATAAAGCCCTAACAATAATCTCTCTGTGTTGGCTTGACTGGCGGCGACTTTCCTAAAAGCTATACACCTTTCGCACCTGCACGGGTGAAAACACCATGCTAAGCGATAACACTTAGTGGGAAAATAAATAATAATATAAGGACAGCCACTCACAGTAGTCGTCAAGTCAAAGCACAAACATATAGCATACCGAATATCATATCAAATAATCATAACCGAATCACATTTATAGCATTCGAAAGTCCATGCTCATATTCGCATACTTATACATTCTTATGCACATTGCTTCACAGACTGAAAGTTAAAACTGATCGGATGTTCACATTCTCAGAAACATATTGTAGACACCGGGTCCCGAACTCCGGCATAAAATGAAAATTGTGATTTTTGATCCTTGATTATTCCCTCCGAAAAAAAAATTAAAAAAATATATATATATAAAAAAAATAAAAAAAAACAAAAAAAATATATATAAGTATGTGTGTGTGAAATTAGGTAATTAATTAGTTAATGTTGTTAGTTAATTAAGTGGTTAATATTATTGTGTTAATTAAAATGCATGTAAAATTAAAGTGTAATGTTTAATTAATTAGATAAATTATATATATAATATATATATAGATTAATTGTATTAAGATGTGATTAATTAGTGTAATGTTTAGTCAATTAATGAATTAATGTGTTAATATATAATTGTTTAATTAACATGTATGTAGGTGTGTTAATTTAATTAAGTTGTGTGTGTATGTATTAATTAAAGGAAAATGAGGGAAATAATTGAGTGGAGGAAATGACCATTATAACCCTTAACCCTAATTTGAGGGTATAAAAAGAACAAGATGAGCAAGAACTTAGGGGGCTCTCTCTTTCGGCAACTAGGGAATATTAGAAAGAAGAATAGAAAAAGAGATAGAGGAAGAACCCAGAAAAACGAAAAAAATAGAAAAGCAAAAAAAAAGGGAAACAAAGAAAAAGAAAAGAAAGAGAGAGCAAGAAGGATACAGAGAGAGCAAGAACCCAGGATACCAAAATAGAAAAGCAAAAAAAAGAAAAGAGAATAGAAAGGAAAAACAAAAGAAAGTAAAAATCAAAGAATAAAAGGAGGAAGAAATAAGAAAATAGAAAGAGAGAAGAGAGACCCAGCCAACGGGAAGCAGACCAAGCGACGCCGGAAAAGAAGAAAAAAGGGGAAAAGAGAGAGGGAGGAGGCGTCGCCTCCGCCGGCCACCTCCGATGCCGGATTCAGGCATGCGCCCCGCCGCTCGACTGCCGAGGTCCAGACGCACCTCTCCACGTCGTCCGATCATCCACCGCTTGCCGGAGGAGGGCGCGTCGAGAAAAAACGCCGGTGAAGGACAGTGACGCTTTATCGTGTTTTCCGGCCAAACGCCACCACATTCCAGCGCGTGACCACCGGATCTGGACTCCCGACGACGCGATCTACGAGGTGGCGAGGGAGGTGTCATCAACCGCCGCTCCGGCGACAATCCGGTGAGTTTCCCTCTCTCCCTCTATTTTAATAATAATAATAATAATAATAATAATAATATTATTATTATTATTATTATTATTATTATGTTTATTATGTTTATTTAATTTCTGAATTTTTATTATTAATATTATTAATATATTTATTTATATTTATTTATTATTCTGTTTTAATATTATTTTATTATTTATTATTGTTAATTAATTGTTATGTTTGTTTATTATTAGTATTTTGTGTTATGTTGTTGTTATTATTATTATTATTATTATTATTATTATTATTATTATTATTATTATTACTATTATTATTATTATTATATATTTATTTAATTTCTGTTTTATTATTATTATTATTATTATTATTATTATTATTGTTATTATATGGTTATTGTTAATTAATTGTTATGTTCGTTTATTATTAGTATTTTGTGTTATGTTATTATTATTATTATTATTATTATTATTATTATTATTATTATTATTATTATTATTATTATTATTATTATTATTATTATTATTATTATTATTATTATTTCTACTTTATATTTTATATGTTGATCTACTAATGTGTTAATTCATTTAAATATGTCATTTAAACTTATTTATCACCTAATATGTATGCTTCATTTAATTTATTTATTATTATTTGCATTAATTTAATTTCTTGTTTCGATTACTAAGATTAAGCTTGTTTGTATTTGTTGTCGGTGCCAAATACTTGCGTTCCCCTGTTTGAGCTCCCGTACGAACGAAGGGGGAGATCCAAGGAGTTGTTATTTTTCACTGTACTTGTTATTTTTCCTTTGTTTGTTTTATTGAGTTATTTGGCATGTAATAATTAATTAAACCATTTATTTTTGCACGCTCGATCAAAAATCACACAAAAATATTTCTACAAAGAAAATTGGATTTTTCTAATAAAATGGGACCAATGTCCTTGTTTTTCATCAAAAATAAATTGTCACTTCAAAATTGTTTTTTTTATTATGCATGAGAGGAACAATGTCCTCATCCTTAATAAATACCTCATTTTATATATGATTTATGTTTTATTTACAATGGGGGTTGTATTACGCCCCTAGTTTTATTGTAATTTATTTTTATCTTTATCTTTATTTTTATTTATCGTGATTGATATGCGCTTTAATAAACTGAATTAATCGTGTGAGAAGAGGGATGGAATTTTATAATTAAAAAACTCATTTATAATTAACCAAGACATAAATAAGTGTGAAGTTCCGAACACCATCTCTTGTTTAGACCGATAAAAGGTTAAACTTTCCCAATTTTTTTGTAAATTGGGTGGCAACTCCAAAATACCTCAAAAGTGCCTAAAGGTGTTATGGCGATGAATGGTCCTTTTCAATGTTCTATTGTGAAAGGAGATGCCGAAAATATCTCATAACACTTAAGATCAGAAAAGACGCGAACCCATCCCTCGAATCCTAAAAGCGGATTCCCGATGAGGGCCTTGCTGGTTCATGGCGTGCGTCACAGTGGCGACTCCAATGGGGACTGTTTGTAACTTTGCACTGAAAGTGTCTTGGTTAAAATGTATAATTAAGTTTTTAAAATTAAAATTTCATCCCTCATCTAAAATTGCATTGCATCTCATTAGAGCCTTAGAATATGCTAGTTTGGTCCCTCTATCAGCCCCGGTGCGTTCCTGAAGCACGACCTCATTTTCACTCAATTTAGGGAAGTGTTAAGGATAATCACCAGCCCAAGCCTCGTACCATTTTGGTATATCGAATGGTGACCCGATCGGTCGTTATGCTCATGATGAGATAGACCCGTCGTGCAGGGACCATGCTTGGGTAGCCCTAAAGCAACACCACCTTGACCAAAGCTCATATAATGGCAATAGATACTTCCCCTAGGTGGTATGTACCTTAATACAACGCTTGTTATATGGGCCCTTGTATATCAAATCAATTCAAACATATTAATCGGGCACTCATCAAAGGCTTTCATGCCCCAGTGGGCTCATTTTAGTCTTTTTGAAAGGTCCAAATATATAATGGCCAAAATTAATGCTCGTGTGCTTTAAATTAAGAGTGTTATGCTGCCGATTTTTCACCGCACACCATACGTGCCCATTGGGTTCCCCGTTAACACATGGGTCAAGCCCACCTAGGAAGAGACTATTTGACCTCGTATGCGGGAGTTATAAGGTTGGAAGGATCTACTTGCTTGCATGTGTGTTTCTATGTTGCATAACACACAACCATTCATTGTATACGTCATTCATGCATGTTTTTATGATAAAATTAAAAATGAAAAAAAAATTATTAAAAAAAAGTTAAAAAAATGAAAAAATAAAAAAAAGCATTTCATTTTATGTGTGTATATCCTTTTGTCTGCATATCATTTTACGTATATTCTTTACATGCATCACATTATGTCACTGTAATTTATTGATCTTTCTCTCATCTAGGACCACCTGCATAATTCACGATCATACATTGTATATATATCACTCATGCATCATCCTAATAAAGTGAGTTATGCAGCCATCATAGATTCGTCCGGGTGGTCTAGGGATACTAGTGGACAGCTGATCAGGAAGTCCTAATCTTTGAGTTATTTAAAGGGGCAATAGTTCTGGAGCCAGATTCAGAAAGTAGCAAGACTTCATCTTCAATAGCATCCAGTATGGTTGATCCTTCTAGAGAGTTCGAAGCTACCCGTGCATTGATTGCCGAAGAAGTGGGGAGGAGGATGGAGGAGTTTGAGGCTAGAATGATGACGATGATAGGCAACCTTGCCACTACCTTAGCCCCACCCAAGGGACGACAGGATACCGCTCCGACTTGGGGCCAAGATGAACAAAGGGCTACTAGAGAGGATCCCCCAGTGGCAGTTAATCCACCCATGGTTGAGCCAGGAGCGCCAATGCCTGTTGAACACAAAGAAGACCCCAAATCTGAGAGTGACTTATGGGAAGAGCAAGAAGAGCAGATGGTAGTAAAGGAGAAGTCGCCTAAGTTAGAGGATGAGATATGGAGAAAAACGGAAGAGAGGTTTGAAGCTATGACCAAGATGTTGAAAGTGGATGGAAGGATGAATCCTGAAGATTGAGAGCTAGATAGTGAAGACTTGATACCTCAGAACTTTAAGATTCCTGATATTCCCAAATTCGATGGCACTTCTGATCCCACTGCACATGTGAAGCAGTATTCATTGGTAATGAAGGGCACTACCTTAACAAAGAGGCAAAAGATTGAATATTTTTATCTGAGCTTGACAGGCCCTGCAGTGGACTGGTATCATGGGTTAGACAAAAGATCCAAAGAAGATTGGGACTTATTGACTGAAGAATTCTTGAGGCAGTATGACTGTTGTACAAGGATGGAGGTTACTCTAAAAGATTTGGAGCTACTGTACCAAAAGCCAGACGAGTCATTCCATGAGTACCTAACCCGATGGAGGAAACGAGTAATGGAGATGAAGAAGAAACCGGATACTCCGGACCAGATCAGGATATTCATCAGGAATGCTAGTCCATATTTAAAAGATGGGTTAAAGATGAAAGGGCTAAAGGACTGGGAATCCTTAAAGGATATAGCCATTGAAGTTGAGGCGGAGCATTTGGACAATATAGCTAAATCTACAAATCTAGCCTTGGGCAAAAGCAAGGGAGATGGCAGCAGTAATGGGGGCAATACTAAGGTAGCAGGAGTCTCAGCCGCGGGAATAGCTCCTAAACACCTCACTATCTTGGGCAGACCATTATCTTGGCACTTCACCCGTCTCATCAAGGAAGGGAAGTTACAACCCTTGCCAGCTGGGCCTGCCCCAAGTCAAGGAAAGCCCAAGCATAGAACCGACTGGTATTGTGCATATCACCAGTATACAGGGCATAGAACAGACTATTTTCGTCCTTTAAGGGATCGGATTCAAGACTTGATCGACAGTAAACAAACCACTAATCCTGAGCAAAAGGAGGATAAGAAGTCGACCTGTATTGCCATGGTTGGGTCAGGCTTACCTGAATGGTATGTACTGCAAGACTTGTTTGGAAATGAGAGTGCCACTGTTGCTCACCCTGAGATAGACGGAAGGAGGGTTCTCGTAGCAATGATAGATTGTTGGTCCACTAGCGAAAGCGAAGAAGAAGTTGGAGAAGATAAAGGAGAGGGATCTAACCAAGTACTAAGGGAGGCCAATTCTTCACGGACTGAAGAGACTTGTGCCTTAATTGCCCAGGAGGTGGATAGAAGGTTCGAGGAACTTGAAAAGAGGTTATGGGCCGCAGTTAAGGAAAGGATGGATACCATGGCGCTAGTTCTCCAATCTCAAATGATGGCTACTGTTGAGAAGGCCTATGCATTGACTACAACAACATCTCCTTGTACTTCCAAGTCCGGAGGCAGGAAGCCACTTGATTCACCAGTTGGACAGAGGGGTGGTATGAGGCCTACTTTGGAATGTGGCATTATGCTGGAAAGGGATGGAGATCCGGCAAGTATGCATGCCCCAAAAAGTGCAAACCTAAGTATCCACAACGTCAATAAGGGCAATGCTAAGAAGACGAGAGTACCAGCTGTGAAAATGAATCAAAGGCATTATTCTAATTTGGGTAGATCTCTATCATGGGTTTTCAAGAAGCTAATGAAAATAGGGATGTTGCAGCCACTGCCCGCTAAGCCAGCCAGAACCCAAGGACAGCCGGGGCATAGAGATAATGAATATTGTGAATTCCACCAGCACACTGGGCATCTGACAGACAACTGTGCAAGACTGAGGCATCATATCCAAGATCTGATTGACAGTAAGCAGATTACTGACCCCGAAAAGAGGGAGAAGAAGAAAGAGCCAGCCTACAATGCAGTCCCTCTACCAGATATGTGATCGGGTCTGATCCAGCATAGTGGCATATTTTGCGAGAACTACATGGATATGAATAGGTCGCTGACACTCGTCGGGAGAGTTGGGAAGAAGATTATGTTTTTAGACATTTGGTTCATTTTGTTTCAAGAACTCCTTATGACAGTTTGGTTATTTTCAATAAAATTAAACAAGTTTGCTTATTTGTATGGTATTTCTAATAATTTCATTTCACATGGTCATGATGCATTCATTTTGACACTAATTCAATTAATACGGCTCCATCTAGTCTCGGAACTTTGGGGAATCCAAACAAAATCTTGATAGCATCTGATATAACTCTTGAGGAGAGGATAATTTTGAGAGATAAAAAAAATAAAAAATAAAAAAAAAAGCCTCTGCCTGGACCTGGTGTGACATGCTGAAAATTGACAAGGACGTTCTTGAGATCAGTACTACTTTCACGTGCCAACATGACGACGAACCGAATTTTGAAAGCCATTTCTTTGTATCCACAACATCTAAGTTGCATATGGTGCTACCAAATAAGATCAAACCCCGAAATCTACATCAAAAGTTGGACAAATAAGACTTAGGACCTCCACGAGAAATATATGACCCATCAGAACCAAACCTATAACCTCTTTCCTCCTGACTCCCTTTGAAATGTGCACCCTCAAAATCGATTATGATTGACCCTTGACCATTCAGAACCCTTATCGCCAAGTTTCTTGCTAAAACCCAATGCTTGACTAGATTGAACCACAACGGTCCCAGTGGTTAAGATGAAAAGTGCACGTATGTGTAACTTCATAACTGGAACGAAGTTTGCAAGGGAATGCTATTTGGGGGCGAGTTTTGTTCAAATCTCATTTGGATTTGTGAACTTTGAGAATGCAGATGATGCTGCTAGAGCTGTTGATGTGCTGATGATAAGGAGTGGTTTGTTGGGAAAGCCCAAAAGAAATTTGAAAGGGACCTAAAAGGCTAATTCACAAACCATCCATCCAACCCCGGCCGTTGGAAGGCCATTCCAGGATTTAAACCACCAAAACCGATAAAGTATCCCAGATCATCCAAGCCCGATCTGTCACCCTATCCCAACCATTGAAAGGCCACCCCGGGGTTCGAACCGTCAAAGCCAATAAAGGCCAGACGTGGAACTTCATATTCAAGCCCCAAATAAGGAACCCATCACCTCAACTAGTTTGCACAAGGGCTAAGACCAAGACTTTGATACCAAGAGGAGCCACTCTCAAAAGCAGCAGTCCCCCCGGCTGATGAAGATGAAAGCAAATTCAACTAATACTGACAAACTGAAGGAGGGTCCATGGCAGAGGCTAAAAAAAAAATAAATAAAAAATAAAAAAAATAAATAAAATGAGAGAGAAAATATTCAATCAAGAAAACCCGCGAGGGCTGATTGATAACAGGAGTTTGATGCTCTCAAGATCTATCCCGAGATTAGATGAGGTCTCATATTTTTCGAGTTAATGCCAAATAGTGATCATGTGTTATGAAATCAGATTGAAATATATGCATTTATGCAAATATGTATTGGTATAACCAGGGCAGTTCATCTTGCACACTCAAAGTTGTCTGAGCCCGATATAAAACTAGCACATTGTTATCATCTACCCTCTACCATTCTTGCTACTCCGGCGCTTCAGCCAACTCATCTTGCTACCTACTGTGAAGCCAATCCTACAAGCTCATACAACCAATATCTGAGACATAAGCACATGCCAATCATACCCGAAAGACCTTTCGCAACAACTCCAACTTCTCTCGCAAAAAAAAAAAAAAAAAAAGGCCGTTGGAGATGAAAACCGTGACTGGCGCTCTAAGTAAAAGTTAGGCCAAAGGGCAGGGTGAAAACCTGGGGACAGGCAGTCTGCCCTACAAAAAATGAAATAAATAAAAGCCGCTGGATTGGGTTGGGTCCATTCCAGGCAAAAAAATAAGGCACAGGGTTATGTGAAAATCCAAGAAAGGACGCATTTCCCACTGAGAAAAGCTAGTGTGAAAATCGACAAGGGACGCACTATCTTTAATTAATGACTCCCGACACTTGGAGCGATAAGGCAACATTACTTTGAATAACTTCCCTTTAGGCATGAGGTTCAGGACGCAAATTGAAGTTTTGGGGGCAAAATGCTCATTGACCAGAGGGCAAAGATGTGCACGGGTCAGTTCTCTTTAGAAAGATTATGGACCAGAATCCAAAAAGTGAAGACGATGCTTTTCTAGATCCTTGGGGGCATCAGACAATACCAAGCCGTGTCCTGAACGGACCCTTAACCACCTAGGACGTGGTCTATCCATTTTTGCATACATCTCGTATCTGCATGCAGCATTTTACACATGCATACAGTCTCTGGTATATTCCTGTATACACAGCTTTGCAGGAAAAGGCCAAACCAAGAGATAGCTTCGGCAGGACAAATTTAAGATGAAGCCTGCGCAAGGCTGAAATCGCGTAAACCATAGAGTGATAACTCCCTTTAAGTCCTTCTCCTAAAGGCATCCTCAGAACATTATTTTTAAGTCCTTCTTTAAAGGCATTATCAGTCTTTTCGGAGCATTATCTTTAAGTCCTTCTTTAAAGGCAAATTCATTATCCTTAAGTCCTTCTTTAAAGGCATTCTCAGTCTCTTCGGAGCATTATCTTTAAGTCCTTCTTTAAAGGCAAATTCATTATCCTTAAGTCCTTCTTTAAAGGCAAATTCATTATCCTTAAGTCCTTCTTTAAAGGTATTCTCAGTCTCTTCGGAGCATTATCCTTAAGTCCTTCTTTAAAGGAAAATTCATTATCCTTAAGTCCTTCTTTAAAGGCAAATTCATTATCCTTAAGTCCTTCTTTAAAGGCAAATTCATTATCCTTAAGTCCTTCTTTAAAGGCAAATTCATTATCCTTAAGTCCTTCTTTAAAGGCATTCTCAGTCTCTTCGGAGCATTATCCTTAAGTCCTTCTTTAAAGGCATTCTCAGTCTCTTCGGAGCATTATCCTTAAGTCCTTCTTTAAAGGCATTCTCAGTCTCTTCGGAGCATTATCCTTAAGTCCTTCTTTAAAGGCAAATTCATTATCTTTATGTCCTTCTTTAAAGGCATTCTCAGTCTCTTTGGAGCATTATCTTTAAGTCCTTCTTTAAAGGCACTCTCAGTCTCTTCGGAGCATTACCCTTAAGTCCTTCTTTAAAGGCACTCTCAGTCTCTTTGGAGCATTATCCTTAAGTCCTTCTTTAAAGGCATTCTCAGTCTCTTCGGAGCATTATCTTTAAGTCCTTCTTTAAAGGCACTCTCAGTCTCTTCGAAGCATTATCCTTAAGTCCTTCTTCAAAGGCACTCTCAGTCTCTTCGGAGCATTATCCTTAAGTCATACTTTAAAGGCACTCTCAGTCTCTTCGGAGCATTATCCTTAAGTCCTTATTTAAAGGCATTCTCAGTCTCTTCGGAGTATTACCTTTAAGTCCTCTGAGGAGGCAAAACCTCAAAGTCCAAAATCTTCATGTCCTCTGAGAAGGCAAACCTCAAAATCCTCTGAGGAGGCCAAACCCCAAAGTCCTCTGAGGAGGCAAATTTCAAAGTCCTCAAAGGAGGCAAATTCTCCAAGACCTCTGAGGAGGCAAAATCCCAAAGTCCTTTGAGGAGGCAAATCTCAAAACCCTCTGAGGAGGCATCTCTTTATCCGATTCTCAGCAAGAAGGCAAGGTCTCCGCCACAGGTATGTAATCCCCTCTCTCTTCCTCTTTGAATTTTGGCTCACCTAGGTGTCTATGCACTAGCTTCTCCAAAATTGGGGGCAACTGTAGACACCGGGTCCCGAACTCCGGCATAAAATGAAAATTGTGATTTTTGATCCTTGATTATTCCCTCCGAAAAAAAAATTAAAAAAATATATATATATAAAAAAAATAAAAAAAAAATAAATAATATATATATATAAGTATGTGTGTGTGAAATTAGGTAATTAATTAGTTAATAGTGTTAGTTAATTAAGTGGTTAATATTATTGTGTTAATTAAAATGCATGTAAAATTAAAGTGTAATGTTTAATTAATTAGATAAATTATATATATAATATATATATAGATTAATTGTATTAAGATGTGATTAATTAGTGTAATGTTTAGTCAATTAATGAATTAATGTGTTAATATATAATTGTTTAATTAACATGTATGTAGGTGTGTTAATATAATTAAGTTGTGTGTGTATGTATTAATTAAAGGAAAATGAGGGAAATAATTGAGTGGAGGAAATGACCATTATAACCCTTAACCCTAATTTGAGGGTATAAAAAGAACAAGATGAGCAAGAACTTAGGGGGCTCTCTCTTTCGGCAACTAGGGAATATTAGAAAGAAGAATAGAAAAAGAGATAGAGGAAGAACCCAGAAAAATGAAAAAAATAGAAAAGCAAAAAAAAAGGGAAACAAAGAAAAAGAAAAGAAAGAGAGAGCAAGAAGGATACAGAGAGAGCAAGAACCCAGGAAACCAAAATAGAAAAGCAAAAAAAAGAAAAGAGAATAGAAAGGAAAAACAAAAGAAAGTAAAAATCAAAGAATAAAAGGAGGAAGAAATAAGAAAATAGAAAGAGAGAAGAGAGACCCAGCCAACGGGAAGCAGACCAAGCAACGCGGGAAAAGAAGAAAAAAGGGGAAAAGAGAGAGGGAGGAGGCGTCGCCTCCGCCGGCCACCTCCGACGCCGGATTCAGGCACGCGCCCCGCCGCTCGACTGCCGAGGTCCAGACGCACCTCTCCACGTCGTCCGATCATCCACCGCTTGCCGGAGGAGGGCGCGTCGAGAAAAAACGCCAGTGAAGGACAGTGACGCTTTATCGCGTTTTCCGGCCAAACGCCACCACATTCTGGCGCGTGACCACCGGATCTGGACTCCTGACGACGCGATCTACGAGGTGGCGAGGGAGGTGTCGTCAACCGCCGCTCCGGCGACAATCCGGTGAGTTTCCCTCTCTCCCTCTATTTTAATAATAATATTATTATTATTATTATTATTATTATATATATGTTTATTTAATTTCTGAATTTTCATTATTAATATTATTAATATATTTATTTATATTTATTTATTATTCTGTTTTAATATTATTTTATTATTTATTATTGTTAATTAATTGTTATGTTTGTTTATTATTAGTATTTTGTGTTATGTTGTTATTATTATTATTATTATTATTACTATTATTATTATTATTATTATTATTATATATTTATTTAATTTCTGTTTTTTTATTATTATTATTATTATTATTATTATTGTTATTATATGGTTATTGTTAATTAATTGTTATGTTTGTTTATTATTAGTATTTTGTGTTATGTTATTATTATTATTATTATTATTATTATTATTATTATTATTTCTACTTTATATTTTATATGTTGATCTACTAATGTGTTAATTCATTTAAATATGTCATTTAAACTTATTTATCACCTAATATGCATGCTTCATTTAATTTATTTAGTATTATTTGCTTTAATTGAATTTCTTGTTTCGATTACTAAGATTAAGCTTGTTTGTATTTGTTGTCGGTGCCAAATACTTGCGTTCCCCTATTTGAGCTCCCGTGCGAACGAAGGGGGAGATCCAAGGAGTTGTTATTTTTCACTGTACTTGTTATTTTTCCTTTGTTTGTTTTATTGAGTTATTTGGCATGTAATAATTAATTAAACCATTTATTTTTGCACGCTCAATCAAAAATCACACAAAAATATTTCTACAAATAAAATTGGATTTTTCTAATAAAATGGGACCAATGTCCTTGTTTTTCATCAAAAATAAATTGTCACTTCAAAATAGTTTTTTTTATTATGCATGAGAGGACCAATGTCCTCATCCTTAATAAATACCTCGTTTTATGTATGATTTATGTTTTATTTACAATGGGGGTTGTATTCCGCCCCTAGTTTTATTGTAATTTATTTTTATCTTTATCATTATTTTTATTTATCGTGATTGATATGCGCTTTAATAAACTGAATTAATTGTGTGAGAAGATGGATGAAATTTTATAATTAAAAAACTCATTTATAATTAACCAAGACATAAATAAGTGTGAAGTTCCGAACACCATCTCTGGTTTAGACCGATAAGAGGTTAAACTTTTCCAATTTTTTTGTAAATTGGGTGGCGACTCCAAAATACCTCAAAAGTGCCTAAAGGTGTTATGGCGATGAATGGTCCTTTTCAATGTTCTATTGTGAAAGGAGATGCCGAAAATATCTCATAACACTTAAGATCGGAAAAGACGCGAACCCATCCCTCGAATCCTAAAAGCGGATTCCCAATGAGGGCCTTGCTGGTTCATGGCGCGCGTCACACATATCATTACAGATAATGCACCTGCTGACACACAATAATGGATAATGAGTGAATACTGAGGGTACCCGTGGGTACCTATCAAAAAGCAACAATACATTTTTCACATCAAAACATTTTACTGAGGAATCTTTAACAAGATCCTTACGTACGAAAGTTTGCGAGGAACCAAACGGGGACCTAATCGGGGTCCAAACTGAACTGAGGCTGTAACTACTGAGCTCTATTAAGCATGCCTAACTATCCACTAGACTGACTCTTGCAGGTCATGTATAACCCATTAATTCGCATTTATAGAATTCATATAATTATCCATGCATAATACACCCAATTATACTCATATGCTTCATAAAATAGTCTAAGAATAATTATAATAGCATAATAAGTTCGAAAAATAAACATCGCAAATCACAAAATAAAACACCATTTTGAAATCAGGGGTGTCACCCTCGCGACAAAGGCATAACTTGCCCCCTGACGCGATCGCGGCAGTCCTCGCGCTCATGCGAAAATAGAAACACACCTAACTATTGCGCTCGCGACAGTGAGCTGCCAATAGAGAATGTCGAATTAACGCGCCGGCGCGCACTCGCGACAGGCGACCGCCCCGAATTGTCAGGCAGCCGAGCGCTCTATCATGCTCGCAACAAGTGTCGTGCTCGTGACAGAGAGCTCTCACTGCGAGCTCGGTAGCCCAACCCGCTCGACAGTCGAGCTATAGTGCCCCAATACCCCTTGGGAGGATATCGGAGTCGCTACGCACCCATACACAAACAAACAGTCATGCGAAAGCGAAAATAATTATCATGCAAGACATATTCGCAGTAGAATACCTTTTAAATACAAGCTATAGACATTTCTTAAATAAAACTTTATAATCATGTACATCTCAACATATACTATTCTTTATACATTACAAAACATTCTCTTTTTACACTTAGATTTCATTTATATATCTTATACAAAATTGCTTTAGATTTACATATGCCAAGCTATACAAAACTTCTATATCATGTATACAAGAAGTTATGCCATATACAAAAAGACTTTAACTTATACTCCTAGTGGCCTTGACCTTGCAGATGTGCAACCCTCCGAACCTGTAAACCTACACGGGACAAACACCCGTACTAAGTGATAATGCTTAGTGGGGATATCACATATAAAAGACTTATAACGGAGTCACAAACATAATCATCAAAGCATATCAATAGTCGATATGCCAATCAATTAAGAGCATATAAAATAATAAGCATTTACCATACTTGTAACATACCAAACATTTTATCCACATGCTTTATAACAGATCTATTAATCTCATGTGACCTATATCATGCTCATATTCTTCTAACTCTAACTATCAACTCATATAACATATAATATCATGTCATTGCATATCATGTCCATTTATATACATATAAGCATAAAAGCATACTTATAGCATATTCATGTACAACTACTAGCTTTTCATGTGCCCTTGTAAATTCATATAAGCAGCTCTGGTACAATAGTCATGTACTTCTATTAGCATTTCTTGTAATCCATTTACATATAACATCTCATATACATATAGCAACAATTAATAGCCTGACTCATAACGTAAGTGGATGCAGGTACATATAGATACCAAGTAATGGTACCAAAACATCTAGAGACAAAAGTCTCAAATCATCTGGAGACCGAAGTATCAATTCATCTAGATACTAATAAGTATCAACATCTAGACATCCGTCGATGCCAAACATATAGACACCCATCGGTGCCAAACATCTAGACACCCGTCGGTGGCAAACATCTAGTAGCTGCAAATCATCTAACCCTTTATAGGCATGCCTATCTATCCACTTGTATGAACATCTTAGGCTTATAACTATCATTCCATATCAAAGCATGTATTGGCCATTCATATACATTTACTTAAACCCATGCTATTCATGTAACTTACTTCATATCTTACTATACATACATACATGTCATCATAAACTCATTTACATACAACTCTATATGCATATTATTGCATGTTGCCTAGTATATGTTATACGTATAAGCACAATCATTATTATATGCATTAGCACATTCATGGTTATATGCATTCGCATTCATGATTATGCTCATTCGCATTCATGATTATGCTCATTCGCATTCCAGATTATACGCATTCGTATTCATGATTTGCCATACTCATTTATACGCATTCAAATACATAATTCTTCATGCTTAGGACACTCATTTCTTAATGTTAAACATGAATTTGACAAGCTATAGAAACTCGTAGTGAAGTTCGGGTGCATTATGGGAAGAAAAAAACCCTAAATACACAATACAGGGAAGGGTCACGGTGGCAACCATTTGGTTGTGACTGTGAGGTCTAATTACATTCAATTCTACCTTCTTCAAACATTGGTCGCAGTGGCAACCATTTTGGTTGTGATCGTGACATACCAAAATAAGCAAAATAGAGATAAACTTCAGGACTGCTTCACTACTCTATTTTGGACAGACCAAACCGACATCTAAACCTTAATTTTAGGCAAAGGTCCCTTCTTTACATTTATTCCTTGGAATCTTAGCTTTCAAAAGGACAAGCTTTAAGTCAATGGGATTTAAAATGAAGGATTTATCGCCAAGGGAACACAACTGGTTCTAGAAGCCCTCTTATAGAATTTTAACTACTGTTATGGTCAATTTTGAAGACCATAGAGTCCTCAAATAAATAGAGCTATTTCTACAACATTTGAAGCCAAGGATCTTATGGTTCTAAGAGAATTGGTTTTATCCCTTTTGGAGTTGTAAGACTTATTTTACACTATACACAGTTAACATGGGTCAATACAGACCTTAAAGACAGTTTTGACACCATCAAACTTGTCAAGCTTGAAATCAGCCAATTTGGCCAAACCAAGACACCAAATTCAAACTACAGTCCTTATACGTATATATGAACATTATGGCATAGTTGTCATGGCCGGACATGTACCCCAAAAGAATTAACTTGAATTGGCATGTGTGTGTGAATTGAATGTGAGGTTTGGACTAAATTGGAATGAAGGCAGGACTTGATTGAAAGTTGAGTGGATAGTTTAGTGGCTAATTGGTATATTTATGAGATTAAGTTAGGAATGGTTTAAAGGCTGATTAGGTCACTTAATGATGGTTTAATTGGGAATAAAATAATGTAAGAATCAGTTAGTGGAGGCTGATTTTGTGAGTGGAATCCGTGTGGCTTCTGGAGAGTAAGCCACCTCCACTTTTGCATGCATAAGTCTCTTCAGGAGGGTAATGACCCATTTGTGAGGATTGAGTCATTTTCTATGTTTTCTACCTCCTCTTGCCGTGCTAGTAGTTCCTTTAGTCTCTAAATCAAATTGCATAATTGTTAAGAAGTTCAAGTTGTTAAGTTGCTCAAGAGTTAAGTTGTTGGACTTAAGAGGTAAGTGATTATGAATGCTTGTTCTCATCTTCTACTCTTCTTCTTGGTTTTTATTTGGTATTGGAATGAGAATTGATGGATTATGTTCAATTCTGGAATTGAACTGGTTTTGCTAGCTGAAGAAGTGAAGAAGGATAAAGGGAAAGCTGTAATCGGAGAACCGAGCATTCGTCGAGATTAGGAGCTAAGGCGATAAGGTTTGGGAACAAACCCTAGTTGTAAACCTATGAAAATTGTGTTGCTTGAATATGAATTTGGTATGAATCATGTGTATATGAGAAGTAATGGCCTTGAGAATGAAATTGTATGGCTAGGTTTAATATTGGATGTGGAGATATGCTTTGTGAAAATGTTGTTTGAGAATATGTATGTTATGTGTATAATGAATATGATTATGATTTGTGCTATGAGTGAATGCCAATGTCAAGATAGAGATCAGGTATGTGCCAATTGGGTATGTGGTTGATGAATTGGGTTAATTTGTTAGAAAGGAGAATGGGTTGGAAGTCCTTGAAAGGAAATGGGAATAGAATGTGGAATTGGAAATCTTGCATGGGTCACGGTGACAATCAAAATGGTTGTGACCGTGAGGTATGCTGGAGTTCTATTCTGCCTAGTTGAATTGGGTATGTCACAGTGACAACCAAAATGGTTGTGACCATGAGGTACCCAAGGAAGCATTCTGCCCTGTAAAATTTGATATGTCACGGTGACAATCCCTCAAGTAGCATTCTGCCGAGAATTGGGAACATGTCACGGTGGCAACCAAATTGATTGTGACTGTGACCTGTCCTCAGTTTGCATTCTGTTTTGGACTTCAATATGTCACGATGACAACCAAATTGGTTGTGACCGTGACCTACCCTGTTTTGGCAATATACCCCTAATGTGCTTGGCCTTTCAAATGGCAAGGCTTTGAGCTGAAATGAAGGACAATATGTGTAAGTATTATGTGTGTATTAGGTAATGTACATTTGCATACTACATGATGATTCTTGAATGCATTCAAATATGTGATTGTTGACTATAAAGAATGAGTTTGGAAACATATTGAGTATGCAAGTGAAATGTATAGCTATGTCCTAATGCGAATGTGCAGAGTGAATGTGATGTTAGCTATCAACGTATGTGATGTGAAAAGTGATCAATGAGAACTGAATAATATGTTTAACAACTTAAGCCTGCGAGTCAAGTAGTGGATAGTTAGGCATGCCTATAGGGTCAAGTGCTGCAGCCCCATGCATTAAATGTGTCTGATTCCATGGGAATCACAATGCGATAATAATGCGAATAATCCTTGCTGGATTTTATTATAAGTGGATTGATGTTAAGTACCTGAGGGTACCAATGCGTAAATGTAATCTCGATGAGATTCTAGTACCTGAGTGGTACCAATGCGATACCCGTTATCCGCGTCTCTGGTTTGCAGGCTAATCAACTAATTAATAAGTGGAAATGATGGTGACACAGTATGGTATGTGATGTGAATATGTGAATACGTGATTGGTGCTTATTGATTGAATATAGTAATGAACAATGTTATGCATGAAACGGAATTGGATGAAGTGATTCTTAATTAAGCATGATTGTTGGCATGCAATGTGTGATAATTATATCTGTGTGTAAAAATTACTTGTTATATGTGTTCCCCACTAAGCGTTATCACTTAGCACGGGTTTACTCTAATCCGTGCAGGTACGGACAAGAGGTGAGCGAAGGACGCACCCGCATATCGACGGTCAACAATAGGAAGTGGATAGTGTAGGTTTTGGGGTTTGTTACTCGGGAATTTTGCATAGACTTTTTGTATAATTATTATGTGCATCAGATATGTTAAGGCATGTAATAATGAGATAACTAAGAATAGTAACGAAATAGTTGTATAAGTATGTATGATGTATGATCGTATGTGATGAAATCTTTTTGTTTAGATTTCCATAAAGATTTGCATGCGTTCTGTTGTGTGTGCACGGCCTTCTCTAACTAAGACTAGCTAAGCTAGTCTGATGTGGGAAAAGGACGTGACAATAGTCAAATTCACAATTTAAGCCATTAATCAGAAATTACACATCCAGCACTTTCATACCCGAATTAGGGTTCCGCTTGTTCTTTGTTATGCACATGCTAGATTTCCATTCTCATGACATAACATTTATAACACTTCAAATATATTTCATCACATGGCACATAATCAGGCTCAATATTTCAAATCTCATGTTAATGCATCAATTAAACATCAAGATCAAACTAATCAACATGCATACTCAAGTAAAATCAACATATAAACACATATACATCCCAAACCTCAAAAGTAGGTTCCTGGACACTCTCTCACTATCTAGAGCTTCTCCTTGCCTTTAGCTCTTCTCTTGTCCAAATCTTACACAATCAATCAAACACAAACTCTCTTAGTCCATTACTCAATCAATCCAAATCCAACTCAAAGAAGGGGTAGAAGTAGAAATAAACACATAACCATCAACTCTTACTTACTTTCTTCACTTAACTCTTCAACCAATTCAATTACCAAATTCCGGGTTCCAATGAGAAGAAAATAAACCCAAACTTGAAAGATGAAGAAATACTGAATTAGAGGAAAAACAAAGAATGGCTGAATTGCAGTAAACTTCCACTATTAATTATGCTCCCAAATCACTTTAGCTTTGCATGTAGGAAGTTGGCTGGCAAAAGGTGAGATCCACATGTGGATTCCACTTCCTAGCCTCACCAAAATCTCACATGCAGTCCTTGACAAATAACTATTCAATCCCTTACTATAATTCTACTCTTTAACTATAACTTTCTTTCTTTCACTTATACCCTTGCACACTTAATTACTCACTAATTCCAATCTCATTTATACCCTATTATGCAATTGACACTACAATCCGACTAAGGTACACTTTGGGGTATTACAATTCTCCCCTCCTTAAGAAATTTCGTCCTCGAAATTTCCACTATAAGAAACAGAAAATCGTGCCAGTCAATTCACAAATGTAAAACTTACTAGATGGACCAGCAGGATCATCAACTTCTTCTCCGATCATGGCGAAGACTTGATTTTGTCCTCTAGAAGTAACGGGCCGCTCTACTGTCTCTGATCTTACTTGTGCCGGTCTTCCTCTTCCTCTTCCAGTTCTGGCTGATCCAGCCACATTAGCATTTCCTCTATTCACTTGTGAACCAGAATTCTCTCTAATTTTTGGGCAATTAGCAAACATATGATCAATAGCACCTCATTTTAAACATGCTCCTGTGAGCTTCCTGCATGTTCCCCAATGATTCCTTTGGTAATGTTCACACTTAGGTACTGTGCTGCCCCTACTAGAAGGTGGCACAATACTCCCCATCGATGCTGGCTCTTGAAATGAATTTCTAATGACTTGTCCACTTGCAGCTCCTCTAGCCCTCTTACCAGCATCCCTATCACTTCCGGATACTTTCCTTTTCTACTCTTTCTTTTGTTTTACCACTTCTGCTTCTTCTAATTTCATAGCAGCCACTACTAACTGATAATAATTCGCTGATTGCATAACAGCCATCGCTAATAGAGTCCTCTAATAGACTCTCTCAATCCATCCTCAAACTGTCGACATCTGAAGTCTTCTGTTAGCAATTCATTTGGCACATACTTACTCAGTCGAATAAATTCCTTTTCATACTCTCCTACGGTCATACCTCTTTGTTTCAAACTGACAAACTCCCTCCATTTAGCTTCTTTATATGCTTTAGTGATGTACTTCTTTTCAAATTCTTGAGCAAAGAAATTCCAAGTCAACTCATCTGGTCGATGAGGATTCCGAAGCACCAGTTCCCACCAGTCATAAGCTGGACCTTGCAGTAATGATACTGCACAGGTCACTCGCTGATCTTGTGGACAATTAATTTCCTGTAATATCCTTTTCGTCCTTTGCAACTAAAACTTAGCCAATTCTGGCTGATCCAAGGTAGTCCCACTAAACTCCTCCGCTCCTCTCTTTCTAATCAAATTTGTTGGAGCCTTAGGGGCACTTAACCTTTCAATCAATTGCATCATCCCCTGTAACAACACTGGCTCACCATAATTCGGACCTACACCTTCAACTCGGGGTCTCTCTTGTGTTGGCTGATTAACCCTCACAGGATTAACACTGCCCGTCGTCTCCCCTATATCCTCACTCGGATCCGACTCCATCTTCTCCCTACACAGGGTAACATCTGCATTAGGCCACAACTCTAGACAAACTCACATACATCTAATCAATACTCTAACATCTTATTGTCCAGAAACATCTAACCTATGCTCTGATACCACAACTTGTAGTGCCCCAATATCCCTTGGGAGGATATCGGAGTCGCTACGCACTCATACACATACAAATAGTCATGCGGAAGCAAAAATAATAATCATGCAAGACACATTTGCAGCGGAATACCTTTTAAATACAAGCTATAGACATTTCTTAAATAAAACTTTATAATCACGTACATCTCAACATATACTATTCTTTATACATTACAAAACATTCTCTTTTTACACTTAGATTTCGTTTACATATCTTATACAAAATTGATTTAGATTTACATATGCCAAGCCATACAAAACTTCTATATCATGTATACAAGAAGTTATGCCATATACAAAAAGACTTTAACTTATACTCCTAGTGGCCATGACCTTGCAAATGTGCAACCCTCCGAACCTGTAAACCTACACGGGACAAACACCCGTGCTAAGCGATAACGCTTAGTGGGGATATCATGTATAAAAGACTTCTAACGAAGTCACAAACATAATCATCAAAGCATATCAATAGTCGATATGCCAATCAATTAAGAGCATATAAAATAATAAGCATTTACCATACTTGTAACATACCAAACATTTTATCCACATGCTTTATAACATATCTACTAATCTCATGTAACTTATATCATGCTCGTATTCTTCTAACTCTAACTATCAGCTCATATAACATATAATATCATGTTATTGCATATCATGTCCATTTATATATATGTAAGCATAAAAGCATACTTATAGCATATTCATGTACAACTACTAGCTTTTCATGTGCCCTTGTAAATTCATATAAGCATCTCTGGTACAATAGTCATGTACTTCTATTAGCATTTCCTATAATTCATTTACATATAACATCTCATATACATATAGCAACAATTAATAGCCTGACTCATAACGTAAGTGGATACGGGTACATATAAATACCAAGTAACAGTACCAAAACATCTAGAGACAAAAGTCTCAAATCATCTAGAGACCGAAGTCTCAATTCATCTATATACTAATAAGTATCAACATCTAGACATCCGTCGATGCCAAACATATAGACACCCATCGGTGCCAAACATCTAGACACCCATTGGTGCAAAACATCTAGCAGGTGCAAATCATCTAACCCTTTATAGGCATGCCTATCTATCCACTTGTATGAAAATCTTAGGCTTATAACTATCATTCCATATCAAAGCATGTATTGGTCATTCATATACATTTACTTAAACCCATGCTATTCATACAACTTACTTCATATCTTACTATACATACATACATGTCATCATAAACTCATTCACATACAACTCTATATGCATATTATTGCATGCTACCTAGTATATGTTATACGCATAAGCACAATCATTATTATATGCATTAGCACATTCATGGTTATACGCATTCGCATTCATGATTATGCTCATTCGCATTCCAGATTATACGCATTCGTATTCATGATTTATCATACTCATTTATACGCATTCAAATACATAATTCTTCACACTTAGGTCACTCATTTCTTAATGTTAAACATGAATTGGACAAGCTATAGAAACTCGTAGTGAAGTTCGTGTGCATTTCGGGAAGAAAAACACCCTAAATACACAAAATAGGGAAGGGTCTAGTGGCAACCATTTCATTGTGACCGTGAGGTCCAATTACATTCAATTCTGACTTCTTCAGACATTGGTCATGGTGGCAACCATTTTGGTTGTGACCGTGACATACCAAAATAAGCAAAACAGAAGCTAAACTTAAGGACTGCTTCACTGCTCTATTTTGGACAGACCAGACTTACATCTAAGCCTCAATTTTAGGCAAAGGTCCCTCTTAACATTTGTTCCTTGGAATCTTAGCTTTTAAAAGGGACAAGCTTCAAGTCAATGGGATTTAAAATGAAGGATTTAATGCCAAGGGAACACAACTGGTTCCAGAAGCCCTCCTACAGAATTTTAACCACGGTTATGGTCAATTTTGAAGACCATAGAGTCCTCAAATAAATAGAGCTATTTCTACAACATTTGAAGCCACGGATCTTATGGTTCTAACACAAATTGTCTCATCCATTTTGGAGTTGTAAAACTTGTTTTGCAAAATACACAGTTCACGTGGGTCAATATATACCTCAAAGACAGTTTTGACACCATCAAACTTGTCAAGCTTGAAATCAGCCAATTTTACGAAACCAAGACACCAAATTCAAAATATAGTCCTTGTATGCATATATGAACATTATGGCATAGTCAAATTCACAATTTAAGCCATTAATAAGAAATTACATATCCAACACTTTCATACCCGAATTAGGGTTCTGCTTGTTCTTTGTTATGCACATGCTAGATTTCCATTCTCATCACATAGCATTTATAACACTTCAATTATATTTCATCACATGGCACATAATGAAGCTCAATATCTCAAATCTCATGTTCATGCATCAATTACACATCAAGATCAAACTAATCAACATGCATACTCAAGTAAAATCAACATATAAACACATATATATCCCAAACCTCAAAAGTAGGTTGCTGGACACTCTCTCACTATCTAGAGCTTCTCCTTGCCTTTAGCTCTTCTCTTGTCCAAATCTTACACAATCAATCAAACACAGACTCTCTTAGTCCATTTCTCAATCAATCCAAATCCAACTCAAAGAAGGGATAGAAGTAGAAATAAACACATAAACATCAACTCTTACTTACGTTCTTCACTTAACTCTTCAACAAATTCAATTACCAAATTCTGAGTTCCAATGAGAAGAAAATAAAACTCAAACTTGAAAGATGAAGAAATACAGAATTAAAGGAAAAACAAAGAATGGCTGAATTGAAGTAGACTTCCACTACTAATTCTGCTCCCAAATCACTTTACCTTTGAATGTAGGAAGTTGGTTGGCAAAAGGTGAGATCCACACATGGATTCCACTTCCTAGCCTCACCAAAATCTCACATGCAGTCCTTGATAAATAACCATTCAATCCCTTACTATAATTCTACTCTTTAACTATAACTTTCTTTCTTTCACTTATACCCTTGCACACTTAATTACTCACTAATTCCAATCTCATTTATATCCTATTATGCAATTGACACTCCAATCCGACTAGGGTATACTTTGGGGTATTACAATTCTCCCCTCCTTAAGAAATTTTGTCCTCGAAATTTCCACGATAAGAAACAGAAAATCATACAAGTCAATACACAAATGTAAAACTTACTCGATGGACCAGCAGGATCATCAGCTTCTTCTCCAATCATGGCGAAGACTTGATTTGGTCCGCTAGAAGCAACAGGTCGCACTACTATCTCTGATCTTACTTGTGCCGGTCTTCCTCTTCCTCTTCCAGTTCTGGCTGATCCAGCCACATCAACATTTCCTCTATTCACTTGTTAACCAAAATTCTCTCTAATTTCTAGGCAATTAGCAAACATATGAATTTCTACAGATTTCCTCACTATCAAAACACCCAAATTTCCAAACTCAAACATACATCAACCCAACTTTGTCTTACCTTCAAATCAACCTTCCCCACACCACAATTAACATAAAACACAACCTAAATCCACATTTAACACAATCAAAATCATGCATTATCAAAATCAAACTCCTCAAGAACACAAACCCAGAAATTTATAGCAACGTTCATCAAACTTCAATAATTGCTCAAATACTTCAACATTCATGCATCCTAACTCAAATCAATTAGTTACCCATAACATTAACACTATAATATGCCTCATCAGACATCAATTTTTCCAAAGATCACATACAAAGGCATAAATTACCATATGAACATCAAACACTCAAATTCCAACAAAATCCCAAACCTGAAATTCCTTAGCTCCAAATTACTTAGCACCACTCCCATTAGCCTTCTCCTTTTCCTTGGGATTGCGAGGAGGCTCAACTAATTAAAAATACCCAAAAGCCATAAACATAACAAAACCCTAGATTAAAACACATCTAACAAATAAAGAGAAAGAGGAAGAAGAAGAACTTAGAAAAACCAAAGCCAAACTTACCAAATAATCTCTCAGGAATTATAAAAAATCCACCAACAACCAGCCAAAAATGACTGAACCAACGTGTAGCAAGAGAAAAAGGAAGAAGAAGGAGCAAAAGAGAAAGAAGGGAGAAGAGAACAGGAGAGCTAGGAGAGTTAAGGCAGATTTCCTTCTCTTTCTTTCTCTCTCCTCTCTTATATACCCCTTCTTAATTTTCCCTTGCAATATGTCACCTTGTGATTGGTGGGTCTTTGTCACACCCCGTTTGCCCCCTAGTAGAATGAGCCATCTGTGTGTGCATGCATTGAGTATGTTTTGACACGTCATAAGGGTATTTTGGGTAAAATATGTGTTTTAAGGGTTTTGTTAGCATGTGGATGCATGTATAGCATTAGAGTGTGAATTAGTTGGGATATGTTTGTGTGTGCATGAGCATACCATGGTAGGGTGTGCATTAATTGGGAGTGCATTTGGTTTGTGCAGTGCATGCTTGTTGGGTGTGAGTGGTAAATTTCCACCAATAGGAAAATGACACATGGCTAGGGCAAAGAAAAGAAAAAGAAAAAGAAAGAAAAGGGAAAAAACTATAGATTTTGTTCTTCTTCACGTTTTTCCCCTTCCCTCATCTTCTTCTTCTTCCTTTTCTTTTCTCCAAGAACTCTAGTGTGGATTTAAGTCTTGTTGGTGGAAGATTAATCATCTCCTTGCATTCTTTTGGTAAGTTATTGCATTCTTCATCTTGTTTTTCCATTTGTTCATCTTCTTCTTCTTGATTTTTGGGTTTTGATTTAACTTAGGGTTTGCATTTTGGGTGTTCTTTGATGTGTTGTGCTTAGCTGAGCTTCCTCGCGATTCAAAGGGCAAGGAAATAGCTGGGAGTAGTGGAACTAAGTGATTTGAAGCAAAGAATTTCAGGTTTGGGAAAAAATTGCATTTCCTATGCATTTACTTTGTTTGATTCTTTGTTGATGGTTTGATGTATTGATATTGTATGTTGGGGGTTTGAATGAATGGGTTTTGATTGTAGTTAATGCATGAGGATTGGAACCTTAAGAATGAGAATTATGTTGAATGAGTTATTGTGTTATTATTTTTGGGTTCTGATGCTTCAAAATTTTGATTGAGTTCGTATCTGTTTTGGATGGGTAATTGTTAAGGAAGTGATTTTGTATTGGTTATGTTGATTTTTGCGTGCTTGAGGAAGTTAATTCCAGGTAAGAATGATTCGAATGTGAGTTGGAATGATTTCTGGGAATTCTGGGCTTCTGGGTGAATTTCACGACGTTAGGGTTTTAAAAATTGGAAGTCTGCATGCCTGTCCTAGTCGTGTTTGGGTGTGTGAGTCATGTTCTCCCTTGCTTTTCCTTCTCTTTTCTCTTCCTTGTTTTGCTTGTTGTGTTTTGCTGTCTGTGTGCTTGTCCGAGTCATGCTTGAGCGTGTGAGTCGTATCCATCTTCCTCTCTTTCTTCTCTTTTACACCGTCTAAGGGAGAAGTGAGAGAGCCAGAGTACGAGTCGTGCTCTAGAACATGAGTCGTGCTCTGGCAGAGAGTATGAGCACGAATGGTGCTCGAAGAGCACGATCCGTGCTCATTCTGAGGGACTCAGCACAAGTCGTGCTCCTCAGCACGACTCGTGTCCCTCAAAGCTTTTATCTCTCCCGTTTTTCATCAACTCAAATGTGTATTTTTCAATCCTTTTTCCTTTGTTTTGGGTTCTTTAGTCTTCATTTATGTGTTTTCAATTAGCAAATGATGTAAAATGGTATTTTAACTTAGCCAAATAATAAGTAATGTATACGATATTGCATGTTATAGATTGTCGAATGATATTGGGTTATGCATGTCCTAATTATGATTTATTAATATAAATGTGAGTATAATTATGTATTACTCTTGGAAATATGATTTGAATGATGCATAATCTGCTAGAGTCAAGTAAGTGGATAGTTAGGCATGCTTAATAGAGTCTTTTAGCTGCAGCCTCAGTTCAGTTTGGACCCCGATCAGGTCCCCGTTTGGTTCCTCACGAACCCTTCAGTATCGGATCTTGTTTAAGGTCCCCTCAGTAAAATGTTTTGAAAATGATAAAGTAAGATGGTTTTCGATTCATACCCGTAAGGTATTGTCAGTTATCGATTCGTACCCGTAAGGTACTATCTGTATACTCATTATCCACTATTATGAGCCAGTAGGTGTTATGTGTTCTGTTTACTATGTATTACTCCGATATGATTATGCGAACGTGATATTCAAATGAGCTTAATAATGAGATGTATATTCAGTTAATATGATTTTGAACATGAGTATGTGATGAGGAATGTATGGCTTTAATATGCAAGCATGTTATATTTATGTGATGTTATGTTATGGATATTTGCATTTGCCATTATGAATGTGTTATGCCTTGACGACCATTGTGAGTGGCCGTCCATATCATATGTGTGTTTCCCCATTAAGCGTTTATTGCTTAGCATGGTGTTCTTACCCGTCCAAGTGCGGAGGATATTTTTGCTTTGGGATAGTCGCCGCCAGTCCAGCCAACACAGGAGGGTTAGTGTTAGGGCTTTAGTCTTTTGTAGTAGGATGCTTCTTTTTGTAATAGAACTCTCTTATATCTTTTATTAGCTTCCGTATATGTATTAATCTTTTGGGATATGTAATCTTTTGTGTATTCAGCAAGTTGATCAGAACAGTAATGTAATGGATATTGTTATATTAAAGCATGATCAGCTGTTCCCTTTATTGTTTGCAAAGTTTTTAATTACCCTGTATTTATGTATGTATACTTTAGATGAATGTATGATTTGTACTGTACTTGTGTGGTGGCACCTTGACTCATACGGCATCTCACTCCTCATTGGATGGGATCGCCTATATATGAGTAGGGGGTGTTACAGTCTTAATAATTCACACCCTACCACCATGCAAGACATCACACATAAGACTAACCCTCATAATTCACACCCTACAACCATGTGCTCATTCGCACACTAACACCACCCAATGCACATACACCCTACTAACATATATGCACCCACTCAATATTACAACCCATAAAACATGCATTTTACCTAAAATGCCCTTATCACATGCCTTCACATACATAATGCACACATGCACAAATGGCTCCAACTTCTAGGGGGCAAACGGGGTGTTATAACTCTCCCCTACTAATAAGAATTTAGCCCTCGATATTCCCACTTGAACTGAACAAATGCGGATACTGGACCCTCATCATTGCCTCTGGTTCCCGAGTCGCTTCCTCTACTCTGTGATGTTGCTAAAGAACCTTGACCAAAGGGATTTGCTATTTTCTCAACTGTCTCACTTCCCGAGCTACAATAGCCTTCAGCTCTTCATCATAGGAACTTGAACTGACAATACATGCGATGGATCCGATCTATATCGATGAATCATAGAGATGTGGAAGATGTCATGCATCTTAGCCAACTCCATCGGTAAAGCCAACATATAGGCTACCGGACCAACTCTATCCAGAATCTCGAAAGGTCCAATGAACCGAGGACTAAGTTTACCTTTCTTGCAAACTGCAAAACTTTCCTCCAAGGTGAAACCTTAAGGAAAACTTTGTTCCCTACCTCAAATCGAATATCCTTTCTCTTAGATTGGCATAGGACCTTTTCCTATCCTTAGCCACCTTCAAATTGCGCTGTACAACTCTAATCTTTTCTTCGTTATCTCTAATCATCTCTGGCCCAATAAAAGATCTCTTGGTCAACTCTGTCCAACAAACCGGAGTCCTACACGGTCGACCATATAAAGCCTTAAACGGTGATATACCAATGCTCGACTGATAACTATTATTGTAGGCAAACTCCATAAGCCGCACATACTGATCCCAACTGCCAGAAAAATCCAAAGCACAAGCCCGAAGCATATCCTCTAAAATCTGGATAACTCTCTCAGACTGACCATCTATCTGAGGATGGAACGCTGTACTAAAGTTCAACTTGGTACCCAAAGCTCTCTATAATTCCTTCCAAAACTTGGATGTGAACCTTGGATCCCGATCTGAAACTATCGATAAAGGCACTCCATGAAACCGAACTACCTCATCCACATACATATTGGCCAACTTATCCATCGAGTAATCCACTCTAACCGACACAAAATGCACTGACTTCGTAAGCCGATCCACAATAACCCAAACCGAGTCATGCTTCCTCTGAGTCACTGGCAAAACCGATACAAAATCTATAGCAATATCAACCCATTCCACTGAGGCACAGACAAAGGAGTGAGCAATCCCGAAGGGGCTTGATGCTCAGCCTTTACCTGTTGACAAGTCAAACACTTTGCCATGAATTCCACAATAGCTCTCTTCATCCCAGACCACCAGTAGAACTGTTCCATATCTCGGTACATCTTCTCACTACTAGGATGCATAGTAAAGACCGTAGAGTGTGCCTCACTCAAAAGTCGTTTCCTTAACTCATCATTCTCGGGCACACACAAACGATCCCTATACATAAGCACCCCATCCAAAACCAAAAACTCAGACTGCTTACCCTGCTGAACCTCTTGTAAAATCCGTTTTAATCTCAAATCATCTTGCTGAGCATCCACAATAGACTGCCTCAAAGTAGGCTGCACTCTCAATTGGGCAACCAAAGCACCATCTGAATCAAATCTCCATTTAAACCGCCTCAAGAACAAAGCCAAAACTGACTTCCGACTTAAAGCATCCGCAACCACATTAGCTTTACCCGGGTGGTAATCCACAATGCAGTCGTAGTCCTTGAACAACTCTAACCATCGATGTTGTCTCATGTTCAGCTCTTTTTGCGTGAGGAGATATTTCAAACTCTTATGATCCGTGAAAATCCTACACTTCTCCCCATACAGATAATGCCGCCAAATCTTCAAAGCAAAGATCACAGCTACCAATTCCAAATCACGCATCGGATAGTTCTTCTCATGTGGTTTTAACTGACGAGACGCATAAGTCACAACTTTACCCTCTTGTATCAACACACAATCGAGTCCAATACCCGAAGAATCACTGTACATCACAAACTCTTTACCCGAGGTGGGTTGAGTCAATACAAAAGCTTCAACTAGCAAACTCTTCAACCTCTCAAAGCACAGCTGACACTTATCTGACCACTCAAATCTGACTCCTTTCCTCAATAATCTGGTCATAGCAGCCGCTATGACTGAAAAACCTTTCACAAACTGACGGTAGTAGCCTGCCAAACTAAGGAAGCTTCTCACTTCCAAAACATTCCTAGGCGCTTTCCAATCCACAATCGCCTCAATCTTGGCTAGATCCACTTGGATACCCTTAGCCGACACAATGTGACCCAAGAAAGACACCTCTCGAAGCCAAAAGTCACACTTGCTAAGCTTCGCAAACAAACGGTGCTCCCTCAACACTTGTAATACTAAACAAAGATGCTTTTCGTGCTCATTCTCATCCTTCGAGAACACCAAAATATCGTCTATAAACACTACTACAAATCGATCAAGATATGGCCTAAACACTCGGTTCATTTTAACACCCCGTTACCCCCGTTGGAAGGATACCGGAATATCACGCGCGCGAACACATATACTAATCCAATTACACACACTTATAAAAAAAATCCAAAATGAGATACAATAAAACATTTAATCAAAATATATCAAGTCCTTAAACATACATCGTATCAATATTGTTTTACCAAAAAGGCTTGTAAGCATATACATATACCAAAATAGTTGCTCCATAACAAAAAGATTCATTTTGCTATGAACAAGCCATGTACAAAATAACAGCGGAAGACACAAAAATAAACTCCATCCAAAAAGACTTCTAGTGGCCGACCTGAAGATGTCTGACTCCAAACCGAACTCGCCACCCGCACGGGGAAAAGAACCCGTGCTAAGCGATAACGCTTAGTGGGGAGGAACAAACAAACGGAAATAAGCATATACAATATTTACAGCAACAATATATAAACTCATCTCAACCAAAAACATGTAATAAGTTTTGATTCGAAAATCAAAAACATCAAAATTATATGAGCATATTTTCATATTTTCTACATGACATGCATAAACATACTTTTCAAACAATTAACTAATCAATTCATACTTAGCTTCAAATATTGCAATAAGGCTTATCGTTTCTTACATGCGTAGCTCGTATAACAAAATATTCTTATAAATTAAGCATGTAACACATCATAACATATGCATCTTAATACTTGGGATTAACATACTTCTCACCATTCTAAGTACACAGATACAAGGTGCATATCATAAAGTTATTCATGAATTCTTGTGCATTCTATACATTTAATCCTGTCAATATACATCTCAACATATGCAACACATAGAAGCATATAGCCTGATTAGCCCGAATATACTCTTTAGAAGTGGATGTGGTCTATTGGATACTGATAGGACACAGTATCCCAAACATATGGAGACATGAGTCTCATAGCATGTGGTTTTTCATATGGAGACCGACGTCTCAAATTATTTTCATATGGACCCAAACGGGGTTGGAACAAAGATCCAAACGGGACCCGCATATAATGTTTAACATATAGCAGCTGCACACACACACTGATCTAAGTAAGCGCTTACTTATCCACTACTACGACTATTCAGGCTTATGGACTCAACTCAAGAACCCAAGCGTCATCATCATATCATGTAAACTAATACAAGTTTAATCCCATAACTCATATATATATATACATATAGGCTAGTCAAATTTAGAAACATATGCATCTCAATATGAACATATTAATCATGATTAAACATTTCATTAACATGTAAATCATATGCATTTAACTCATGTACAAGATTATTAATTATGTGCATATATCTCATAATTAATAACCCACGTGCATGTAAATTATAGGCATATAAATTACACATAGCAATCTTAATAATCATGTATAGTTAAAGCATATAAAATAATATAAATCATGTACATATATCTTGTAATAGAACAATCATCAACTGATAATACCAATTAATTCCATAATGTGCCATGTAATGTAAAAACCCCATGTAAAAACACATTTGAAACCCAATTTTTGGAAAAACAGGGGAGGCATACAGGTTAAACAGGCGGGAGGAAGAGACCCAGCACGAGTCATGCTCCTATAGCCGACTCGTGCTTGGCCAAATCCACAAGGACACGAGTCGGATGCCTCTGTCCGACTCGTGTTCTTCTAGAGGAGAGGAGCACGACTCGTGCTCCCCACGCCGAGTTGTGTTCCTGAATCCCACTCGTGCTCTCTATACCGAGAAAAACACCAAGGCCGAGAAGAGTACCTTCGTCTGACCCGTGCACGACTGTCCGAGTCATGCTCGGTCGTCCGAGACGTGCTCTTCTAGCCCGCTGAACGAAAATCCACGTGAAGAAGAAGACTAATTCCTAGAAATTTCAGAAAATGCAGAAACAGAGTATGTCGAATTTTCAAAACCCCATCTTACCCAAAGCCATTTTTCATGCAATAATTATGCAAAAACGTACCTTCAGGCCTCCAGTGCACATTTATAGCAACAATCACTCAAATCATTCACATTATCTAACAATCAAAATTGCATTTTCAAAGACTTAAACCCAGAAGTTTCCTCTTTCACTTTCATGCAAATATCTCAAATTTCACATGCATATCATCGTCACTTGCTGCTACAAATCAAATACACAACTCTACTTTACCCATGCATTACTATATATATCAAAAACACAATTTAACAACAACATTAAACATCAAAACAGGATCCAAAATGAGGATGGATAGAAACACTCCCAAACCTGTTAATGGAGTTCAACTTCCACTAGCTTCAATCCACAACCTTTTCTTTTCCCTTATCTTTTCTATTCTCTTCAATTGCTTGCAAAAATCCAACCAAACAAACTCTATTAACCCATGTACAGAGCCTTAAAAACCCAAATCCAACCCATAAAAAGAGAACAAAACAAGAAGAACCCAAAGAACTTGTAACCACTTACCTCTTGGAATCTCTTCAAAGCTCATAACCCTAGCTCAAAACGGATGAACAACACATGCAAATAGAGAAAGAACAGAAATGGAGAGGATAAAGGGTGACTAACGTGAGAGAGAGCAAGAGAGTAAGAGTGAAATCTGATAGCTTCTCTAGGAAGCTGAAATTCTTGCCTTCTTCTCTCTCCAACATGCACACACTCCCCTCTCCAGTCGGCACTCATTCATTGGTTCTCTTTACAACTTTCTTTGACTTTAACATTTGGTCCTTGTAAATCTCTTTTAAGCCCTTGCAAATTACCACTTACTCATTTAACAAAATTCCTTCAATTAATACTTTTAATTCCTTGCAATTAAATCCTCTTTTCACTTATAAAAATTACCCAATTGCCCTTAATTACACTTGTATAAATTACCAACCTATCCATATTGTCCAATTAAAATTGCTAATTCCAACTAAGCCACCTTTGGGGTGTGGTAATTCTCTCCCCCTTAAGAAATTTTGTCCTCGAAATTTTTCCGCTTATCATATACATCTCTAATATCAAAACCGAAACGAAACAAAACTTAACATATCAATACTTACCAGAAGGACCTGCTGTATCAGTCGCATCTTCTCCAATTAAAGCATATACCCTAGGCCGATTATATTCTTCCGTAGGACCAGGTCGTTGCACCGTCTCTGATGGTGCTTGCGGAGCTCTACTTCTATCTCGGTTGCTTCGAGTTACATTGGATCTTCCTCCACCCGGCCTACTTTCTTGTCGATTCTTTTCCTCTTGTCGATTAGGGCAATTTGCAAACCGATGCTCCATACTCCCGCACTTAAAGCATGCACCGGTAATCTTGCGACATGTACCCCAATGGTACCTATGACAATGCTCACACTCTGGTGCTCGATTTCCCTTACTACCATGTGGGGCTACACTCCCTACATGTGAAGGCACTTGAACAGTCCCTCTATTTCCTTGTCCAACTGGAGCACCTTTGAGTTTCTTGTTACTAGCAACTCTATCATCTGGTGCTCTTCTCTTCTGTGCTATCTTTTGCTTTGCCATCTCAGATTCCTCTAACTTTATAGCAGCAGCCACAAGTTGATAATATCCAACCGGATGCATAACGGACATCGCCGATAATGGACCTCGGATTACTTCTCTCAATCCCTCTTGAAAATGTCTGCATCTAAACTCATCTGTCAACAACTGCTCGGGCACATACTTGCTTAACCGGCTAAACTCCTTTTCATATTCACTCACTGTCATACTCCTCTGCTTCAGACTGATAAACTCTCTCCACTTAGCTTCTCGATATGCTTTTGTCATATACTTCTGCTCAAATTCTTGCTTGACGAATTCCCATGTCAACTCGGCTGGTCGCTGATGATTCCTCATCACAAGCTCCCACCAATCATATGCCGGTCCTTGGAGCAACGATACTGCACACAAAGCCCTCTGATTTGCCGGACAGTTAATCTCTTGTAAAATTCGACTTACCCTTTGAAGCCAAAACTCAGCCACATCTAATTGATCCATAGCAGTCCCATGAAAATCCTCTGCTCCTCTTTTTCTTAACAATTCAGTTGGAGCCTTAGGAGCAGTCAACCTATCTACCACTTGTAGTAACCCTTGTACTAACGCTGGATCAAAACCAACTCCCCTATGTGCACCTACAGCTGGTGCAGGTTTCTGTGCATGTCTATCCTATCCGACCGGATCACCTCCTCTGATCGGATTATCTCTTCGAACCACATTGGCACTGTCCATTGTGTCGTCCATATACTCACTTGGATCCCACTCCATAAAGACACTACATAACACAAGACATCTATATTAGGCCAAGACTCAAGACTAACTCTCATGCAAAGACTCGACACTCAAACAATTCACATAGACCAGAACCGACTAAACCGGTGCTCTGATACCACAAATTGTAACACCCCGTTACCCCCGTTGGAAGGATACCGGAATGTCACATGCGCGAACACATATACGAATCCAATTACACACACTTATAAACAAAATCCAAAATGAGATACAATGAAACATTTAATCAAAATATATCAAGTCCTTAAACATACATCGTATCAATATCGTTTTACCAAAAAGGCTTGTAAGCATATACATATACCAAAATAGTTGCTCCATAACAAAAAGATTCATTTTGCTATGAACAAGCCATGTACAAAATAACAGCGGAAGACACAAAAATAAACTCCATCCAAAAAGACTTCTAGTGGCCGACCTGCAGATGTCTAACTCCAAACCGAACTCGCCACCCGCACGGGGAAAAGAACCCGTGCTAAGCGATAACGCTTAGTGGGGAGGAACAAACAAACGAAAATACGCATATACAATATATAAACTCATCTCAACCAAAAACATGTAATAAGTTTTGATTCGAAAATCAAAAACATCAAAATTATATAAGCATATTTTCATATTTTCTACATGACATGCATAAACATACTTTTCAAGCAATTAACTACTCAATTCATACTTAGCTTCAAATATTGCAACAAGGCTTATCGTTTCTGACATGCGTAGCTCGTATAACAAAATATTTTTATAAATTAAGCATGTAATACATCATAACATATGCATCTTAATTGTGACGCGCGCCGGATCCCCGCGGCCGCCCATTCTGACCGCCCGCACGTGGGCGATCGGGGCATTTGTGGGTCCGTTGGCAGCTTGCGATAAATCGCAAGTGCGTCTATGTTGGGCAACAAGGAGGTTTCATGGAGTGGCCACCCAATAGAACATTGGGAAAGTTACTCTCACCTCGGAGAGCCTAAGACTGCGCTTGGTATCCATTTTGGGCCAGCCAGAGGGGTCTTGGAAGGTAAACCTCTCGCCCTAAGGAGCCTAGGATTAGCGCTAAAGTCTCGTGGCACAAAAAGGTGTCTTGGAGGGTAGACCTCTAACCTCTTTGAGCCCAAAGACCAGAGCTGGGTCCGAGATTTCTCATCTATTTCTACCTCGATTATTTTATGATCAAATTTTAAATATCATTGATTCGCTCTCTCTCCACACGATGCAATTGATTAAAGGCGCAATCATTCATATCAAAAGCGGTAAATGTAAGCAAAATCCAAAATAAAGCATTCAAAAAAACAAATTACAATAACACTAGGAGCGGAATACAACTCCCATTTATAAAGGTGAAATGCATGCATAAAACGGGTTATTCATTAATAGTGAGAACATTGGTCCTCGCATGCATATTTATTATGAAACAGTTTTGATGTGATGATTTATTTGTGTATGAAAAACTTGGACATTGGTCCCCTTTTATTTAAAAAATGTCAAGTTAATTAATAAAAACGTTTTTGTGATTTTCTTTATAACGTGCCTAAATAAAGAATTTTACAAGAAAATTATATGGCAAAATTAAATAAAATATTATAAATAAAGAAAATAAATATATGAACCAAACGTGCCTTTTTGGACCTCCCGATGTGCTCGCAAAAACGCCCAAGCGAAAAATGAGTTTAGACATAAAAACAAAATACAAATAAAATAATGTTAGTAATTAAATCAATTAAACATACAAAATAATGAATAACAAATTAAAATAAAATAAGATGATATGAAAAGAATGATAATGGAATCAAAAATATTAACAAACCAAAATAAAATGAGAAACATGGATTATATGTGATAAATGATTAAATGATGTGATGATAATAAAATAAAACATGTTAATTAATTAGTACATGAAAATATACACATGATGAAAATAATGATGATAAGTGAAAAATAATGAATGAATAAATAAACAAATGATAATAAAATCATGTAACAATGATAAAAATTAGTAAACAAATGAATGATGAAAATAATAATGATATATAACAAGGTTAATTGATGTGTTCATAATTAATACAAACTATTTACATGGCAAAAAGATTAATTTAAATTAATTAATTATTTGCATGTTAAAAATAATGAGGAATCAAAATAAATTATTTACATGTTAGGAATTAAAAAAAACAATATTCACATGAATAAAAATCAAATCATATATAAACAATTAAATGGAACAAATATAAGATCAATACAACAAATGAATAGATGAAAACAATAAATAAATCAATAAAAACAATAAAATATATATGAATAAATTAAATAAAAATAAAATAAAATAGAAATGGAGCCAAGAATATTTACCCTCAGAATATTGGATTTGATGAAGGAAAAGTGATGATTTTCCGGAAAATTGCTTGAAAGAATAATTTAGCAATAAAATTAATTCTCTTTATTTATGGAGAAAAACAAAGGAATTGATTTGTATGCTTAAGATTAAAAAGAAATTGATGTCAAAATGATGATTAATTTCTTGTGTTTATGGAGGAAAAACAAAGAAATTAATTGGAATAATTAACAATTGAAAATTGATCTTTCAATTTCAATTAAACCTTATTAATTAAAAAGAGAAATCTGAAATTTTGAAGAGAAAATAGAAGAAAAAGAATTCTGGAAAATTAGGTCTAAAAAAATGTGGAGGAGGCTCATTTGATTTCATCATAAACTCTTTATAGGATAAAAAAGGTTGCCCTAATTTAATTAAGGAAAAAACCTATTTTAACACAAAATTCATTTATTTTTAATGATAAAATCAACCTTTATTAATTAATTATCTAAAAAAATATTTTTAGGATTTAATTTGAAGTCAAAAACCCCAAAAAATGGGATAAAAAACGGATTTTTGGGTGAAAAAATCGGAAAAAAGGCTGAAAAGAGGGAAATAGGGTATCAGACCCTATACCGACGGCCAGGAAGCCCGTTGCTATAGAGCGACGGGGCCTCACGCAGCGCAGCCGCGCGAAATTCGCGCGCAGAGGCGCGGAAATCGCGCCCCTCAGCGCACGGCGCGGCGCTCTTTAGCGACGCGCGGCATTGGCGACGCCGCGCGTCGCCAAATCGCGCCCAGCGCGCTGGGCGCCTGGGCGTCTGCGTGCTGCGCGCTGCCGCGCCCGACACTCGCAGTCCGAAATTTTTTTTTATTATTATTTTTTAAATTGACTAAAAACACTATAATTTTAAGCCCCCATTTTTCAAAATTAATTTTTTTAAATATTTTTTATTATTTTCTAATTTTTCACTCTAAAATGCAAATTTGACGAGAAAACCATCACTTTTAACTTTTTAAGCCTGTGAAGGCAATTATCAACATTGGGTAACTTCGATCTAGGCTGACTCAGGACCCGGTGTCTACATTAATACTTGGGATTAACATACTTCTCACCATTCTAAGTACACAGATACAAGGTGCATATCATAAAGTTATTCATGAATTCTTGTGCATTATATACATTTAATCCTGTCAATATACATCTCAACATATGCAACACATATAAGCATATAGCCTGATTAGCCCGAATATACTCTTTAGAAGTGGATGTGGTCTATTGGATACTGATAGGACACAGTATCCCAAACATATGGAGACATGAGTCTCATAGCATGTGATTTTTCATATGGAGACCGAGGTCTCAAATTATTTTCATATGGACCCAAACGGGGTCGGAACAAAGATCCAAACGGGACTCGCATATAACGTTTAACATATAGCAGCTGCACACACACACTGACCTAAGTAAGCGCTTACTTATCTACTACTACAACTATTCAGGCTTATGGACTCAACTCAAGAACCCAAGTGTCATCATCATATCATGTAAACTAATGCAAGTTTAATCCCATAACTCATATATATATATACATATAGGCTAGTCAAATTCAGAAACTTATGCATCTCAATATGAACATAGTACTCATGATTAAACATTTCATGAACATGTAAATCATATGCATTTAACTCATGTACAAGATTATTAATTATGTGCATATATCTCATAATTAATAAACCACGTGCATGTAAATTATAGACATATAAATTACACATTGCAATCTTAATAATCATGTATAGTTAAAGCATATAAAATAATATAAATCATGTACATATATCTTGTAATAGAACAATCATCAACTGATAATACCAATTAATTCCATAATGTGCCATGTAATGTAAAAACCCCATGTAAAAACACATTTGAAACCCAATTTTTGGAAAAACAGGGGAGGCAATACAGGTTAAACAGGCGGGAGGAAGAGACCCAGCACGAGTCATGCTCCTATAGCCGACTCGTGCTTGGCCAAATCCACAAGGACACGAGTCGGATGCCCCTGTCCGACTCGGGTTCTTCTAAAGGAGAGGAGCACGACTCATGCTCCCCACGCCGAGTTATGCTCCTGAATCCCACTCGTGCTCTCTATGCCGAGAGAAACACCAAGTCCGAGAAGAGTACCTTCGTCCGACCTATGCACGACTGTCCGAGTCGTGCTCGGTCATCCAAGACGTGCTCTTCCAGCCCGCTGAACAAAAATCCACGTGAAGAAGAAGACTAATTCCCAAAAATTTCAGAAAACTCAGAAACATAGTATGTCGAATTTTCAAAACCCCATCTTACCCAAAGCCATTTTTCATGCAATAATTATGCAAAAACGTACCTTCAGGCCTCCGGAGCACATTTACAGCAACAATCACTCAAATGATTCACATTATTAAACAATTAGAATTGCATTTACAGAGACTTAAACCCAGAAGTTTCCTCTTTCACTTTCATGCAAATATCTCAAATTTCACATGCATATCATCGTCACTTGCTGCTACAAATCAAATACACAACTCTACTTTACTCATGCATTACTATATATATCAAAAACACAATTTAACAACAACATTAAACATCAAAACAGGATAAAAAATGAGGATGGACAGAAACACTCCCAAACCTGTTAATGGAGTTCAACTTCCACTGGCTTCAATCCACAACCTTTTCTTTTCCCTTATCTTTTCTCTTCTCTTCAATTGCTTGCAAAAATCCAACCAAACAAACTCTATTAACCCATGTACAGAGCCTTAAAAACCCAAATCCAACCTGTAAAAGGAGAACAAAACAAGAAGAACCCAAAGAACTTGTAACCACTTACCTTTTGGAATCTCTTCAAAGCTCAAAACCCTAGCTCAAAACAGATGAACAACACATGCAAATAGAGAAAGAACAGAAATGGAGAGGAGAAAGGGTGACTAACGTGAGAGAGAGCAAGAGAGTAAGAATGAAATCTGATAGCTTCTCCAGGAAGCTAAAATTCCTGCCTTCTTCTCTCTCCAACATGCACACACTCCCCTCTCCACTTGGCACTCATTCATTGGTTTTCTTTACAACTTTCTTTGACTTTAACATTTGGTCCTTGTAAATCTCTTTTAAGCCCTTGCAAATTATCACTTACTCACTTAACAAAATTCCTTCAATTAATACTTTTAATTCCTTGCAATTAAGTCCTCTTTTCTCTTGTAAAAATTACCCAATTGCCCTTAATTACACTTGTATAAATTACCAACCTATCCATATTGTCCAATTAAAATTGCTAATTCCATCTAAGCCACCTTGGGGGTGTGACATTCATCAAATCCATAAAAGCCGCAGGTGCATTGGTCAAACCAAACGGCATCATAAGAAACTCATAGTGGCCATATAGCATCCGAAATGTAATCTTAACCACATCTGCATCTTGAACTAAAAACTGATAATAACCCGATCGAAGGTCAATCTTGGAAAAGACACCCGCACCTCTAAACTGATCGAACAAATCCTCGACTCTAGGCAAGGGATACTTGTTCTTCACTGTGACCTTGTTAATTTGCCTATAGTCGATACACATCCTCAAAGAACCATCCTTCTTCTTAACAGACAAAACCGGGGCTCCCCGTGGAGATATGCTGGGTCGAATAAACCCCTTATCCAATAGCTCTTGTAGCTGAGTTTTGAGTTCTCTCAACTCTACAGGAGCCATCTGATAAGGTGCTTTCAAAATGGTTGAAGTACCAGGCATAATCTCTGTGGACAACTCCCCTTCTCTCTCGAGAGGCAAACCAGGCAATTCACTTGGAAACACATCACACACATACCAAAAACTGTAACAACCCCTTCCCATACATAGGAGGACCCATCCGCAAGGGAGTGAGAACTCGTATGAGTAAGGGTGTCACCAAGCAGAACAGTGCAAAACATTCATTCACATAGTATAAACATACATATAAATAGCGAAAATTAAAACTTTGGAAACATCAGAATGATCATGCATTAATATAACAACATTCATTACAATAAGGTTCTAATCAAAAACTGATATTACAAAATAGTTACATAACCAAAATATACCAGGCGGAAGCTGTACAAAATAATACATAGAGAGTTCTATTACAAAGAATTATGCTACAAAAATAAAGCCCTAACACTAATTCCTCTATGTTGGCTTGACTAGCGGATATCACATTACTCAAAGAACTCGAACCCAAACCCTTGACAACAACAGAAGACTGATCTCTATCTCGCAATACAACTACCTTCCTAGGACAATCCACAACAGCCCGATGCTTACTAATCCAATCAATTCCCAAAATCAGATCAAAATCCCGTAAAGGCAACTCAATCAAATCAGCAGGAAACTCAACTCCCTAAACGAAAAGGGGACAATTCCTATGCACTCTACTGATATTAACACTATGCCCTAAAGGACTGGTCACACAAACCTCATAGTCTAACTGATCCACATCATGCAACTTATAAAACAATATACTTGTGCACAAATATGAGTGTGTGGAGACAGGATCAATTAGAGCATACAATTCCGTGTTAAAGAGTGGGAACTTACCAGCAATCACATCAGGGGCATCTTGCTCATCTCGAGCTCTCATGGCATACGCTATAGCAGGAACCGTCAAAAGACAATCAACTGACTCTGACGGTGCACCCTCTCTGTGCCGACCACCTCGACCTCTACCTCGGCCTCTACCACGACTGGCTTGCGGAGCATTAGAACCAACTCTGCTAGCTTCACGCTGATCACCAGAAGCCTCACCCAACCTTGGATAGCTAGCCAAAAAGTGATTTGTGCTCCCACATTTAAAACAGCCACCTGTGAGCCACCTACACTCACCCCGATGTCAACCATTACACTGAGAGCACATCGGCATAGCCTCAGTTCTATAACTAGAACCACCTCTGCCTACACTAGAACCCATGGCAGGACCTTGCCTCCTGCCTCTCGAAGCCGGACCTGAAGACTCATCAAGTGGGTTCCTAGACCTCTTACCCGATGATGATGACAATCCAAATCCACCACGAAGGGGATTCCTCCTCTGAGCTCTCTCTCTCAGAACCGACTCAGACCTCTCGGCCCTCACAGCTGCTTGAACAATTTGATAGTACCCAATACCTAAAGTACTCATTAGAGAAATCATCATAGCCCTCAAAGACTCATTCAACCCAGTCTCAAAATGCCTACACCTGAATTCCTCTATCAAAACACCTTCAGGAGCATACTTAGCCAATCTGTTAAACTCCTTCTCAAACTCTGAAATCGACATCGCCCTCTGCTTCAGACTCAAAAATTGTGCCCACTTGGCATCCTTGTACTCCCGAGTCACATACTTACTTGTAAATTCCCTATCGAAGAGCTCCCATGTGACTGGATCAGGAAACTGGGGATGCCTATGAACCAACTTCCACCAGTTATAGGCGGACCCTTGCAATAGGGCTACAACACACTCTACGCGCCTCTCTTGAGGACATCAAATCTCATCCAAGGCTCGCTCTACCTTCTCTAACCACTTCTCAACATATTCTAATTCATCCAAACCAGTCCCATAAAAGTCCTCTGCACCCGCTTTCCTCAAATTTTCAGTAGGGACTCTAAGAGCAGTCACACTCTCAATGACTCTAGCCATGTCCTTCGAAATCTTCAACATGACCTCAAAGGGCATGGCTGCAGCATCAGGTTGTGCCCTAGCAGGTTGAGCCAAAACAGACATAGAAGGATCGACTGCTTGAGGGTTCACACTCTCAGCAGACTCCTCAAGTGATCCACGCACCGAATTAGAAGCCATCTAAGATAAACAAGAGGACGATCGCATTAGCCAACACAGTCCTAGACATATACACACAGATGCACATCAACACTAAGAAAACGCCTAAATCGGAGCTCTGATACCAAAAACTGTAACACCCCCTTCCCATACGTAGGAGGACCCATCCGCAAGGGAGTGAGAACTCGTATGAGTAAGGGTGTCACCAAGCAGAACAGTGAAAAGCATTCATTCACATAGTATAAACATACATACAAATAGCCAAAATTAAAACTTTGGAAACATCAGAATGATCATGCATTAATATAACAACATTCATTACAATAAGGTTCTGATCAAAAACTGATATTACAAAATAGTTACATAACCAAAATATACCAGGCGAAAGCTGTACAAAATAATACATAGAGAGTTCTATTACAAAGAATCATGCTACAAAAATAGATCCCTAACACTAATCCCTCAGTGTTGTCTTGACTGGCGGCGACTCTCCCAAAAGCTATACACCTTCCGCACCTGCACAGGTGAAAACACCGTGCTAAGCGATAACGCTTAGTGGGGAAACAAACAATAATATAAGGACGGCTACTCACAGTAGTCATCAAGTCAAAGCACAAACATATGGCATACCAAATATTATGTCAAATAATCATAACCGAATCACATTTATAGCATTCGAAAGTCCATGCTCATATTCGCATAGTTATACATTCTTATGCACATTGCTTCACAGATTGAAAGTTAAAACTGATAGGATGTTCACATTCTCAGAAACATATCATTATAGATAATGCACCTGCTGACTCACAATAGTGGATAACGAGTGAATACTGAGGGTACCCGTGGGTACCTATCGAAAAGCAACAATACATTTTTCACATCAAAACATTTTACTGAGGAATCTTAAACAAGATCCTGACATATGAAGGTTTGCGAGGAACCAAATGGGGACCTGATTGGGGTCCAAACTAAACTGAGGCTGCAGCTACTGAGCTCTATTGGGCATGCCTAACTATCCACTAGACTGACTCTTGTAGGTCATGTATAACCCATTAATTAACATTTATAGAATTCATATAACTATCCATGCATAATACACCCAATTATACTCATATGCTTCATAAAAGAGTCTAAGAATAATTTTAATAGCATCACATGTTTGGAAAATAAACATCGAAAATCACAAAAGAAAACACCACTTTGAAACCAGGGGTGTTGCGCTCGCGACGTCTGTCGCGCTCACGACAGAGGAATAACTTGCCTCCTGTCGCGATCACGGCAGTCCTCACGCTCGCACAAAAACAGAAACACACCTCACTGTCGGGCTCACGATAGTGACCTGCCAACGGAGACTGTTGTGCTTACGCACGGGCATGCGCTCTCGATAGGGGACTGCCTAGAACTGTCAGGCAACCGAGTGCTCTATCGTGCTCGCGACAGAGAGCTCTCGCTGCGACCTCGGTAGGCCAACCCGCTCGACAGTCGAGCGCTCGGTAATCCAATCCACTCGGCAGTTAAGCGCCCTACCACGCTCGCTATAGAGAGCTCTCGCTGCGAGCATTCAGTAGCCCAGCCGCTCAACCACGCGAATTCGCTCGGCCTTGCGCAAGGGCTGAAATCACCAAGCCCTATCGGGACCTCGCGACAACATCATGATTCTAGCTCTTGCGTGAATTTCTGCAGATTTCCTCACTATCAAAACACCCAAATTTCCAGTCTTACCTTCAAATCAACCTTTCCAACACAACAATTAACATAAAATACAACCAAATCCACATTTAACACAATCAAAATCATGCATTATCAAAATCAAACTCCTTAAGAACACAAACCCAGAAATTTACAACAACATTCATCAAACTTTAATAATTGCTCAAATACTTCAACATTCATGCATTATAACTCAAATCAATTAGTTAGCCATAACATTAAAACTATAATATGCCTCATCAAACATCAAATTTTCCAGAGATCACATGTAAAGGCATAAAGCACCATATGAACATCAAACACTCAAATTCAAACAAAATCCCAAACCTGAAATTCCTTAGCTTCAAATTACTTAGCACCACTCCCACTAGCCTTCTCCTTTCCCTTGGGATTGCGAGGAGGCTCAACTAATTAAGAACACCCAAAAGCCACAAACACAACAAAACCCTAGATTAAAAAACATCTAACAAATAAAGAGAAAGAGGAAGAAGAAGAAGAACTTAGAAAGACAAAAGCCAAACTTACCATATAATCTCTCAGGAATTATAAAAAATCCACCAACAACCAGCCAAAAATGGGTGAACCAACGTGTAGCAAGAGAAAAAGGAAGAAGAAGGAGCAAAAGAGAAAGAAGGGGGAAGAGAACGGGAGAGCTAGGAGAGTTAAGGCAGATTTCCTGCTCTCTCTTTCTCTCTCCTCTCTTATATACCCCTTCTTAATTTTTCCTTGCCACATGTCACATTGTGATTGGTGGGTCTTAATAATTCACACCCTACCAACATGCAAGACATCACACACAAGACTAACCCTCATAATTCACACCCTACAACCATGTGCTCATTCACACACTAACACCACTAAATGCACATACACCCTATAAACATATATGCACCCACACAATATTACAAGCCATAAAATATGCATTTTACCCAAAATGCCCTTATCACATGCCTTCACACACATAATGCACACATGCGCAAATGGCTTCAACTTCTAGGGGGCAAACGGGGTGTTACAACTACACTATGAAACGATCCCAATAGGACCATTTCTCACTGCACTGCACTACACTGATCACTGTAATCACTGGATACACTATAAGCACTGAACACTGCACTGAAATAGACCATCATTGGTCTATTAATAGCGAGTCGCCATGACTCGTACCATGGTGTGGAATCCCTATGGCTAGCCAATTATATCCTGGACAAGATTTTTCTACCAGACCACTACTAAGGGCAATAGTTCATTAATACTCATATAAACATCACATTATGCTATCACACTTATTTTGTCGTACACTTCATTTTCACTTATCATTTTACATAAACTCTCATTTATCATCACTTAATCATATTATGCCATCACATTACACTAGTTATAAAAATACACACATAAATCACCATAATTACCATTCGGCCAAGGTATCACTTTTTCACATCATTCACTTTAATCTCATTTAATCACTCATTCATACTCTTTATATATTAAACATACCAAAAATATCATTTATATGCCATAGTTCATCTTATATCTTAATTAAATCCTTTATATACCATTCGGCCACTACACAAATTTTCCATTTAGTTCACTTTAGTTCCACTTAATAATTCAATCATTCAATTTACATATTATGTTCGCTACTAATATCATTTTCTTGCTATGTTACACAACATAACACATTATTTCCTTTAATATTCCATTCGGCCACAACTTTACCATTTCATTATAATTTTTTTAATTCTTTTAATCACTCTATTATGCATTAAACATGTTATACATGTTATATCCATCATTTATATGCCATATAAGTCATGTATACATTATGAATTCCTTAAGTTATCATTCGCCCTACATGTGTTTTCATACCATAATGTTTTAATTTATTCCAAGCATATTTATACACTTATTCAAGTCCACTAAACATGATTATCAAGTTTGATTTAATTAAGCATGCCTAAATCTCATGTTCACACTTAGACATATCCTAAAATTCACACATAATCAATGGAAAAGGAAGGATAATGTATCCACTCACCTTAGATTCTTGTTCTCCACATCATAAACATGCTTCCCATGCCATAACTCCTTCAAACTCCATCATTCCCTTTAATTCCCTAAGGTGGACAAATTCAAAAATCCACATAACTTTATAACCAAAATTCCAATATGAAATATAACATCATAAATGTGTTCTACATCCTCCAAAACCCCCATAGGGACCAGTAAACCAAATTAAGACAACTTAAATCTCTTACCTCAAATTTAGGGCATAACCTTGAATACTTAGTTTTCTTCACTTTCAATGCTCCAAATGGTCTTCACTTGCTGTGTTTATGTTGTAGAGGGACTTAGATTTGTTTGGGAGGCTAAGATTTGGAGAAATAATGAGGAAAAATTGAGGAAAGTATGAAAAATAACATACGGTTTTGAAAAAAGGAGGTCGATTTTAGCTGGATTTTTCTAGAGAAATCTAGCCTATCATTCCTTTATATAGTCCATAAATGAACCAAATTGGTCCAACCAAGGTGGTCCAACCGATTTAAACCAAAGTTTTTGTTTTTCGGTTCAATTGCACTTTTCCAAAGCATCTATATTTTATCCTAATTATTTTCAGTTATAAATAATTCCATTGATCTTAAAATGTCAAAAATAGGCTCCTTACAGATTTTCAGCCCAATCGGAGTCCATTTGTCCCTCGGTTCACTTAAATCGGTTCAATTCGATCAATTTCTCTTCTACCGTAAAATACAACTCTAAAGCTGTCAAAATTCATAGATAACACTTCTACTGTCTTATTCTACACACTCAATATCCATTGGGCCTTTTAAAACACTATGATCCCTTGGTCAAATCTCGGTCAAATCCTGGTTCAAATTGAAACGAATCGGAGGCCAACTTCAGAATGAATTTCGAAGGTCGATTTAACTCCGTTTTCAGTTTCGATTTCACCACTAGACTCCTTATAGCTGTAACGCCCATTCCCGAATACACAGCTAGTATAGCTAATGGAGTCGAGAATGGTCATTACACGACAATCACTCCACAAACACATGTATAGTCTAAACGCATACAAAGATTTCATGCAAATAAATTTTTGTTTCCATCACATTCACATACAGCCAATCATCTATACTCATCATACGCTTGCTCATGCATTTGTGTTTACACACACACTTATACAAGCTTAAATATTACAGACTTGGTTACTTAATATATTGCACCCTTATTGTTATCCAAAATAATAATTACATAACAACAAGAAACACAAGTCTACCCAAAAACCAACGCTATCAGAAACCCTAGTGTGTTGTCCTTGCCAATGCGGGACTGTCCTTCAAATCACCTCGCTTCAGAACCTACATGGATTAAGAAAGCCCGTGCTAAGCGATAACGCTTAGTGGGGAAACAATACAATATATATACACACATTTCATAACATGTAAATTGTTAGAGGCATATTTTAACTTCTTAAGCTTTATATTCAGTGGATGTGTATTTATGTGTTTACATTCATCATTGCTTTGCTATACTTATCAGGTATACAAATTAATCATGTTTCTACAATCATGCCTTTTAATCCATAATAGCATGCACATAATATTATCATGACATCCACACATCTTGATTTCACACAATAAATACTCATACTGAAGAATCATATTCACGTAATCGCATTGCATGACAAATCTTAACACATCTCATTCATATTCTCATTGTTATAGCATTCTTTACATTATCACAATATTATTGTCATTATTAACTTTGCCTGTAACTCAAAGATGCGGATAACGGGTATCGTATTGGTACCCCATGGGTACATTAATCGCATTTGTATCCGTAAATACATCACATTCGCATTGGTACCCTAAGGTACAGAATCCACATTGGTACCATCATGGTACATTATCCATATATAGAAATCCAGCAAGGATTATACACATTGTTTTCGCATTATGATTCCCAAGGAATCAGACACATTGAACGCATTGGGCTGCAGCACTTTGACCCTATAGGCATGCCTATCTATCCACTACTTGACTCGTAGGCTAATTATTATTTCCAGTTATCTGTCTATCATTCACAGTTCACATTGTTCATATAGTCATATGAAATAGCTCATAACGCATAATAACTCACACATGTTTGTAAGCATACAATCATGTTCACATTCCTCTCCAAAGTACACATTCATATAGTTCATAATCACTTCACAAGCTAAAAGCATTTAATCACATTTATCATTATCATAATATACAATCACTCATTTATCCGCATGAACCAATATAACATCCTTAAATATCTTGCATAATAATTCATTCTAGTAACCTCTATATCAATTCATGCTCATGGCATCACTCAGTCACATACTAATTAAATACACGTATAATAATTCACATAGTATAATTCATACTAATGGCATTGTACATTCTCATGACAAGGCTCCTTCTCATGTTAAAATCCAAGCACATAGGTTATCTATCGCATATGTAATTATTTTGCTTTATGATGCAATCAAGCTTAGTTAGGCTAATCATGCATCTCTAATTCGCATAGTCAAATGTTCATATGATGATGCATTCAAGCTTAGTTAGGCTATCATACATCTCTATTTCGCATGGTAACATATTCGTATAATCATCTCAATTATATGCTTATATACTTCATTTATCATATTCCCATCAATGGTTTTTCATCCTTATTTATACCCTTTCACATACTTAATTCATCACCCTTAGAACACATAAAGCTCATACATATTTATATACATTAGCATGCACAGTTCATCATGCTTAAGATACTCATTTTATAATGATAAACATGGATTGGACAAGCTATGGGAACTCGTAGTGAAGTTCGGGTGCATTTTGGAAAGAAAAACACCCTAAATAGACAAAACGGGGAGGGGTCACGGTGGCAATGAATTGGTTATGACCGTGACATACTAAATTAAGCAAAACAGAAGCTAACTTTCGACACTGGTTCACACCACAATTTTGTATAGCCCAAACGGATTCTTACACTCAATTTTAGGCAAAGGTATCTCTTAAAATTTCTTCATCTATGTCTTACCTTTCAAATGGGACAATTTCAGGTCAATTGGACTTTTAAATCAACAGATATGCATTAATCAATATAGACTGTTCTAGTGAACCCGTCCAGGTAGATTCACGTCAGTTTTTGCAATGTTTCAAATTCTTAGAGTCAGAATTGGTTCATGGTCATTCTTAGACTTTTATAGGTAAGGAAGTCATGGTTCAAAAGGTTCAAGAATCAATCAATTTGGAGTTCGTAAACTCTGGTTATGACCAAAGCACTACACGGAGGTCTGGTGACATCTAAACAGAATTGTTCCCTAACTAGGGTTCCTACTTTGGGTTGATCTCATAGCAATCTAATCCACGATTTCAACTCACATCACTTACATATTTCAACTATACCCTCTATTAATTAGCACATAAACACATACAAATTCTCAAATACACAACCATGCATCTTTTAATCATAAAAGTCCCAAACAACCCAACACATACACTCAAGCAACTTAACAAATAAACACATGTTTCCCAAACCTTCTCTCCTTAGCTCCTTAGAAGTCACTTAGTCTCTTGATCAATCACCTTCTCTTTTCCTTTAGTTCCCTTCACTTCCTCAACTACAATTCCAAACCAAATTTCCAGAATTGGATACCAAATATCAATTCCAATTCAACCAAAAGAGAAAGGGTAGAAGTAGATAAACAATCCAATAGTTAAGCACTTACCTTGTTAAAGTAGAACCTTAGCAATCCAATTCAAATATCATCTATCTTCAGCAGAATCCTTATGATCATCACTTAAGTAATATCTTACGAATTGAAAAGAAGAAGATGAGTATTTGGAGAGGGTTAATTCAGAAATGCACATGCAAGAGTGGGCTTTCTCTTCCCACCATGAGGTGTAATTACTGCATGCAATAGGTTAGGTTGGCAATGCCACAGCTGGACACATGGATTCCATTATAATCCCTTAATCTTCCTTAATAATTAAAAATCTTGATTCCATGGACACTAATTAACCACACTTAATCCTAGGCATGCACAATTCCACTTTAGCCACTTATAATTATTTTAGTTACTCAATTAAGCCCTTATTTCACTTACATTTGAGTCCTAAATCACACACTCTTCCAATTCTCTTTCCCATTTACCACAATTAATCCAATATTCTACTAGGGTGCAATTCGGGGTATTACAACAGCCCACAGATCATTTTTGCGAAATTAAAAATTTTCAGGCACCGGACAGCCGGGTTCGTTGTATAGCCACCCTGGTGTTACCTGACCCAGAATCACTATAATTTTAACACACTTAATACTAAACTTTCATCCCTTTTCTCATACGTTTTGATGCAATAATTAGAGCGGAAGTTAGTCATCCAAGGAAAGCGGTAAATGAAAGCATAATTAAAATAAAGTACATGAAAATAAATTACAACAAAACTAGGAGCGGAATACAACCCCCATTGTAAAATAAATGTAAATCATGCATAAAATGGGGTATTTATTAAGGATGAGGACATTTGTCCTCGCATGCATAATTAAAGAAAATAATTTTAAAGTAACAATTTACTTGGATGGAAAATTAGGACATTGGTCCCATTTTATTAAAAATAGCCAATTTATTTTGTAGAAATACTTTTGTGTGATTTTAATTAAGCGTGCATAAAAAGATGATTTTATTAATAATTACATGACAAAATAAATCAAAATACAAATAAAGTAAAAAATTAAATAAAATAAAAATAAATCTCCGGACCTCCTCCTTCATTCGCATGGATGCTCAAACAAGGAAAAATAAGAATTTGAAACCAAAAACAAGCACAAATAAAACTTATGTTAGTAATTAAATCAAGAAAATCAATTAACACATAAAACAATAAATAATATATGAGAATAAATAAAATATGCAATATGTATGACAAATAAATTAACTAATATAATGGAAACAAATAAATTAGCATATTGACATATTAATACAAACTATAATAATAATAATAATAATAATAATAATAATAATAATAATAATAATAATAATAATAATAATAATAATAATAATAATAATAATAATAATAATAATAATAATAATAATAATAATAATAATAATAATAATAATAATAATAATAATAATAATAATAAATGAAGAATAAGCAATTAAATAAAATAACATAAAAACAATATTAAACATGCTAAATCTATATGCAAAATCACATAAAAAAATACAAACACAATAAATATAAAAATCTATATTTTTACTAATTAAATATGACCAAAATAAATTAAATTAAATTAAATTAAAAGATTGAGCCTAGAATGTTTACTCTCAGATTTTGGATTCGATGGAATAGAGAAGATGATTGATTTCCTTATTTTGTTTCACAAAGTAGAAATAAAAATAATAAAAATTGGAATTTTATTCTAAAAGAAAATTGTTTAAGAAAAATAATTGAAGAAAATAAATTAATTCTCAACAACAAAGAATAGATTTCTTTGTCTCAAGTATGTCTATTGATTAAAATTGTAAAAAAAATGGAAGAAAAGAAATTTAATTTCCAAAGAACAAAGAATTATTTTCTTTGTTTTAAGAAATTAAAATTGATAATAAAAAAAAATCTCAAGAACAAAGAATGGTTTTTCTTTGTCTCAAGAAAAATTTTTGATTAAAAACTGAATTTTTAACCTTAATAATTTTTATTTGGAGAAGAAAAAAATAAAAAAAGTGTAGAGACAATTCTTTGAGAAGAAGAAGAAGAAAAATAATGATTTTTGATGTAAACATGAATTCCCCCCTAATTCCCTTTCAAATTTTCAAATTAAATGAATAAAAATGGAAAAAAATAATTAATTAGGGAAGAAAATAGGATTTTTAGCTAATTTCCCTTAATTTGGGTGTAAAAAAGGGAAAAAATCATTAAAAACGCAGAAAAAATGGTTAAAGAATCAAGAAAAATGAAGAAAAATCGAAAAAAGGGGGAAAAACCCCGTTTGCGGCGGGTCTGGGGCGACCGACGCCCATTGGCACGCCCTACGCGTCGACATCCGGTTTTTCTGATTTTTTTTAAATATGACTAAAAAACACTAAAAGTTTTAAACTTCATTTTTAAAAACTAATTTTTAAAATGTTTTTATTATTTTTTATTTTTTATATTCTAAAATGCCAATTTGGCAAGAAAATCATCATTTTCAACCTTTCGCCCATGAATAGGCAATTTATCATCATTGGGTAATTCCGATATAGACTGACTCAGGACCCGGTATCTACAGTTAGTAAATTGAATCGTACAAATAATATAATATAAACAAGCATTTAATTGAATAATATAACAATTAATTAAACTAATTAAATATATACAATCAATTAAATCAATTGAATATAAGCAATCAATTGAATAGAAATAATCAATAGTTGCATTAAGAATACAGGTTGAATAAACATTGAAAATTAGTCAAAGAAACAATAACAAGTAAGAATCAAATAGAAAAAAAATATATTATTAATTAGTATATAAACCATGTTTATGTATCATGTAGATAAATTAATTTAAGTTAATGTTATTCATGATAAACACATTAATATACACATAAATAAATAATGGCAACCCACAGATTAATTACAACAAGCAATTAATAAATAATTTAATAACTATATTAATTATTAAGTTAATTATTGATAATAAATTGCAACACACAGGTAACCAATGAACAGTAGCAATATTAAAGAACAAATTGGTGAACAGAATAATAATAACTACAGTGAAAAGCTTGTGAAGGGCTTTAACAATATACAATAGTATGATCAATAGTAAATATTAATGGATGAATAACAGAATATAAATAGATTGATAACAAATACTAATCATAAACGGCAAAACAACAACCTAACAATACACAATAACAAATACATTAATAATACAACAACAATATACATGTCAATCACAATAAACAAACTTAAGTTTATGTCAAGTATAACAAACAATAATAAATATATATACAATATATAGATTAACAAAATCAAACAACAGGAAGTATATGCATTATATACAATGGAGGGAACAAAATCAAACAACAATATATACAGTATATAGATTAATAAAATAAAACAATAATAAATACAGTATAAACAACGGATGAAAACTGATTAGCAAAGCAGAAATAAGAAGGGAAGGGAAAGAGAAGGAACTGATTTAGTCCAGTATTTACCCTTAGATATGACTTTGGATTGCAAATGAATAAACATTTATCTCCCCGTCGATTTGCTTGAAAAGAAAATTAAAATCACTGTTTCAAAATTATTTGTATAAAATCTGATGGTGAGAATTGAGCATTAAGCACAAATAATCGATTTACTTGGCTCAAGAACAATCTCCCGAATATTTTTTAGAAAAGAAAGAAAAACTGTTTTGCTCTCAAGAACTCTCTTTTTCTTTCTGGGTTTTCTTCGGCTTTTCCAAAAAACACACCCTCTTATCTGTTCTAATTTTTCTTTTTATACCCTTCCTCAAAAATTAGATCTCTCAAACCTAGGGGTGAGCAAAAAAACCGATGGACTCGGTTAACCGAAAAAAAAAACCGAAACCGAACCGATGGACTGGTTAACCGATTGTAATGGACTGGTTAATGGTTAGTGTTTTGAAAAAACCGATATTAATGGACTGGTTAATGGTTTTTGACTCATGTGACCGGTTAACCGAACCGAAACCGAATGTTTAGTTAATTTATTAATTTTTTAATAATTTATAACAATTTATCCTAATTAAAGGTGATAATGTACTTTTTTTTCATTATACTAATTATTTTAAAGTTTTTAAGTGTTTTTAATTGGCTATTAGTAAGTATAACAATTTATCTAATTAAAATTGATTATGCACCGATTAATATATTTACTTATTAAATATTAATTTTTTAAAACAAATTTGCTTATATCCACCAAATATTTTTATTTTAACAACAATAATGTTATATTATAGTGAAAAAATTTTAATTTTTAAGTATCTTGAACATTTTAATTTTATTTATGAATATATTTATAATTATAATGGTTAACCGAAAAATATTGGGTAACCGAACCGAAAATCCGAAACCGATGGACTGGTTAACCGATGGTAATGGACTGGTTAATGGACTGGAATTTCAAAAAACCGATATTAATGGACTGGTTAATGGACTGGGGCTAATGGACCGGTTAACCGACCATGCTCACCCCTACTCAAACCCCTCTTTTTCTTGTTAAAAAATTGCTAATTACCCTTTAAAAAAAAAAGGTAGCATAAATTTTACACTGAAAACACTAGAAAATCATAAAAAAGGCAAAAAAAGGAAAAAAAAAACAAGCGTGCTGGCGAAGATGGTGATGTGTGTTGTGTGCCACTGCACAAGGGCGGTATGTCGCCTGCACGACATGCAGCCATGCGCAGAGGAGCCGCATGTCACTCGCGCGGCATGCGGCTCCGCTCGAAAAGGCCCCGTGTCACGCGGCATGCGCCCCCTGCGCACGGGTACCGCGTGCCATGCGGTATGCGGCCCCATGCAGGGGCCGCATTTCGCCCGCACGACATGCGACCCTGCGCAGGAGGGCTGCATGCCGCTCGCGCGGCATGCCCCCCTGCTGGCCGCACGCCGCTCACTTGGCATGTCCCCCCTGGGCCACATGCTAGGCAGGCACCGCGCTTTGTGCAGGTGTTGTGGCTTGCGGGCATGGCCCAGCCATGCGCTGCTGGCAGGAGCCGCCCCGCACGCCACGCAGATCGCACCGAAAAACGAAAAACAAAGCAGAAAAGCTAAAATAAAAATAAAAAATAAAAATAAAAATAAAAATAATAATAAAAATAAAATGTATATATACACTTTTTTCTCTCTCTCTTTATTTAAAAAAAAAAGGTTTCGACAAGAAAATCGCCACTTCAAATCCTTTTACTCGCCAACAAGTATCATTTTCATCACTGGGTAACCTTGGTCTAAGCTGCCTTAGGACCCGATATCTACAGTTGCCCCCAGTTTTGGGAAATGTAGTGCCCGAATGCCTAGGTGAGCCAAAACTCAAGGAAAGAAAGAAGAGACACGTACCTGAGGCAGTTGTCTTTCCGATCTAACTGAAGTTACTGAGGTGTTTACCGTCTATTTGTCGACGTGTTAACCCTTGTCGCTATGGCATCTAACCTATGCGGTGTCTAGCCTCTGTCACTGTGGTATTTAACCTCCATCGTTGCGGCATCTAACCTGTGCTGTGTATAGCCTCAGCCATTGTGGTCTGTAACCAATTTTGATGCAGTGTCTAACCTCCCTCATTGTTGCATCTAACCTGTACGGTGTCTAGCCTTCGTCGAATTGGTTTGTAACCGACTTCGATGTGGTGTTAACCTCCCTCGTTGTGGCATTTAACCTGAGCGGTGTCTAGCCTTGGCCGGGTTGGTCTGTAATCGACTTTGATGTGGTGTTAACCTCCCTCGTTGCGGCATTTAACCTGTGCGATGTCTAGCCTTGGTCGGGTTGGTCTATAACCGACCTTGATGTGGTGTTAACCTCCCTCGTTACGGCATTTAACATGTACGGTGTCTAGCCTTAGCCGGTTTGGTCTCTAACCTGTTGATCCGGTGTAATGGTAATCTTCATTTTCTTTGTTGGCGAGTTAGATATCTGAATGGCCGTTAGACATCATTGTAGTGTGCCTGAATGTTCAAAGAAAATGATTTAATTGACTGCATTAACCTGTTCTGGTTGTGTACAAATCGACTTACTTTAATTATTTTAATATTTTCCTTTATTTTCGTTTTGTCATTATTATTAATATTGTTATTATTATTATTATTATTATTATTATTATTATTATTATTATTATTATTATTATTATTATTGTTATTATTATTCATTTATTTTATTTTATTTTATTTTTCTATTTTATATATATACATATATTTTTTAACTATGCTTAACAGTAAAAACCCAATAAACGCAAATGTAAACATAAACTCATACTATAGGTAGAGAATTTTTGTACATCATGTAAAAATAATATCCAACAACTCCCTGAAACACACTCTACAAAGGAAGGTAATCTGTGGGCATGTCTGGATTGTCAGGCTGAGCTGGATGAGGTGCCAGCTGATGCGTGACATCCTCAGGCAATGGCCACGATGATGACGGATGACATACCCAAAATCTAACTTCTACCTGTCTATTGAGGAAAGGGCTAGCCATGCTCACAACAGTGTGAGACAGCTCATAAAAACTGGAGGCTAGGCCAGATATATTAGAAGCGTATCCATCAATATGAAACCCCAAATCCTCTTGGATGACGAGCAAGTCGCTCCCTAAATCCTCACGCAGATCTCTCATGCCCTGGGATGCCCCTGCGGAAGTCTGCTCTAAGATATCCATCCGGTGCCTGGTGGCGGCCAGCGAATTATCCATCCTCTGGAAGGACTCCTCAACCCTCTGTGCTGTCATAGCCAGCGAGGTAGTCATTTCAGTCTATGGATCCCTCTATCCTGTCCAAATGGCTACCAATCTCTCCAAACCCTTCTGCTATTTGTTGGCCAAATAGGGTGAACCTCTCATCCTGGCGCTGCCCCAGAGTGGCGAATGCAGACATCATATCCTGGTACATAGACTGAAATGACATCTCTGGGGCGAGCTAACTCTGCTCACCCTGTACTCATGTGGAGGCGAGACTGTGGAGGAGGATGCCCCCGGATGGCTTGGCTGACTGTAATGCATCTGTGGTGGAGGAGTGATACGGGCTCTGCTCTCATGCAGGATCGGCTGTGAAGGGGGAGTGCCGATAAGACGTGTGATGTCCAAATCATATGAACCCTCCTCATCCTGTGGTGTATATGGCTCCTCCTCATCTGGCTGCAGGTGATCGCCTCCTGAAGTGCCAGCTACACCTGGGAGCGGAGGCAACTTGCAGAGAAGCCTAGTCTCTGCTATACTGAGTAGCCTGTACTCATCTGAATCCTTGGATACTGGCTCCACCATACCCATAGCTCCGGCAACAGCAAGGTCAACAGATATATCTCCCTCCAAGTGCGGCCCGAAGGTGCGGTGGTCATGTCTCAAATAAAGGAGCAACCTAGTCACCACTCCTCCGACACATATATACCCAGTGCTCCCCCGTCCAGCTCTGACTAACGCAGATAAAATCTCATGGGCAATGCTCTTTTGTCTGCCCGTCATCATGGCCCACAAAATCCATATCTCTGTAGCATTCATAGAACCTTGAGTCCTAACCTGGCCGAGGTAACTGCTGGCCAACACCTTCTGAATGTACCTCAGAGCCTATGAACGCAACAAAGTGCTCTTCACCTGATTAGAGCGGTAAGGGACACTTGGTGCGGCGATCCGCTCCCAGCAATGTATGGGAATGGTCCTACCTAGTACCATGACCTGCTCCCCTGTTGGGAGCTCTATTGCCAGAGAGAAATCCAAATAGCTCATCTCGTGATATCGGCCTCTAGCCCAGAAAGATATAGTCCCAGGCTCTGGCCTCTAATACCCCTTATACTGTAGGGTGGCCAGCACCTCTTTGGTGACCTTTGGATACGTCGTGTAAGCTAATCTCAAAAACTCGATCCAGCCAGCTGATGCTATCAAGGTGCTCACCTCGTCCCACATGCCTATCTGCTCTAAGAATGGTCTACTCACAAATCTGCTAGGCAAAATCCTCATCTGACACAAGGTCTCATAACGCTTCCTCTACACGTCTGACATCTCCTCTAGAGGTGGAGGTAAATCCAGTCTCTGGCATACTCTACGCTATCAAGGCATCCTAAAAAAAATTGACAATTAGCTTATGCAAGATGAATTAATCAGTATTATTTTATCGATTATTCAGATGGTATTTTAACTGAGTTCAGACAGTATCTCGGCTAAATACCAACAACATTCTAACTAAGCAAGAACAACATTCTAACCAAATTCAAGCAACTCTTTAACTGAAATGCAGCAAAAAAAAATTTGTACACATACCAAATATTTAAACAAAGTTCTAAACTTGTATAACCAATTTCAATGGCCAAATTATGTACATTTATTATTATTATTATTATTATTATTATTATTATTATTATTATTATTATTATTATTATTATTATTATTATTATTATTATTATTATTATTATTATTATTATTATTTTAAAGCAAATAACTCAAATTAGCAATTATTATTTTCTACTCGTTTGCACTTTTAACTAGCATTATCTTTACTTATTTACATTTTAACATATTGTTTGGAAAAAAGCAATAAAAATAAACATAACAACAGAATCTAATTACGTGCTAAAAAAACCATATAAATATCTAATTTCTACGCATTCCACATTTACACATTATTTCTACTGCATTTTTCACTTATCCTCCTACTGGTTCATGCAGAGAACAAAGTAAGCATTTCTCTCTTTTTTTTTTTTATTTCCTGTCTATTTACAAAGAAAATAAATAGCAAATATATCATGTAGAAAAAATAAAATAAAGTATGAAAAAAACAAACAAAACTAATGTGCTAGTGAAATACCCATTAAAAAAATCGTAAAGAAACTTTAAAAAAATTATATCACCTTGTATACGGTTGAAATAGGATCGCTGTGTTGTGAAAAACACACAAAATGGATCACAAGTGCGCAAGATATAAGCAAAAAAGAGAGAAAAAGGATGAAAAAAAACAAATAAAAGTTAGAAAAGTTGAACGAGGAGAGAGAGACTCACCTGCGGGCAAAAAGGGATTAAATATCCCTTGACATGCGGCCCTAAGGTGAGGCCGCATGTCACCCACACGAGATGGGGCCTTATGGCTGCATCTCGTCCAAGTGACATAGCCGCACCTCGGCCACACACCATTTTTTTTATATTACTATTATATTATTTTATTTTATTATTATATTATATTATATTATATTATATATATATATATATATATATTATTTTATTTTTTTTATTTACTCCCTGAATATTCTCTTATACTCCATTCTTGCGGTTGACACCGTTTATTGACCATCTTCCTGCAAGTAAATTATATATGCCAAAAACTAACAACAAGAAAAAAGTAAATTATGCTGGTGGAAATGCATTACTCTAAAAATGCACGAAAAAGTGGTCTAATTTCTCAAGACCAACCGGACCGATTCCTTTTTTTTTCACTAATCCAACTTATTTACTTTTTGTACAGCTTTCTGAAAATGTCAATGCATGTCCTCAATAAACTGCGCCGACTACTGGATGATCCCAAGAGCTAGGAAACTGGCACTCTAGCTCCCTATTCGAGTCTGAGGCTTTTGAGAAGGATCAAGTTCGACCGAAATCTTTTGCTGGCTACCGTCCGCTATTTGGATCCCAAGTTTCATGTTTTCCAGTTTACTCATCAAGAATTATGTCCTCTAGCCGAAGAGTTTGCTGCAATTGCCGATGTGAGGTTTTCCCCTGGTATCCTTCCTTGTGTCCCAAGTTATGGACCGTATCAGGTTAGGGATGTGGCCTTCGCCTTGGGCATATCACCCTCCGAGGCCGTTCGACTAGTTCCTAGAGGGGATTTCTTTTCTTTGGAGCCCCTACTCGATGCACTCGATGAATTTCCAGAAGTGCCTACTTATCGGGCTAGTGTAGTCTTATTGGTCTGCTTATCCAGACACTTGCTAGTGACCTCGGATGAGCTAATTGGCAACTATCGACTATTCCACATCATAGATGGCATTCACCGCAAGCTGACCCCCTTCCCAGTTATTCTAGCCAAGATGATCATTGGCTTGGACGCCCTCTGCGCTGACCCTACTGCTTTCATGACTGGGCATCCCTAGCTACTCCAGGTAATTTATGTCATTATTTTTAAAGGTAGTGCGCCCCTTGTGGGTTTTCACACAAACTTTTCTTATTGGGAAATGCGTCCCACTAGGGATTTTCACATAATCCTGTGCCTTATTTTTTGCCTAAAATTGATCCAACTCATTCCATCTGCTTTTTTTTTCAAGTGTGGCTGCAGGAGAAGTTAAGGTTATTGACATAACCCCCTCCCAGGGTGATCAGTGAATACTCGCTGGTGCACTTTTTCCACAGGCAGAGGACATATCAATTCGACTCTCCTCATGAAGGCTTTGTATGGATGGTTACTTTGGCGGACGGAGATATCAGCTTTATGAGTCCATGGATACGTCTTGACTGTGTGACTAGGGACAGGCCTTCAAGATGTGTCCCATTATGTGGACTTCACAGGGCCTCCTTTTGCATCACATCCCGTTGCGTTCGTCATCTCGGAAGGTGTCGGACTATTGTGACTCCACCGTTGGCTTTTTATGGTGGGCTCTTGTCTTTAGCATTCATTACTGGTTACTGCGTACTTTGGACGCATCTACCTCTGAGTTCCACTATTTCTAGGGCTGAAGATTCCGATTTTACCAACTCACCCGAGTACAAGTAATGGGTAACTAGCCCCGTTATTGACAACAGGATCAGTTGGCTTAAATATCTTACCGAATGAATGCAGTAAAGAATAGTATTTAGACTGCGAATGATAACATGCTTTTTGTAAAAGAACTAGACAATCATGAAAAGTGAAAATTGAGTTCTTTATTTCAAATTTATGAAAATTTCTATATGATTTCAACACACATGATCGTTTATTGACAAGAAATTCAAAAACACAAAACTGCACTTAATCTCAGGATGGGTCTTGCAAGCGTCAAACTCCTGTTATCAATCAGCCCTCTCGGATTTTCATGATTGAATATTTTCTCTCAACCCTGAATTTTTGCCCAGAGTGCCTTTTTTTCGGTTTTCACCCTGACAGGGCACCCAATTTTAGCAAGGCCGCCTTTTTTCGATTTTCGACCCGCAAGGCATTTATTCCCTTCTTTTGATTTTAGTCTTTAGCCATGGAACCTTTTCAATCTGTCAATGTTGATCGGCTTATTGAACTCTTTTCCATTGTTGTCTGTTAAAATTGCCGCCTCCTTTGACAACAGCTTCTTTAGCACAAATAGACCTTCCCATGTTGGTCTAAATTTCCCGCGAATGTCTGGTACTCCTGGCCTTATCTGTTTGAACACCAGATCTCCTTCTGTCAGCGGATTCTTTCTAACCTTCTTACCGAATGACCGGGCTAACCTCTTTTGGTAGACCTGGTTGTGATAGTATGCTCGCAACCTACTCTCATCAAGCAAGTTTAACTGCAATAGTCTCTATTGGGCCCATTCTGTTTCTGGGATTTCGGCTTCCATAAACACCCTCAGAGACCTGAGCTCAATTTCAACTGGTAGAACTACTTCCGTCCCATACACTAGAGAAAATGGTGTTGAGCCTGTCGATGTTCTGATTGTAGTTCTGTAGCCCCATAGTGCAAAAGGTAACTTTTTTGCCCATTCTTTATAATTCTGTACCATCTTAGCTAAAATTTTCTTGACATTCTTGTTGGCTGCTTCAACTGCTCCATTAACCTGAGGTCGATAAGGGGAGGACTTATGGTGCTGTATTCCATACTTCTGCAGTACCCGCTTAGTCTCAGCCAAGAACTGTACCCCATTATTAGACACGATATGATGGGGGAGGCCATACCTACACACCAAATTTCGCTCCATAAATCTAGCCAATTCTCGAGCTTCTATCTTCTTAAAAGATTCAGCCTCGACCCATTTAGTAAAGTAATCAATGGCTACTATAATGAATCTATGCCTGTTAGAGGCAGTAGGACGTATCTCCCCTATAATATCTATTCCCCAAGCTGCAAATGGCCATGGCGAGGATAAATTATGTAGTTCCGACACTGGCATATGCCTCGAATCTGCATACTGCTGGCACAAATGATATTGTTTCACAAACTTTGAATAGTCTGTGTCCACAGTGATCCAATAGAACCCTTGGCGCTTGATTTTCTTTGCTAAGAACAGGCCATTCATGTGAGTTTCGTAAACACCGGCATGGACTTCTTCCATAACCTTCTTAGCTTCTTTCTTTGCCATGCATCTTAACTGAATGCCGTCTACCTATCTCTTATAAAGTATGCCATCTACACCGAGGAACTGATTGGACAACTTCCTAATCATTCTTTGATCCTTTTTAGAAGCCTCTTTCAGGAATACTGACCTCTCCAGGTAATTCTGAACATCATAGTACCAAGGATTTCCATCAGTGACTTCGACATCCATCACCTGTTCATGTTCAAAGCATCGCTTTTACGAACTTAAGATTAACATGGGCTTCATAATCCTCCCTTCCGGGTTATCCCACATGGACACCAGAGTTACAAGGGCATCGGCCAACTGATTCTCATCTCTAGGTACGGAATGGAAGGTACAAGTTTCAAACTGACTACTCAGCTTGCGGAGGTGTTTTACATATGGTACTAGCCTTTCTTCTTTAACGGACCATTCTCCTCGAATCTGATGGATCACCAAAGATGAATCTCCAAACACTTCTGTAGACTTTGCCCCTAAGGCCAGAAGAGCCTCCACACCAAAAATGCATGCTTCATACTTGGATTCATTGTTAGTGGCTCTGTATCTCAGTATTTTAGCTAGTGGTAACTTTCCACCATCCAGGGTTATCAGAATGATCCCAACGCCTGCCCCTTATTATTAATTACTCCATCAAAATACATCAGCCACCCTTGAATGGCAATGGCCACGATATCTTCGTCTGGTAAGTTGTACTCAACATGGTCTCCTTCGATAGGATGATCAGCTAGAAATTCAGCTACAACTCTCACTTTAATGGTTTTCCTAGTGATGTATTCTATATCGAATTCCTAGAGCAGTATTGACCACCAACCCATCTTTCCAAGCAGAGAAGGCGCTTTCTAAAGATATCTCAAAGGATTTTGTTTAGCCACTACCTGAACCATGAATGAGCGGAAATAGTGTCTTAATTTTTTTGAGGCCCAAATTGCTGCCGAACAGATCTTTTCAATTTCAACATAATTTTTTTGAGGCCAAATTGCTGTCGAACAGATCTTTTCAACTTCAACATACCTAGCCTCATAAGGGAGAAACTTTTTGCTAAGATAGTAGAATGAATATTCTACACCGAACTCATCTTTTTGAGCCATTATGGCGCCTACTGAGCTGCTTTCAATTGCCAAATAGAGGATCAGTGGCTTGATCGACCAAGGTGGCCTCAAGACTGGCGGATTCAAGAGGTACTCCCTAATAGCATTGAAAGCCTTCTGACAATCATTGTTCCAATCAATATGTCACACCCCTACCTATACCATGGAGACTTCTACCCCTGTGGAGGTAGAAGTATCCCGATAGATAGGAGTGTCACAACACACATACATACCTATATACGTAAGTTTCACAGCAGATAGCAGATAACATGATACTCATAAAAGAGAAACACAACGGTACTGAATAGGGTAAATTTTTTTTCACTTCTATTATATATATATTCATCAACAAAGGCTGTACATATTACAAAAGATTTCATATACAAAGGCCCATAGAATACCATCTTTGAGGGCACACAAAAAAATATTACATCGATTACAAAAGAAAAGAAAGCCTGTACTAAGACTTCGACCTCTAGTTGTGATGGCCTTCCTGATGCAGCACGCCCTAACCGCGCACAACCACAAACCTCCACACCTGTACGGATAAAACACCCGTGCTAAGCGAAATCGCTTAGTGGGGAACACAGAATGCAATACCACCACTCACAGTGGGGTTAACATGTAAAGCATATGTTAATGGCATAATCACAGTTTAATATCACAAGAAATAAATCCAATTATTCATTATCATGTACACAATTCATATTTGTATACTATAAGAAATTTATTTCAACATATCAACCATACAAGTTCACACTGTAACCACGACATCACCTGCACCCTCAAAACTGTGGATAACGAGTACACATAGATACCCGAAGGTATCAATATCATTTTATAACACATAGACGCCCAAAGGCCTCGAAGTATTCTTTTCAATAATTTGTTCCAAAAATATCTTCACATAGAATCTTAGTTAAGATTCAACAGAAAGATCACTAAGATCCATTCGGGGACCTGATCAGGGTCCAAATCGTACACATGGCTGCAGCTACACATAACTCTATTAGGCATGCCTAACTATCCACTTATTTGATTTGCAGGCTAACTTCACACAATTTAAGTCTATAACTCATTCTGAAATCATCTATTATTCAGAAACACTCTGTATCTTATTTGAACGAAGCGTTAATTCAATGTTACCGGTTATACAAAAATCATTACTTCCATACTCAAACTTTACATTTATCACATAAGCATTCATTACAAAAATAGAGTAGGTCACGGTGGTAACCAATTTCATTGCCACCGTTGTTGGGTTTCATCGGAATAATTAACATTAAACGCAGCGGAAAAATTCGAAACCCGAAACAGGATCCAAGTAGATTCGATTGATTCAAAAAGGAAGAGATTGAATTACTAACCTTTAGAACGAAATAACTCTTTAATCCGGACTGAAGACGCTGCCTTTACGCGAACGTCCTCTATCGGTATCCACACGCACGAACAAATGAGCAGGAGTCGCAGGGGTGCTAGCTCCCTTGAATGCGAATGGATTTCTTTTCTTTCTTTCTCAAAGAATAATGGTGACTCTGTTTTTCTTTTTCTTTCTTTCTTACTTACTGATAATGAAGAATGCAGCCACTCTAATCTTTTCTACGTTAGAATGTGATTAGTGTTTTATTTAGGGTTAAACTCCTTTTTTTAACATATATCCCATATATAATTGTATATATATTTCAAATCCTTTTCCTCTTAGGAAAAGATAAATGAGGATATTATCTCTTAATTTAAAATTAAGATATAATATATATATATATACATATATTTATATATATATATATATATATTTATTTATTTATTATTCAAAATAATAAGAAATAATATATTAATACATATTATTATCTCATATTCAAAATAAGAGATATTTATATGCATAAATATATATATATAAATATGTAATTTCGAAATTAAATATAAATACCGATATTTATATTTTATTCCAAAATAACCCAATAAAATCCATTCTGTTCATTTTGCTCTTGGTGTGTGACCCAATAGGTTTATATTATGTTGGCAATGGGCCTAATCCCATAAAAGCCCACAAGTCATAATTGGTCTCTAGCAAGACATTATGACTACCCAAATAATATAAATATCGTTAGTCCGATTTTAACCTTACAATAGAACATGTTATTATCCTTCTGTCACACGATATCTTGTTTGAACATAAGTCATGGTCCATGTCAAACTTAAATTGTTCAAACATATAATTTCTCGATCACCAAGTAGACTGATAAGTTCAAATGACATTGATCACACTATCAATTCATTTGAGCACGGCCATGCATTTTACAGTCCTACTTATCGAGGGGCCCAATAGATATCTCTCTCATAAGAGAGGGACAAATTCCATCTTGATTATTCACTTTCCTCCGCATAATTCTCATTATGTCCGATCATAAACTTTATAATTATCCGATTAAAGATAACGTTTGATTATGTCAAAACATAATGATCCTTATGTAGGAAACTATGATAACCTCAGGTCAAAGGATTCAATAATATATCTATTATAAGAACACTTATGACATTAACCCATGAAGTGATCTTATAGTGGGTCTATCCAGTACTTTGTTCTCTAGCAAGTACATATAGATTTGATTTATATCAACATATATAATCATCCCATGATTATCAATGCAAATCTATACTAGTCTTAATTTATCTTTATGCCCTTTATTGATAAATGACTAGGGACAACATGAATAACGTTGTTATTCATAAACATTACAATAATGTAACATGCCAATAATATCAATACGAAGAAAACCATTATATAAATGAAAAAGTAATGATTACATCAAGGTCCAAATGCTTGGCGTAGGGCATAACCACTAACAATCTCCCACTTGCACTAGGCCCAATCATAGATATATCTAATACCCATTGATCTAGTATGTCCATCATGTTTGGCTTGTGGGAGAGCTTTGGTAAGTGGATCGGCGATGTTATCATCAGTAGGTACTCTGCATATCTTGACGTCTCCTCTCTCAATTATTTCTCGAATGAGATGAAAACACCTGAGTATATGTTTTGATCTCTGGTGAGATCTAGGCTCCTTAGCCTGTGCAATAGCACCATTGTTGTCACAATAAAGATCCACTGGGTTGCTGATACTAGGTACTACTCCCAATTCAGCAATGAATTTCTTGATCCATACTGCTTCTTTAGCCGCATCTGATGCTGCTATATACTCAGCTTCTGTTGTAGAATCAGCGACAGTGCTTTGTTTAGAACTTTTCCAGCTTACAGCACCTCCATTTAACACAAACACATATCCTGACTGCGATCTAAAGTCATCTTTGTCAGATTGGAAGCTTGCATCTGTATAACCATTTATTACTAGCTCATCTTCCAATCCTCCATATATTAAGAATGCATCTTTAGTTCTTCTTAAGTACTTAAGAATATTCTTAACAGGTGTCCAGTGACTTTCACCGGGATCTGACTGGTATCTGCTCGTCATGCTCAAAGCATACGAAACGTCTGGTCGAGTGCATAACATGGCATACATGATTGATCCTATAGCCGAAGCATAAGGAATCATACTCATGCGATCTCGCTCATCAGATGTCATTGGACATTGAGTCTTGCTAAGAGTAATGCCATGAGACATTGGCAAAAATCCTCTCTTGGAATTTTGCATACTGAATCTATTTAGCACCTTGTCTATATAAGTGCTTTGACTCAGACCAATTATCCTTTTAGATCTATCCCTGTAGATCTTAATCCCAAGGATATAAGCAGCTTCGCCCAAATCTTTCATTGAAAAAGATTTCCCTAACCATTCTTTTATCTTTTGCATTATAGGGATGTCATTTCCAATGAGTAATATGTCATCGACATATAACACAAGAAACATCACAGCGCTCCCACTAACCTTCTTATATACACAAGGTTCATCCTCATTTTTGATAAACCCAAACTCTTTGACTGTTTCATCAAAACGAAGATTCCAGCTCCGAGAAGCTTGCTTCAATCCATAAATGGATCGTTGCAGCTTACATACCTTCTTAGAATTCTCAGGATGGACAAAACCCTCAGGTTGTGTCATGTACACATCCTCAAGTAAGTTTCCATTAAGAAATGCTGTTTTGACATCCATTTGCCATATCTCATAGTCATAATATGCAGCAATGGCAATAAGAATTCTTATAGACTTAAGCATTGCGACTGGTGAAAAGGTTTCATCATAGTCAATACCATGAGTTTGTTTGAATCCTTTTGCAACAAGTCTTGCTTTAAAGGTATTTATTTTGCCATCCATGTCGGTTTTCTTTTTGAAAACCCATTTGCACCCAATGGTTTTAATTCCTTCAGGTGGATCAATCAAGTTCCAAACTTGATTATCATACATGGATTGCATCTCAGACTTCATGGCTTCTAGCCATTTCTGAGATTCCGGACCTGACACGGCATCTTGATAGGTAGTAGGCTCATCTTGATCCATGAGCATTACTTCACGACTATCTGTCACGAGAAATCCATATCTCTCGGGTTGAAGTCGTGTCCTATCAGATCTACGTGGTACTTGTGTAACAGGTACAGGTTCCACAACAGGTTGTGAAACTTGTTGAGTTTCCACCAATGGTTCAATGTTTTCTTGTGGTTCTTGAATTTCTTCAAGTTGTACTTTACTCCCACTGGTTCTTTTAGAAATGAATTCTTTTTCTAGAAAGACACCATTTCGAGCAACAAACACTTTGTTCTCAGAAGGATTGTAAAAGTAATATCCTTTAGTTTCCTTAGGATATCCCACAAAAAGACATTTATCAGATTTTGGTGCTAATTTATCTGAGACTTGTCGTTTGACGTAAGCCTCACAGCCCCAAATCTTTAGAAAAGACAAATTAGGAATTTTCCTAGTCCATATCTCATATGGTGTCTTTTCAACCGCTTTAGATGGAACTCGATTCAAAGTGAATGCGGCTGTTTCTAATGCATAACCCCAAAAGGATAATGGAAGATCTGTTTGACTCATCATAGATCGAACCATATCTAATAAAGTTCGATTCCTCCTTTCAGATACACCATTCCATTGTGGTGTTCCTGGTGGAGTTAATTGTGAAACAATTCCACAATCTCTTAGATGATTATCAAACTCTTGGCTCAAATATTCACCACCTCGATCAGATCGAAGTGCTTTAATAGTTTTACCAAGTTGATTTTGTACTTCATTTTGAAAGGTTCTAAACATTTCAAATGATTCATGTTTATGTTTCATTAGATAGACATAGCCATATCTACTGAAATCATCAGTGAATGTAATGAAGTACTGAAATCCTCCCCTGGCATTTATGCTTAATGGGCCACATACATCAGAATGTACAAGGCCTAATAAGTCAGTGGCCCTTTCACTATGTCCAGTAAAAGGATCCTTTGTCATCTTGCCCAATAAACAAGATTCACAATTTTCAAATGATTCAAAATCAAATGATTGCAAAATTCCATCTGAATGGAGTTTAGCTATGCGTTTCTCATTTATATGACCAAGGCGACAATGCCATAAATATGTTGTATTTAAATCATTTGGTTTGGATTTCTTTGTACTTATGTTATAAATATCATGATTATTGGATGTTTCTAGGTTTAGGACATAAAGCCCACAATATGAATCAGCAATACCATAAAGCATATCATCATAATAAATGGAACATTTCTTATTCTTAATAAGAAAAGAAAAACCTTCATCATCCAAACTTGAAACTGAAATAATATTCCTACTCAAACTAGGAACATAATAGCAATTGTTCAACACTAACAAAAGCCCATTGGGCAAAGTCAACTCATAAGATCCTACAGCTAGAGCAACAACTTTTGCTCCATTTCCAACTCGTAGGCCCACTTCACCCCTTTTCAGCTGCCTACTCCTTTTGAGTCCCTGCACATTTGTACAAATGTGAGATCCACATCCAGTATCTAATACCCAGGAATTAGAAGTAGATAAGTTAATTTTTATAACATAAATACCTGAAGAAGTAGTCTCACCATTCTTCTTCTTCTTTAATTCTTCCAAGTAAAGCTTGCAATTCCTCTTCCAATGACCAGGTTCATTGCAGTGGAAGCAAACTCCTTACTTTGGAGGTTTAACCTTGGGCTTGGGTTTGGGCTTAGGCTTACCACCAACTTTTGCCTTAGCCTTAGCCTTACCCTTGACTTTCATGCCTTTCCCTTTGTTGACCATCAGAACATGGCCAGGCTTTTTACTGATGCTTTGCTCAGCTGTTTTGAGCATGGCATGCAGCTCAGCTATTGATTTCTCCATATTATTCATGTTGTAGTTCATGACAAAATGGTCATAACTATCAGGCAATGAATTAAGGATCAAATCCGTTGCCAGTTCCAAACTGAGGGGAAATCCAAGCCTCTCAAGGTGATCAATGTAGCCCTTCATTTTCAAAACATGAGAGCTAACTGAAGCACCTTCAGCCATTTTGCAAGAATGCAAAGCTTTGGTAGTCTCATACCTTTCTTGCCTAGCCTGCTGTTGAAATGTTTGCTTCAGATGAGTACTCAACTCATAAGCTTCCATGTTTTCCAGATGCTTTTGAAGCTCTGGAGCCATGGTAGCTAACATTAGACAGCCAACATCCACAGAATCATCAACATGTTTCTTGAATTTCTCTTTGACTGCCCTTGTGGCATCAGCAGGTGGCTCATTGGGAATAGGCTCATCCAGCACATATAATTTCCTTTCTTGCTTAAGGACAATCCTCAAGTTTCTGAACCAGTCAAGGAAATTTGTGCCAGTTTCTTTAAGTTTGTCCTTCTCAAGAACAGATCGCAGTGACATAGCAGAAGTGTTATTTGATGCCATTAATCTACAAACATGCAAGATAAATTATATTAGTACCAATTTCATTTTAGGTTTTCTTATAAACTCCCACTAAAATAGTAACCCTCATTAATAATTACAATAATTATAATAATTTAGTGGGCTAAGATCCATATTTCACTTAACTCTAAGTCAGCTTTGGCATGACGCTTAAAGCTAAGTTATTTAGGTAGGTAGCTAATTTACCAATTATATCTTATATAACTCTTAGATCATTTATGGGATTTTGACATCATATGTCCCGGCATATTATAATCCCATCTTATGCCCTTAGGCCCAAAACCGTTTTGATAGCCTAATTAAGTCTAACCATTTTAAACATATGAGTAGCACCATTACTCATCTTGCCTTACTAGGATAACCTAATGCACTTCGCTTTGGCAGAACCCACATTTTTTGATCTTAGTCTTGACAAGTGTTTTAATAATGGGTGGCAAATGACTTAAAATTATGGTGAGGGATTTAGTTTTAACTTATGATGTCTAATTATTTATATACATCATGCATCAATTCATACATGCCATCTCATACACATATATAAACATTCATCTCATCACATACTAAGAACATATGCATAATATATATAAAACCGTGTCATAGCATGGCCAAATCTATATTGATCCTCATAAGCCAATATGAAGATCAAAGGTCAATCCTAGGTGTGAAAAATGGACTTGATCAAAATCTTCCATCTTGCACCTCCATCGCCATGAATTTGGATTGATCTCCATTGTTGCTCTTCGTCTTCATTACATTAATAATACAAAGATATTCTACTACAACTATTGAGTAAAATAAAGATTACAACAAAATTAACGACACGCAGGTCGTATTTAAAATTACAAACCCTTAAAAAGATAAAATAAAATTCATCCACAAAAGGTTCAATTGGCCATGCTATGCACCATGCAAAGACATCATACATAAACATAATAAATCATATTTATATCATATCATGCATAATATACCTTATTTCATAAATTGATATATTAAAATTACCGATTGATAATCATAAATAAAAATAAGGCGCCCCTCGAAACTTTTTTAATATTGTCAATCATATTAACAATTTTCTGCCCAAAAACCCTATTCTGTATGTATGAGAAAACAATTCTGTTGATCATATCAGCCATCATTTAATCATGTTAAACAATTTAATATATACAGAATACCATCAATAAATAATTAACCAATAATCATTTAAAAGAGGAGGCTACGGATAGCTGCACAAGTCGTGCTCATGAGTCGTGCTTCATGAGCACGTCGTACTTAAGCAAGGCATCACGAGTCGTGCTTCATGAGCACGTCGTGAGCACGCCTGTATGATTACCAGAATCACATATGAAGATCACGACGTGATCCAATATCCGTCTCGTGACCGTATTCTCTGTCATAAAATTAAACAATTTTTTGATCAAATCATCAATCGTTCAACAGACACAGAATAGGATCATTGAAATTTTCGTATTAAACACGTTAATACCATAAGTTAATCGCATTAACATAATCAATTAACACATAATTGAATTCGTAGCCCTTAGAAAACAAGATTATGTTTTTGACAGTGAAAACAGTAATCGATATCAGTGTATCAACATGCACTTCAACAGAACCAAATATATATATATCACATACATATAAGTTTGAATCAATCGAATATACAAGTGGCTCTGATACCACTGTTGGGTTTCATCGGAATAATTAACATTAAACGCAGCGGAAAAATTCGAAACCCGAAACAGGATCCAAGTAGGTTCGATTGATTCAAAAAGGAAGAGATTGAATTACTAACCTTTAGAACGAAATAACTCTTTAATCCGGACTGAAGACGCTGCCTTTACGCGAACGTCCTCTATCGGTATCCACACGCACGAACAAATGAGCAGGAGTCGCAGGGGTGCTAGCTCCCTTGAATGCGAATGGATTTCTTTTCTTTCTTTCTCAAAGAATAATGGTGGCTCTGTTTTTCTTTTTCTTTCTTTCTTACTTACTGATAATGAAGAATGCAGCCACTCTAATCTTTTCTACGTTAGAATGTGATTAGTGTTTTATTTAGGGTTAAACTCCTTTTTTTAACATATATCCCATATATAATTGTATATATATTTCAAATCCTTTTCCTCTTAGGAAAAGATAAATGAGGATATTATCTCTTAATTTAAAATTAAGATATAATATATATATATATACATATATTTATATATATATATATATATATATTTATTTATTTATTATTCAAAATAATAAGAAATAATATATTAATACATATTATTATCTCATATTCAAAATAAGAGATATTTATATGCATAAATATATATATATAAATATGTAATTTCGAAATTAAATATAAATACCGATATTTATATTTTATTCCAAAATAACCCAATAAAATCCATTCTGTTCATTTTGCTCTTGGTGTGTGACCCAATAGGTTTATATTATGTTGGCAGTGGGCCTAATCCCATAAAGCCCACAAGTCATAATTGGTCTCTAGCAAGACATTATGACTACCCAAATAATATAAATATCGTTAGTCCGATTTTAACCTTGCAATAGAACATGTTATTATCCTTCTGTCACACGATATCTTGTTTGAACATAAGTCATGGTCCATGTCAAACTTAAATTGTTCAAACATATAATTTCTCGATCACCAAGTAGACTGATAAGTTCAAATGACATTGATCACACTATCAATTCATTTGAGCACGGCCATGCATTTTACAGTCCTACTTATCGAGGGGCCCAATAGATATCTCTCTCATAAGAGAGGGACAAATTCCATCTTGATTATTCACTTTCCTCCGCATAATTCTCATTATGTCCGATCATAAACTTTATAATTATCCGATTAAAGATAACGTTTGATTATGTCAAAACATAATGATCCTTATGTAGGAAACTATGATAACCTCAGGTCAAAGGATTCAATAATATATCTATTATAAGAACACTTATGACATTAACCCATGAAGTGATCTTATAGTGGGTCTATCCAGTACTTTGTTCTCTAGCAAGTACATATAGATTTGATTTATATCAACATATATAATCATCCCATGATTATCAATGCAAATCTATACTAGTCTTAATTTATCTTTATGCCCTTTATTGATAAATGACTAGGGACAACATGAATAACGTTGTTATTCATAAACATTACAATAATGTAACATGCCAATAATATCAATACGAAGAAAACCATTATATAAATGAAAAAGTAATGATTACATCAAGGTCCAAATGCTTGGCCTAGGGCATAACCACTAACAACCGTGACATACTAAAGCCTCAAAACAGAATGCAAATCAAAGGTAGGTCACGGTGGTAACCAAACTCATTGCCACCGTGACATACTACCACCCAAAACAGAATGTAAACCTGAGGTAGGTCACGGTGGTAACCAATTTCATTGCCACCGTGACATACCAAACCTCAAAACAGAATGTAACTCAAATGTAGGTCACGGTGGTAATCAATTCCATTGCCACCGTGACATACCAAACTCCTGGGCAGAATGCAACCCGAACAGACCTCACGGTGGTAACCAAATTGGTTGCCACCGTGACCCATGCCCTGTTGCGATAATCCCCAGCAAAACGACCCCAAAATTGCAACCCAAACACAACCCTTCACTTTATTTGTTCTTCTTCACTTACATCCTAACATACACATCAATTAACCTTCTCAAATCAAACAATTTCAAGTTTCAACTTAAAATTCTCAAAACAATATCTTATTCCCAAAGAATTTCATACAACAAACCCAAACCCTATAATTCATATCTGGAACAATTCACTTCAAATTAACCATATTCACATCCTACACATACAAATCCACTCACATAGTTTATCAATTTCACAATAATAATGGTCATCAATATCCATTCAAAACACAAATCATACAAACGTTCCCAAACCTGGTTTCCTGTGCTCCTAGTCGTGAGCTCTGCTTCCACTCGCTTTTTCTTTTCCTTTAGACGTTCTAGGAAGCTCCTCTGAACCATAAATCAAACACAACTAAGTTTAATTCTAACATTTAACAAATAACTGAAAATTAACCTAAAGAGAAGGAAAAGAAGAATCTATGCTATCACTAACCCAATACTCACCCTTTAAACTTAGAAGAAACAAACCCAGCAATTTAATTACCCAAGGAAGAAGAGAAGAGCAGATATGTGCAAGAAAGGAGAAGGAAAGAAGAAGGAAAGGAACAAGAAAGTGAAATTGGCGTGAGAGAGGGGAAGGCAACGGGAAGAGAAAGAAAACCCAATTGATTACAGCTGTTCTCTCTCTCTCTTAACTTATTAATACATCCTTATCTACCTGCCATGTGTTATTCTCCCATAGGAAGAAATTCCACATGCGTACCCTACTCCCATACTCTTACTTACACACAACTATCCTCACTTACTCACATCCTATTTCCTTATCCTATTCACACACACTAGCACACTCCTCTCCCCACATAACACTTACACAAGCACATACACTTAAATAAATCAACATGCATAAAACATCAAAATATGCATACATAGATACAGACAGGCACATTTAGACTCAGACAGGCTCAAACTACTGGGGTGGTTTGGGGTGTTACAATACTCCCCCACTTAACAGAATTTCGTCCTCGAAATTCTTACCTGCTTCAAATAACTGAGGATACTGTAATCTCATGGCTTCTTCAGGTTCCCATGTAGCTTCTTCAATACCATGATGCCGCCACAGAACTTTAACTAATGGTATCTGTTTACTCCGGAGCTGTCTGGTTTCCTTATCCAAAATTCCTTTCGGTTCTTCATCATAAGAATAGTCTGACTGAACCCGGATATCTTGCACTGATAACACATGTGAAGGGTCTGACCGATATCTCCGAAGCATAGATACATGGAAAACATCATGTAGTCTAGCCAGCTCCATAGGTAAAGATAATTGATACGCTACTGGACCTACTTTTCTTAGGATCTCAAATGGTCCAATAAAGCGCGGACTTAACTTGCCTTTCTTTCCAAATGAAGAACCTTTCGCCACGGTGACACTTTCAAGAAAACCTTATCACCCACTTCATATTGAATATCTCTGCGCTTCAGGTTAGCGTAAGAACGCTGTCGGTCTTTAGCTGCTTTCAAGTTCTGTTGCACCACACTTACTTTTTCTTCGGTATCCCGCACTATATCCGGACCTATCATAGCTTTTTCTGACAGTTCAGTCCAACATACTGGTGTCCTGCATTTCCGTCCATACAATACCTCGTAAGGGGCCATACCAATGCTCACCTGATAGCTGTTATTATATGCAAATTCCATCAAAGACACATACCGATCCCAGTTACCTGAGAACTCTAAAACACAACCCCGGAGCATATCTTCTAATATCTGAATAACTCTTTCTGATTGTCCATCTGTCTGCGGATGGAATGCAGTGCTGAAGCTTAACCGAGTTCCTAATGCTGCCTGTAGTTCTTTCCAAAACTTTGACGTAAAACGGGGATCTCGATCAGAAACAATGGATAGCGGAATCCCATGAAGCCTAACTATTTCATTCACATAAAGCTCCGCCAACTTATCCATGGAGTAATCCACCCGAACTGGTAAAAAGTGCGCTGACTTGGATAACCGATCCACTATAACCCACACAGCATCGTGCTTACGCTGTGTCATTGGTAGACCAGATACAAAATCCATCGTGATATCATCCCACTTCCACTGAGGAATGGGTAAAGGATAAAGTAATCCCGATGGTACTTGATGTTCAGTTTTCACTTGCTGACACGTACGACATCTTGAAACAAATTCCGTTATACTTCTTTTCATGCCTGGCCACCAATAAAATTGCTTAAGATCCTTGTACATCTTGTCACCTCCCGGATGCATAGTGAAGAGTGATGAATGAGCCTCTTGTAACAGCTTTTTCCTTAACTCGCCCACATCGGGTACACACAAACGGTCTCCATGCCTAAGCACTCCATTACTATCAATCCGATACTCAGACTGCTTACCATCTTTCACTGCTTGACATACCCGCTGTAGTACATGATCATCTAACTGAGGTTTCTCAATCTCTTGCCTCAGACTTGGCTTAGTTTTAAGCCGAGCAACTAAAGCACCTTCAGAATCAAACCTCCATTTACCTCGACTAAGGAGCAATGCAGACATAGATTTCCTACTGAGAGCATCTGCCACCACATTAGCCTTGCCCGGATGGTATTCAATGATACAATCATAGTCTTTAAATAGCTCTAACCATCTTCGTTGTCTCAAATTCAATTCTTTTTGTGTCATCAAATACTTGAGACTTTTGTGGTCGGTAAAAATCCGGCATGTTTCCCCATACAAATAATGCCGCCACACCTTAAGTGCAAAAACTACTGCTGCTAACTCCAAATCGTGAATCGGGTAGTTCTGCTCATGAGGCTTTAACTGTCTCGACGCATAGGCAACAACTTTGCCTTCTTGCATTAAGACACAACCCAAACCAATCCCGGAAGCATCACTGTACATGATAAATTCCTTACCCGAAACCGGCTGTATAAGCACAGGAGCTTTAACTAACATCTCTTTCAACTGATCAAAACTGGCTTGACACTTTTCAGACCACACAAACTTAACTTCCTTCCGAAGTAGCCTAGTCAACGGAGAGGCTAAAACTGAGAATCCCTTAACAAAGCGTCGATAATAACCTGCCAAACCCAGAAAACTTCTAACCTCAGGCACATTCTTCGTAGGCATCCAATTAACAATTGCTTCCACCTTACTCGGATCAACTCGTATACCAGCCTCTGAAACTACGTGTCCGAGAAAAGTCACTTCCTTTAACCAAAACTCACATTTGCTAAGCTTCGCATAAAGCTGATGATTCCTTAGCATTTGCAATACCAACCGAAGGTGTTCCTCATGCTCCTTCCTATTTCTCGAGTACACTAAAATATCGTCGATGAACACCACAACAAACTTGTCCAAGTACGGTCGAAAAACTCTATTCATTAAGTCCATAAAGGCCGCAGGCGCATTAGTCAATCCAAAAGGCATTACCAGGAATTCATAATGACCATAATGCGTCGGAAAGCCGTCTTCGCCACATCTACCTCTTTTACCCTCAACTGGTAATAACCCAATCTCAGATCTATCTTAGAAAACACTCCAGCTCCTCGCAACTGATCAAGAGATCCCCAATCCTTGGTAAGGGATACTTATTCTTAACAGTCACCTTGTTAATTTGTCTGTAATCAATACACATCCGTAACGTTCCATCCTTTTTCTTGACAAATAACACTGGAGCACCCCACGGGGACACACTAGGCCGAATAAACCCTTTATCTAACAATTCTTGCAATTGACTCTTCAACTCTTTTAATTCCACTGGGGCCATTCGGTAGGGAGCCTTAGAAACTGGAGCTGTCCCAGGCACAATCTCTACTGACAGTTCAACTTCTCTTTCAGGAGGTAGCCCTGGTAATTCTTCAGGAAAAACATCTACAAAATCTCTAACAACCGGAATGTCCTGAATCTTCATTAGTCCCCTTCGAGAATCTAGTACCAATGCCAAGAATGCTTCACATCCCTTTCTAATAAACCTTCTTGCTTTCATGGCCGAAATCACATTATGTAAAGAGCTGCTCCCAATACCCTTCACCAACACAGGCGGTTGACCCTTACTATTTAAAACCATCACCTTTCTATGACAATCCACTACGGCTCCGTGCTTATCTAACCAATCCATACCTAGAATGATATCAAACTCATGGAATGGTAAACAGATCAAATCCACAGCAAACTCCATACTCTGTATCTTTAAAGGACATGCCCGACACACCTGATTTACCATAACACTTTGTCCCAACGGGCTAGACACACATATATCATACTCTAACCTTTCCTTGGTTCCTAAACTATCCCATATCTTATTAGAGCATACAAAAGAATGGGTTGAACCCGGGTCAATCAAAACATAAACTTCAGAATCAAGCAAAGAAAACTTACCCGCAATCACTTCTGGAGCATTCTGTTCCTCTCGGGCCTTCATAACATAAGCCCTTCCAGACGTAGGGACAGGACGATCCACTGATTCCGAGGGTTCTCTCTCTCGAGGCCGTCCACCACGACCCCTACCTCTACCCCTATAACGACTGCTCTGAGGTAAATTAGACCCAGCTCGACTAACTTCTTGTTGTCCTGAAGGACTCTCATATCGATTCGGACAGTTCGCAAGAAAGTGGTCCGTAGAACCACATCTAAAACAACCTCCAGTTAACCATCTACACTCACCCCAATGGAATTTATTACAATGGCCACATCGGGGAGCAACATCACTTCTACCAACGCCCGATCCCCTAGAAGAACCCTGTCTTCTTCCTCTAGAGGCCGGACTAGAAGCAGACTCATCCATAGGACTTCCTTGTGACTCCCTTGGTCTCTTACCAGAAGAAGAACCACCCCTAGAAGCCTTCTTTCTCTGAGCTTTCTCTCTCAAATATTCTCTGAACGCTCCGCCCTCAAGGCTGCTTGAACCAACCGATAATATCTCACATTCGGGGCCGACATCAGAGAAACTAACATCGCTTTCAAAGATTCATTTAAACCCAACTCAAAGTGTTGACACCTGAACTCCTCCGTAAGGACCCTTGGCGGTGCATACTTACTAAGCTTAGTGAACTCATTCTCATATTCAGCCACTGACATCGTCCGTTGCTTCAGACTGAGAAACTGCGCCCACTTAACATCCTTGTAAGCCTTAGTTACAAACCAATCTTGAAATTCATTTTCAAAGAATTCCCAAGTCTTAGGTTCAGGAATTTGGGGTTGACTAGTCACTAGTCGCCACCATCATAAGCTGAGCCTTGCAACAAAGACTCGGCGCATTCCACTTCTTGGTCAGGTGGGCACTTAATCTCCCTTAACACTCTCTTTACTTTATCAATCCACATTTCTGCTTTATCGGATTCATCCAAACCCGTACCAAAGAAATCCTCAGCTCCGTGCTTTCTCAACTTCTCGATAGGTGCTACCGGTGCAGTCACTCTTTCAAACATTCTAGCCATATCTTGAGACACCTTAAGCATTGCCTCTAACGGAACCATAGGCACTTCAGGTTGCCCCCTAGGAGGTTGAGCCGGACCCCCTACTGATGGATCTCGCTCAGGAGGATTCACACTCCCAGCTAAACCCTCCGACGTCTCATGCGAAGACTCCATCAACTACAAAACATAGACGCAATGCGCATCAGGCCAACACAACTCTAACAGACTCACTAACATACCTAAACCCAGAAACATTCAAACCAATAGCTCTGATACCACCAAATGTCACACCCCTACCTATACCATGGAGACTTCTACCCCTGTGGAGGTAGAAGTATCCCGATAGATAGGAGTGTCACAACACACATACATACCTATATACGTAAGTTTCACAGCAGATAGCAGATAACATGATACTCATAAAAGAGAAACACAACGGTACTGAATAGGGTAAATTTTTTTTCACTTCTATTATATATATATTCATCAACAAAGGCTGTACATATTACAAAAGATTTCATATACAAAGGCCCATAGAATACCATCTTTGAGGGCACACAAAAAAATATTACATCGATTACAAAAGAAAAGAAAGCCTGTACTAAGACTTCGACCTCTAGTTGTGATGGCCTTCCTGATGCAGCACGCCCTAACCGCGCACAACCACAAACCTCCACACCTGCACGGATAAAACACCCGTGCTAAGCGAAATCGCTTAGTGGGGAACACAAAATGCAATACCACCACTCAGAGTGGGGTTAACATGTAAAGCATATGTTAATGGCATAATCACAGTTTAATATCACAAGAAATAAATCCAATTATTCATTATCATGTACACAATTCATATTTGTATACTATAAGAAATTTATTTCAACATATCAAACATACAAGTTCACATCGTAACCACGACATCACCTGCACCCTCAAAACTGTGGATAACGAGTACACATAGATACCCGAAGGTATCAATATCATTTTATAACACATAGACGCCCAAAGGCCTCGAAGTATTCTTTTCAATAATTTGTTCCAAAAATATCTTCACATAGAATCTTAGTTAAGATTCAACAGAAAGATCACTAAGATCCATTCGGGGACCTGATCAGGGTCCAAATCGTACACATGGCTGCAGCTACACATAACTCTATTAGGCATGCCTAACTATCCACTTATTTGATTTGCAGGCTAACTTCACACAATTTAAGTCTATAACTCATTCTGAAATCATCTATTATTCAGAAACACTCTGTATCTTATTTGAACGAAGCGTTAATTCAATGTTACTGGTTATACAAAAATCATTACTTCCATACTCAAACTTTACATTTATCACATAAGCATTCATTACAAAAATAGAGTAGGTCACGGTGGTAACCAATTTCATTGCCACCGTGACATACTAAAGCCTCAAAACAGAATGCAAATCAAAGGTAGGTCATGGTGGTAACCAAACTCATTGCCACCGTGACTACCACCCAAAACAGAATGTAAACCTGAGGTAGGTCACGGTGGTAACCAATTTCATTGCCACCGTGACATACCAAACCTCAAAATAAAATGTAACTCAATTGTAGGTCACGGTGGTAATCAATTCCATTGCCACCGTGACATACCAAACTCCTGGGCAGAATGCAACCCGAACAGACCTCACGGTGGTAACCAAATTGGTTGCCACCGTGACCCATGCCCTGTTGCGATAATCCCCAGCAAAACGACCCCAAAATTGCAACCCAAACACAACCCTTCACTTTATTTGTTCTTCTTCACTTACATCCTAACATACACATCAATTAACCTTCTCAAATCAAACAATTTCAAGTTTCAACTTAAAATTCTCAAAACAATATCTTATTCCCAAAGAATTTCATACAACAAACCCAAACCCTATAATTCATATCTGGAACAATTCACTTCAAATTAACCATATTCACATCTACACATACAAATCCACTCACATAGTTTATCAATTTCACAATAATAATAGTCATCAATATCCATTCAAAACACAAATCATACAAACGTTCCCAAACCTGGTTTCCTGTGCTCCTAGTCGTGAGCTCCGCTTCCACTCGCTTTTTCTTTTCCTTTAGACGTTCTAGGAAGCTCCTCTGAACCATAAATCAAACACAACTAAGTTTAATTCTAACATTTAACAAATAACTGAAAATTAACCTAAAGAGAAGGAAAAGAAGAATCTATGCTATCACTAACCCAATACTCACCCTTTAAACTTAGAAGAAACAAACCCAGCAATTTAATTACCCAAGGAAGAAGAGAAGAGCAGATATGTGCAAGAAAGGAGAAGGAAAGAAGAAGGAAAGGAACAAGAAAGTGAAATTGGCGTGAGAGAGGGGAAGGCAACGGGAAGAGAAAGAAAACCCAATTGATTACAGCTGTTCTCTCTCTCTCTTAACTTATTAATACATCCTTATCTACCTGCCATGTGTTATTCTCCCATAGGAAGAAATTCCACATGCGTACCCTACTCCCATACTCTTACTTACACACAACTATCCTCACTTACTCACATCCTATTTCCTTATCCTATTCACACACACTAGCACACTCCTCTCCCCACATAACACTTACACAAGCACATACAATTAAATAAATCAACATGCATAAAACATCAAAATATGCATACATAGATACAGACAGGCACATTCAGACTCAGACAGGCTCAAACTACTGGGGTGGTTTTGGGGTGTTACACAATAGGCTGGTCTTTTCTGAGAAGCTTGAACACTGGCTCGCAAATCCTAGATAACTTGGCTATGAATCGACTGATGTACTGCAGTTTTCCCAAAAAACTTCTAACATCTTTCTCCTTCTGTAATGTTGGCATTTCTCTAATTGCCTTGACCTTGTCGGGATCTATTTCAATTCCCCTCTGACTTACTACATGACCAAGCAATTTTTCAAAGGTAACTCAAAAATTGCACTTCTTAGGGTTAAGGTGAAGGTTATACTTATCAATCCTTTGAAAGAACTTCTCCAAGGCTCCAAAGTGACCTTCCCTAGTAGCCGACTTAATCATCATATCATCTACACACACCTCCACTTCCTTGTGAATCAAGTCATCAAGAATCCTAGTGGCCAACCTCTGATAAGTCACGCCTGCATTTTTTAGCCCAAAAGGCATAACTCGATAAGCAAATGTACCACATTCGGTGATGAAGTCTGTGTAACACCCCCCTACCCATACGTAGGCGTACCGATCCTTACGGAGTGAGAAGCTATATGAGTCGGGTGTGTCACCAAACAGATAAAGATACAAAGCACACATTCGTACATAATAAACATACATCATTACGGGGAAATTTAAACTTTCATAAGCATCAGAATGACCCTTCATTACAATAGCAAAATTCATTACAAAAATGTCCTGATCAAAAGCTAGAATAAAATAATTACATATCCCAAAAGTATATAAATGCAGAAGCTTTACAAAATAATGGTATAAAGAGAGTTCTGCTACAAAAGAATCAACATGCTATCAAAATAAAGCCCTAACACTAAACCCTCTGTGTTGGCTTGATTAGCGACGACTCTCCCAAAAGAACACCATCCTCCGCACCTACACGGATAAAACACCGTGCTAAGCAATAAACGCTTAGTGGGGAACACACAACAAAAGAGTGGACGGCCATTCACAATGGTCGCCAATGCCATACACATACAATATGACAAATGCGGATAATGATACCAGCTATATAATCATACTTGCATAATAAAGACATGCATTCAGAAGTTCACATCGACATTCACTTACACTTTAATTATTTCTCATACTCATCATTATACGCATCCGAATACCATATTCTTGTAATTATATCAAAGCAGAACAAAATAAAAAAGAGTACCTGCTGACTCACAATAGTGGATAACGAGTAAAAGCATAGCGTACCTTACGGGCACGAATCGAACGCATAGAGTACCTTATGGGTACGAATCAATCACCATTTTATTTTGGTCGCATTCAAAACATTTTACAAAGGGGACCTTAAACAAGATCCAAAACGCATAAAGGGTTCGCGAGGAACCAAACGGGGACTTGATCGGGGTCCAGACAGAATTGAGGCTGCAGCTAAAGACTCTATTAGGCATGCGTAACTATCCACTAGATTGAATCTCGCAAGTCATGTATAACACAAATCATATTTCAAAGTACAGCATACAATTCATCTGAAGAATCATGGTATTACTCATATAAAAGCATATAAAAGCATAACATGTATCATACAGTAGCATAAGTCCATTAAGAAGAGATACGAAATTCATTTTTAGTTAAAATTGGGCAATTTCAGAAAATAGGCCGAATAGAGGCTCACTATCACGATCGCAACACGAGTCGCGTTCGCGACAGTGACCAATCGCATAAGGTTGGCCGATCACGAGTTATGACTGGCAATCACGACTCGTGACTGGTCTCTTGGTAGGTCACGAATCGTGACTGGCAATCACAACTCGTGACTGGCCTCTTGCCTGGTCACGAGTCGTGACTGGAAATCACAACTCGTGACTGGCAATCACGACTCGTGACTAGTCTCTCCCTACACAGCCGATCAGATCTCCCTCTGTAACACCCCCTTCCCATACGTAGGCGATCCCATCCGAGAAGGAGTGAGATGCCGTATGAGTAAAGGTGCCAACAAGCAAGAACAAAGTAAAACATACATTCATTCAAACATACATTCAGAAAATACAGAATAATTAAAAACTTTACATGCAGAAAGCAAAAGCTGATCATGCATTACTATAATAAACTATTACAATAATGATCTGATCAACTAACTGATACAAAAGAATATTACATATACAAAATATCGATACAAAAGCGGAAGCTGATACATAACTGATACAGAGAGTTCTATACAAAAAGAATTATCACTAATACAAAACTGAGCCCTACACTAATCCCTCCTGTGTTGGCTTGATAACGGCGACTCTCTCTCAAAGCAAAACGCCTTCCGCACCTGCACGGGTAAAAACACCGTGCTAAGCGATAAACGCTTAGTGGGGAAACACACATAAATAATGGACGGCCATTCACAATGGTCGTCAAGGCATAACACATTCACAATGGCAGAATGCAAAGGCTATAACATAATCCATACAAACATGCTCATGTAATAAAGCCATACAATCAGTATTTCATAATCATACTCATTCATAAATAATCCAAAATACAATACATTGCTATACTCATTCAGATAATCCTTTTATAGCCAAATCAGATCAAGCAGTTCAAATAAACATTTAAAGAACACCTGCTGACTCTAGATAGTGGATAACGAGTGTACAGACAGTACTTTCTGGGTACGAGCCAATTACAGACAGTACATTACGGGTACGAACCGATTAAACCATTTTACTTTAACTTTCACAGATATTTTCAAAAGGGACCTTAAACAAGATCCAATACAGAAAAGGGTTCGCGAGGAACCAAACGGGGACCTGATCGGGGTCCAAACAGAACTATGGGCTGCAGCTAACAGACTCAATTAGGCATGCCTAACTATCCACTTACTTGACTCTAGCAGGTTATGCGTCAAACAGATCACATTTCAGAGTACAGAATAGTATTCATCAGAAATTCATGGTATCACGCATATCAAAGCATCAAACAGTAAGACATGCATCATACAACAGTAAAGTCCATTCAAAAGAAAATACCAGATTCATTTCTGAGTTACAAACTAGGAAATTTCAGAAAAACAAGCTGAACGGAGGAACGGGCGAGATTGGCTGGTCACGAGGCGTGACTGGCCTTCCCAACAGGCAGGTCACGCGATGTGACCGAGGGTCACACGACGTGACTTGCTTGTTCCTCGCCGGTCACGTTGCGTGATCTTCGCAAATCACGCAACGCCTTCGCAGGTCACGGCGTGACTGGACGTTACGCCTCGTGACGTGCTACTCCCTCATGCGTGATCTCGCAGATCACGCCTCGTCTTCGCAGGTCGCACGACGTGACCGAAGATCACGTCCCGTGACTTGCTTGTTCTTCAGCTGGTCATGCGACTGGCTTCTCAGCAGGCAGGTCACGGCGTGACCGAGGGTCACGTCTCGTGACTTGCCTTCTTTCGTAGCGAGTCACGCGACAGAGAGAACTTCAACAGTACTTCGTTTTTCCCAGAATTTCCAGAACAAAGAATTCAATCCCAATTTGATTTTAAACCATACAAACCTGTTTTTACCTTCCAGAAATCATCTCAAACAACATAGGCAACAATTATACAACTCAATTCATCAATTAATTAATCAAATCAAATCAAGAACATATGCATTCAAACTTACAAGAACATAAACCCTAGAATTCTACAGTAAATTCAAAATCACATAATTTCACAAATAAACATTCCCAAACCTGGATTCTAAGCTTCTAACACTTAGTCCCACTGCTCCCAGCAACCTCTTTGCCTTTGGGATCGCGTGGAGCCTCAGCTAGAACACAAAAACAGTAATGAACATCAACATGCAACCCTAAATTAAAACTCAACCTAAAGAAGAAGATGAAGAATTACAGCAAGATAAAGACAAGGATATGCACTCACCAAGCTAGGGAATGCCAAGAGAGTTTAACTTCACCAATAAAATCTTGAACCCTCAACACAGTACTTGGGATAAAGAAAAATGAAGAAGAAGAAAATGAGTAAAGAAAGAAACTTAAATCTGTAAGTTCCTTTCCATTCCTTCCTTTTTCTTTTCCTTTTCTTTACCCTAAATAAGTGTCCATTTCTTATTGGTGTAGTTAACCACTCACACTTAAATTCCACATACATCACACACACCTAATGCACTTATAATTAAAGTACCCTACAATGGCATAAACACACACACCCAAGTATTTCTCACTTAATAAACACACTAATGTCATGTATGTACCCCCATAATAATAAAACCCAAAAACATACATTTTACTAAAATACCCTTATGAAATGCTGAACACATGCGAATGCTTACACATACAGACAGACAGGCTCATTCTACTAGGGGGCAAATGGGGTGTGACACCCTCCTTTCTACTCGGCAGTCGACTACTCTATCCCATGAGCAACTGAGCATCCACAGCCGATCGGGGAGGAAAAACTAGGGTCACGAGTGCCGAAATCCACTCTCCCGATCGGAACTTCCCATCTTTTGATCGATAGCCGAGCGTGATGCACTTAAGGCATTTCTGATCGGAAGATGGTAGGCCGATCGAGACTTGGACTGACTGATTTTCTGCATTCACAACTACAGAAACTCTGCAGAAATCCTTAGTTCCTAAACTTGCCCATAACGTTGAAAAACATTTCTTCAAAAATCACTTACCTTAGATCGCTACTTTCCTCGCCACCAGCAATGCACAGACACAACTTTTCACACCCTTAACACAATTAGATCACATTTGAACAAAAGCAAATTCCGATCGCAGCAGCCTAGAAAGTCACAGTAAACCCAAAACACACTAATCCGTTCTTTTGGTTTGAAACTTAAATCAACTAAAATACATTACATTACTTCCAGCATGCATCACAACGATCATCAAATTACCACAAATCATTCAACCACAACATAAACACAAAAATGCAAAAATTCCCAAACCTGTAATCATAGCTTCAATCACTTGGTTCCACTACTCCCAGCCTTCTCTTTCCCCTTGGGTTCTCGAGGAGGCTCAGCTAAACACAACACACCGAGGAACACCCAAAATACAAACCCTAAGTTAAATCTAAACCCAGAAATCAAGAAGAAGATGAACAAAAGGGAAACAAGATAAAAAATTCAATAACTTACCAAAGGGATGCAAGGAGACGATTAATTTCCACCAACAGTAACTTGAATCTAAGCTAGGGTTTCTAAAGAAGATAAAAGGAAGAAGGGGAGTGGGAAAGAGGGGTAACAGGAATGAAGACTAGTTCTACCTCCTTTCCTTTTGATCTTCCTTTTTCCCTAGATAAGTGTCAACTCCCTATTGGTGGAGATTAATCACTCACACGCAAATGACCTACATGCATCACACACAATGATCTCCTAACTAATGCACACCCTACTAATATGTGAATAAAGCACACAACCACAATTCAACTACTCATACCCTAACACTATGTGAGTAATACACTCAAATGCAACCCAACTAATTCACACCCTATTAACATACATGCACCCATATGCTAACAAAACTCTTAAAACATGCATTTCTACCCAAAATACCCTTATAACATGCCAAACACATACCATGCATGCACACACAAATAGGCTCATACTACTAGGGGGCAAACTGGGTGTGATAACTCTCCCCTACTAACAAGAATTTCGTCCTCAAAATTCTCACCTGAACTAAACAAATGCGAATACTGAGCTCTCATCGACTCTTCTGGTTCCCAAGTCGCTTCCTCGACTCCATAATGATTCCATAACACTTTTACTAATGGGATTTGCTTACTCCTCAATTGTCTCACTTCTCGAGCTAGGATGGCTCTCGGTTCCTCATTATAAGAAAAATCTAGTTGTACTTGCACATCTTGAACCGAAAGAACATGTGAAGGATCTGATCTGTACCGACGAAGCATCGAAATATGGAACACATCATGTAACTTCGCCAACTCCATCGGTAAAGCCAATCTATAGGCTACCGGACTAACCTTAGCCAAAATCTCATAAGGACCAATGAAGCGAGGACTAAGTTTGCCTTTCTTACCAAACCGAAGAACTTTCCTCCAAGGCAAAACTTTAAGGAAAACCTTGTCCCCGACCTCAAACTGCACATCTTTCCTCTTCAAGTTTGCATAGGAATTTTGTCGATCTTTAGCCGCTTTCAAATTCCGCTGCACAACTATGATCTTCTCCTCAGTATCCCTGACCAACTCTGGTCCAATCACTGAACTCTCAGATAACTCGGTCCAACAAATCGGAGTCCTACACTGCCGACCATATAAAGCTTCATACGGTGCCATACCGATGCTCGACTGATAGCTATTATTGTAGGCAAACTCCATAAGCGACACATATCTGTCCCAACTACCCGAAAAATCCAAAGCACACGCCCTCAACATATCCTCCAGAATCTGAATGACCCGTTCTGACTGACCATCTGTCTGAGGATGGAATGCCATACTGAAGTTCAACTTGGTACCCAAAGCTCTTTGCAATTCCTTCCAAAACTTTAAAGTGAAACTTGGGTCCCGATCTGATACTATGGATAACGGCACTCCATGCAACCGAACTATCTCATCCACATAGATACTGGCCAATCTATCCATTGGATAGTCCACTCTCACTGGCAAGAAATGAGCTAACTTTGTAAGCCGATCCACTATCACCCAAACTGAATCATGCTTCCTCTGAGTCAAAGGCAAACCAGATACAAAGTCCATGGCTATATCATCCCACTTCCACTTGGGAATGGATAAAAGCGTAAGCAATCCCGAAGGAACTTGATGCTCGACCTTTACTTGCTGACATGTCAAGCACTTGGACACGAATTCCACAATGTCCCTCTTCATACCGGACGACCAATAAAATTGCTTCATGTCCCGATACATCTTCTCACTGCCAGGATGCATAGTAAAAACCGTACTATGCGCCTCACTCAACAGCTGTCTCCTCAACTCCTCATCCTCAGGCACACACAAGCGGTTTTTATACATCAACACTCCATCTAAAACTGAGAAATCTGACTGCTTGCCCGAACTAACCTCTTGCACAATTCGCTGTAGCCTCTCATCATCCCTCAGAGCATCCACAATCCTCTGTCTCAAGGTAGGCTTCACTCTCAACTGAGCAATCAAAGCTCCATCTGAATCAAACCTCCATCTAAACCGTCTCAGGAACAAAGCTGAAACCGACTTCTGACTCAAAGCATCAGCGACTACATTGGCCTTACCCGGATGGTAATCCACTATACAGTCGTAGTCCTTAAACAACTCAAGCCAACGACGCTGTCTCATGTTCAACTCCTTCTGCGTGAGGAAATACTTCAAACTCTTATGGTCCGTAAAAACCCTACAGTTTTCCCCATACAGATAATGGTGCCAAATCTTTAGAGCAAAGATAACAGCTGCTAACTCCAAATCGTTTGTTGGATAATTCCTCTCATGTGGCTTTAACTGACGAGAAGCATAAGCCACAACATTACCTTCTTGCATCTAGACACAACCAAGACCGACACCCAAAGCGTCACTATACATTACAAACTCCTTACCCGAGATGGGTTGAGTAAGTACAGGAGCCTCGACTAACAACTTCTTCAGTCGCTCAAAACAAGCCTGACACTTATCCGACCACTCAAACCTGATGACTTTTCTCAACAATCTTGTCATCAGAGCAGCAATCACTGAAAAACCCTTAACAAACCGACGGTAGTAACCTGCCAAACCAAGAAAACTCCTTACCTCCTGAACATTTCTAGGCGCTTTCCAATCAACTATCGCCTCAATCTTAGCCGGATCAACTTGAATACCCCCGGCCGAAATAACATGACCCAAAAACGACACTTCCCAAAGCCAAAAATCGCACTTACTAAGCTTAGCAAACAACCGATGCTCTCTCAATACTTGCAAAACCAACCGGAGATGTTCCTCATGCTCACTCTCATTCTTGGAATACACCAAGATGTCATCTATAAACACCACTACAAACCGATCTAAGTATGGCCTAAATACTCTGTTCATCAAATCCATGAATGTCGCTGGAGCATTGGGCAAACCAAACGGCATCACAAGGAACTCATAGTGGCCATACCGAGTCCGGAATGCAGTCTTAACCACATCCACATCCTTAACTCGCAACTGATAGTAACCCGACCAAAGATCAATTTTTGAAAAGACACCCGCACCTCGAAGCTGATCAAACAAATCCTCAATCCTAGGTAAAGGATACTTGCTCTTCACTGTGACCTTGTTGATCTGCCTATAGTCGATACACATCCGCAAGGACCCATCCTTCTTCTTAACAAACAAAACAGGAGCTCCCCATGGAGATATGCTAGGTCGAATTAACCCCTTAGCTAATAGCGCTTGTAGTTGAGTTTTGAGTTCTCTCAACTCTACAGGAGCCATCCGATAAGGTGCTTTCGATATGGGAGTGGTACCCGGCATAATCTCTATGGACAACTCAACTTCTCTCTCAGGAGGCAAACCCGGCAATTCACTCGGAAACACATCACTAAACTCCCGCACAACCGGGATGTCCTCAATCTGAACTTGATCCCTCTTGGAATCCAACACAATCGCTAGGAAAGCCTCACAACCCTTCCTAATGAATCTCTTCGCTTGCATTGCTAAAATCACATTGTTCATAGAACTAGCACCCAAACCTTTCACCATCACAGAAGACCGATCTCTATCCCGAAGTACAACTGTCTTCCTATGACAATCAACCATAGCCCGATGCTTACCCAACCAGTCCATACCCAGAATTAGATCAAACTCTCTGAAAGGCAACTCAATCAAATCCGCTGGAAAGACAACTCCCAAAACCAACAAAGGACAATTCCTATAGACTCTACTCGCATCGACACTATGCCCTAATGGACTGGTCACACATATCTCATAATCTAGCTGATCTACCACATGCAACCTATCAACAATCTTATCCGTGCACAAGTATGAGTGTGTGGAACCAGGGTCGATTAGAGCATACAATTCAGTGTCATTGAGTAGGAACTTACCAACAATAACATCGGGCACATCCTATTCCTCTCTGGCCCTCACAGCATAGGCTCTAGCTGCAACTAGCAACTGACGCTCAACAAACTCTGATGCAGCTCCCTCTCTAGGTCGACCGCCTCGACCTCTACCTCGGCCTCTACCGCAAGTGGCCTGCGTGGCATTCGAACCAACTCTACTGACCTCCCTCCGATCACCCGAAGCTTCATAAGATCTCGGACAGTTGGCCAAAAAGTGGTCGGTGCTCACCCCTGTGCAGCTTGCCACAGTGTTGTTGTGCTGGATGAGTTTCCCTTTTTGCATGTACGTGTGGTTTGAACTCCCGTTTCCTTTGGTGACCCTAAGCTTTATATCTGTTAATTTATGAATTATATGAATGCGAACCCATGACATGAATATGTCTATATGTATGCAAATATGTACATATGTAATATGGAATGAATTGAATGGATTATGCATAACCTGCTAGAGTCAGTTCAGTGGATAGTTAAGCATGCCTAATAGAGTCTTTAGCTGCAGCCTCCGTTCAGTTTGGGCCCCGATCAGGTCCCGTTTGGTTCCTCGTGAACCCTCTAATGTGTTTGGATCTTGTTTAAGGTCCCTTAATAAAATATTTTGTAAATGAAAAAGTAATTGGCAATCGATTCGTACCCATAAGGTACTGTCCGTAATCGGCTCGTACCCGTAAAGTACTGTCTGTTCACTCGTTATCCACTACCTCGGGTCAGCAGGTGCTTTAGTGCTTTAATGCTTTGAACTATTTTGATTATTATGAGAATGTATTTATCCGAATATGATTCCTGTTGTGATATTCTGAAGACAGTTATGTTATATCAAATGTATGACTCAATATGCTTGTATGATCATAATCTTATCTAATGTGAAATTTTAATTATGCCATCTGTATGCGTTTCGCTTGACGACCATTGTGAATGGCCGTCCTTTTCATATGTGAGTTTCCCCACTAAGCGTTTATCGCTTAGCACGGTGTGTTTACCCGTGCAGGTGCGGAAGGAGTTGCCTTGGGAGAGTCGTCGCAGCCGGGCCAACACAGCTGGGTTTTAGTGTAGGACTTAAATTTTGTATTCTGATGATTCTTTTGGTATAGAACTCTCTTCTGATCATTTTGTAATAGCTTCCGCATATGTATAAGTACTTTTTAGAATTGTAATTATCTTTTATACCTTTGGGTTGATCAAGCAGTAATGTAATGTTTTCCATTATATTAATGCCTGATCAGCTTCTTTTATGAATGGTTTTGTAAAGATTTTAATTATCCTGTATTTCGGTATATATGTATGTATGTATATCCTGTTCTGCGTGGTGGCACCTTTACCCATACGGCATCTCACTCCTTACCGGATAGGTTCGCCTACGTATGAGTAGGGGGTGTTACATTTCCATTACCCGATTTCTCCACCGAGTAAGATACTCGTGGAATGGCTCATTAAGCTTCTATTGAAGTAGCTCCAAATCTTTCAATGTAACCTCCATTCGGGTGCTATAGTCATACTGCTTAAGGAACTCTTCAATTAATAGGTCCCAATCTTCTCTCGCCCTCCTATCCAGACCATGACACCAGTCTATAGCAGGCCCCGTCAAGCTAAGGCAGAAGTATTAGACCTTCTATCTCTTGATGAGCATAGCCCCTTTCATCTCGAGTGTGTACTGCTTGATATGAGCAGGCAGATCTGAGGTGCCATCGAATTTGGGCAGATCGGGCATCTTAAACCTCTGAGGAAGCATCTCCTCGTCATCCAAATCCCTATCTTTGGGGCTTATCCCCTTCCCAACAGACAATAAACAGGCCATCGCCTCGACTCTCTCTTCTATCTTTCTTAAGGTAGCACCTTTTTTAGGAGATCTGGCTCTGACTGACATAGATTCCTCAGGTTCATCCTCTACAAAATCCTCTTCAGGCCCGTGCTTCCCAATTCTCCTAGTCTCAACATTCGAAAATGATCTAGGCTCAACAGTAGGAGGTGGTTCCATAACTGCTAGCAGAGGTGCCTCCCTGATAGGAACCTGTTCGGCTTATCCCCCGACAGGAGCGACAGGTTGTTGGCCCGCTAGCGGTAGTAGAGCAGCAGTTAGGTTGCCCATCATAGCCATCATTCTACGTTCAAACTCGTCAAATATGCGCTCCATTTCTTGGACCTTCCAGTCCATCTCTTGGGTGGTGTTCGACTCTGGGTTAGCCATATCCAGTGGCGCGCGATTTTCCTCTTTTTTTTTCTACAAAACACAAAAAATTAAAAACTCACTTTTTTTTACCCCAAAATAATTTTTAAAATATTTTTAAAATACACTTTTACTTATTCCTAACAAATCAAAACGACAAGGAAATCATCACTTCCAACTTTCATTCTTTTTGCCAATAAATCGGCACACTTAATTTCATCATTGGGTAATCCTGATCAAGGCTGCTCGGGACCCGGTGTCTACATAAATATGATCTAACCTTTGGGGTCTTAAACCAGAGAAGTTGTTCGGAACTTCACTCTTATTAATGCCTTAAGTTAAGTTTAAAAATGTGTTTTTAAAAAAACAAAATTCCATCTCTCATCTCACGTGGTCGTGCAATAAATTTAAAACGCATTGCAATCATATTGGAAAACAGTAAAGAAAGCGATTAAAAAGGCGGTAAATAAATTATATGTGAAAAATATGGGACAAAACAATCCCTAAAATAAAGAAAACATGAAAGAATAAAATTGCCCTAAAATTAATTACAAGGGCCAAAAATAAATAAATGAATACTACAAAAAGAATAAATAAAATACATCATACATAAATCAAGACATTTATTGGGATTTAGGAATATTGGTTCCCTTTTATTGACTTAGAAAATTGGAGAACCATATTTTGGGTATTTATTGAGAAAATCGGGATGAGTGATTCCATTTTATGAAAATTAATTCTCCATTTGAAGTGAGATTTTATTGGTTAAAATAGGACATTGGTCCATTTTATTAGGAAAAAACCCAATTTATTAATAAAAATCTTTTTGGTGATTTTTTATTCAAGCGTGCATAAAAATAATTAATTTTACATAAAAATACACAAATATGGCAAATAAATCGAAGAAAAGAAAATGCGGAGTTTAAAATACGCAAACTGAGATTCTAAAGGTCTATAATTTCGTGATCCACCGGTTCACTCGAAAATGTCACTCACGGTGAAAACAAATAATTTTTGAGGCAATAAAAAAATGAGAAAATTAAAATGATAATAAATTGAATCATACAAATAATATAATATAAACAAGCCATTAATTGAATAATCTAACAATCAATTAAACTAATTAAATATATACAATCAATTAAATCAATTGAATATAAACAATTAATTAAATAGAAATAATCAATAGTTAAATTAAGAATACAGGTTGAATAAACATTGAAAATTAGTCAAATAAATAATAACAAGTCAGAATCAAATAGAAACAAAAAAAAAATATTATTAATTAGTTTATAAACCATGTTCATGCATCATGTAGATAAATTAATTTAAGTTAATGTTATTCATGACAAACACATTAATGTACACATAAATAAATAATGGCAACCCACAGATTAATTACAACAAGCAATTAAAAAATAATTTAATAACTAGATTAATTAAGTTAACTATTGATAATAAATTGCAACACGCAGGGAACCAATGAACAGTAGCAATATTAAAGAACAAATTGGTGAATAGAATAATAATAACCACAGTGAAAAGCTTGTGAAGGGCTTTAACAATATACAATAGTATGATCAATAGTAAACATTAATGGATGAATAATAGAATATAAACAGATTGATAACAATTAATAATCATAAACGGCAAAACAACAACCTAACAATACACAATAACAAATACATTAATAATACAACAACAATATACATGTCAATCACAATAAACAGACTTAAGTTTATGTCAAGTATAACAAAAAATAATAAATATATATACAATATATAGATTAACAAAATCCAACAACAAGAAGTATATGCATTACATACAATGGAGGGAACAAAATCAAACAACAATATACACAGTATATAGATTAACAAAATCAAACAATAATATATACAGTATAAACAACGGATGAAAACTGATTAGCAAAGCAGAAATAAGAAGGGATGGGAAAGCGAAGGAACTGATTCAGTCCAGTATTTACCCTTAGATATGACTTTTGATTGCAAATGAAGAAAAGTTTATCTCCCTATCGATTTGCTTGAAAAGAAAATTAAAATCACTGTTTTAAAATTATTTGTAGAAAATCTAATGGTGAGAATTGAGCTTTAAGCACAAATAATCGATTTACTTGGCTCAAGAATAATCTCCAGAATATTTTTTAGAAAAGAAAGAAAAACTGTTTTGCTCTCAAGAACTCTCTTTTTCTTTCTGGGTTTTCTTCGGCGATTCCAAAAAAACCCCCCCTCTTATCTGTTCTATTTTTTCTTTTTCTACCCTTCCTCAAAAATTTGGTTTGTCAAACCCCTCTTTTTCTTGTTAAAAAACCCCTAATTACCCTTTAAAAATTGAAAAGGTAGCCTAAATTTTACACCGAAAACATCAGAAAATCAGAAAAAAAAAATAGGCCAAAAATGGAAAAAAAACAGGCGTACTGGCAAAGATGGTCACATACGGCGTGCGGCCCCATGTAGGGGCTGCATGTCGCCTGTACGACATGCAGCCCTGTGCAGGAGGGCCACATGCCGCTCCCGCGACATGCCCCCCGCGGGCCGCACGCTGTGCAGGCACCGCGCCTCGCGCAGGTGCCGCGGCTCATGAGCACGGCCCACCCATGCGCTGCCGGTAGGAGCCACCCCCGCACGCCGCGTAGATCGCGCCGAAAAACCGCACATAAAGCAAAAAAACAAAAATAAAAATAAATATAAAATAAAATAAAATAATAAAAATAATAATATAAATAAAATATATATATAATTTTTTTTTCTCTCTTATTTTTAGAAAAAGGCTTCGATAAGAAAATCGCCACTTCTATGCGAACAAGTATCATTTTTATCATTGAGTAACCTTGGTCTGAGCTACCTCAGGACCCGGTATCTACACTCGGGTTCTTTGGGGAATGTGATTCTGCCATGCAAGCTAAGAGGTTTATGAGGAAGGGTTGTGAAGCATTTTTAGCAGTCGTGTTGGACTCTAAGCGCAGTCAAGTAAAGAATGAGGATATCCCAGTGGTTAGGGAGTTCAAGGATGTGTTCCCTAGTGAGTTACCTGTGTTACCTCTGGAGAGAGAAGTGGAGTTGTCCATAGAGATAGTGCTGGGTACTGCTCCCGTTTTTAAAGCACCTTATCGAATGGCTCCTATAGAATTGAGAGAACTTAAAACTCAAATTTAATAGCTATTGGACAGAGGCTTTATTAGACCCAGCATATCTCCATGGGGAACCCCAGTGTTGTTTGTAAAGAAGAAGGACAGTACGTTTAGGATGTGCATCGATTACCGCCAAATTAATAAGGTTACTGTGAAAATAAGTACCTATTACCTAGGTTTGACGATTTGTTTGATCAGCTTAGAGGTGCGAGTATCTTTTCTAGGATTGATCTTTGGTTTGGATATTATCAGTTTCAGGTTAAGGATGCTGTAGACACCGGGTCCCGAGACAGCCTAGATCAGGATTACCCAATGATAAAATTAAGTGTGCCTATTTATAGGCAAAAATGAAAGCTGAAAATGATGATTTCCTTGTCAAATTGATTTATTAGAAATAAATAAAAATGTATTTTAAAAAAATATTTTAAATGTTTTAAAAATTAATTTTGGGACAAAAAGGGTATATTTTGAAATTATTGTGTTTTAGGAAAAATTTTAAAAAAAAATATCACAAGTGTCGGGCTGCGGCAGCGTGCTGGGCGCGCGCCCTGCTCTCGCCGATGCCCCCTGACGCCCCATTTCGCCCGTTTTTGCTGTTTTCTGATTTTTGGTCTAAAAATTGATTTTTTCTTCATTTTTTTGTGTAATTTAATGTTAAAACCTTTTATTTTCCAAACCCTTCAAATTCATGAGTTTTTTTGTGATTATTGCAATTAAATTTATTTAATTCAATTTAATAAAAATCTAATTTTCTTTGGGTTTTTTTTATGTATAAAAAGGGATTTTTAGTAAGGATTTTGGGGGGATTTTTCTTAAGAAAAATACACTTTCTCTTCTTCATCTTCTTCTTCTTCTTATTTTTTTCTTCTTCAAGAAAAATTCTCCAAGTATTCTAATCTGATTTTTTAAGTTAATTTTTGAGACAAATAAATCAATTATTTGTTGTGAATTTTTCTTTACTTCTTGATTTTCATAATTTTTCCTTGAGACAAATAAATCAATTATTTGTTCTTGAGATAAAATTTCATTATATATTTATTTTATTAAATCAAAACAAGGAATTATCATCCAACTTCGTTCATCACATCAAATTTAAGGGTAAACATTCTTGGCTCAACTTTTAATTTTTAATTTATTTTTGTTTAAAATTAGTTAGCTATCATGTAAATTCTTTTAGATCTATTATTTATTTCTTAATCTTTTATTTAATTGTTCATATCATTATTTTTTATTTCTTAATCTTTTATTTAATTGTTCATATCATTATTTCTTATTCTTAATCTTTTATTATTATTTCTTATTCTTAATCTTTTATTTAATTGTTCATATTATTATTTCTTATTCTTATTTAATTATTCATGTTCATATTCTTGTCATTATTTTTGTTCATATATTATTATTATCATTAGTATTATTATTATCATCATTATTATTATAATTTACTATTTTTATTTTATTATTCTTATTCTTATTCTTATTCTTATTCTTATTATTATTATTATTATTATTATTTTTATTATTATTATTATTATTATTATTATTATTATTATTTGTCATTATTATTATCATTATTATTTTTATTAGTTTTGTTTCTTATTATAATTTATTATTTTTGTCATCATCATTATTATTTACATGTTTTCATGCATGTTAAATTTTATTGTTTTTTATGCATGTTAAATTGTTCATGTGTTAAGTTATATTTTATTATGCCATCTAATTAATTTGTCATACATTATGCATGTTGTTCTATTTTAATTCATTTTTTACATGTCACATGTTTAATTCATTTTTTTATTACTAACATCATCTTTTATTTGTTGATTTATTTCAATAATTATTTTTATGTATGAGCCTTTTCAATGGCAAGTGGGAACCCATGGAAGTTTGAAGACACCATTTTGGTGGAGTTTTAGCATTTTTAGTATTATTTTTTCTTTATTTGCTTTTATTATTTAATATGTAATTTATAATAAGTTTGTTTATTTTCATGCACATTAATTAAGAATTCACATAAAATTTTATATTAATAAATTGGGATTTTTTGTAACAAAATGGAACCAATGTCCTAGTTTTTTCATCCAAACAAATTGTCACTTCAAAATTATTTTCTTTAATTATGCATGCGAGGACCAATGTCCTCACTCTTAATAAATAACCCGTTTTATGCATGATTTACACTTATTTTACAATGGGGGTTGTATTCCGCCCCTAGTTTTGTTGTAATTTATTTTTATGTACTTTATTTTAATTATGCTTTCATTTACCGCCTTCCTTGGATGACCAACTTGCGCTCTGATTATTGCATCAAAACGTATGAGAAAAGGGATGAAAACTTAAATTCAAAACTCAATTTTAACTTAATCAAGGTACGAATAAATGAGAAGTCCCGAACCATCTCTGGTCTTTGGGCTCAACGAGGCGAGAGGACCATTTCAATGTTCCATTGGAATGGGACTTCCAAGACACCTCTTGTGTCCCATAAAAAGGCTTTAACTTGAATAGTCCTAGGCTCCACGAGGCGAGAGGGTCATCCTAATGTTCTATTAGGATGGGATCTCCAAAACCCCTCTGGCTTGCCCAAAATGGACATAGCAGCACTGTCTTAGGCTCACTGAAGCTAGACGAACTTTTTCAATTTTCTATTGGGTGGCGACTCCATGAAACATCCTTCTTGCCAAAAATAGACGCCCTTGTAATTTCTTACAAGTTTTATGAACCTCTCCCGAAAGCCCTAAGAGAGGGGCTCCGAGGCGTCCTGCGGGGTTCGACGCGCGTCACAGTGGCGACTCCACTGGGGACATAAGAGACTTCGATTCGAAAGTACCTTGTTAAAATTTATAATTGAGTTTTAATTTAAAAATTTTATCCCTTTTCGAATTTGCATTGCATCCATGCTAGAGACTTAGAATTATGCTAGTTTGGTCCCTATTTTTAACCCCGGTGCATTCCCAAAGCATGACCTTACGTTCACTCAATGTGGGGAAGTGTTAGGGATAATCACTAGCCCAAGCCTCGTACCTTATGGTATATCAAATGGTGACCCGATCGGTCGTTACGCTCATGATGAGCTAGACCCGTCGATAGGCACCATGCTTGGGTAGCCCTAAAGTATCATCACCCTTGACCAAAGCTCATGTAATGGCAATAGATACTTCCCCTAGGTGATATGCTCCTCAATACAATCCTTGCTATGTGGGCCATTATTTATTAAACAAAATCAACCAAATTAAATGGTTTTTTTATCAAAGGCTTTCATGCCCCGGTGAGCCCATCCTAATATGGTTGAAATGTTTGAATACATAAAGGCCAAAACCCATACGTATGTACAATAGGCAAGAGATGTTATGCTGCCGGCTTTTCACCGTGCACCATACGCGTTCAATGGGTTTCCCGCTGACCCATGGACCAAGCCCACCTAGGAAAGAGACCACATTACCTCGTGTATAGGAGTAATAAGGTTGGAAGGATCTATCTGCTTGTATGTGATTGTCCATGCTGCATCAATATAATCATGCATTGTATATATCATTCATGCATCATTTTAACAATTCAAATCTTTTCAGCCATCATAGATTCACTTAAGTGGACAAGGGGTTCTGACGGTCGGCTGGTGAGGATAGATCTGCCTCTTGGATTGACAGAATTAGTGTCTGACTGGAATTCTGAGCCACCCTCAACGACCAGAGAGTCATCCATGGCAGAAGAGACCGGAGCCTTAACAACTCAAGACCTAGCTAGGAGGCTAGAGGATTTTGAGTGAAGAGTGTTGGAAATGATGGGAGTTATGGCTGATAGGATTGCCCATCCTCCTGATCCACAACCACCAGCTGATCCACATCCACCTATTGCTCCACAGCCCCCGATGGTTCATGCTGGGGGGCAAGTTGAACCACCTACTGGCAGAGAAGCCCCCGTTGTAGTTAATGCTCCCCGCCAGCTTATTAATAAACATATGGCTGCTGTGCCTGCTGAGCCAAGAAGGGCAATAATCCCCAATCCTAATGATGATTTTGTGATGGAGGAGGAAGATGAAGAGGCAGTAGCACCTCAATTTATGGGGGCTAGAGCACCCAGGGCAGAAGATGAGGTGATGAGAGGGTTGAGGCAACAAATTGAAACAATTACCCGCATGCTATCAGCTGAAAATGGGATCAACCCTGAAGACAGAGATTTAGGGGATGAAGAGCTGTTACCCCAAAGGTTCAAAATGCCTGAGCTGCCGAAGTTTGATGGTACTTCAGATCCATACGCACATATTAACCAGTATACCCTGGTGATGAAAGGCACAGTGTTGACCAAAAAACAGAAGATAGATTATTTCTGCCTTAGTCTGGTTGGTCCGGCTGTGGACTGGTACCATGGATTAGACAGGAGGTCTAAAGAGGATTGGGACCTTTTAACTGAGGAGCTCATGAAGCAGTATGACTGCAGCACTAGGATGGAGGTTACCTTAAAGGACCTTGAGCTTTTACAGCAGAAGAATGATGAGTCGTTCCATGAGTACCTTACAAGATGGAGAAATAGGGTCATGGAGATGAAGAGAAAGCCTGACACTGCTGATCAAATCAGGCTATTTATCAGGAACTCTTGCCCTTACTTGAGAGATCTGCTCAGCTTTAAAGGGCTCAGAGACTAGGAGTCCCTTAAGGACATTGTGGTACTTTAGGTACTTGTTAGTTATCATTGATAGAGGGGCAATCATTGAATATTTTATGCATGGGATGGGCTAATATGCATTGTCATTACATGATGCACATTTGCATAATACTGCATACATGAAATATCATACATTCATTGTATCAGCATCACGCGATCATTTATGACAAACACCAAGTTTTATGCATATGCCCCAATTGAAAGAAAACTGGCTTGGAATATAGTAAGTGCATGGAAGTGAGGTAGATGTGCCTATAGAAAGATAGTATAAAATTAGAAGTAATAAGTGGTTAAGTGATTGGATTGAATACATATACATGCTAATAGAGGAAAAATGTTTCAATGATGTATTGTTAGACTAGGATATCCTAGTGAATAATCCATTGGGTTATAGTGTAATGGTGAACAAAGTATACAGAGATTGTCCTATTAGTGCTAAGAGTTTTGATTTCCTGACTAATCTTTTTGAACTCCCTTTCCGTGATTTTGATGTTATTTTGGGGATGGACTGGCAATTCGCCCACCAACTGACTGTTGATTGTAAACGGAAGAGAGTTACTCTTAAAGCTTCTGATGTTTAAGAAATCACTATTCTGGGTGAGAGAATAAATTTTTCTCTCTTATGTTATCTCTGCTACTGCGCTAAGAGGCTTATAAGGAAAAGATGTATTGCATATCTATGTGATGCAGTGAAAATTAAGAAAGAAGAGCCTAAGGTGACAGATGTGCCTATAGTGCTTGAATTTATTGATGTGTTCCCTAAAGAACTTCCAGACTTACCATCTAACAGGGAAGTTGATCTTACCATTGATGAAATTCTAGTGTATTATAGGACTCCAGAAGAATATGACAAGCATCTTCGGATTGTTCTTTAGACATTGAGAGAAAAGCAACTTTATGCAAAGTTTAGCAAGCATGATTTGTGATTGAATGAAGTATCTTTCTTGGGTCATGTGGTGTCAATTAAAGGTATTAAATTGGATTCCAAGAAGATTGAAGTAATTTGGCAGTGGACACCAAAAAGTGTGACAGAAATCAGGAGTTTCTTGGGTGTGGCATGATACTACAGAAGAAAATGTAAAGGGTTTTTCCACTATAGCAATGCCAATCACTTGACTATTATATAAATAGGTTAAGTTTGAGTGGACATATAAGCATCAAGAAAGCTTTGAGAAGTGTAAGAGTTTGAAATATCTGCTTACTCAAAAGGAACTCAATTTGAGACAGAGGCGCTGGTTAGAGTTGATTAATGATTATGATTGTTTCCTAGCCTATCACCCAGGAAAAGTAAATGTTGTTGCTGATACCCTTAGTAGAAAGTTTATGACAGCCTTTCGGCCAATGAAAGTCAGTTTGGGCATGGCACAAGATGGGGCAATTATAGATGAAATGTAAGTGAAGCTTAATTTTCATTAGGCTCAGATAGTAGCCTTTATTATAAGAAAAGGTTATGTGTGTCTGACCAAGTAGAATTAAAAAAGAATATTCTCACAAAAGCCCATCATAGCAGTTATGCGATGTATCCTGGTGATATCAGGATGTACCAGGACTTTTAAGAGCACTATTGGTGGTCTGGTCTATAGCGTGATATAACCGAGTTTGTAAGTACTTGATTTATCAGCAAGTGAAAGTGGAGTATCAGGTTCCATCGGGTTTTGATTCAACTTATCTCGATACCAGAGTGGAAATAGGATTGGGTTATTATGGATTTTGTGATGGGATTTTCACTTACCAGAAGGGAGTATGATACTATCTAGTTAGTGATTGACAGACTCACTAAGTCAGCTCATTTCTTGCCGGTGAGGATGGACTATCCTTTGGTTAGATTGGCAGAGATTTATATTAACGAAATAGTGAGCTTTCATGGAATACAATCTTCCATTATTTCTGACAGAGATCCGAGATTTACTTCTCAATTTTGGAAGGAAGTGTAGAACTCCTTTATATTGAACATAATTGAGTGAGAAGAAGCTTATAAGGTCAAATTCAGTCAGAAAAAATTGAAAAAAAAGGTTTGGGCAATCAACGATAGATTGAAAGAGGCAATGGACCTTTAGAAGGTCTCGAGATTTCGTAAAAAAAAAATACTTGAGTCCAAGATTTTGGACCCTCGTGAGATTTTTTAGTGATGGGGATTCGTAGTTTTTCAACTCAAGTAAAATTTCGAGGACAAAATTTTCTTAAGTGGGGGAGAATTGTAATAGACCAAATTTCGGGTTAGATGTGAATAGTATTTTTTGGTATTGGTCAGCATACCCGAGTATTAAATACACGCATGGACGAAAGATATTTTATTTGACCATTATAAAATATTAGTTATAAGTAGTCCGAGGGTGAAATTTGAAGTGAATTTGAGTTCAAATAGGTCTCCAAATGCTAAAATTGAGAAATAGTCCTTTTCGGTTTAAATAGTAATCGGGTTCGACCAAATTTGACCGAACCTTTAAAAATAGTTATTGATCTCTAAAAATTTATCTAAAGGTATGGATAGACTCTGAATGATGTATATAATTTATTGGAAGTAAAAAGGAATTTTTACGGTAACACCGAAAATTGAGCTATCAGACTGATTTAAGTGAACTGGACTAAAAATGGACTCCGATTTGGCTAAAATTTTAAATGTAGCCTATTCAATATATGTTTGAATATTGGCATTACTTTTGGGAGAATTTGAGCTCAAGAAGATAGAAAATTAATTTAATTTTGCAAATTTGGCCATAAAAGTGGTTTGGGCTTCGGATTGGTTGACCCAACTTGGTTGGACCTTAAACCAACCCAAAAACCCACTATATAAGCCTAATAATCTGTCTCTTAACCCAGAATTTTAGTTCAGTCCTATTCTCCTCCTCTCCCTTAAGAACCGAAGCTCTTTTCTTCCCTTTTCCAACAAAATTTCTTTTTCTTCTTCCAATTTTTTCCATACATCTAAGCATTTCAAGTGTTATTAGCCCCCAATGAAGGTTATGGCAGCCCTAATTTCTGAATTTGGTGAAGATTTGAGAGAAATCAAAAAGTTAGGTTTTTGGGCAATTTGAAGTTAAGTGAAATTAATGGTTTCTAGTTGGTTTATATAGTTCTAATAGTTTGTATTTAGTTATTTTAATGGTTTAATTGAGTTCTTGAAGTGAGGTTTTATTGGGTTTTCCTTGTGGGTGTTGCTAAGATGATGGTTTTAAGGTGAAGAAGGTGATTCTTCTAAGTCAAAAAAGAAAGAAAAGGAGGTTTAATGGAGGAGAAAGAGTCTAAAGGTATGTGGTTACAAATTCTTTAGATTTTCATTGAATTTATTTGAATTTAGAGTAATGAAATTTGGAAATTATTGTGTTAATAAATAATTATTAATAGATTGAATATTTTGAAGTGTTTGTATATTTTTTATGTTGATTTGGATTGAATTTGATGAATTGATGGTGTCAAATTAATTGATTATAAGGTTATTAAATTTTCTAGTGCAATTCTGCCTAAGGGGTTGACTGATCTTTGGTAACTCTTTTGGATATAGGTAGAGTTTAAGAACTCCAAATTGAGTGATTCTAGTTCCTTTAGAACCGTGACATCCATACCTACAAAAGTCCTAGAAATGTCCATGAGCTAATTCCTGCTCTAAGATCCTTAAATGTGGCAAAAATAGAAGGCTTTTTATTTTTAACATCTTGGGGATCATTTGTTAAGAAGATAATGTTAGCTAAAAATGGTGTTTTCATATTGGTGTCAGTGATTCAAGTTAAGGTTAATGGTTTGTTTCCCTAAATCCTATTTTGAATGAAGTGTGTATTTTCTTCCTGAATCAAACCTAAACCTCAATTGGTGTTTTATTTAAAATTGAATGCGTATAATTGCTAATTAAGTGATAATATAATTTAATATATGTTTAAATGATGGAAAATAAATTTTGATGAAAAAATTTTATAAATGGCCGAAATTGAATTTGTAATTGTCTTAATGAATAATGTGGTTATTTGTGAGTTATAAGCCATTATATATTTATAGATATGATTTTAAGTGTAATTTGATTTAATTGGTTTTGTTTGAATTTATTTAAGAATTTTATAGTGAAATAATGTATTATGTACATTTTGATATAATTGATGTTAAGGTGAGATTTTAGTATATTTAATACTAAAAATTGGATAATTAGTTAAATGAAAATTTATTTGAATTAAATTGAATAATTTATGGTAAATTATGCTATTATGGGAATTGTAGATTTTATTTGAATTAAAATGAAAAGATAAAACATGGGTAATGATGATATGATGTGGCCGAATGGTATATGTATGTGAAAGACATGATTTTGATGTGTTTTGATATGTAATAATGGCATGGCTATGTTATGTGACATGTAAATCACGTAAATAAATGTTAAAGGTGATGAGAAGAATTAATGATGGAAAATTTATGTCATGGCCAAATGGGTTACATGTATGTATCCATGTGTGTTGTGATGATTTAATGTGTTTTATGGCATCAAATGGCAATGATTGAAAATGGAATGTATAATCCATGATTTGGATGGAAAAGCATGGAATAGTGATGAAATTCCATTAAAAGTTTGATTGGTAATTTAAAAATATGGAAAATGAAATAATGATGCCCTATGTAGTAATCTGATAGTCAAGTCTAGTTCAGGATATGTTGGCTAGCCATAGGGACATATGACCGCGGGTGTGAGCATGATGTCTCACTTATTGTAGGCCAATGACGGTCCTACCTCATTGTATTGAAATGTTTTAAAGTCAAATAAAATATTTTGGAATGTATTTTAAGATAGGGGTGGTCCCTCGGGGTCCCTTTGGTATGTTTGTGAGCCTTTGGGGTTCACGTCTCGTTTGTCCCGATCATAAATGTCTGCCAGTTTTATACAGGGGCAAAATGGTAAAAAGGAGCTTAAAATGGTTAATAATAAATAGTGATGGTAAATTTGTAACTAAATGAAATTTCTAATATAATCAATTGATTGACTATATTGCAATTTGCCTCAAGAGAGATTTATTGATTGATTATGTTGTAATTTTACTTATAATTTAGTTTTTAAGTAATGTGAGTTGATATATGGAACATAATGATCAAATGTTTATAATGAGCCAGAATATTGTAAATATTTATATTATTATGTTTTTATACATAATTGAATAAAAGCGACAAATGTTATTGATAGTTAATGTTTGGTTTAATATGTTATTTGGTAGTGACTTATGGATTAAATAGTATTTTAGTATTATATGTCCTTTAGGAGGACAAAATTGTAATTGCATGCTAAGTAATGAATTCAAGTGCTATGATGCTTATTAGTAGCATTTTTCTAAATACATGCATTTGAATGACAAAATGGAATAAGTGTAACTTAGGGACTAAACTGTAATTTGTCTCTAATAAGGATTTTTGATGGGTTACATTGTAGGTTAACTTATGGTACGGCTTATATTAGATTTTATATTTAAATGTTTAAATGAGAAATTATATTGTAATATAGGTTATTATGTTTTATATGCATATTTTACTTGTTGTATGCATAAATTGTTTAATGGAAATTTTTAGAATTGTAACCACCACTGAGCGTATTTAAGCTCAGCATGTAGTGTTTTATGACTACATGTAGGTTGATAAGTGATGTGTTGGAGTAAGCACGCCTTGCTTTTGGAAGCAAGCCAAGTAAAGATTACTCTTTTGTATAGACATGTTTTGGTAGGGTTTTAGAATCCTATACATGTATATTTTTGGATTTTAGGCTTGTTATGGCATGTATATGAATACTCTATATTATTGGAATCGTTAGATTTAATGATGGAAATTTGGATATTAAGTTATAATTGTTGTGCCCTTGAGTTGGGCTGTGTTATTGCTTGAATTGTAGGTTTCTGGTTAGCTAAGTTTTGGTCATTATGCTGCCAGATTTTGACCAAATGAATAGTAAATAAGATAGTTTTAAGTTAATCGGCAAGCTTTTAACTTGGCAAATAAAAGAATGTTTTTAATTGGTTATTTTAGTTAAATAAAGTGATATTTAACTATGTAAGCTTGGATTTATAAATGCATTAGGCTAAGAAAGTTTTAAAAAAAAAATTACTCGCATCTTGAGCTGCGATATAAGTATGTACTATTGCATTATTGGAGTTTAGCTCGTATGTAATACGTACGTATAGTATAAGTGTAGAGAGGGTGTTACAATGGCAGCATCATGAAGTTAAGGAAGTGACTTGGGAACCAGAGACAGTGATGAGGTCTTAGTACCCTCAGTTGTTCTGTTCAAGTGAGAATTTTGAGGATGAAATTCTTGTTAGCAGGGGAGAGTTGTAACACCCCGTTTTCCACCCTAATAGTTTGAGCCATATTGTATGCAAGTGTGTCTGTGTGTTTTTGGCATGTGTTAATTAATTTGAGTTTTAGGCATGTTTATTGGGTTTGTTAGAGTGTGAGTGTATGTAGGGAGTTAGTATGTGTAGTAGTGTGGTTAGACTTGGGTGTTGTGTAGAGTATGGTTGTAGGGTGTGAGTGGTCAAATTCCACCAATGGTAAGCTGACAAGTGGCAAGGGATTTAGAAGGGGTATAAATAGCAAAGAGAGAGAAAGAGAAAGTAGCATTTAGCTGCCTTGCTCTCCCGTTCTCTTTCCCATGCCATTTTTTCCCCTCTTCTTCTTCTTTACCTTGTTTCATCTTGATTCATCTACATTTGGCTGAGATCTTCGTGGAAATTGATCAACTCAAGTGTTAATTGGTAAGTTTTAGTTGGGTTTTTCTTCTTCCTCCTCTTTTCCTTGATTTTTCTTAGTGTGTGTTTTGAGTTAGGGTTTTTGATTATTGTGTGATTTTGGGTGTTCTTGATCAAAGGTGCCTCTTAGAGATCCCAAGGGTGAGGAGAAGGCTAGTGGAAGTGGTGCTCTTTTATTTGGAGCAAAGGATTTTAAGGTTTGGGATTTTTGTAGATTAGATGCATTTTATGATTTTGTGTCTTGATTTGATTTTCTGGAAATTTATGGAGTTAAAGTTGTTTGGGTATGTTTAAATGTATGGGTTTTGACTAATTTGTGTTGAGATTCCTTGAATGTGGTATATTAGATCAAAATATGCTTTGGATTGAAATTTTGAAGTCAAATTTGATGGTTGTTAAATTGGAGAATTTGATTATGTTATTTCTTGATTTAAGTGTGATTATTGCTATAAAAGTTTGATTTTGGGTTGTTTATGATGATTTGAATGAGCTATGTTGAAGTTTGAATTGAATTGGAGTTTTGGGTATGATTTTAGAGGAGAAGGTTTTCTGCAAAATTGTTGCAGATCTGGGAAACGCGACCCTGTCCCGAGCGCAATGCATATCATTCTCATGACAGAGCTTGAGGATTCCAGTTCTTGCGATAGGCCGAGCTCTATTCTACCGAGCTGTAGCATCACGTGTGCTGTAGCGAGCGCGACAGAGTGCGTAATGCCGAGCTGACCTAGGAAGCATTGTCGCGAGAGTGCAAGATCGCGATGGCATTTCCAAGTACGTTATGTCTCGAGTGCGACAAAAGCCGATCTGTTCCTTTGCGCACGAGCGCGAGGCTTGTTGCAAGCGTGGCGCTTAGGGTGCTTTGCCCCTGTCATGAGTGCGACACCTCCTGTTTTCAAAATGAGTTTTCTTTTGTGCTTTCTATATTTATTTTCCGAACTTGTGATGCTATTAGACTTATGCATGGATAATTTTAGGAACAATATGAATATGATTGCATGATTTATGCATGGCCTGCAAGAGTTAAATTAGTGGATAGTTAGTATAGACACCGGGTCCCGAGGCAGTCCAAGATCAGGATTACCCGATGATGAAAAAGATACTCGCCACAAGCAAAGGTGTCAAAAATGATGTTTTCCTTGTCGAAAATCTCTTTTGTTCCTCCAAAAAATTTTAATTCAAAATTTTGCATTTTTTCTCCTATTTTTATTTCTTTTTATTTTTATTTTTATTTTCTTTTCTTTTTTTTATTATTATTTTTATTTTTATTTTCATTTGTGCGCCGCGCGTGCGGGTTGGGTTGCATGCGTGTGGGCCGTGCCCGCATGTACAGGCGCGACGTGCGCCTACAGGCGTGACGTACGCCCGCTTGGCGACGCGCACCCATGGGGGCGCTTGTCGCGTTGCTTCACCTGCGGGCATTCTTGCCCCTGCTCTCCAGCGCGCGGTCGTTTTCACCTATATTTTTCTGGTCAATATTTCAGTCTATTAAGTTTGTTTCATCTTTTAATGTCATTTTTGGTTAACACAAAATAGAAAGAACATTTTGTCTCTTCCCATTTTGGGACAAACCAGGAAAACAAAATGAAGATTGGCCTTCATTTACAAGGGGCTGCAATTTTCACAAAAAAGAAGAGTTTTCTCTCAAGTTTTGGAGCAGCCGAAGGTTTTCAAAAGCAAAAAATATTTAGATTTTTTTATTCTAGATTTTCTTCTTCTTTTTTCTTCAAAGTATTTTCCAGTCGGGGATTTATTTCAAGCAAGGTAAATCAATTTCCTTTGTTTTGTATTATCCCTCTAAAAAATATTTTCTCGAGTTCATTTGTTTAAAACGTAGATCCTTATATTTTTTTTGTGTTTATCACCACAAAAATTGACAAGGAGGATGGATCAAAACACCATTTTTCTGACTCATAAATTCTGAGGGTAAATATTATTAGACCGTCCTCATTTATTTTTGTATATCACTTATTATTGTTAATATTTTTATTTTCTGTTATTATTACCATATTTATCATTTATTCTTAGCATTTCTAATATGATTATTATTGTTGGCATACTATTTGTGATTTAATTTGATTTTTGTGACTCCCATTGCTCTTCTTCACTATTATTATTGTTATTATTATTATTATTATTATTAGTGTTAATATTATTTCCATTCATGCTATTATTATTATACTGATGTTTACTGTTGGATTTTTCCCCTTTTTTGTTATGGTCATTTGATTACTTCAATATTATTATTATTATTATTATTATTATTATTATTATTATTATTATTATTATTATTATTATTATTATTATGCCATCATCATTATTGTCATCTTGTGGTATCATTATTATTAGTACTATCATTTTATGCTTATTTTATACTATCATTACTTATTATTATGATTTTATTATTATGATTATTATTATTATCTTTGATTGTTATTATTTTGTTACGATGATTATTATTATTATTGCCATCATAATTTCATTATTGTTATTGTCATTGTTTTCATTATTATCCTTATTTTTGGCATGGCTTATTTTTAATTCCCTTTACATGTGAATTGTTTGTGCATTAAATCAACATGTCCTATGTTTATTTTATCTTTATTTGATATATTTTTAGAATTATTACTAATTTTTTTAATGTTATTTTTTGTGTGGGATTTAAATGTGATTTGCCTTGCATGAGTGTCCCCGTGACCACACGGATGAATCACGACGCGTAGGAGATCACGTTGTTTGGGTGAGATCCTTCCTACCCCATTTTGTGCTGTGTTTATTTGTAAAAAATAGTTCTCATTGTATGCACGTGTAAAATAAAAAGTCATGAAAAGGCTTTATAACTAAATTGGGATTTTATTAATAAAATTGGGACCAATATCCCTCATTTTAGCCAATTAATATAAAATGACACGAATAAAATGAAGGGTTAAGTTTTCCAAAAGTGGGATCACTCATCCCGATTTTTCACGCCAAAAATTGAATAACTCTTCGATCCCTCTTTAAGTGAGCATGAAGGAACCAACGTTCCTAAACCAAATGAATACCCCGATTTATGTATGTCTTTTCCATGTTTGACTTTGTTTGCTTGTTTTAAATTTTCAGGCCCTTGTAATTAATTAATTTTTGGGGCAATATTATTTAGTTTTCCTTTGGAATTGTATTCCATCCCAATTTACGTTTTTAATCTTCTTTTATTCAGGGTTATATTCCGCCCCAATTTCTCTTGTAATTGTGTGCTTGGCGTGTTTACCTCTTTCCTTTATCGCTTTATTTTACTACTTTCTTTACAGTATTTTATTTGCCGCTTTCGAATGATTTGCGATGCGCTTTTTATTAAATGCATTAATCATGTGAGATAAGAGGTAGAATTTTAGGAAATTAAAAACTCATTTATAATTAACCAAAACATAAATAAGAGTGAAGTTCCAAACACCATCTCTGGTTTAGACCAATAGAGGTTAGAGACCTTTCCCAATTTCTTGTAAATTGGGTGACGACTCCAAAATACCTCAAAGGTGCCTAAAGGTGTCATGAGGATAGATGATCCTTTCCAATATTCTATTGGGAAGGAGGCATCCAAAATGTCTCATGATGCCCAAGATCAAAAAGAACCAATCCCTCGAGCCCTAAAAGTGGGTTCAGCAAGGGCCTTTGCTAGGTTCGGCGTGCGTCACAGTTAGGCATGCCTAATAGAGTTCAGTAGCTGCAGCCCCAATGTGTTTCAGACCCTGATTAGGTCCCCGTTTGGACCCTCGCGATCCTCAATGTGTTCGAATATTGTTTAAAATCCCCCAATGTGAAAATGTTTTGAATGAGAAAATAAAGATGTTGCTTTTTGATTCTACCCTCGGGTACCCCCAATGTGTTCACTCGCTATCCGCTATTGTGAGTTAACAGGAGTTTATTTTGTTGTGATTATAAGCATGTGAAACCAGTTTGATATATGAATTGATTATGAACTTTTGAGTACCAATTGAATGTGATTAAGCTATGATGTAGTTGCATGTGGTTATGAGCATGTGCCATTTTGTATGCGTCTTGCCTTAACGACCATTGTGAATGGCTGTTCATATTATTGTGTGTTTTCCCCACTAAGCATTATCGCTTAGGACGGGTGTTTTATCCATGCAGGTGCAGAAGGTTTTGAGCTTTTGGGAGAGTCTCCGCAGGTCCAGCCAACACAGAAAGATTGAAGTGTTAGGACTTAGTTTTGTAATTAAGTTTCTTTTTGTAATCTTTTGGGCTCTCATTATATTTATTCTTTTGTATTGCTTTTACTATGTATTCTAGAAGATGAATTTTTGTAATATCAATTTATGTATTGAATATTTTGTAATGCCCTGTTTAGTATCAATGAATGATCCTTGATTTTTGAAAGTTTTAATTTCTGATATATATATATATATATATATATTATGTATATCATTCTGCTTTGTTTGGTGACATCCTTGTCCATACGGACTCTCACACCCTTTGCAAATGAGTTCTTCTACGTATGGGTAGGGGGTGTTACATTATATATGATTGTATTTATTGTATTGTATGCTATATATTATTTTTCCCACTAAGCGTTATCGCTTAGCACGGGTTTTCTAATCCGTCTAGGTGTGGAAGTGATCATGAAGGACGAATCCGCATTGCCAACGGTCAACACTAGGAGTACTTATAGTATAGGTTTTGGGATTACAGGCAATGTATTTTTTTGTATGTTATGTATGATCCTTTCGCAACCAAAGAATATGTATAGACATAATGACTAAGTATTGTAATATATGTGTATGATGTATATAATTATGTGAATGTGTAAGTTCTAGTATGAGATATCCACTGTACGTGAATGTATGAATGATGAAATTTATTAGGACAGGTTTTGGCATGCATATGTGTTAGATTTTATTTGCAAGTGTTTGTTGCGTAGCGACCATTCTCGACTACTTTAGCTAAGCTAATCTTGTTGTCGAGAATAGGCGTTACAAGTTATGGTATCAGAGCCAAGGTTTAGTTTTTTTTGGGAAAAGGGTAGACTAGGATGTGTATAGTTATTTTGACCTAATGCGAATGTCCTAGTTCATTGTATCAGATCGATGGATCCTTCTCATGATTCGTGGGAAGAAATGGTAGAAAGTGTTAACCCTCGGGAAGTGGAAGTGTTAGGGTCCGGTCAGTCTAGGCCAGCTAGTTTTGGACATGAGGTTCCTATGGAAGCTTTGCTCAAAATGTCTCAAGACATGGTGTGGGTGCTCGATCGTATGACGACACCAAAGGCTCCACTTGAATCATTAAGGAAGCATGGAGTAGAAGAGTTTCACGAAACAAGATTGGATGAATCTCAGAAAGCGGAGGATTAGATTAAAAAAGTTCAGAGAGTGCCTAGGGAGATAAGATGTCCTCCTGAGCAACAAGTGGAATGTGTAATGTCGTTACTTCAGGGTGCTATGTATGACTGGTGGAAACTAGTCCTAAGGCATCCAATGCTTCCAGATCCGGTTACATGGGAATTTTTTGAAAGGGAGTTCAGTAAGAAATATGTGACCAAGGCATATCGAGAGGCAAATTGGAAACAGTTTCTAAATTTGTGGTAGAGAGCCATGTCAGTGGCCGAGTATGACAAAGAGTTCTACAGATTAAGTAAGTATGCACCACCTGGTGTATTAATTGAGGAGTTCAGATGTCAAAAGTTCAAATAAGGATTAATTGAGCAAATTAAGGCATTATTGATCTCAATGACCACGGAGCAAAATGTAAGCTATTATCGGATAGTACAAGCTGCTATGAGAGCAAAGCGATCATTGGAGATTCGAAAAGAAAGAATGCAAAAGTGGAATCCGAATCGAGGTGGGTCTCATTCAGGCAAGCGATCAAGGGATTCTCATGTAGCACCACCAAGTGAATCTTGTAACACCCCAATACCCCCGGGAAGGAATATCGGGGCACCACCCGCTAAACACACAAACTCATACATATACAAACGCAACTCAAAACCGGAAGCAAAAACAATAATAAAACAGAATATCATGGCCAAAAACAGTTACTCTTATAATATACATAAACTGTACATATTACAAAAGGTTATCATTCTTAATACATATTCAACTTTGGTACATGAACCAAACAGTTAATACTTATACATCTTCTGTACATATAATACGGTTAACGTTTACATTTCAATACTGTACTATTCTATATACATAATGATGTTGCTGAAAATATAAGAAAACTCTATCTTATACAAAAAGTTCTTCATTAAGCTCCTAGTGGCCAAGACCTGCAGATGCAACCTCTCTAAATACCATCCTGAAGCTACATCGAAAAAACACCCGTGCTAAGCGATAACGCCTAGTGGGGATAAACGGAAGCAATATACTTCGAACGAAGTCACAGAAATAACAAGGCATATCGATAATCATGTCATGTACAAATAATCATGTAGATAATCTTGTAAGAAAATATCATCAGTCTTTATCCCATCCATGTGCAAATTCCAATTAAGGCAACAATATCGATAACATGTCATACTATGTTCATGTACATATACAAGTCTCTACTTCACTTCTTGTACACTACAAAATATACATTAGAAGCCTGAATTCTCAACAATGGTGGATACGAGTACTGTGGGTACTATTTAAACTTTAGAGAACTAAGTCAATAGCATTGAATACTCTTGGTATTCATAAAGTAGACACAACTAAGGTCACTGTAGCAGCCGCCTCTAACCCTTTATAACCATGCTTTTCTATCCACTACTATAACACTTCAGGCTCAAATAGCAACTCAATCTTATTCTAGTATTATTATCATATAATAGGGAATACAATCAAGTATCACCATATAATTTCATGTATACATGTATATTGATCAATTTCAGAGACATATAAATCATATATATATAAGCTTTATCATAAACATGTAACTCATAATCTCTTAATCCATATATAAGACATATCATGTATCATGTAGTAAAAACCCGTATAAAAGAAGCTTGAAAACCATTTTCAGAAAAACCAGGTAAGCAGGAAGGGCCTCTGTCGCGATCACGACGTGCGTCGCGCTCGCGACAGCGCACAGGTACCCCGTCGCACCCTCGTAAGAAGTCATGCTCGCGATGAAGCACGGCTCGACAGACACTTACTATACCGAGCTTTGTCGCGCTCGTGACAGAGACTGAGCATTTCCTCATCGTGTTTGCGCTCAGAAGCACGCTCATGCTAGGGCTCGGCTTGCTGCCTACCGAGCTCTCTGTCGCGCCCGTGACATGCGCCATGCTCCCGACAGAGGGCTCCTCAGCATCACAAAGGCCATTGAGCACGACAGAGCCCAGAATTGCGCAGAAACTCTTCACTCTGCACTTCACTTCAAGCTTAACAATTCCAAAACCACTCAAATATGCACTAACACTTTCCTCTTCACTCAAATGCATACCACAACATGTTATACTCAACTTACAATCATCATACGCTAATTATTCACAAGAAATACACTCATCATGCGAATTAGACCACAAAAACATTCAAATTACAATTTACCCGAATCCATAAATTCATATAAATACCATACTCATTTAAACACTGCAAGCAATCAAAATGAGCATATATAAACAAATATACAACTAATAGAGCTAATGAACTAGTCAATATTCACCGGACATCCCTACTCATGCATATCTCTATTTGAGCATAAATTACTCAATCACAAACACATGCAAATAACGGAAATCACACTCGATCCCAACCTCAAGGTAGCTCAATCACTGCTCTCTATTTAGTTCTAATATTCTCCTTGCCTTTGTCCGATCTCTTGTTCACAGCTTCAATAAATCATACAAAATGATCCAAGAATCAATCCTTTTCTCTCACTTCAAATCAAAAACAGAAATAATAATAATAATAAGAAAAAAAAGGAGGTCAGATCAGAGAATCAACCAAACTTACCTTCTTAAGGGTCCAAGACAACCCCCACTACACTCTCTTCAAACTAATCCAAGTGATTCACTTAAGAAGCAAATGAAAAAGAAAGAAAAGGAAAAGGAAAAGAAAATGGAGCACGGAAAAATCAAGAGTAAGAGAGAAAGAAGAAGAACAAAGGGCCAAAAGCAGAAATTAAAAGGAGAGAAGAAAGAAAGTGGCCGGTCAACCCAAGGAAAGCCAACCTCTCACATTAATGCCCACCAACTAGCCAATAAATGCCAAACCACTTCCTTTAATGTCACTTACCTCATTAAATACATTAATTAGCTCAAAACAAAACATATTTTAACCATGTGCCACACTCCCAAGCTGCCATGTGTCCAATCCCTACAATGCCACAGTCAAAACCCCATCACACACTCCTACAAAACTGCTTAAGATTGACATTCACTGGAGGGGTTCTATCGCGCTCGCGACACTTGTGGTGCTCGCGATAGAACTCTCACACACAACAAACACTTCTTCTTTCGAAACCACACTTGCACTATCAAATCTTTATACCTCTAACAACTTGTAAACTTACAAAATTACATATAAGCTCGTTCTTAAGCTTGTCAAAATCTGACAATATTTAGCCAAAACTTTTAGGTCCATATCGGGTCGTTACAAATCTGTTAATAGTCCATCATCCAGTGGCAGGAAACAAGGATCGTCCTTGGCATCTGGAACTGGCAGAGGTACCACATTGTAGTAAGTGACCTAGAGGTGAATGTTGGAGAGTGTCTGGTGCTTACTCTAGGTGTGGAAGTACTAAGCATTATCTGGCCAATTGTCTAAAAGCTTATGAGGTGACTGGGCATCAGCAAGAAGCTAATTGGGGCGGTTCTAATTTACCTCCTATTAACAGAGGAAGAGGAAGAGGACATGGCAGGGGTGGTCAGTCCAAAGGTGGAACCGTGGCAGAATTAGTAGATAGACCTCCAACCATGCCAGCCCAAGCTTATGCTATGAAGGCTCGAGAGGAGCAGGATGCACCTGAGGTCATTGCAAGTACATTTCTACTTTATGATACAAAAATGTTTACATTGATTGACCCTGGGTCTACGCATTCCTATGTGTGTTCTAAGAGAATATGTGACAAGATGCTTGATGTTGATTGCTTGAATTATAATATATGTGTAGTTAGTCCTTTGGGAAGTAGTATGAATGTGAACAAAGTGTATTGGGATTGCCCGTTAGTAGTTCAAGGTCATGTTGTAGACACCGGATCCTGAGTCAGGATAGATTGAAGTTACTCAATGATGATAAAATGCCTTTCCACAGGCAAAAACGGTTAAAAGTGATGATTTCCTTGAAATTTTGCATTTTAGAGTGAAAAATTAAAAAATAATAAAAAATATTTTAAAAATTAGTTTTGAAAAATGGGGGCTTAAAATTATAGTATTTTTAGTCAATTTAACTTTAAAATAAAAAAAAATTCGAAATGCGCGTGTCGGGCGTGGCAGCGCGCAGCGTCGCGAATGCTGCGCACAGCATCGCTCACCGCGCAGCGGGGTGGCACGCGTGATTCAGCGCACCGCCCATCGCTCAATAGCGACGGGCGTCCCTCCCCCCCGCTAAAGGGCCTGAAACAGCTATTTTTTCGATTTTTCACCCTTTTTTCTGATTTTTGTTCACCCAAAATCCATTTTTATCCCATTTTTTTTGGGTTTTTGAGTCCAAATTAAATTCTAAAATATTTTTATGGATAATTAATTAATAAAACTTGATTTTATCCGTTAAAATAGAAGAAATTGAATTTAAATGGAATTCCTTTCCCTAATTGAATTAGGGCAACATTTTTCACCTTATAAATATTTTATGATGAAAACCTAAAGGAGGGGCCTCCATAATTTATCTTTTCACCAGAATTTCAGATTTTTCCTCTCTTCTTCTTTGATTTTTCTTCCAAAAATTTGATATTTCTTCTTTCAATTAACAACCTTATGAGGTGTTAGATAAGGTTGGTCCAGTAGCCTATAGATTGGCTTTACCGATGAGTTGGCATAGTTGCACGATATTTTTCATGTCTCCATGCTTCGTTGGTATAGATCAGATCCATCGCATGTGTTGTCGGTTCAAGATGTACAAGTGCAGCCAGATTATTCGTATGATGAGGAACCGAAGGCTATTTTAGCTCGGGAAGTGAGACAGTTAAGGAATAAGCAAGTCCCTTTGGTTAAAGTGTTATGGCATCACCATGGAGTTGAGGAAGTGACTTGGGAACTAGAGGCAGCTATGAGGACTCAGTATCCATAGTTATTTAGTTCAGGTGAGAATTTCGAGGACGAAATTCTTGTTAGTAGGGGAGAGTTGTAACGCCCCGATTTCCCCCTAGAAGTTTGAGCCATGTGCATGTGTGCATTGTGTATGTGTATTGGCGTGTGATAAGGGTATTTTGGGTAAAATGCATGTTTTGGGGGTTTTAGTAGAATGTGAGTGCATATATGTTATTAGGGTGTGTGAGTGTTGGGTTGTGTTAGTGTGTGCATGCTCACATACTTGTAGGGGTGTATGAGTGAGGATAGCATTATGTGTGGTGTAGTGCATATTGGTAGGGTGAGAGTGATCAAATTCAACTATTAAGGAGTTGACATGTGGCTAGGGTTAGGAAAACAGTAAATAGAAGAAGAAAGAGAAAAGGGAAAGCAAAATTTGTTATCTCTTTCCCGTTTCTCCTCTTCTCTCTATTCCTCTTCTTCCTTTCTTCTCAAAAGTGTGCCTAGCTTGGATCCAATTGGCTTTGGTGGAAACTGATCACTTCTCAACCTCCATTTGGTAAGTTTTGCTGCATTTCTTCTTCTTCATCATCTTTTCTCCTTCTTTGCTGTTTTGAGTTTTTAATCTAGGGTTTGTTGTTTTGTGTGATTTTGGGTGTTGTGCTTAGTTGAGTCTCCTCGTGATCCCAAGGGAAAGGAGAAGGCGAGTGGTAGTGGTGCTCACTAAGTACGAGCAAAGGAATTTCAGGTTTGGGAAATTATGTGCATTTTGATGATTATTGTGTTCTTTGTTGAATTCTTGAAATTGGCTTGATTGACGAAGTTATAATGGTGTATATGTCATGCGTTTTGAGTATGTTGGGTTATAAAACTTAGTTTGTGATTTTATTGGATTATATATGCAATTGATTAAGTTTTTGGATTATGAGTTGCTGGTTTTAGTTTGGATGATTCAATCATGTTAATGCATGTTCCTTTGAGTTTATGAGCTAAAAAGGTGAGTTTTAAGTTGTTCCTGATGAGTGGAATGTTGGATTTTGAGTATGTTGATTTGTGTGTGTGAGTTGGGTTGAAATCTGGAGAATTTTTGAGTTTTTGTTGATCCACACGGCGGTATGGTCTGTCATATCCCTGTGTGAATCATGAGATTTCCCCATAAATTCTTGACCGTGATTTTACACGGCGGTGAGGAACTTTCCATACCGCCGTGTAAAGTCATTCTGCCTTGTGAGATTTCTAGGCTATGCATTTTACACGGGGGTATGGATTTTCCATACCGCCGTGTAAAAGCATTCTGCCTTTTGTGTGAGGCATGTTACATGGCGGTATGGTTTTGCCTTACCCCCGTGTAAGAGTCTTACACGGCGGTAAGGCAATGTCATACTGCCGTGTAAAATGTCTCTACCTCCAATTTTTAAAGTTCTTCGGTTTTCTTCGTTTTCGTTCCCCTTTTCATTTATTATTGCTTTTAAATATTATTTAGTGTCATTTCATGTATCTAGTATCATTAAATTGTATTTTTGCTATATCAAATTATATTGAATGTTTTGTTTGAATTCGGAAAGTGTTATGCATATCTTTAACTCATAACTCTTTACTATGAATAATATGTTATACTTAAGTGTGATTTGTATTATGTATGACCTGCAAGAGTCAGTCTAGTGGATAGTTAGGCATGCCTAATAGAGTCTCTTAGCTACAGCCCTCAGTTATGTTTAGACCCTGATCAGGTCCCTGTTCGGATCCTCGCGATCCCTAAAGTATTTTGGATCTTGTTTAAGATCCCCTCAGTAAAATGTTTTGAATGAAAAGAACAAAATTTTGGCTTTCGATTCGTACCCGTAAGGTACCGCCATACGTTCGATTCATACCCGTGAGGTACCGCCATGCATTTACTCGTTATCAACTATTGTGAGTCAGTAGGTGCTTTGCTTTGTTTTGTTTTGTTGTGAATATAGGAATGTGACATCCGAATGATTTGATGATAAGTAGAAGAATCAGTTATTATGTAAATGGGCATATGAGCCTCTGAATGTTATGTATATGACTTGAGTATGATTATATCCTATATAATTATTGCATATGTCATTGTGAATGCATTTTGCCTTGACAACCATTGTGAATGGCCGTCCATATTATTTGTGTGTTTCCCCACTAAGCGTTATCGCTTAGCACGGTATTTCACCCGTGCAGGTGCGGAAGGTGCTGTGATTTTGGGAGAGTCGCAGCCAGTCAAGCCGATACAGAGGGATTAGTGTTAGGGCTTTATTTTTGTATATGATGATTCTTTTGTAATTAAACTCTCTATGTAATATTTTTGGGTTATGTAATTATTTTGTATTAGAGTTGTGATCATAACATTATTGTAACGATTCTTATTATATTAATGAATGATCATTCTGATGTTTCCAAAGTTTTAATTTTTTCTATATTTCAGTATGTTTATTATGTGTGATTGAATGTTTTTATATCTATCTATGTGGTGACATCCTGACTCATACGGTAACTCACTCCTTTTGAGGATGGGTTCACCTACGTATGGGTAGGGGGTGTTATAGGGCAGCATTGTAAAAGGTAGAGTCACGCAGCCCATACAAACGGACACACCTTGAGGGACCATCCAAGGTCACAACAGAAATAGGGAGCTAGGGGCTCATGAAACTGATATCCTCATTTGCTAGCTCACCCAATCTAGTGGCACCCTCATTGGGAGATACGAATGAATATAGTCGCTGCCAGGGAAGAAAGTGCCTCAGTGAGTACTGACCGAACACCCTATGAGGGGGTTCTCATAGTAGTTTCAGCTTCTCCTGCAGCCATATCTAAAAAAGAAAAAGGTAAAAATGAAGAAATGAAGGAAAAATTGTAATAAAAAAGAAAGAAAAGGAAAAAAAAACCGCTGGAATAGGTATGGTCCACTTCAAGCAAAAATAAGGTAGAGGGATATGTGAAAATCTGAAAGGACACATTTTCCGCTAAGAAATGCTAGTGTGAAAATCCACAAGGGATGCACTACCTTTTAAAATAATGACGTACCTGGAGTAATAAGGGGCTCCCGGTGAAGGCAATGGAGGGATTGGCACAAACAGAATCCAAGCCCAGAATCATCTCAGTCAGAATTAGGGGGAATGGGGTCAGTCTGTGGTGGAAGCCATCTACTATCCTGAATAGCCAAAGATCACTGATTAACTCCTCAGAGGTCACAGTCAAGTATCTCACAAGGCAAAATAAAAGAATAATGCCTGCCTGGTACTAGGGAACATCAGAAAAACCCTATAGCACCTCGATTAGAGGTCTTAGAGCAAAAGTGGGGCCCTATGGGACCAGTCTAGCAGCAGTAAAAGGAGGGATGCCTAAGACTAATGCGATGTCTATCGCATGAATCAAACCACAGCTCGGGATGCAAGGTAGTGTGCCAGGCGAAAACCTCACCCCGATGATCACGGCAAACTCTTTAGGCAGGGGGCTTAATTCTTGATACGTAAACCTAAAGACATGAAAACGAGGGTCCCAGAAGCGGGCTGCAGCTAATAAAAGGTTCTGGTCCACTCTAACTCTCCTCAGAAATCTCAGACCAAAATAGGGGGCCAGAGTGGCATTTTCCCAGGTTCAAGGGTCATCCAGAACCCGGTGCATCTTACTAAGGGTGGATGATGACCTTTTTGTTAAGATTTCGAGGAAAAAATTAAAAATAAATAGAAAAGGAAAGGAGGAAAGAAGTAAAAAAATTGGAAAAGGGAGCTCTAGTTGAAGGCCAAGGAGAAAGATGCACGAAATTCGAGGAAAAAGAGGAATATTTAATGAAAGCCATGATAGACGAGCTGCCCGTCGGTCAACAATTGACTGCATGGGGATCTTTTCTCCTGCACATTTCATGCATTTCACGCGTATAAATATTTTATGTGTATTTTTTCCATTTTAAAATTTTACAGAAGAATAAATTTGGCAAAAAAGTGTATCGTGCACGAAAAGGAGGAAAAAAAGAAAAAATATGGGGGGAACTGAATTTCGAACGATCGACAGGAAGCACGTCGGTCAGTCTTCTGACGGGTAACGCATCGCTCAAGCGACGCCTATATAAACCGTATTGTTCCATATGGGCATGCTATTTTTCCTCCTTTCTTTCCTTCTTCCTCCTTTCTCTCTCACAAGCAGACGTGTCCTTTCAATTTTTCTGCATTTTCGCACTCATTTCCCAACCGTTTTGCGCACCACTGCGCCAAAATGACCCTCGCACTACCACGCACGGATAGAACTAATTTTTTTACGATTTCTTCAAGTTTTTTCTAGTCCACTTCATCAACTACCAGGTTCGTTTTACAGCATTTTTCTTCTTCTTTTCATTTCTTTTTATTTACTGAATGCATGATAGATGTATATGCTTCAAAATGTAAGATAAATTCTACCCCGTTTATCTTCTACATTTTGGGACCCTGTACACTAACAACTAAAGTGCAAATGATGAAAATAATGGATAATGATATAATAAATAATAATAAAACTGGCAATAGAATAATGGACTTAGAAATATACCCCTCTATGATTGATGATTGGGAACCGAATTAGACTAGACTGTCGAAAATTGATCATCATGTGAAATAATTGCACCAATAAAATTGCTACTTAGGGCCTGAGGCCTGTCCCTTAATTTCTGTTTTCATGCAGGGAGTTGGGCACATCCTTGCCGAGATGCTGCCCAGATTTTTTTAAAAAATTTTCTAGGTAAGCACATCCATGTCGGGATGCTGTCGAAATTTTTTTGGTGGGCACATTTTAGCCGAAATGCTGCTGAAATTTCCAAAAATTTTGAAGTTGTGCTTAGATTGCTTACGATTATTGTACAAAACTAACTATTTTCTTTTTTTTCCAAGATGCCTCCACGACGCAACATTCCCCAGGATCAACCCGTGCCTCAGGCTCCCGAGTAGGGAGAGGTTTTAGGTGCTAGCTTGAGTACAGTTTTGAGCCAGTCGATACATCTCTAGGCCATTCCTCTAACACATAAGGATGTTATACGAGGTCAAGGCACTAATAGAGGCAGCAGGATGGACCGAGTTCCTCATACCTTCCTTTCAGACAGATCCGGAGGTTGTGAGGGAGTTTCTAGCCACTCTATAGGGTATTTCAGAGATCAGAGTCAGATGAGGGGGTTATCTAGTTTCTGGTCAAAAGGATCTAGTATAGGACGCCGAGTATTTGCACAGGCCATAGGGCTCCCACAGGACAGATATGTGGCGATACCTCAGAGAGCTGTTAAGAGGCACCACTGGGAGGCTATCGCTGTGCTAGGGGTACCCTATGACCATGACATGGCAAAGAGCACTATGCTTTCATCCCAAGCATTAAGGTACGTGTATAAGGTGCTTTCTAACTCATACTTGGGCCGGTCAAGAAACCCTGGATCGGTGAACTTAGCGAAAATATGGAGGTTGTGGGCCATGGTGGCCAGTACCTTAATATTAGCCATGAGATACTGGATAATTTAGTGAGAGTGGCGCAAGGGACAACCCCTTCTATATGCGCAGGAGGCATCATTACCCGATTGTTGATACATTTGGAGGTTCCTCGGGCGAGTTTTGGGCCTCCGTTGGATGAGGATATTTTTATAGATTTGGCTGCTGCCCAGACGATGGGGATGGTGACTCTGGTATAAGACAGCCCGGATGAGTACAGATTGCTTACCATAGTAGAGACCAAGCATTTGTTCCATCACTCTCCACTTCAGCCAGATGAGGATGTCCCAGGGGAGCTATAGGAGGAGGAACAGCCACCACAGCATCCTCATGCAGAGGAGGGGTAGCCTTTGCAGTAGCCGCAGATGGAGGAGGAGTAGCCTCCACAATATCCCCAGCCAGAGGGTCAGCCTCACACCCCTTTGGATATGGACATAGAGTTTGATATGGATGAGTTGCTGAGCACCCCACTGTCGCAGAGAGCTCAGAGTCTTACACCACTACCTTCGAGGGTCCAGCGCTCTAAGACTTGCGAGGACTGGAGGTTCTACCCCTAAAGTAGGTCGGGGAACCCGGGGGACATCCATATCGATAGCACCTCCACCGCCAGAGCCCTAGGCACAATCATCACGGCCCAGTCCACCGTCACCCCCTTAAATGGCGCATCAGGAGATTATTGTTGTAGTGACCACGGCCCTCACCACTATAGAGGATGGCAGGAGGGGAGGGATAGGATATTGCTTGAGCGTCTGGATCAGCAGGGCAGAGTTATAGAGGAGTTAAGGCGAGATTTAAGTGCTTTATAGGCGATAGCGGCCTAGAGGACTAATGAGGCCATCCAGATGGTTGATGAGTCGGTCACTGCTCTCCGATTCCGGATAGAGGTACTAGAGACATTTATACCGACAGTATCCGTATCCATCAGGAAGCTGAGAGAGCATATAGAGACCAGCTTGATAGGATTGGAGAGGCATCTAGGTGTCAGGCCTCAGACTTAGTGCAGGCTTTTACACAGTTGGGCAGAATAATTTGCGATACACTCAGGTTCTTCAGCACTAGTGCTCATCCCTTCCTGGATGGGTGGGCCTGGATCCAGTTTTGGTGAGCCTTCCGAGCAGCACAACAGGCAGCACCAACAATGCCACCACTTATCTTCATTCCTGCACAGCCAGCAGCTGAGGCTGGGCCATCAGCCTCCCACCTCCAGAGCCAGGCCGTCCTCTTCTGTGGCAGGACCATCCTCATCTAGCACTCAGCCTATCCACGTGTCAGATGATGAGGAGGACATAAAGGAGCCCACGGATTATTCACCCTTGTAGTTTGCATTTAGGAGGTGGTTGTATATTTGTTTATTGTTGTACAAAATTTACATTTTATTAGTAAAATGTTTATTTTGTTAAAGTGTAATTTCATTTCAAAGGTTTGCATAATTTTGTTAATATTTTATGTTTGGCTTCAAAAATGGCTGATGCATCAAAATGACAAAATAGATAAAACAAGCAAAATAAAGAATAGGAAAAGAATAAGATAAATGACAATAAATAGCTGACATAAAGCTTTATGCCTTAAAGGGATTCAGATAATAAAATGGATTAACAAGATCTTTTGAAACTGCAGGATGTACATTCTAACAATCGATTTCGCGACATGAAAGTCGATTTCGTCGCTAGAGGAGAGTCCTCTACGAAATGGGTCATAGGTAGAATACATTTACGGCTTACAATACAACAGTTGAAATCATCACAGAACGATGGTAGAAACCAGATACCATGCCAACCCGAGTGTGGTTAGCGATATATCAGATTGAGTTACAGTAGAATACACTGCACTCAACAACAATAATCTCATGCCTTGCAGACCGGATGGGGGTTAGCAAGGGTATACCGTGCAGGCCGGATGGTGGCCAGTAATGTAACAATCCTATTTGGCCCTAGAAGAATTTTTGAATTTTTGTTCTGGAATTCAAGAGTTTGTGTGTATAAGAGAGTGTATTTGAGTAAGTGCCTTGTGTGTGGGTTCTGTCGAGAGCGCGACAGTGTCGCGGGCGCGACATAATGCTTCACGTGAAGCCTATTTGAGTTGGATTATTTGATGTATATCGGACAAGTGGCGGCGTAGGGGAGTGACAAGTGGCATTGTGGGGAAATAACACTTGGCAAGAGACTTATTGGTTTTGTTTTATTTAAATACATGTATTTATTAAAGAGTAATACATGTATTTAATGAGGTTGGTTGGCCTTTAATGAGGTAAGTGGGAAATTATTGAAGTCTTTGGCTTTGGATTTGGTTGGCCAACCACTTTCCTACTCTCATTTTAATTTTCTGCTTTTGGCTCTTTGCTCTTCTTTTTCTTCTCTCTTTGCTCTTTGTTGACGTGTCCCTTTTTCTTGCCACTTCTTTGAGAGAACCACTTGAATTGGTTTGAAGAGAGTGTAGTAGGGCTTGATTGGATCTCTTCAAAAGGTAAGTTGGATTTGCTCTCCGATCTGAGCTCCTTTTTCTTTCTGCTTTTGATTTAAAGTGAGAAAAAGTTGAACTCAAGTGTTTTCTATGTGATTTGTTGAAGCTGTGAACAAGAAGTTGGATAAAGGCAAAGAGAAGGTTGGAATTGAGTAAAGAACGAAGATTGGGCTTCCTAGAGGTTGGGATCGAGTGTGGTTGTATTATTCTTGCATGTGTTTACATGAAATATGTTTGAATGGAGACATATTTGAATAGAGAGATGCTTGATGAGCTTTAATTAGCTCAACTGCTCTTTTAGAGTATATTTGTTAGACGTTTATTTTGATTGCTTGCGGTGCTTATGATATGTGTATATATGTTTATAAGTATGTAACTTGATCATTTGAATGTGTGTTGATGTTGTTAGATGGGTTACCATATAGTTGTGATGATAAAGTTTTGTTTGGCTAATTCTGCTTATTTGTCATCTGACCTCTGTGTAATGTTTTTCCCATAAGTAGAGTTTTAAATGTCTCAATGGAGTGATTCTTGATTTATTAGAACCATTACCTAAATACCTATAAAAGTCTCAGAAATGACCTTGGGCCAATTCTGGCTTTAGGACCCTATAAATTGGAAAACACAGAGGTGTCTCTACTTTGGCCAGTTCATTTGAGCAGTTCAGATTTTTTAGGTCATATTTTACGTTATAGATGTCCATTTGACCTGAAAAATTTTCCCATTTGAAAGTTCACTTCCTAGGGAACAATTGTTAAGCAGGACATTTTTCCTAAAAATGACGTTTAGATATCGGTTTAGACGATACAAGTTTGAGGTGAGAAGCAGTCTCGTGAAGGTTCCTGATGGAGCCTTCTGTCTCAAGCGCGACAGTGGTCGTGAGCGTGATAGAGAAGGTCATAAGAGTGATTTTCTTCTTGAATTAGAGCCCACAGTTGACATGAATCAATTCCCCACCTTTATCCTTAACTAATTTGTATATTTTTATGTGTTTTCCTTCCCAAATTGAACCCGTATTACCCCGGAATATTTCCGTGGCCCATACCATGCATGTTTAGGTTTATCGAATGCTATGACATAAGAGTTTAATAATAGAATTAAATGTATACATGCTTTTTAAGTGTTGAACACGACATGCTATGTGGTCTTAATTGTTTTATATTGTTTGAGTTATTGTAATGTACTTGAATATAGTATATAGAATCTTTTTGCAATCTGGCTTCTGTCGCGAGCGTGACCTCTTGTTGCGATCGCGACAGTGAACTTTGCTTCTGTCGCGAGTGCGACTTCTTATCGCGATCGCGACAATGAACCCCTTCTCGCCCTGTTCTAATTTTGGAAAAAAAAATGTTTCCTTATGTCTTACTTTGCATGATGTATATGTTTATGTAATGAATTGATAACATGTATACTTGAATAGGTGATTATGGATAGTGATATGTTCCGAATGTGTGAGTTAAGCCTGAATGGTCAAAGTAGTAGATGGATAAGTATGCTTATAAAGGGTTAGAGGCGGCTGCTACAGAGACCTTAGTTGTGTCAACTTGATGAATACCTAGAGTATTCAACACTATTGAGTTAGTTCTCTAAAGTTTAAATAGTACCCACAGTACCCGTATCCACAATTATTGAATGTTCAGGCTAATGTATATATCGTAGTGTACAAGAGAAGAAGTAGAGACTTGTAAATGCATATGATTATAGTATGACATGTTACTAATATCGTTCGCCATATGATTAAAGCATGTTGGTATTTGCTTACAAGATTGTGTACACGATTATTTATATATGACATGACTATTGATATGCATGTGATATATTTTGTGACTTTGTTAGAAGTCTTTTGCTTCTGTTTATCCCCACTAAGCGTTATCGCTTAGCACGGGTATTTATCCGTGTAGGTTTTCAGGTTTGAATCAGAGGGTGCACATCTGCAGGTCAAGGCCACTAGGAGCTTTTATGGAAATATTTTGTACTAGATAGAGTTTCTTACATTTTGAGTAACATCATTATGTATATAGGAAGTATAGTATTGACATGTAAATGTTAACTGTTTTATATATGTGTACCAAAAACGAATAAGTAATATTTATAAACCTTTTATATATATACAGTTTATATATATGTTATTAGAGCTTTTTGTTTGGCCCAAAGTATTCTTATCTTTTTAATGTTAATGCTTCCGCCACGGTACATGTATGTGTGTGTGTTTGGCTTGTGGCACCCCGACATTCCTCCCAAGAGGGTATGGGGGGGTTACAAGTAAGATAAATGTGGTAAATCAATTGAGTCACAGTAGAATACACTACACTCATCAACAACAATCTCATGACTTATAGACCGGATGGGGGTTAGCAAGGGTATACCGTGTAGGCCGAATGGTGGCCAGTAAGATAAATGTTGTATATCAATCGAGTTGTGGTAAAATACATTGCAATTCAATAGCAATAATCAGATGCCTTACGGATCGGATGGGGGTTAGCAAGGGGTATGCCGTGCAAGCCGGATGGTGGCCAGCAAGAAAAATGTGGTATATCAATTGAGTCATAGTAGAAGACACTGCGCTCAATGGCAGCGATCAGATACCTTGTAGATCGGATGGGGGTTAACAAGGACATGCCGTACAGGCCAGATGGTGGTCAACAAAACAATTGCAAAGGGGTTGTAGTAGAATACACTACAGCTCAATGGCAGTGATCTTATGCCTTGTAGACCAGATGGGGGTTAGTAAGGACATGTCATGCAGACCGAATAGTGGTCCGCAAGACGGTTATAAAGGGGTCGTGGTAGAATACACTACAACTCAGCGGCGATAAGCCACAAACTTCAACACGACAAAAGGTAAGGACCGCCTCAGGTGCGCATTTCGTTCCTTCTTCTCTGATTTTTGGCTCATCTGGGCACTACTGCACTAGTTTCCCTAAAATTAGGGGCAACTGTAAACACCAGGTGCTGAGGCAATCTAGATCAGAGTTACCCAATGAATATATCAGTACCCGTTTTCGTGCAAACGAACGAAGGCTATAGGTTTTTGCACTTCGAATTCACAAGGATTAAAGGTTTCCGGTGATAGGAAGTTTCTGTGCATTGAAAGGAGCTTTTTGGTTGTTAATTTGTTTTTGGGTTGACCAACAGGTAGCCCGTCGGTCAAGGGGTGACCCGTCATTTGCTCCGAGCAACGGCCATCCCTCACACGAGTGGCGCCTGTCGCTCGCGCTTAAGGGACTCCTGTCCCTCGCACGAGCGATGCTCGTCGCTCGCGCTTGGGGTGCTCGTCCCTCGCTTGAGCGATTCACGTCGTTCGCACATGATGGGCCTGCCCCTCACGCGTGCCTGTCTCCCATATAGTCACCCGCCGCTCAAAAGACCGAGGCTGCCCCTACGGCCGACAGCCGTTGGTCGGCAATTTGTGGCGATTTCCAGGGATTTTCAAAGTGGATTTTATGGGATTTGCTAGATTTTTTCCAAAATCAAATGATCTGATCATGATTTCCTCAAAATCTTCTCCAAATATTTGATTTGATTTCCAAAATTTGGTGGTTTTAGTTTGATTTTATAAATTTTATTCAAATTCAAATTTAAAAAAGATTTGAATTTGAAATCTTATTCTATAAATAGTGGGCTAAGATTCATTTTCAAGGGTTGCAAAAATTTTCAGAAAAAGGTTAGAAAAGTTTTTCGAAAGCTAAAAATATCGAAAGAATTTCCAAAAATTCTTCTTCTTTAATCCATAAAATTTCATTAAATCTTTTCAAAACGGGGAGAATCTGAGAAAGCGAAATCAATTCATTTTTTCTCGATTTGACCTTTTGATATTCACGATTGCTATGAGAAAAAAATCAAGAAAGAGAAAAATTAATTTTCTTCTCTTGATTTGACTTTTGAAAATTAAAATTTTGCGGTAGAAAAGTTCTTCAAAATTGCACATTGCCAATTGATCCTTGTAGAATTCAAGGGAAAAATACCACACAACAATCGGCTTTAAAAGATAATATTCCGAGGGTAAACATTCCGGATTGACATCTAAATTTAATTCATTGCTTTATATTAATTTATTTGTGGTTAATTGCATAAAAAGGGTATAAAATTTGTGGAAATTTTGGGTTTTTAATCGTTTGTTTATGTTTTTCTGGGTCTGGGACGACTGATAGGCCGAAGGTCCACCGATGGCCATCGCTCAGCCGAGCGACAGGACATCGCAGAACTTTCTTCCGCCTGTCAGTCAGCCTAGGGATGGCCGTTGCTCGCGCGGTTCAGGCCGTCCCTGGTCCTTCCTATCCTTTCTTCTTTGATTATTTCATTTCTTCTGTTTATTTTTAATTTCACTCATTCTAAGGTAATTTACTTTCCTTTTCTCTAATTTATTTATTCACTGTTATTTCCCTCAATTCTTTCCATCATTAGGTTTTTTTGTTATCTTACTAACATGTTTTGTTTCTTTGTGAGTTTGTTTATTTGATCGAATTTTGGGGGTTGAAAAAGGAGAACTAGCTAAGGCCGATATGGAAACATCAAAATGGTTCATTTCTCATACCCTATTCCTCTCTCATTTATTTTATTTAATTAATATTTACTGTAAATATTATTTTTGAACTTGCTAATATGAAAAATAGCAAAGGATTTATATAAATAAGTAGAGTTTTTCTTAAATAAAATAGGACCAATGTCCTGAATTTTTTTATCCAAACAAAACAAACATATTAACATTATTCTTTCTCTAAATATGAATGCGAGGACCAACGTACTCATTCCAAAATGGATATTCCCGTTTTATGTATGTTTATTTATCTTCTATTCATTTACAATGGGGATTGTATTTCGCCCCTAGTTTTGTTGTAAATTATCATATTTCGATTTATTTTGTGCTTCGTTTATCTCATTTACTGCTTTATATTATATGATTAATCTGAGCTTTAAATTCTTGCATTGAACTGAATGAGAAAATGGAATAAAATTTTAACCTAAAAACTCGATTATAATTTAATCAAGGTATGAATAAATGGGAAGTCCTGAACCATCTCTGGTCTTAGTCTCATCGAGGTTAGATGAATCTTTCCAATGTTCTATTAAAAAGGGAATTCCAAAATATCTCTTGTTACCCAAAATACGCCCAAATTGCATTGTCTTAGGCTCCATAAGGTTAGAGGAACCATTCTAATGTTCTATTGGGGTGGGAAGTCCAAAATATCTCTGGCTTGCCCAAAATAGATGTACATGCATCGTCTTCGGCTTCACGAGATTAGATGAATTTTTCCAATTTTCTATTGGAGGGAGGATTCCAAAATATATCTGATTGCCCAAAATAGACACACATGCACTGTCTTAGGCTCAGTGAGGCTAGATGACCTTTCCTAATATTTTATTGGATGGCGACTCCAAAACACCTCCTTGTTGCCCAAAATAGATGCCCTTGTAATGCTTACAAGTTATATGAACCTCTCTGTGACGCGCGCCGGATCCCCGCGGCCGCCCATGGGACCGCCCGCTTGAGGGCGATCAGGGCATTTGTGGGTCCGTTGACAGCTTGCAATAAATCGCAAGTGCGTCTATGTTGGGCAACAAGGAGGTTTCATGGAGTCGCCACCCAATAGAACATTGGGAAAGTTTCTCTCGCCTCGGAGAGCCTAAGACTGCGCTTGGTATCCATTTTGGGCCAGCCAGAGGGGTCTTAGAAGGTAAACCTCTCGCCCTAAGGAGTCTAGGATTAGCGCTAAAGTCTCGTGGCACAAAAAGGTGTCTTGGAGGGTAGACCTCTAGCCTCTTTGAGCCCAAAGACCAGAGCTGGGTTCAAGATTTCTCATCTATTTCTACCTCGATTATTTTATGATAAAATTTTAATATCATTAATTCGCTCTCTCTCCACACGATGCAATTGATTAAAGGCGCATTTATTCACGTTCGAAAAGTAGTAAATGAGCAAAATAAATAGTGAAAGCGATAAATTACAATAATATTAGGAGCGGAATACAACTCCGATTTATAAATGTGCTATACATGCATAAAACGGGTTATTCATTTATTTTAAGGACTTTGGTCCCCGCATGAGTTCATTATGGAAAACGATTTTTATGTGATGGTTTTATTGGGTAAAATAGGACATTGGTCCAGTTTTATTTAGCAAACATTCTTTTTAGTAGAAAACATTTATGTGGTGGTTCTTTTTAAGAGCGGTCGAAAATCATTTTATTATCACAGACCACAAATACATAAAATACAATAAAATAGTAATTACATATTTCTCAAATAATAAATGATAAATAAATCTTAATTTACCTACCTCGACCGTACCCCTTAAGCGAGCCATGTGCCACTCGTGGTTACAATCATAACACAAAATCAATATCAGTTAGTAATGGATAAATAAATAAAGAAATATATAAATACATAAGTAATTGAATAGAATAAATTGAAGAAAATAATTAAAGTTAATAATTGATTAAATTAAATTAATGATAAGTAAATGAATGAATAAATAATTAAGTAATTAATATTTAATTTGGTGTGGTGAAAATGAGATTAATGCATGTAAATGACAATTATGGTGATAAAAGCCAATAAAAATAATAATAATATAAACAACAATATTATAAAATAATAATAGATATGAACCAAGTTATAATAATATATTAACAATAATAATAATTATGAAATGCATTAAACATAAAATAATAACATTGAGGATAATAAATGATATAATATTAATATGACAATAATAATAAGCAAATAATAATAATATCATAATAATATCATAATATCAACAATATAATAATATTCACACAACAATAACAATAATATAATCTCAATATTAATAATAATCAATAATAATAGATAATACTAAATAAATATAATGATAATAGTAAATATTAATTAATAATAAACATAATAAATATCAATAATAATATAATAATATCAATAACAATAATCAATAATTATAATGATAATAAAACATAAAATTAAATAATAATCACAAATCAATTAATAATAATATCAAAATAAAATTAACACAAATTAGACAGTAATATTAATAATAATAATAAATAATAGTAATAATAATAATATAATGTAAATAATAATAATAAATAAATAATAAATATATTAATAATAATAATATAAATATAATATTACAGAAAATTAAATAAATAATAAAATAATAAAAAACATAATATTAAATAAATAATAATAATAATAATAAATAATAAATATATTAATAATAATAATATAAAATGAGAGAGATAGAGAGAGAGTAGTCACCGGAGGGCCGCCGGAGCGGCGGTTGACGACACCTCCATCGCCGCCTCGTAGATCGCGTCGTCGGGAGTCCAGCGCCGGTGGCCACGCGCCGATCGGAAGTCGCCGTCGCCGGGAAAACACGCTGCAACGATCGCCGGTCTTCTCCCTCACGTGTCGGCTGCCAAAGTCCGATGGGGAAACGGCGGCTACGACTGGATGCGCCCGGAGGTGGTGGTTCTTCCGGTGGGGCGCGTGCCGCTGTGTGCAGCGGTGGTTGGCCGGCGGAGCCCCCGCCACCTCCTCTCCTTTCTCTTCTTTTTCTTCTCCGGTTTCGGCGTCTGGTCTGGGTCTGCTCCTCTCCTTCTTTTCTTATTTCTTCCTCTTTTTATTCTTTGATTTTGGTCCTCTTTTATTCTTGCTCTGTGTCTTTGATTTCCCTTTGTGTTTTTCTTTGCTCTCACTTTCTATTTCTTTGATTTTCTCTCTTTTCCTTTTTATTTCTTTGATTTTCTGGGTCTCGGCTTCCCTCTGCTCTCTCTTTCTTTTCTTTCTCTATTTTCTTTTCTTTTCTTGGTCTTCTTTCTTTGATCTGCCGAGCCCCCTGAGAGGTCTTTGGTTGATATCTTGATTGATGGATGGAATGATGTCGTTACTCGGTTTCTGCCTGTGTCCGATCGAGTCTCTTTTTCTGTAAGACTTAGAAAGGCAAATATGCAGAAAAAAAAATGTGAGCATGCACGTGAGATGCGTATGTATGCAGCAATGCAGTATGAAAATTCATCTAAGTGGATTTGGAGGCGACAGCCGATTTGGTTGCAATTTGCAGTAAGATCAGTGCCTTCTGGAATTGCCTTTGAATTTCATGCTCTTTGGGGATCATGAGGTTCTCGTCTGAAACCTGTAGTCATTATTTTAAGGTAGTGCGTCCCTTGTGGATTTTCACACTAGCTTTTCTTGGCGGGAAATGCGTCCTTTCGGATTTTCACATGACCATGTGCCTTATTTTTGCCTGGAATGGACCCAACCCAATCCAGCGACTTTTTTTTCTTTTTCTCTTTCCTTTTTTTTTTCTTTTTTCTCTTTCTTTTTTTTTTTTTTTTTAGGACAGACTGCCTGCTTCCAGGTTTTCACCCTGTCCTTTGGCCTAACTTTTGCTTAGAGCGCCAATTACGGTTTTCATCCCTAACGGCTTTTTTTCTTTTTTTCTTATTTGTTTTTCTTTTTTTTTTCTTTTGTACATCAGATGAACTATTCTGGTTACATCAATACCATTGCATAAATGCACATATTTCAATTTGATTTCATAATATATGATCATTATTTGGCATTAATCTCAAGATATAAAACCTCATCCAATCTCGGGATGGATCTTGAAAGCATCAAACTCCTATTATCAATCTGCTCTCTTTTTGATTCTCATGATTGAATATTTTCTCTCTGCTCTCATTTAATCTTTTGAATGCAAATTCTAGAAGCAATGTCGAAGACGAGACTTAACTCGAATGCATGAATGCACTCGTGGCTTCTCGCTTGAGGCTCAAGAAACACCATAGGCCTCTTCTTACGTACCAAACCTTATTAAAAGGTCATCTCCGCTAATTGGATAAGACTGAACCCAGAATCAAAAGGTCTTACTTTGGTTGTAATGTTAGGCTTGGGTAGATGGCTGTCAAAGAAAGATCAGGTCGCTAGAGAAAAATGGCCGCGATATTTTCTCGACTGATGGATAAACCGTTCTCGGCTCAAAAGTATTCTTGAATTTGGGCTCGATAACATTCTAGCTCCTTGAGATCAGAAGGGCAATCATTGAAACTAGTCAATTGGTCACCATTTTGAGCTCTCTTTTTGATTCTTCTTTTTTCTTTTTTTTTTTTTTTGCTTCTTTTTCTTTCATTTTTCATTCATTTTTTCTTTTTGGATTTTTCATTTTTCTTTTTCTTTTTCTTCTTTTTGATTTCGCTTCTCTTTTTTTTTTTGAGCTCATGCTTTTCATGCATGACTAAACCCTTTTTTCAAAGTCTGAACTTGCTCTTATCAAGGCAATTTTTTAATAGTCCAAAGAATTGTTCAAATGTACATCCATCAATTTTAGAGCGGCCACTCTTCTAAGGGGAAGCCAAAATCATTTTAGGCGAGGGGGTAGTTTTAATGTGTGTAACAACAAAATTGGTATGCATTCAGCATACCTGTATAAAGGCTCAACGGGCTAGCAAGCGATTGCAGAACAAGGGTAGGAAATAGTCATTTAGAGAGCTATACAAAGAAAAGATCTTCTAAATCATTTTCCAGGTTCTGTCTTATCCAGAGATCGCTTCGACGGGTAATCAGAAAAGTTCTAGTGCTCTTAGTGAGTTTTCATCCAATCTCCTAATTGCAACTAGTTTTTTCTTTCTTATTTTTATTTTCTCTCTAACTCTCTCTCTCTTCAGGAGTTATATCAGATGCCATCAAGGTTTTCTTTGGATTTTCCAAAATTCCAAGATTAAATGCAGTAGTATTAATTGAATTAATGTCAAAATGAATGAATGTATCATGATCATAAGAAATGAAATCATTAGAAATAAAATACAAATACACAAAAACATTGTTCATCTATCATCAGCTTTTATTTTCCCTTCTTCTCTGGGTCAGCAATTTCTTTATTGTTGATAAGATCTTGAATTCAGTCCCTCAGAATTTAGCATTGATCTGCTAACTGGCCAATGTTGGTGGAAAGCACAAAATTGCTCCATTCTATGAATAGCTTCCCTTTGGTTTAAGGCAGGCTTAGCCGATAATGGATGTAATTTTCCCTTTTGAAGCCTCTTTTTCTCTTTACCCTGGGTGCTCTACCCCTCACGGCTTGATAGACTTTTGGCTCATCTTTCTCCTCCATCATAAATCATCATTGGGATTGGGAATCTTTTCCCTCCTTGGCTTAATAGGTGCCGCAACTCCATGCTCATTGACAGGTTGACAGTAGCATTGCCAATAAAAAGAGCCTCTCCACTAGCAGGTGGTTCGGCTTGCCCCCAGCATGGGCTATTGGTTGTTGCGGGTCAACAAGTGGTTGTGGAATGGTAGGTACTCGTGAATCATGAGGATGAGGTACTAGATGCTGAGAGTGTCTCAAGATCCCAATCAAGCACTAATTCGAGCAATCCAAAGGGCGAGTCTGGCCTTACTAATCGACCGTCGGGACCTCTAACCCACTTAGAATAATCTATGATGGCTGAAAATTTAAACTATTAGAATGATGCGTGCATGACAATATACAATGCATGATCGTGAATTGTGCAGATATAGTGAAGAAATCAATAAATTGCAATTATGCGATGCAATGCATGAAAATAAATATACACGTGATGGTATATGTATGTGAAAAATAATATGTAGGCAAAAGGATATATACACAATATGAAATGTATATTTTTTTATTTTATTTACTTTTTCATTATATTTTTTAACATGAATGACATGTGATGTATGTACATGTTGTGCAGCATTCACAGCCATATGCAAGCAGTTAGATCCTTCCAACCTTATTTCTCCCACACACGGGGTCGTGCGGTCTCTTTCCTAGGTGAGCTTTATCTAAGGGTTAACAGGGAACCCAATGGACGTGTATAGTGCACGGTGAGAAGCCGGCAGCATAACAACTCTTAATGTACATATGCATGGGAATTTGGCTATCATATATTTAAACGATTCAACCAAATCAAGATGGGCCCACCGGGGCATGAAAGCCTTTGATGAAGACCATTTAATTTGATTGATTTCATCCAATATATTATGGCCCATATAGCAAGCACAGTATTATGGTACATGTCACCTAGTGAAAGTTTCTATTGCCATTACATGAGCTTTGGTCAAAATGTGGTGTTACTTTGGGGCTACCCAAGCATGATCCCTGCCGACGGGTCTAGCTCATCACGAGCGTAACGACCGATCGGGTCACCATTTTATATACCACGATGGCACGAGGCTTGGGCTGGTGATTATCCTTAACACTTCCCCAAATTGAGTGAAAATGAGGTCGTGCTTCAGGAACGCACCGGGGCTAATAGAGGGACCAAACTAGCATATTCTAAAGCTCTAATGAGATGTAATGCAAATGAAAGAAAGCGAATTTATGAATTAAATTTTAACCATAAATGTTAAACGAGGTATTTTCAAATTGAAATCTCGAACCATATCGTCCCCAGCGGAGTTGCCACTGTGACGCGTGCCGGAGGTACCTAGCAAGGGCCCTTGCTTTGAATCCGCCTTCGGGATTCGAGGACTTGGTGGTTTGCGTCTTTTGATCATGGGCGCCATGAGACATCATCGGTGTATCCCTCCCAATAGAACATTGGGGAGAACAACCTAGTCTAATGACGCCGAAAGGCACCTTTGAGGCATTTGGAGTCGCCACCCAATTTGCAAGAAATTGGGAAAAGGTTCTCACCTCTAACGGTCTAAACCAGAGATATGGTGTCCGAAACTTCCCTCTTATTTATGCTTTGGTTAATTATAAATGGGTTCTTAACCTCTTAAAATTATACCTCTCACGCGATCGATGCATTTTAAATTAAATAGCGCATTGCGAGCATTCAAAAAGCGATAAAGGAAAGCAATAAATAAAGCAGTAAAAGAAAGCGATAAATGAAAGCCGTAAACATGCAAGCACACAATTACAAGAGAGATTGGGGCGGAATACAGCCCCATCGAAAGGAAATCAAAGACGTGAATGGGGACGGAATACAATCCCCTAAAATAAATAAAGTTGCCCCAAAATTAAATACAAGGGCCCAAAATGAAAGAACATAAATTTAAAACACTCACCCAAAAACGAAAAAAGACATACATAAATCGAGGCATTATTTTGGGAACATTGGTTCCTTCGCACTAACATTGGTTCCTTCGTATTAATTTAAAAAGGGTTCGAAGAGTCACTTTGATAATTTGAAATGGAAAACCGGGATGAGTGATCCCATGCATCTAATCTTTGCAACACGTAATCCTTTGCACATGCTTAGCACAAGCACTTATCACGTGCATTTAATCTTCCCATTATCTCTAAGTCCTTATCCAACAGGCATCCTCAATATCTTTAAAATATTACCTTCAAAGTCCTTGTTCAAAAGGCATTCTCAGTCTCTTTGGAGCATTATCTCTAAGTCCTTATCTAACAGGCATCCTCAATCTCTTTAAAACGCTATCTTTAAGTCCTTCTTCAAAAGGCATCTTCAAAACTTTATCTTCAAGTCCTTATTCACAAGGCATTCTCAGTCTCTTCGGAGCATTATCCTTAAGTCCTTATCTAATAGGCATCCTCAATCTCTTTAAAACACTATCTTTAAGTCCTTCTTCAAAAGGCATCTTCAAAACTTTATCTTCAAGTCCTTATTCACAAGACATTCTCAGTCTTTTCGGAGCATTATCTTTAAGTCCTTCATCACAAGGCATTCTCAGTCTCTTCGGAGCATTACCTTTAAGTCCTTCCTCAAGGCATTCTCAGTCTCTTCGGAGCATTATCTTTAAGTCCTTCATCACAAGGCATTCTCAGTCTCTTCGGAGCATTATCTTTAAGTCCTTCCTCAAGGCATTCTCAGTCTCTTCGGAGCATTATCTTTAAGTCCTTCATCACAAGACATTCTCAGTCTCTTCGGAGCATTATCTTTAAGTCCTTTCTCAAGGCATTCTCAGTCTCTTCGGAGCATTATCTTTAAGTCCTTTTTCCAAGGCATTCTCAGTCTCTTTGGAGCATTATCCTTCGTAGCATTGAGCTTTTTCCAAAATATTCTAAATCCTTTCAATCCATGAGGATATCTGCATCAATAGGTTAGATACCGACACGGCTAGGGCTATACACTGCACAGGTTAAATGCCACAATAAAAGAGGTTAGACACCTCATTAAGCTCAATTGCAGACCACATTAACATGGCTAGACACCGCATAGGTTAGATGCCAAGGCAACAGGGGTTAACACGTCGACAAACGGACGATAACCACCTGCAGCAACTTTAGCCAGTTTGGGAAGACAACCGCCTCAGGTACGTGCCTCTTTCCTTTCTTTTCTGAATTTTGGCTCACTTAGGCACCTAAGTTCTAAGTTCCCCAAAATTGGGGGCAACTGTAGACACCGGGTCCTGAGGCGGTCCAAGATCAGAATTACCCGATGATGAAAATGATACCGACTCACAGGCAAAGGTGTCAAAAATGATGCTTCTCTTGTCGAGACCCTTGTTTTTTTTATCATAAAAAATTATTATTAATTTTAATTCCAAAAATAATATTATTGGAAAGTGTTATTTAATTTAATTGAATTGAATTAATTAATTAATTTAATTGAAAAAGAGAAATTAAATTATTTTTTTAATTTAATTGAATAAATTAAGTAATTGATTTAATTAAAAAAGGAATTAGTTATTAAATTAGTTAATTAGTTTAATTAAAAAAGAAATTTTAAAGAAAATGATTTAAGAAAAAAGAAAAAAGATTTAAAAAAAAAATTAAAATTTAAAAGGTTTTAACGTGTGGTAAAGTGGCCATATATGGCCACTTTACCACATGGGTCGCGTGGTGGCAACACCACGCGACCACTTTGGCTTTTGGCCAAAGTGGCCGCCTGGTGGCCGTTTGGCCACCGCGCGACCACCTGCCCCTCGCGTGCCTCTTGCGCGCGATCATTCCCCTCCACGCGAACCTGTTTTCCGTTTGACCCGTCGCTTTCCTGCATTTTCGGACTATTTTCAGTCCGTTTTGACCGGCTTCCTTTCATGGTTTTATGCTAATTTGGGTTAATTAAAAATAAAGTTTTTCTGTCCCTTTCCTCTTTGATCAGAGACCAGGAAAATCAAATAGGAATTGAGGTTCATTTTCAAAGGACGGCAACATTTTGATTCAAGGAATTTTTTTTGGCTTTTCTCTCTAGCTTCTTCTCTCCAAAAACTGGTTTCTTCTTCAAAAATTCTTCAAAAAATTCTTGAGTTCTATTTTCAAGCTTTAATCTTTTCTTCTCTAATAACATTTCATCTTGTGTTTGATTTGAGCTAGAAAAATTAATTTTCTTTGCTTATTTATCCCACCAAAAATATTTTCTTGAACTAATTTAATTAAAAACATAGACTTTTATTTTTTTCGGGTGGTTACCACCACAAATTCGACAAGGGAAATAAATCGAGACACCGCTTCTCCGATCTAAAAATTCTGAGGGTAAACATTTTTGGACTTGTTCTCATTTATTTTTTTTATATTATTTATTGTTGTTAATGTTATTTTTGCCATTATTACCACATCTATTATTATTTTTTTAGCATTCTAATGTGTTAATATCACTATTAATACATTATTTGTTTGCTTTAATTCGATTTTTGTGCTCATATCCACTGTTATCACCCAGATTATTATTATGACTATTATTATAGTTATTTTGCTTCCCGTTGACTTTCTTATGTTTATTATTATTATTATTATTATTATTATTATTATTATTATTATTATTATTATTATTATTATTATGATAGTTGGATTACTGCCACGTTTAGCATTATTATCATTATTATTATTATTATTATTTTTATTATTATTATTATTAGCCACCAGCTTCTTCTTCTTCTTATTATTATTATTATTATTATTATTATTATTATTATTATTATTATTATTATTATTATTATTATTTTATTGTTGTTACCATGCCATGATTATTTGTTGTTACCATTACTATAATTTTATTGTTGTCATTATCTTGCCTTTGCTTGATTAATCTTTAGAACCGTTACTAATATTTTTTATGTTAATTTTTGTATGAGATTTAATTTGAGTTGAGCTATGTGAGCGCCCCGCGACTCCCCGGATGGGTCGCAACGCGTGGACATACTCTCCGGTTTAGGTGAGATCTTTCCAATCCCTCTCTTCATGTTGTGATTATTTGTAAATGATTATTTTATTTATGAACGCGTGAGATGAAAAGTCACAAAAATACTGTTACAATTAAATTGAGTTTTTCACTAATAAAATTGGGATCAATGTCCCTGGTTTTAGCCCAACAATAAAATTATCATAATTAAAACGAAGAGTCAATTTTCAAAAAAATGGGATCACTCATCCCGGTTTTCCATTTCAAACAATCAAAGTGACTCTTCGAACCCTCTTTAAATTAATACGAAGGAACCAATGTTCCTAAATCTCGACCAAGTGCGAAGGAACCAATGTTCCCAAAATAATGCCCCGATTTATGTATGTCTTTTTTCGTTTTTGGGTGAGTGTTTGAAATTTATGTTCTTTCATTTTGGGCCCTTGTATTTAATTTTGGGGCAACTTTATTTATTTTAGGGGATTGTATTCCTTCCCCATTCACGTCTTTGATTTCCTTTCGATAGGGCTGTATTCCGCCCCAATCTCTCTTGTAATTATGTGCTTGCGTGTTTACGGCTTTCATTTATCGCTTTCTTTTACTGCTTTATTTATTGCTTTCCTTTATCGCTTTTTGAATGCTCGCAATACGCTATTTAATTTAAAATGCATCGATCGCATGAGATGAGAGGTATAATTTTAAGAGGTTAAGAACCCATTTATAATTAACCAAAGCATAAATAAGAGGGAAGTTCCGGACACCATATATCTGGTTTAGACCGTTAGAGGTGAGAACCTTTTCCCAATTTCTTGCAAATTGGGTGGCGACTCCAAATGCCTCAAAGGTGCCTTTAGGCGTCATTAGACTAGGTTGTTCTCCCCAATGTTCTATTGGGAGGGATACACCGATGATGTCTCATGGCACCCATGATCAAAAGACGCAAACCACCAAGTCCTCGAATCCCGAAGGCGGATTCAAAGCGAGGGCCCTTGCTGGGTACATCCGGCGCGCGTCACACTCTCTTAAATACCTTAAAAGCGGGTCATTCGAGGCTTTCGGGATTCGGCGCACGTCACACCAACCAATTGGGCCAACCCAATTCTAAGCCCATATAGGTTAATAAGCCCATTTTCAACCCAAAATTATTTTTATCACTTTCTAGATTTATTTTCTCCCAAAATTAGTTTCATAATTCTTAAAATATATAATTTAGCATCCATGTAAAATTTTAGCTCAATCGGAGACCATTTTTTGATCAAGTAATTTCTTACCAGTCCGATAACTCAATTTTCTGTTTCACCATAAAATTTACTTTTTTTTACCATTTGATTCTCTATAATATTTTAAGCAAATCCATACTTCTAGATAATTTTTCTGAGATCTGTAGCCTCATTTAGAGTGCAGTCAAACCTTGGTCAACTGGTTCGATCGGTCCGATTCACTAATTGAACCGGTTTGGTTAAATTTTCACCCTTAACTTTCTTTTTACCCTTAATAGCTTATTTGACCTTGGTTTCATCTCAATCAGGGTACATTTTCGTTTCGGTTCAATTAAACCGGTCCGATTCATCAATTTTTGAGTGTCACCATAAAATTACTTTTTCACTACCAAACTATTCTACACACTATTCTGAGTCTATTTATGCCTTCAGATAACTTTTTAGATGTCATTTACTATCTTTAAAGTCTCAATTAAACTTCGATCAAACCTAATTACTATTTGAATCGAACCAAAAGCTTTTCTTTAGTTTGGCATTTTGGGACTTATTTGACCCCTTTTTCACTCCAAATTATACCACCAAACTTCTTTAACTTGTATATTCCAATGATCTAATAAAATATTTTTCACTTTCAGATTATCGGAAGTCACCCATTAAGGGCTTCCCTGACCTGAGTACGTTTAACCTTTCTTCCCTACCATCTTTTAGATTACAATCACTGTTATTTTCATATGAAATTCACACTATACACTCTACAGATTTCACTGATCACTACTAATCTAGTATTCGGGCCATTACAATTCTCCCCCAATAATAAAAATTTTGTCCATCGAAATTAACTTATGTAGCGTAATCATAATCACAACTATCCTTATATCCCCTTATATACTTTCATCACTTCTATTATCAATACTTATTCATGGAATATATACGTATCACTTCCTTCTTATTACACTATCTCCGATCTTAGGACCGCCTAAACCTTTACTCTGATACTAATAAAATTGTAACACCCTTAATTCTCTATACTATACGTACGGTAAATAGATGTCTCAGTTATCTCATCAGTACTAACAATGCAAGACCATGATATAATGAACAGTTCAGTAAAAATTTCTCGCATTTAAAAATCAATAATATTCATAAGCAAACGATAATATTATAACAGTTCATACAAAACACAACCTAGAAATTTAGACTTAACCTACATAAAACATAAACTCGTATCACCCTTCACGATCAAATACAGGCCATGCCTATCTTCTCATCTCTGCTTTTGATTTCCTTCTCAATTGTCACCAAAAACCTCAGCAACTTTTGTACTTCCTATCTTTGTAACCGGCACATAGTAACAATACTATGCGCTGAGCATTTAAAATGTTCAGTGGTGGATACATATCCTAAATTTTCCATGACTAATTAAATATATACATGCATGAGCACACAAGCATTTTCTTCATTTAAACTATATGAACATTAATCTCTTAATCTTTTTCTTAACTTATGCCTTCATTTAATTTCTTATTAAATCTTTTATTTCAGTCATTTATCGTTATGTCTTTTGGTATCATTTTCGTACCTATACTTTAACATTTCCATTTCATTTATTAGTATCATTATTGTCTATACTGTAAATTTTACAATTTTTACCCTTATGACCAATCCACTAATTTAATAATCAGTCACTTAATCATTTTCTTTATAGTACTGATATTAGAGCTGTACTCATAATACATTTACACTGTTTATCATACTTAATTTCATTCAGTTACATTTCGTATTATATTCCTAAATTATCAATACTATTATTATAGTAATATTTGAAATACTCATATTATTTATTTTACCTGTCAATCATATTTTAATCCTTTAATTTACTTTTTCATCGTCAATTTACAATTTAGTCTCTAAACTTTCACAAAATTATAGTATTACCTTCAATTTTTCACTTATTTATAGTAATGCCATTAAATAACTTCATTAACACATTTATTTCATTATTTGACATGCAATTTACCATTTAGTCCCTTTAACATTATTTTCATGCCAAGTTACACTTTAATTCTTTTATCTTCACCTATTTACGAAATTACCACTAGTTATTCTTAATTTCACATTTTGTTCATTATTTAACTTAGGCCTTAAATCACTACTTTTATGCTAAATTATATTTTGTACCTCATCTATGACAAATTTACAATTAGGTCCGTAAACTTTTGATAAATTACAATTGTGCCCTTAACTTTTCATTTATTCACCATAATGCCATTAATTCATCCATTTTCCTTATTTCACATGCAAACTACCATTTAGCCCATGTATATAATAAAATAATACATTTAACCATCTACATGTAATAATATTCATTATCACCACTAAATCAATCATTTTAAGTCATATATGCAAAAAGTACACATGAAAATCTAAATTGTTCAATTTGGTCCTTTAACTATGGTATATTTACAATTTGATCCCTAAACTATAGTATATTTACACTTAGGTCCTTGAACTTTTCCATATTTACACAAATGCCACCAATTTATTCCATTTATTGAATCCATTATTTAACTCCTAATTTACCATTTGATCCTCGAATTACCACTAACATGCCAAAATTACACTTTAGTCCTTATTTGTGACTAAATTACATAATAAAACAATTAATTACATTTTTCTCAATAATAATCCTATTAATCCATTTATGACTAAATTATCGATTTACCCCTAAACATTTTATCAAATTACAATATCGTCCTTCCTTTTTACTTTTGATTACAATAACGCCATTATTTATCCACTTTTTACACCTAATTCAGTATTTACCATGTGAAATTACCCTTTAGTCCTTAAACCATATCTTATGCATAAACTTACATTTATACCTCATTTACTCACATTTTACTTATTTAACTAATTAATTACTTATTTTCCATGATTACCTTATTTTTATTCATCATTAATCGCAATTACAATTATACCCCTATTACTTTTAAATTCTTACAATTTAGTCGTCATTTGCTTTTTTCTCTTATCATTTCCAATTTCATTTTAATCCTTATATTATCTTATCTTATCTTTTAACACTTAATTTTTCATATATCCATTTCTTTATTTACTTTTTCATTTTTACCCTTTTTCACTATATTACTAATAATTTTTCCTTTCAATCCGTTTCTTTAAAATTTTGCTCCTAGTATTATCCAGTAGAAATCACTAGATTGGATATACGGGACTGGACTTTATAGCCTTAAACTACCGAATTGGCCACTTAAGGGCCAAATTTCGCTTCAGTAGTGTCGAAGTGACTACTTAGGGGCCAGATTGCGCTCCGATGATAGTACATTTACATTTTAACATTTAACATTTAAAACTATGACACTTATAAGTAGACTGTCATCGGTCTATAATTGCAAGTCGTCATGACTCGCTACCGCGGTATACAGTGACGTCCCTATGGCTAGCCATCTATATCCTGAACTATATTTAACTACTTGATCACTAAGAGCAAGGCACAATCATCATTCAATTCATTTTCCACTTAATATACAATTTGGAATAAATCCATAATAGTGATCATTACAATACAATTTCACTTCCACTTCATTTTTTTCTAACAATTTAATTCTAAATCATTCATTGTTCAATAAAAACCTCATTCATACCATGAGTTTACTTTAATGTAACACATTATGTCATTTTTATTATAGTCATAATGCAATATCACACTTTAATATACACAAATATAATCCATTTACTTTAGGTAAATTCACACATGCTTATTTTTCATTCTTTATTCATTTTATACCATATTACATAATAAAAAATCATATTACTCACCATTTAATCCATGATTACCATTCGGTCTGCACTTCAATTTCTTCCCTCAATTATCATCATTTTAATTAAAATACATCTTATTTAAGCCATATATATTATTAGAACACATATAACCAGATAATATACCTATGATATACTTAAGTATACCATTTGGCCTAAGGTACATATTTCTATTCCATTTTATTTTTCCTTTATTTATCATTCATTTAACCTAATTACACCTTAATTATCATGCTTATACACTTAGTTTGCATTAAGACACAAATTTGACTTAGATTGTCCTTAGGAAACCAATCAGCCTCCATCATGTTATCAACATACCATTCATTTATTTTTGTTTTAAACATTCAAAGCATCATTCCTAACATTCTTAAGCATATCTATAATGTTTATTTCAATTAAACACACATTTATCACGTAGTTACTATTAAAATATAACCTAAAATCATGTGTTTTCAATGGAAAAGGGAGGATATTGTATCCACTAACCTTAGATTCATGATCTCCACACTTAGATCTTCATTTCCATCATCTTTCACCATTAAACCACTTTCCTTTCCATAAGTTCTTCATGTGGCCGAATATAAAAATCAAACAATCCACCATTAATTTATTTTCTTTTTTCAATACAATTATGTAAATATACTCTACACATCCAATATTTACCTATTTGAACCTTTAGATGAAATTTTAGAACCCTAAATCACTTACCTCATTTTTAGCACATAACCTTTATCATTTACTTTCTTCCACTTCTTTCACTTCTTTCACTTTAAATGAAGTCTAGAGGCTACTACCATCTAATAGAGGGGCTAAAATTTGATTAGGAAGATTGGATTTAGGGAGACACGTAGAGAGAAATGAAGAAATTTGGTGGAGAATAGAAGGAGAAGAATTAGGCCTAAAGAGAGGATTGAGTGGCTACTGGATTTTTGTAGATTTCTCTAGAGAAATATGATATTTTAGGGTTTATATAGCTGATTTTCTGGGCTGGTGTGATGCGCGCCGAACCCCTAGGCTCCCCTAAAGTTCGCTTTTAGGGCGATCGAGAGAGGTTCATGAAAACTTGTAAGAAATTACAAGTGCGTCTATTTTGGGCAACAAGGAGGTTTCTTGGAGTCGCCACCCAATAGAACATTGGGAAAGGTTGTCTAGCCTCAGTGTCACACCCCGTTTGCCCCCTAGTAGAATGAGCCTGTCTGTCTGTTCGTCTGTCTGTCTGTATGGGTAAGCATTCGCATGTGTACAGTATTTCATAAGGGTATTTCAGTAAAATGTATGATTTTGGGGTTTATTTTTATGTGGGTGCATACATGGCATTAGTGTGTTTAATTAAATGAGATATACTTGTGTGCATGTGTTCATACCATGGTAGGGTATGCATAAGTGAAGAGGGTTTTAGGTGTGTGTAGTGTAGGTTATTTTAGTGTGAGTGATTAGTGTCACCAATAGGAGTCTGATACATATTTAGAATAAAGAAAAGAAAAAGAAAAGGGAATGAGGGAAAAGGAACCTAAACTTACAGATTCACGTTCTTTCTCACTCACTCTCTTCTTCCTCACTTTCTTTATTCCCAAGTACTGTGTATTTTGATTCAAGGTTCTATTGGTGAAATTAATCCTCCCCTTGCATTCCTTAGCTTGGTAAGTGCAAGATCTAGTCTTTGTTTTACTGTATTTTGCATCTTCTTCTTCCTTGAGCTAGGTTTAACTTAGGGTTTACTTTGTGAATGTTTTTGCTGTGTTGGTGTTCTAGCTGAGGCTCCACGTGATCCAAAGGGCAAAGAAGTTGCTGGTCCTAGTGGAGCTAAGTGATAGAGGCTTAGAATTCAGGTTTGGGAATTTATGATTGTGATTTGTACAATTTTGATGTTACTGTGAATTATAGGGTTTATATGTTCTTGAAGAGCTTGAATCAATTAGTCTTGATTTGGTTGTTTTAAATGCTAAATTGAGTTGCATGTATATTGATTATGTGAATTGAGATGATTTCTGGAAGGTAAGATCAGGTTTGAATGGTTTTTAATCAAATTGGGGTTGAATTCTCGTTCCTGGAAATTCTGGAAATTGAGGTACTGTTCTTCGTTGCGTGACTCGCTACGAAGGAAGGCAAGTCACATCGCGTGATCCTCGGTCACGACGTGACCTGCCTGCTGAGAAGCCAGTCGCGTGACCAGCTGAAGAATAAGCAAGTCACGCGACGTGATCTTCGGTCACGTCGTGCGACCTGCGAAGAAAAGGCAGATCACGCCACGTGATCTGCGAGGGAGAAGCAGCGTCACGTCGCGTGACCCTCGGTCACGCCGTGACCTGCATAAGCATTGCGTGACCCGCGAGGATCACGCAACGCGATTGGCGAGAAACAAGTAGGTCACGAGACGTGACCCTCGGTCACGCCGTGACCTGCCTGTTGAGTCGCCCTTTTCTCCGCTCAGCTCGTTTTTCCGAAATTTCCTGGTTTTGAACTCAGAACTGAATTTGGTATTTCTTTAGAATGGACTTTACTGCTGTATGATGCATGTCTTACTGGTTGATGCTTTGATATGCATGATAGCATGATTTTCTGATGAATTATACTCTATATCCTGAATGTGATCAGTTTGACGCATAACCTGCTAGAGTCAAGTAAGTGGATAGTTAGGCATGCCTAATAGAGTCTTTAGCTGCAGCCCTCAGTTCAGTTTGGACCCCGATCAGGTCCCCGTTTGGTTCCTCGCGAACCCTTCAGTATAAAATCTTGTTTAAGATTCCCTCAGTATATAAATAACATGTTTGATAAATGATATAATATTTGACTTGTACCTGTGAGGTACCCTCAGTATTCGATTCGTACCCGTAAGGTACCCTCAGTACACTCGTTATCCACTGTCTAGAGTCAGCAGGTATTCTTGAAATGTTAATGGAAATGTTCTGATCTGATATGACTTTGAATGGAATATCTGAATGAGTTTAATGATGAAATACATGTTGATTTATTCTGTAATGCATATGATGATGAGATTCTAAAAGTATGGTATTTTAAATGCGGCCATGTTTATATGAATTATGCAACAGTCATTGCATTCTGCCATTGTGAATGTGTTATGCCTTGACGACCACTGTGAGTGGCCGTCCATAAATTATGAGTGTTTCCCCACTAAGCATTTTATCGCTTAGCACGGTGTTTTTACCCGTGCAGGTGCGAAAGGCGTTTTGCTTTGAGAGAGTCGCCGTCATCAAGCCAACACAGAAGGGACTAGTGTAGGGCTCATTTTTGTATCAGTTATTGATTCTTTTTGTATAGAACTCTCTGTATCAGCTTCCACTTTTGTATCTATATTTTGTATATGTAATACTATTTATATCAGCTTGTTGATCTGATCATTATTGTAATAGTTTAATTATAGTAATGCATGATCAGCTTTTGCTTTCTGCATGTAAAGTTTTTAATTATCCTGTATTTTCTGAATGTATGTTATGAATGATTGTATGTTATACTTTGTACTTGCTTGGTGGCACCTTTACTCATACGGCATCTCACTCCTTCTCGGATGGGATCGCCTACGTATGGGAAGGGGGTGTTACAGTTAGTGGTATCAGAGCATAGGTTTAGGCTTTTCTGGGTGTTGTTATGATTGTTCTGAGTTTTTTAAATGTGTATGTGTCTAGATCTGTGTTGGCTGATACGGTTGTTTCTTGTTTGTTTAGATGGCTTCTAATTCTGCTCATGGTGCGCGTGAGGAATCCGCCGAGAGTGTGAATCCTCCCGCTGTAGATCAGTCTGTTTCTGTTAATGTGTCGGCTCAGCATGCTAGGGTTCAGCCCGAGGCCGCAGCCATGCCCCTTGAGGCTATGCTTAGACTGCATCAGGACATGGCTAGGGTTTTGGAGAGAGTGACTGCTCCTAGAGCACCTATGGAGAATCTGAGGAGAGCAGGAGTTGAGGATTTCTATGGTACTGGGTTGAATGAGTCTGAGACTGCAGAGAGATGGTTAGATAAAGTGAAACGTGCTTTGAGAGAGATTCGGTGTCCTCCCGACCAGCAGACAGAGTGTGCTTTAGCTCTTCTTCAGGGGTCTGCTTTTGAGTGGTGGGAGTTGGTTTGCAGGCATCCTCAGCTACCGGATCCGATTACCTGGGAGTTCTTTGAGGGTGAGTTTATAAAGAAGTACATTACTCAGACCTATAGAGATTCAAGATGGGCGCAGTTTTTGGGTTTGAGACAGAGAGCTTTGTCAGTAGCTGATTATGAGAAAGAGTTCAACAGGTTATCGCGCTATGCCCCTCGAGGAGTTATGACTGATGACTTTAGATGCAAGCATTTCGAGGCTGGATTAAATGAGTCATTGAAGATTGCTTTGATTTCCTTGATGTGTATACCTGGGGTTCACTATTATCAGATTGTGGAGGCTGCAGTGAGAGCAGAGTTGTCTGAGACAGTGATGAGAGAGAGAGCTCAGAGGAGGAGTTCTTCTCGTGGAGGATCTTCTTCGAGTAAGAGATCGAGGGACCCACAGGATGAGTCAGCATCTGGTCTGGCTTCTAGAGGTAGACGTCAGGGTTCTACAGCTATGTCAGGTTCTGGTAGGGGTGGTAGAGCTGAGACTACACCAGTTTGTCCTCATTGTAGTAAGTCACATCGTGGTGAGTGTAGGTGGCTCACCGGTGCATGCTTCAGATGTGGGAGTTCAGAGCATCAGTTGGCCGGTTGTCCGAGAGTACAGGAGGATTCAGGTTCCCAGAGAGAGGGCAGTAGGGTCGGTTCGAATGCTTCTCAGGCTACCCGTGGCAGAGGCCGAGGTAGAGGTAGAGGTGGTCGGCATAGAGATGGTGCTGCTTCTGAGACTGTTGAGCATCCTCCTCAGGGTGCCATTAGAGCTTATGCTATGAGAGCCAGAGATGAGCAGAACGCGCCTGATGTTATTGCTGGTAAGTTCCTACTCCATGACACTGAGTTGTATGCTCTAATTGATCCTGGTTCCACACACTCATATTTGTGCACAGATAGAGTTATTGATAAATTGCATTCAGTTGATCAGTTAGATTATGAGATTTGTGTGACCAGTCCATTAGGGCATAGTGTCAGTGTGAGTAGAGTTTTTAGGAGTTGTCCTCTGATTGTTGAGGGAGTTGTGCTTCCAGCGGATCTGATTGAGTTACCCTTCAGAGAGTTTGACTTGATTCTGGGTATGGACTGGTTGGGTAAGTATCGGGCTGTAGTGGATTGCCATAGGAAGACAGTGGTACTTCGAGATAGAAGTCAGTCTCTTGTGTTTCTGAAAGGTTTGGGTGCTAGTTCGTTGAATAATGTTATTTCTGCGATGCAAGCTAAGAGATTCATCAGGAAAGGTTGTGAGGCTTTTCTAGCTGTTGTGTTAGATTCCAGGAGGGATCAGGTTCAGATTGAGGATATTCCTGTAGTGCGGGAGTTTGGGGATGTGTTCCCGAGCGAGTTGCCTGGTTTGCCTCCTGAGAGAGAGGTTGAGTTGTCCATTGAGATCATGCCGGGTACTGCACCTATTTCGAGAGCACCTTATCGGATGGCTCCTGTAGAGTTGAGGGAACTTAAATCTCAGCTACAAGAGTTATTAGATAAGGGGTTTATTAGACCGAGCATATCTCCATGGGGAGCTCCAGTGCTGTTTGTCAAGAAGAAAGATGGATCCCTGCGGATGTGCATTGATTACCGCCAGATTAATAAAGTTACAGTGAAGAACAAGTATCCTTTGCCTAGGATTGAGGATTTATTTGATCAGCTTCGAGGTGCGGGTGTCTTTTCTAAGATAGATCTTCGATCAGGGTACTACCAGCTTCGGGTTCAAGATGCAGATGTGGTGAAGACTGCATTTCGGACTAGGTATGGCCACTATGAGTTTCTTGTGATGCCGTTTGGTTTGACAAATGCTCCAGCGGCTTTTATGGATCTGATGAATCGTGTATTTAGGCCATACTTAGATCGATTTGTAGTAGTGTTCATTGATGACATCTTGGTATATTCCAAGAATGAGAGTGAGCATGAGGAGCATCTCAGATTGGTTTTGCAGATGTTGAGAGAGCATCATTTGTTTGCTAAGCTTAGCAAGTGTGATTTCTGGCTTCGAGAAGTGTCATTTTTGGGTCACATTATTTCAGCTAGCGGTATTCAGGTTGATCCAGCTAAGATTGAGGCGATAGTTGATTGGAAAGCGCCTCGAAATGTCCAGGAAGTGAGGAGTTTCCTCGGTTTAGCAGGTTACTACCGTCGGTTCGTTAAGGGATTTTCTGTGGTTGCTGCTCCTATGACTAGATTGTTGAGGAAAGGAGTTAGATTTGAGTGGTCAGACAGGTGTCAGTCTTGTTTTGATCGGTTAAAGCAGTTGCTTGTTGAGGCTCCTATCCTTACTCAACCCATCTCGGGTAAGGAGTTTGTCATTTATAGTGATGCTTCTGGAGTTGGTCTTGGATGTGTACTGATGCAGGAAGGAAAAGTAGTGGCTTATGCTTCTCGTCAGTTGAAACCACATGAGAAGAACTATCCGACGCATGATTTAGAGTTGGCAGCTGTAATCTTTGCTTTGAAGATTTGGCGTCACTACTTGTATGGGGAAAAGTGTAGGATCTTCTCGGACCACAAGAGTTTAAAGTACTTCCTTTCACAGAAAGAGTTGAACATGAGACAGCGCAGATGGCTTGAGTTGTTTAAGGACTATGACTGCATTGTGGATTACCATCCTGGTAAGGCCAATGTAGTTGCAGATGCTTTGAGTCGTAAGTCAGTTTCAGCCTTGTTCTTGAGGCGTTTCAGATGGCAATTTGGTTCAGATGGGGCTTTGCTGGCCCAGTTGCGTGTGAAGCCTACTTTGAGACAGTTGATTGTGGATGCTCAGAGAGATGATGTGAGACTTCAGCGGATTGTGCATGAGGTTAGATCGGGTAAGCCAGCAGAGTTCTCAGTTCAGGATGAGGTACTTATGTTTAGAGATCGCTTGTGTGTGCCAGAATCTGCGGATTTGAGGAGACAGCTCATGAGTGAGGCGCATAGTTCAGTCTTTACTATGCATCCGGGCAGTGAGAAGATGTACAGAGACATGAAGCAATTCTATTGGTGGTCTGGTATGAAGCGTGATATTGTGGATTTTGTTTCCAAGTGCTTGACTTGTCAGCAGGTAAAGGCAGAACATCAGGTTCCTTCAGGTTTGCTTACGCCTTTATCCATTCCTGAGTGGAAATGGAATGATATCACCATGGACTTTGTTTCTGGTTTACCTTTGACTCAGAAGAAGCATGATTCGGTTTGGGTTATTGTGGATCGGCTTACGAAATCAGCTCACTTCTTGCCAGTTAGAGTGGACTACTCCATGGACAGATTAGCCAGTATCTATGTGGATCAGATAGTTCGGTTGCATGGTGTGCCTTTGTCCATAGTGTCAGATCGGGATCCGAGGTTTACTTCCAAGTTTTGGAAGGAGTTACAGAGAGCTTTGGGCACTAGGTTGAACTTCAGTACAACGTTTCATCCTCAGACCGATGGTCAGTCAGAGCGAGTTATTCAAATTCTGGAGGATATGATGAGAGCTTGTGCATTAGATTTTTTGGGCAGTTGGGACAGATATGTATCATTGATGGAGTTTGCCTACAACAACAGTTTTCAGTCGAGTATCGGTATGGCACCATATGAGGCTTTGTATGGTCGTCAGTGTAGGACTCCGATTTGTTGGACCGAGCTGTCCGAGAGAGCTATGATTGGACCCGACTTGGTTAGGGATACGGAAGAGAAGATCAGAGTAGTGCAGCAGAATTTGAAGGCAGCAAAGGATCGACAGAAGTCTTACGCCAATCTGAAGAGGAAAGATGTGCATTTTGAGATCGGGGACAAGGTTTTCCTTAAAGTTTCTCCTTGGAGGAGAGTGCTTCGATTTGGAAAGAAGGGTAAGCTTAGTCCTCGTTTCATTGGACCTTATGAGATTTTGGCTAAGGTGGGACCTGTAGCCTATAGATTGGCGTTACCGATGGAGTTAGCAAAGTTACATGATGTATTCCACGTTTCGATGCTTCGTCGGTACAGATCAGATCCTTCTCATGTTCTGTCAGTTCAGGATATCCAGGTTCAGCCAGACTTCTCTTATGATGAGGAACCGCGAGCTATTCTAGCCCATGAGGTTAGGCAGTTGAGAAATAAGCAGATTCCTTTGGTTAAAGTATTATGGATCCATCATGGAGTCGAGGAAGCGACTTGGGAACCAGAGGAGTCGATGAGAGCTCAGTATCCACAGTTATTCAGTTCAGGTGAGAATTTCGAGGACGAAATTCTTATTAGTAGGGGAGAGTTGTCACACCCCGTTTGCCCCCTAGTAGAATGAGCCTATCTGTCTGTTCGTCTGTCTGTCTGTATGGGTAAGCATTCGCATGTGTACAGTATTTCATAAGGGTATTTCAGTAAAATGTATGATTTTGGGGTTTATTTTTATGTGGGTGCATACATGGCATTAGTGTGTTTAATTAAATGAGATATACTTGTGTGCATGTGTTCATACCATGGTAGGGTATGCATAAGTGAAGAGGGTTTTAGGTGTGTGTAGTGTAGGTTATTTTAGTGTGAGTGATTAGTGTCACCAATAGGAGTCTGATACATATTTAGAATAAAGAAAAGAAAAAGAAAAGAGAATGAGGGAAAAGGAACCTAAACTTACAGATTCACGTTCTTTCTCACTCACTCTCTTCTTCCTCACTTTCTTTATTCCCAAGTACTGTGTATTTTGATTCAAGGTTCTATTGGTGAAATTAATCCTCCCCTTGCATTCCTTAGCTTGGTAAGTGCAAGATCTAGTCTTTGTTTTACTGTATTTTGCATCTTCTTCTTCCTTGAGCTAGGTTTAACTTAGGGTTTACTTTGTGAATGTTTTTGCTGTGTTGGTGTTCTAGCTGAGGCTCCACGTGATCCAAAGGGCAAAGAAGTTGCTGGTCCTAGTGGAGCTAAGTGATAGAGGCTTAGAATTCAGGTTTGGGAATTTATGATTGTGATTTGTACAATTTTGATGTTACTGTGAATTATAGGGTTTATATGTTCTTGAAGAGCTTGAATCAATTAGTCTTGATTTGGTTGTTTTAAATGCTAAATTGAGTTGCATGTATATTGATTATGTGAATTGAGATGATTTCTGGAAGGTAAGATCAGGTTTGAATGGTTTTTAATCAAATTGGGGTTGAATTCTCGTTCCTGGAAATTCTGGAAATTCTGGAAATTGAGGTACTGTTCTTCGTTGCGTGACTCGCTACGAAGGAAGGCAAGTCACGTCGCGTGATCCTCGGTCACGACGTGACCTGCCTGCTGAGAAGCCAGTCGCGTGACCAGCTGAAGAATAAGCAAGTCACGCGACGTGATCTTCGGTCACGTCGTGCGACCTGCGAAGAAAAGGCAGATCACGCCACGTGATCTGCGAGGGAGAAGCAGCATCACGTCGCGTGACCCTCGGTCACGCCGTGACCTGCATAAGCATTGCGTGACCCGCGAGGATCACGCAACGCGATTGGCGAGAAACAAGTAGGTCACGAGACGTGACCCTCGGTCACGCCGTGACCTGCCTGTTGAGTCGCCCTTTTCTCCGCTCAACTCGTTTTTCCGAAATTTCCTGGTTTTGAACTCAGAACTGAATTTGGTATTTCTTTAGAATGGACTTTGCTGCTGTATGATGCATGTCTTACTGGTTGATGCTTTGATATGCATGATAGCATGATTTTCTGATGAATTATACTCTATATCCTGAATGTGATCAGTTTGACGCATAACCTGCTAGAGTCAAGTAAGTGGATAGTTAGGCATGCCTAATAGAGTCTTTAGCTGCAGCCCTCAGTTCAGTTTGGACCCCGATCAGGTCCCCGTTTGGTTCCTCGCGAACCCTTCAGTATAGAATCTTGTTTAAGATTCCCTCAGTATATAAATAACATGTTTGATAAATGATATAATATTTGACTTGTACCCGTAAGGTACCCTCAGTACACTCGTTATCCACTGTCTAGAGTCAGCAGGTATTCTTGAAATGTTAATGGAAATGTTCTGATCTGATATGACTTTGAATGGAATATCTGAATGAGTTTAATGATGAAATACATGTTGATTTATTCTGTAATGCATATGATGATGAGATTCTAAAAGTATGGTATTTTAAATGCGGGCATGTTTATATGAATTATGCAACAGTCATTGCATTCTGCCATTGTGAATGTGTTATGCCTTGACGACCACTATGAGTGGCCGTCCATAAATTATGAGTGTTTCCCCACTAAGCGTTTTATCGCTTAGCACGGTGTTTTTACCCGTGCAGGTGCGGAAGGCGTTTTGCTTTGAGAGAGTCGCCGTCATCAAGCCAACACAGAAGGGACTAGTGTAGGGCTCAGTTTTGTATCAGTTATTAATTCTTTTTGTATAGAACTCTCTGTATCAGCTTCCACTTTTGTATCTATATTTTGTATATGTAATACTATTTATATCAGCTTGTTGATCTGATCATTATTGTAATAGTTTAATTATAGTAATGCATGATCAGCTTTTGCTTTCTGCATGTAAAGTTTTTAATTATCCTGTATTTTCTGAATGTATGTTATGAATGATTGTATGTTATACTTTGTACTTGCTTGGTGGCACCTTTACTCATACGGCATCTCACTCCTTCTCGGATGGGATCGCCTACGTATGGGAAGGGGGTGTTACACTCAGCGAGTCTAAGACAGTGCATATGCATCAATTTTGGGCAAGCCAAAGATATTTTGGAGGCCCCACCCCAATAGAACATTGGGACGGTCCTCTAACCTCGTGGAGCCTAAGACAATGTAAATTGAGCCTTTTTGGGCAACATGAGATATTTTGGAGACCCCACCCCAATGAAACATTGAGATGGTCATCTAATCTCGTTGAGCCTAAGACTAGAGAAGGTTCGGGACTTTTCATTTATTCATACTTTGATCAAAGTTATAATTGAGTTTTGAATTTAGTGTTTCATCCTATTTCTCATTCGATTTAATACAGTTAATTAAAGCGTTACGTTGGTTATATAAGGAAAGAGGTAAATAGGAGAAAGATTAAAATAAAGTAAATAAGAGTACAATAAATTACAATAAAACTAGGGAAGAAATACAACCCCCATTGTAAATAAAGTGTAAATCATACATAAAACGGGCTATTTATTAAGGATAAGAGCATTGGTCCTCGCATGCACGGTTAAAGAAAATAATTTTAATGTGACAATTTATTTTGGATGGAAAAATTGGGACATTGGTCCCAGGTTTATTATAAAAAGTTACAAGTTTAATTAATAGAAACATTTTTGTATTTTTTTAGACGTACATAAAATAAATAATTTTATTAAGAATTACATTGCAAAATAAATTAAAGAGCCAAATAAATAAAATATTACAAATAATGCAAATAAATAGTCAACCCAAACGAGGCTCCTGGATCTCCCCGTTTGCTCGCGAGAATGCCCAAGAAAAGAAAACAAGTATTGGAATAAAAAACAAACAAAAATAAAATAATGTTAGTAATTAAATCAATTAAATCAATTAAATATATAATAAATAATAAAATAAAACAAAATAAAATAAGATGACATCAAAATGAAAAATGAATTAAAATGTTAATAAATTAAAATAAATGAAAAAAATGCATTATGAATGACAAAGGAATTAAATGATATGATTAAAATAAATAAAACAACATGTTAATGAATTAATACATAAAAATATAAACATGGCAATAATATAATAATAACAATAATAAAGAAATAATAATTATAATTATAATAATTAACAATAATAAAATAATAATAATAATAACAATAATAAAATAATAATTATAATAATTAAATGATAATAATAATATATAAACATATTAAGTAAAACAAATATACAAACAATAGAATAAATAAATAAATGAAAATAATAAAAATTTACATGTTAATTCAATTAAATATGAATAAAAATAAATAAAATAAAATAAAAAAAAGAGATCAAGTATAGAATGTTTACCCTCAGAGTTCGGATTCGATGAAGGAAAAAAAGATGATTGATTTCCTTACTTTATTTTGCAAAATTAGAATTGAAGATGATAAAAATTGAAATGTTATTCCAAAAAAGTAAATTGCAAAAAAAATGAAATAAACTAAAAAAATTCTTAAGAACAAAAAATGAATTTCTTTGTCGAAAAAATGATATTTATTGATTAAACAAATAAAAATGATCTCAAAAACAAACAATTATTTTTTGTTTGTCTCAAGAAAAAGTTATTTATGAAAAATCTTTTTTTTTTATAAAATCAAATGAAAAAAAATTGGATTTTAAGAACAAATAATTGTTTTGTCTCAAAATTCATTTTTTTTATTAAAAACAAAAAGGGATTCAAATAAAATTTTTTGAGAAAACTCAAGTAAAAATAATTAAAAGACAAAAGTAAGAAAATTGAATTTTTAATAACAAACAATCATCTTATTTGTCTCAAAAATCAATTTCTCATCAATAAAATTCCATCTAAAATATTTAGAAGGAATTCAATTGGAAAAAGAAGAAGACTAAGAATTGAACTTTTTAATTTTTAGCAATTTTTATAATTTTTTTAGGGAAAAACCTAGAGAGAATTTTGAATAAGAAGAAGAGAAAAATTAAAGAAGAAACCCTAAAAATTGAATCCCCATGGTTTTGTTTCATCTTTTTCTATTTATATTAAGAAAAAAAAAGGAAAATGTAATTAATTAAGGAAAAACTAATTAATTAATTCAAATATCATTTATATATATTTAAAAATGGAAAAAATCATGAAAAACCATTTAAAATGGGATAGAAAATCAAATTTGGTGAAAAAATCCTCAAAAATCAAATTTGGGCCAAAATTCAGCATTTTCGGCAGAATAGGGGCAATCGACGCCCGTCGGTGCGCGCGACGGGAGTCGGAGTGCACCGCGGCCGACATACGAAATTTTGTTTTTCAAATTTAACTAAAAACACTATAATTTTCAAACTACATTTTTCAAATTTAATTTTTTTAATATTTTTTATTATTTTTTTTTACTCTAAAATGGAAATTTGATAAGAAAATCATCACTTTCAACTTTTTTTTCTTGTAAACAGGCATCTTTTCATCATTGGATAACTTTGATCTGGGATGGCTCAGAACTCGGTGTCTACAACTGGACTTGGTCCAACCAATTGGGCCAACCCAATTCTAAGCCCATTTAGGTTAATAAGCCCATTTTTCAACCATAAATTATTTTTATCACTTTCCACAATTATTTTCTCCCAAAATTATTTTCATAATTCTTAAAATATATAATTTAGCCTCCATGTGAAATTTCAGCTTAATCGGAAACCGTTTTTCGATCCGGTAATTTCTTACCAGTCCGATAACTCGATTTTCTGTTTCACCTTAAAATTTATTTTTATTTACTATTTGATTCTCAATAATATTTCAAGCAAATTCGTACTTTCAGATAATTTGTTTGAGATTTGTAGCATCATTTAGAGCGCAGTCAAACCTTGGTCAAACTAGTTTGACTAAAGTCAAACTGGTCCGATCGGTCCGATTTACTAATTGAACCAGTTCGGTTCACTTTTCACCCGTAACTTTCTTTTTATCCTTAATAACTTATTTGACCTTAGTTTCATCTCAATCAGGGTTCATTTTTGGTCTGGTTTAATTAAATCGGTTCGATTCATCAATTTTTCAATGTCACCCTAAAATTTCTTTTTTACTACCAAACTATTCTACACAATATTTTGAGTCTATTTATGCCTTCAGATAACTTTTTAGAGGTCATTTACTATCTTTAAAGTCTTGGTCAAATTTTGGTCAAACCTAGTTACTATTTGAATCGAACTAGATGCTTTTCTTTAGTTTGACTTTCGGGTACCTATTTGACATATTTTTCACTCCAAATTATATCACCAGACTCTTTATAACTTATACTTTCCAATAGTCCAATAAAATATTTTTCACTTCGGTCTTCCGGGAAGTCATCCATTAGGGGCTTCCCTGACTTCAGCATATTTAACCCTTCTTTTCTACTGTCTTTTAGGACACAATCGCTGATATTTTCATATGAAATTCACATTATAAATTCTACAGATTTTACTGATCACTACTAACCCAGTATTTGGGTCATTACAATAATAAAGTGATTTATAATCGTCAATTGAACTTGATAATTGATTAGTTATTAGTGTAAGTATAAAGTAGCACACCCAATTTCTCTTAGGGCTTATAGGGTGTTACAACATTACACTTGTTAATTAATCAAAGAAATCTTTGAACAATTTTAGCTGACTAAAGTATGTAAATTAATGGTGATAAAATTAGGAATTTATAACTTAAATTTGTAAAATTATTTTATCATTATTAAATTAATAAATTTTATAAATTATAAACTTAAGTTAATTTTATAATAGCACAATACCTCAAATTTGTGAATAGTATATTTCGAGTTATAAATAGTACTCCCCTGTATATGGATAATACTTTTCAAGGAAGTCACTAAAATATAATTTTTATTTTCTTTCATGATCAATAACTTTTATTAACGTCTTTATCTTATGTGACACTATCCTATTGTTGTTCATAAATTTGTCAGCGGATGCATTAGTAAGTGTTTTTGTAATACCCTATACCCGCAAATGGTACAGATATCGGATGTCACCACACTACACTGTAATGCACTTATCAGATTCGGTGAATTTTTTTTTCTACAATCACAATCATACATATACAATAACATAACAATTACACTAACACACCATTCATATACTTATCCTGTACAATCTCGTGTTCATCCATTGCATTCGTATACATGCCATGCCTATATCTTTATCCTTATTGTTAAAAATTCTTTCGATCATCAGTAACATCGACTACTACCACTTCTTTTCTTTTTATAACATGCACGCAGTAATCACACTACGTGCTGAGCATTAAAAATGCCCAGTGGTGGATACATATCCTAAATTTTTCATGACTAATTAAATATATACATGCATGAGCACACAAGCATTTTCTTCATTTAAACTATATGTACATAAAATTTTTAACTATTGCTTAATTTATACATTATTTCAATATTTAAGATAAATCCTTAACTTCAGTTGTTATCGTTATATCTTATGTAACATTTCTGTAATAATATTTTAACTTTACTGTTTCAAATAACAGTTTCATTTTCTCATTATACTATTCACCTTAACATTCACACCATTATATTCAATCGGTTAATTTAATAACCAATTACAATAACATTCCTTGAATTCACCAGTTTTCTTCATTTTGTTCATAACTTGTTTATTCATTTACTATCTATATTGGAGCACAGTGTAATTATTTATTAGAGCAATTATTGTACCTTCATACTATCTTTATTCTTTTAACTTAACAGATAATCCTATTAATACCATTATTTTAATATCCGTCAATAACTATTTTTATAATTACCTTTATTATTACTGTGACTAACAATTCCATCATTATAACAATATCTGATTTACCTATATTGTTCACTTAATCCTTATAATGTTTTACATTATTTTCCTTATTTACTTTAACATCTTACTAACTGTCTTAAATCCTTTATACATAAACGGTCCTGTTACTAACATTTTCATACCACTTTTAATTATTTATTAACATTGTTTCATATACTTTTTATGTCCACTCATTACTCTTGTCATTTGTATTACTCTTCCTAGTAATATTGCGGTAATACTATTATTATTCTATTACCTGCTTTTTATTCAATACAACTTATACTCTAATTATACATTCTACAGTATTCAATTAAATTTACCTAACACGGCATTATTTTTCCTAAGTCCTCTAATGTTATCATTATTATTATTATTATTATCAGTATCATTTTTACTGTTATCATTTCCTGATTAAATTCAATTCATTTCTTTTACTTAACTGTACATGTTTATTTTTATATTCGTGATTTCTATAATTGATGATAATAATCTTTAACACCCCAATAACATTTTTCATTTGTTAGTGATACTATCATTACTTATTTATTTTTCTTAAATTTTAATTCCACTGCCATTTTTAGTGACACTAACATTTACATTAACATAAATGTTATCATAATATTAACATTATTCTATTATTAGTGTAATATCATTATTTCTCTATTGTCAATTAATTATTCAATTAACATTCATATTACTTTTCAATTTTTCTTTTAAACCTTTATTTTATGTTACTATTGACAAATTACATTTTAATCCCTAGACTTTCATAAATTCATAGCTTTGCCTTTCACTTTTCATTTATTTACCATAATGCCATTAATCAACCCATTTTTCTTATTTAACATGTAATGGCCCTGATACTGGGCTAGCCAGAAATAGTATTTCCCGATAGTGAATAGTGACAGCGGGGTGAATAGTAACTCCCGAAGTCAAAAAATATTTTATTTGATTATTGGAGAATATAAGTCACGATGAGTTCGATGTTAAAAATGGAGTGAAATTGAGGTCAAATGGAGCCTCAAAAGTCAGAAATAAGAAAAAGTAGTGGCTTTGATTTGAATAGTTTGACTTAGAGTTTGACTGGGCCGTAGAGAGTGCTACGGACCTCAAAAAAATAATTTGAAAATATGGACGTACTCATAGTCATTAGTAGAATCATATGGTAATGAAAAATTAATTTTTGGTTACACTGGAAAATTGGATTATCGGATTGGTAAATAATTACCACCCTGGAAAATAATTTCTGATTGACCCCAAAATATTAGTGTAAACTAATGAATATATGCTAAGAATTATGGAGTCATTTTTATGAAGAATTGACCTTAGAAAGTAAGGAAAAAGATATGATTTTAGTTTGAATAGTACTCGGTTGACCGAAAGTTTGATCGAGGCTCTAAAAATAGAAAATGATATCCAAAAATTGCAGGAATTTCCAGATAAGCTCTAAATGATATACAGAATTTTTGCTAATAAAATGGTAATTTTTTTAGAACACCAAAAATTTTTGACCGGACCGATTTGATTGAACTGGAATGAAAATGGACTCTGATTGGGCTAAAATTTTGTGTACAGCCTAGTTTTTATATGATATGAATTATGGAATTAAGTTTGGGAGGAATTGGATTTGGAAAATGAGAGAAATTGCTTAATGGGCCTAAAAATTGCATTTTTGGGCTTGTTTGGTTGGACCATCCAACCCAATTGGGTCACTATAAATGGACTTAATGAGGCAGATTTGGTGGCTGTAATCCTTATCTTCCTCAGCCTTTCCCTCTCCCTCCTTTGGCCGAGACTCCTCCTCCACCTCTCTCTTAATTTTCTTTATCCTTTCTTTAAATTTCTCACTAAATCTAGCTATTCAAAGTAAAATTCAGCCCCTCTTTTAGATAATAGCAACTTCCAGTGTCAAATTAGTGGATTAAAAGCCAAGAAAAGTGAAGATCAAAGATTATGTCCTCAAATGGAGGTAAGAGATTTATAGTGTTTTAATTTGATTTATTAGTTTTAAATGATAGATTATGGTGTAATAAGCATGTTTATAAGGTTATATGTGAAATAGGGAAGAAATTAATTGGTGTTTTATTGCTTGACATATTCGGCCATGATGAGGAAAATAATGGGGAAATGGTTTTTCAAAGGTGAAAGTTAAGAATTGAGGAGCTTGTGATGCTTATAGCATGAATATGAGGTTTGTGATTATAATATCAATGAATTTCCTTTAAAAAATTAGGGTTTGAGGTTATGTTTATATGTGACTATGTGTAATTTGTATGTATAATTGAAATTGAGGTCATAATTGAGTTTAAGGAAGTGAAATATGCTAATTTGAATGATTAAAATTGAAGAAAACTAAGTGTGAGTTTTGAACATAATATGACATAAAGGTATACTTAGGTATATTATTGGTATTCCTAGTGATTTAGTGAAATTAAATGGTGTATATGTATAAATTGAGGCTTAGTTTAGTGAAATAAGCCATGAATGAGTGATAAATAAATTATTATTGATAAACTCTAAGATGGCCGAATGGCTAAAGTGAGGAGAATTGATAGGTTATATGATATATATGTCATGTGAGATGTGAATTGAATAAGTCAGTGAATTAGAAGTGGAATGGAGAATTATATGTAAAGAAATACATGAAAATAAAATGATTGACTTAAACGAAAATTTAGTTAAACGTAAGTTTAATTGAGTATAAGCTTAGAAAAATGATTACGAGCCTTTAAAATGACATTTGAAATGCGTGAATGAAACTAAAAGAAGTTGTAAGTTGAAATTATCACCTTGGCCAAAGGGTACCCTAGTGTATACTTGTAACACCCCCTTCCCATACGTAGGCGATCCCATCCGAGAAGGAGTGAGATGCCATATGAGTAAAGGTGCCATCAAGCAAGTACAAAGTAAAACATACATCCATTCATAACATACATACAGAAATACAGAATAATTAAAAACTTTACATGCAGAAAGCAAAAGCTGATCATGCATTACTATAATAAACTATTACAATAATGATCTGTTCAACTAGCTGAACTAAATAATATTACATATACAAATATAGATACAAAAGCGGAAGCTGAAACAAAACTGATACATGAGAGTTCTATACAAAAAGAATCATCACTGATACAAAAATAGCCCTACACTAAAAACTCTTCTGTGTTGGCTTGATGACGGCGACTCTCTCAAAGCAAAACGCCTTCCGCACCTATTGAACTCCTTCTCATAATCTGCTACAGACATGGCCCTCTGTCTCAAACTCAAAAACTGCGCCCATCTCGAATCTCTATAAGTCTGAGTGATGTACTTCTTTGTAAACTCACCCTCAAAGAACTCCCAAGTAATCGGATCCGGTAGCTGAGGATGCCTGCAAACTAATTCCCACCATTCAAAAGCAGACCCCTGCAGAAGAACTAATGCACACTCTGCCTGCTGGTCGGGAGGACAACGAATCTCTCTCAAAGCACGCTTTACCTTGTCTAACCATTTTTCTACCATCTCAGATTCATTCAAACCAGTGCCATAGAAATCCTCAACTCCTGCCCTTCTTAAATTCTCCATAGGTGCTCTAGGAGCAGTCACTCTCTCCAAAACCCTAGCCATGTCCTGATGCAGTCTAAACATAGCCTCAAAGGGCATGGCTGCGGCCTCGGGCTAGACCCTAGCATGCTGAGCCGACACAGTAACAGGAACAGACGGATCCACTGCTGGAGGACTCACACTCTCGGCGGATTCCTCAAGTGATCCACGGACAGAATTAGAAGCCATCTAAACAAACAAGAAACAACCGCATCAGCCAACACAGATCTAGACACATACACATCTAAGAAACTCAGAACAATCACAACTACACAACAACACCCAGAAACGCCTAAACCTATGCTCTGATACCACAAACTGTAACACCCCCTTCCCATACGTAGGCGATCCCATCCGAGAAGGAGTGAGATGCCATATGAGTAAAGGTGCCATCAAGCAAGTACAAAGTAAAACATACATCCATTCATAACATACATACAGAAATACAGAATAATTAAAAACTTTACATGCAGAAAGCAAAAACTGATCATGTATTACTATAATAAACTATTACAATAATGATCTGTTCAACTAGCTGAACTAAATAATATTACATATACAAATATAGATACAAAAGCGAAAGCTGAAACAAAACTGATACATGAGAGTTCTATACAAAAAGAATCATCACTGATACAAAAATAGCCCTACACTAAAAACTCTTCTGTGTTGGCTTGATGACGGCGACTCTCTCAAAGCAAAACGCCTTCCGCACCTGCACGGGTAAAAACACCGTGCTAAGCGATAAACGCTTAGTGGGGAAACACACATAAATAATGGACGGCCATTCACAATGGTCGTCAAGGCATAACACATTCACAATGGCAGAATGCAAAGGTTATAACATAATCCATATAAACATGTTCATATTTAGAAGTCATACAATCAGTAACTCATAATCATATCCATTCCAGAATAATCCAATATATGTTTCATCATTAAACTCATTCAGTCAATCCATTCATAGCCAGATCAGATCAGAACAATTCCATTAACATTTAAAGAACACCTGCTGACTCTAGATAGTGGATAACGAGTGTACTGAAGGTACCTTACGGGTACGAATCGAATACTGAGGGTACCACACAGGTACAAGTCAAATGTTATTTTAATTATCAAAACATGTTATTCATATACTGAGGGGACCTTAAACAAGATCCTAATACTGAAGGGTTCGCGAGGAACCAAACGGGGACCTGATCGGGGTCCAAACTGAACTGAGGGCTGCAGCTAAAGACTCTATTAGGCATGCCTAACTATCCACTTACTTGACTCTAGCAGGTTAAGCGTCATTCAAATCACATTTCAGAGCACGGAGTAGAATTCATCAGAAATTCATGGTATCATTTAAATCAAAGCATTTAAAAGTATGGCATGCATCATACCGCAATATAAGTCCATTCAGAAGAAACACCAAATTCATTTCTGAGTCAAAAGACGGAAAATTTCGGAAAAAGGGCTGAACGGGGTAACGGGTGAGGTTGGCTGGTCACGTGTCGTGACTGGCCTCCTCACAGGGCAGGTCGCGAGACGTGACTGTGGGTCACGCCTCGTGACTTGCTTCGTCCCTCGCAGATCATGCGACGTGCCTCGTCTGGTCACGTCTTCGCTCAGGCCGGTCACGAGTCGTGACTGGGCATCACGTCTCGTGACTGGCTTCTTTGAGACAAGTCACGCGTGACTGTCTCCTGTGACTCTCCCTCAGGCCGGTCACGAGTCGTGACTGGCCTCATTTTAGCTGGTCACGAGTTGTGACAGCAGCCACAACTCGTGACTGGCCTCAAACTGGCAGGTCACGAGTCGTGACCGAAGGTCACGTCTCGTGACTTGCCTCCCTTCCTTGGCTAGTCACGCGACACACGATCTGGAAATGGGAACTTCAACAGAAACACGATTTTCCCATTTCCAGAATTCTCAGAACCCAGAAATCTATCCCGAATTTGATTCAAAACCAAACAAACCTGTTCTTACCTTCCAGAATTCATCTCAAACAATATAAGCAACATTTATACAACTCAATTCAACATTTAAACATTTAATCAATTCAAGAATAATAACATTCAAATTTCTCAAGAACAAGAACCCTAGAAAATTGACAGTAACTTAAAATCACAAAAATCACAATCAATTGTTCCCAAACCTGAAATCTAAGCTTCTATCACTTAGCTCCACTAGGTCCAGCAACCTCTTTACTCTTTGGATCACGAGGAGCTTCAGCTAGAACACAAACACAATAATGCAACCCTAAGTTAAACCTAAACTCAAGGAAGAAGAAGATGAAAATTACAGTAAGACAAAGACAAAGATACATACTAAACAATTTAGAAGATGCAAGGAGAGATTAACTCCACCAATTCAAGCTTGAATCCAAACCACAATTCTTAGAGTAAAAAAATGAAGAAGAAGAAGGTGAGTGAAGAAGAAAACGTAAATCTGACTATTTCCTTTCTTTCATTCCCTTTTCTTTTTCTTTTCTTTGCCCTAAGCATGTGTCCAATTCCTATTGGTGAAGCTGACCACTCACACTAAACTAGAATACACGACACACACTCTACACACTCCTAATTAAACACCCTACAATGGTATAAGCAAGTGCACACAAATGTAACTCAATTAATTCACGCCTTAATGCCATGTATGCACCCACGTACTAACAAAACCCCAAAAACATACATTTTCCTAAAATACCCTTATGAAATGCCGAACACATGCGAATGCTTACACATATAGACAGACAGATAGGCTCATTCTACTAGGGGGCAAACGGGGTGTGACAACTCTCCCCTACTAATAAGAATTTTGTCCTCGAAATTCTCACCTGAACTGAACAACTGCGGATACTGAGCTCTCATCGACTCCTCTGGTTCCCAAGTCGCTTCTTTGACTCCATGATGGATCCACAACACTTTAACCAAAGGAATCTGCTTATTTCTCAACTGCCTCACCTCTCGGGCTAGAATAGCTCGCGGTTCCTCATCATAAGAGAAGTCTGGCTGAACCTGGATATCCTGAACTGACAGAACATACGAAGGATCTGATCTGTACCGACGAAGCATCGAAACGTGAAACACATCATGCAACTTTGCTAACTCCATCGGTAGCGCCAATCTATAGGCTACAGGTCCTACCTTAGCCAAAATCTCATAAGGTCCAATGAAACGAGGACTAAGCTTGCCTTTCTTGCCAAACCGAAGCACTTTCCTCCAAGGTGAAACCTTAAGGAAAACCTTGTCCCCGATCTCAAAATGCACATCTTTCCTTTTCAAATTGGCATAAGACTTCTGTCGATCCTTGGCTGCCTTCAAATTCCGCTGCACTACTCTGATTTTCTCTTCAGTATCTCTAACCAAGTCTGGTCCAATCATAGATCTCTCGGATAGCTCGGTCCAACAAATCGGAGTCCTACACTGACGACCATACAAAGCCTCATATGGTGCCATACCGATACTCGACTGAAAACTGCTGTTGTAAGCAAACTCCATCAACGATACATATCTGTCCCAGCTACCCGGAAAGTCCAAAGCACAAGCTCTCATCATATCCTCCAGAATCTGAATCACTCGCTCTAACTGACCATCGGTCTGAGGATGAAACGTTGTATTGAAGTTCAACCTAGTGCCCAAAGTTCTCTGTAACTCCTTCCAAAACTTGGAAGTAAACCTCGGATCTCGATCTGACACTATGGACAAAGGCACACTATGCAACCAAACTATCTCATCTACATAGATACTGGCCAATCTGTCCATCGAGTAGTCCACTCTAACCGGCAGAAAGTGAGCTGATTTCGTAAGCCGATCCACAATAACCCAAACTGAGTCATGTTTCCTCTGAGTCAAAGGTAAACCAGAAACGAAGTCCATGGCGATATCATCCCATTTCCACTCAAGAATAGATAAAGGCATAAGCAAACCCGAAGGAACCTGATGCTCAGCCTTTACCTGCTGACAAGTCAAGCACTTGGAAACAAAATCCACTATATCACGCTTCATACCGGACCACCAATAGAATTGCTTCATGTCTCTATACATCTTCTCACTGCCCGGATGCATAGTAAAGACTGAACTATGCGCCTCACTCATGAGCTGTCTCCTCAAATCCTCAGATTCTGGCACACACAAGCGATCTCTGAACATAAGTACCTCATCCTGGACTGAGAACTCTGATGGCTTACCCAATCTAACCTCATGCACAATCTGCTGAAGCCTCTGGTCATCTCTCTGAGCATCCACTATCTTCTGTCTCAATGTAGGCTTCACACGCAACTGAGCAATCAAAGCCCCATCAGAACCAAATCTCCATCTGAATTGCCTCAAGAACAAAGCTGAAACTGACTTCCGACTCAAAGCATCGGCGACTACATTGGCCTTACCAGGATGGTAATCCACAATGCAGTCGTAGTCCTTAAATAACTCAAGCCAACGCCGCTGCCTCATGTTCAACTCCTTCTGTGAAAGGAAGTACTTCAAGCTCTTGTGGTCCGAAAAGATCCTACACTTTTCCCCATACAGGTAATGACGCCAAATCTTCAAAGCAAAGATCACAGCTGCCAACTCAAGATCATGCGTCGGATAATTCCTCTCATGTGGCTTCAACTATCGAGAAGCATAAGCCACTACTTTTCCTTCCTGCATCAGCACACATCCAAGACCAACACCCGAAGCATCACTATAAATAACAAACTCCTTACCCGAGATGGGTTGAGTAAGGATAGGAGCCTCAACAAGCAACTGCTTTAACCGATCAAAACAAGACTGACACCTGTCTGACCACTCAAATCTAACTCCTTTCCTCAACAATCTAGTCATCGGAGCAGCAATCACAGAAAATCCCTTAACGAACCGACGGTAGTAACCTGCTAAACCGAGGAAACTCCTCACTTCCTGAACATTTCGAGGCGCTTTCCAATCAACTATCGCCTCAATCTTGGCTGGATCTACCTGAATACCTCTAGCTGAAATAATGTGACCCAAGAATGACACTTCTCGATGCCAGAAATCACACTTGCTAAGCTTAGCAAACAACTGATGCTCTGTCAACATCTGTAGAACTAATCGGAGATGCTCCTCATGCTCACTCTCATCCTTGGAATATACCAAGATGTCATCAATGAACACTACTACAAATCGATCTAAGTATGGCCTAAACACACGATTCATCAGATCCATAAAAGCCGCTGGAGCATTTGTCAAACCAAACGGCATCACAAGAAACTCATAGTGGCCATACCTAGTCCGAAATGCAGTCTTAACCACATCTGCATCCTGAACTCGAAGCTGATAGTACCCTGATCGAAGATCTATCTTGGAGAAGACACCTGCACCTCGAAGCTGATCAAATAAATCTTCAATCCTAGGCAACGGATACTTGTTCTTCACTGTAACTTTATTAATCTGCCTATAGTCAATACACATCCGCAGGGATCCATCTGTCTTCTTGACAAACAGAACTGGAGCTCCCCATGGAGATATGCTAGGTCGAATAAACCCCTTATCCAATAACTCTTGTAGCTGAGATTTAAGTTCCCTCAACTCTACAGGAGCCATCCGATAAGGTGCTCTCAAAATAGGTGTAGTACCCGGCATAATCTCAATGGACAACTCAACCTCTCTCTCAGGAGGCAAACCAGGCAACTCGCTCGGGAACACATCACTAAACTCCCGCACTACAGGAATGTCCTCAATCTGAACCTGATCCCTCTTAGAATCTAACATAACTGCTAGAAAAGCCTCACAACCTTTCCTAATAAACCTCTTGGCTTGCATCACAGAAATCACATTATTCAACGAACTAGCACCCAAACATTTCAAAAACACAAGAGACTGACTCTTATCCCGAAGCACAACTGTCTTCCTATGGCAATCAACTACAGCCTGATGCTTACCCAACCAGTCCATACCCAGAATCAAGTCAAACTCTCTGAAGGGTAACTCAATCAAATCCGCTGGAAGCACAGCTCCCTCAACAATCAGAGGACAACTCCTAAAAACTCTACTCACACTGACACTATGCCCTAATGGACTGGTCACACAAATCTCATAATCTAACTGATCAACTGAATGCAACTTATCAACAATTTTATCTGTGCACAAGTATGAGTGTGTGGAACCAGGATCAATTAGAGCATACAACTCAGTGTCATGGAGTAGGAACTTACCAGCAATAACATCAGGCGCATCCTGCTCATCTCTGGCTCTCATGGCATAAGCTCTAATTGTACCCTGAGGAGGATGCTCAACAGTCTCAGAAGCAGCTCCATCTCTATGCCGACCACCTCTACCTCGACCTCGGCCTCTGCCACGGGTAGCCTGGGAAGCATTCGAACCGACCCTACTGCCTTCTCTCTGGGAACCTGAATCCTCATGCAATCTCGGACAACTGGCCAAAAGATGCTCAGAACTCCCACACCTGAAGCATGCACCGGAGAGCCACCTACACTCACCCCGATGTGTCTTACTACAATGAGGACAAACTGATGTAGTCTCAGCTCTACCACCCCTACCAGAACCTGATACAGCTGCAGAACCCTGCCGTCTACCTCTAGAAGCCTGACCAGGTGATGACTCATCCTGTGGGTTCCTAGATCTCTTACCCGAAGAAGATCCTCCACGAGAATAACTCCTCCTCTGAGCTCTCTCTCTCATCACAGTCTCAGATAACTCAGCTCTCACAGCAGCCTCTACAATCTGATAGTAGCTAACCCCAGGTATGCACATCAGAGAAATCAAAGCAATCTTCAAAGACTCATTTAACCCTGCCTCGAAATGCTTGCATCTAAAGTCATCAGTCATAACTCCACGTGGGGCATAACGAGATAACCTATTGAACTCCTTCTCATAATCTGCTACAGACATGGCCCTCTGTCTCAAACTCAAAAACTGCGCCCATCTCGAATCTCTATAAGTCTGAGTGATGTACTTCTTTGTAAACTCACCCTCAAAGAACTCCCAAGTAATCGGATCCGGTAGCTGAGGATGCCTGCAAACTAATTCCCACCATTCAAAAGCAGACCCCTGCAGAAGAACTAATGCACACTCTGCCTGCTGGTCGGGAGGACAACGAATCTCTCTCAAAGCACGCTTTACCTTGTCTAACCATTTTTCTACCATCTCAGATTCATTCAAACCAGTGCCATAGAAATCCTCAACTCCTGCCCTTCTTAAATTCTCCATAGGTGCTCTAGGAGCAGTCACTCTCTCCAAAACCCTAGCCATGTCCTGATGCAGTCTGAACATAGCCTCAAAGGGCATGGCTGCGGCCTCGGGCTAGACCCTAGCATGCTGAGCCGACACAGTAACAGAAATAGACGGATCCACTGCTGGAGGATTCACACTCTCGGCGGATTCCTCAAGTGATCCACGGACAGAATTAGAAGCCATCTAAACAAACAAGAAACAACCGCATCAGCCAACACAGATCTAGACACATACACATCTAAGAAACTCAGAACAATCACAACTACATAACAACACCCAGAAACGCCTAAACCTATGCTCTGATACCACAAACTGTAACACCCCCTTCCCATACATAGGCGATCCCATCCGAGAAGGAGTGAGATGCCATATGAGTAAAGGTGCCATCAAGCAAGTACAAAGTAAAACATACATCCATTCATAACATACATACAGAAATACAAAATAATTAAAAACTTTACATGCAGAAAGCAAAAACTGATCATGCATTACTATAATAAACTATTACAATAATGATCTGTTCAACTAGCTGAACTAAATAATATTACATATACAAATATAGATACAAAAGCGAAAGCTGAAACAAAACTGATACATGAGAGTTCTATACAAAAAGAATCATCACTGATACAAAAATAGCCCTACACTAAAAACTCTTCTGCGTTGGCTTGATGACGGCGACTCTCTCAAAGCAAAACGCCTTCCGCACCTGCACGGGTAAAAACACAGTGCTAAGCGATAAACGCTTAGTGGGGAAACACACATAAATAATGGACGGCCATTCACAATGGTCGTCAAGGCATAACACATTCACAATGGCAGAATGCAAAGGTTATAACATAATCCATATAAACATGCTCATATTTAGAAGTCATACAATCAGTAACTCATAATCATATCCATTCCAGAATAATCCAATATATGTTTCATCATTAAACTCATTCAGTCAATCCATTCATAGCCAGATCAGATCAGAACAATTCCATTAACATTTAAAGAACACCTGCTGACTCTAGATAGTGGATAACGAGTGTACTGAAGGTACCTTACGGGTACGAATCGAATACTGAGGGTACCACACAGGTACAAGTCAAATGTTATTTTAATTATCAAAACATGTTATTCATATACTGAGGGGACCTTAAACAAGATCCTAATACTGAAGGGTTCGCGAGGAACCAAACGGGGACCTGATCGGGGTCCAAACTGAACTGAGGGATGCAGCTAAAGACTCTATTAGGCATGCCTAACTATCCACTTACTTGACTCTAGCAGGTTAAGCGTCATTCAAATCACATTTCAGAGCACGGAGTAGAATTCATCAGAAATTCATGGTATCATTTAAATCAAAGCATTTAAAAGTATGGCATGCATCATACCGCAATATAAGTCCATTCAGAAGAAACACCAAATTCATTTCTGAGTCAAAAGACAGAAAATTTCAGAAAAAGGGCTGAACGGGGTAACGGGTGAGGTTGGCTGGTCACGTGTCGTGACTGGCCTCCTCACAGGGCAGGTCGCGAGACGTGACTGTGGGTCACGCCTCGTGACTTGCTTCGTCCCTCGCAGATCACGCGACGTGCCTCGTCTGGTCACGCCTTCGCTCAGGCCGGTCACGAGTCGTGACTGGGCGTCACGTCTCGTGACTGGCTTCTTTGAGACAGGTCACGCGTGACTGTCTCTTGTGACTCTCCCTCAGGCCGGTCACGAGTCGTGACTGGCCTCATTTTAGCTGGTCACGAGTTGTGACAGCAGCCACAACTCGTGACTGGCCTCAAACTGGCAGGTCACGAGTCGTGACAGAAGGTCACGTCTCGTGACTTGCCTCCCTTCCTTGGCTAGTCACGCGACACACGATCTGGAAATGGGAACTTCAACAGAAACACGATTTTCCCATTTCCAGAATTCTCAGAACCCAGAAATCTATCCCGAATTTGATTCAAAACCAAACAAACCTGTTCTTACCTTCCAGAATTCATCTCAAACAATATAAGCAACATTTATACAACTCAATTCAACATTTAAACATTTAATCAATTCAAGAATAATAACATTCAAATTTCTCAAGAACAAGAACCCTAGAAAATTGACAGTAACTTAAAATCACACAAATCACAATCAATTGTTCCCAAACCTGAAATCTAAGCTTCTATCACTTAGCTCCACTAGGTCCAGCAACCTCTTACCCTTTGGATCACGAGGAGCTTCAGCTAGAACACAAACACAATAATGCAACCCTAAGTTAAACCTAAACTCAAGGAAGAAGAAGATGAAAATTACAGTAAGACAAAGACAAAGATACATACTAACCAATTTAGAAGATGCAAGGAGAGATTAACTCCACCAATTCAAGCTTGAATCCAAACCACAATTCTTAGAGTAAAGAAAATGAAGAAGAAGAAGGTGAGTGAAGAAGAAAACGTAAATCTGACTATTTCCTTTCTTTTATTCCCTTTTCTTTTTCTTTTCTTTGCCCTAAGCATGTGTCCAATTCCTATTGGTGAAGCTAACCACTCACACTAAAGTAGAATACACTACACACACTCTACACACTCCTAATTAAACACCCTACAATGGTATAAGCAAGTGCACACAAATGTAACTCAATTAATTCACACCTTAATGCCATGTATGCACCCACGTACTAACAAAACCCCAAAAACATACATTTTCCTAAAATACCCTTATGAAATGCCGAACACATTCGAATGCTTACACATACAGACAAACAGATAGGCTCATTCTACCAGGGGGCAAACGGGGTGTGACAATACTAGGGTATATTTTAAGTACAATTGAAGTGTAGTGACCTAAAATGAATTTAGACATGAAAACAAGTGTCAATAAATTTATTTGGAATTTATGGAATATATATGAATATTTTGAGTATAATATCCCATTATGCTTAAAGTGGAAATAATTTTAAACATTGAATAATTGAATTTGAAATGACAAGAAAAGAATGAAATCAGTTTTGAAATGAATTTTTAGCCAGTGTATGGCTTAAGTATACTTATTATGAGAAATAAGTATATAGCGAGAACTATACCTAATTGATCAGAATAGTGATCGATTAGGATATTAAAATGATAATGAAGTGAAAGAAATAAAAATAAAGTAACAGAAGTGAAAATAAAAATGTACTGATAAATCATATGTTATACGTTACATGTCATATGTAATATAAAAGTGTAAAAAGTACGAAAGTGGATTTGAAAGTCTATTTGAAAAGGTAAATTTGATAATTGTGAAAGTTTTGCCCTTAGTGGTATGGCGATTTAATCTAGTCCAGGATATATTTGGCTAGCTATAAGGACACCATTGATACCACGGTGCAAGTCATAACGACTTGCTTTGCTATGATAGATTCGCTATGGTTTCTCATAGCCCTATGTTATATGTCATACGACACACGTTATATGTCATAGGCCATATGTTATATGTTACATGATGGAGTGATTCTTCAGGATCATTCCCTAGTGTATTGCAGTGGGACTTTGGGGCCCACGTCCCGTATATCTAGTTTGCAGATTTTATATCGAGATTATACTAGGGGCATAAAAGTGACATGATTGCAAAATGTTTTGAAAATGCAAAAAGGTAAAATGATAATATTTAATATGATAAAATGTAACATGATAATATGTAACATGATATTAAGTAAAATGATAAAATATAATATGATATAAAGTATAATGATGAAATGTAATATGCCAAAAATGTAACATGTAAAGCCATAATGTAATATGACATAATACTAAAAGAATAATGTGAAAAGATAAAAAGTAAGAAAGCTTAATATGTAAAATGCCTAAGAGTAACAAATAGAATTGTAAAATGATGTGATTCTGTCAAAGGTTAAATGATATATAATAATATGACTTGAAAATGTGAAAAGTAACATGAAAATAAGAAGTTATATGGAAAAGAACCTACTTGAAAGAAAATCAAAGTTTGGGGTCAAAATGGTAATTTACCCCAAATCATAAGCCAAACGGGTCATAATGATGAAAATGACCTGCAAATGTAATAAGTATAGTGAACATGAGAAATTAAGTGAAAAAGGACTTACATGAAAGAAAATAAAAGTTTAAGGACCAAAACGTAATTTACCGCAAAGACAATTAGTCGTGAGGCTAATTGGTAAATTATAAGCTCAGAAATGAATAAATGTGAAAATGTAGTGAATAAATGATAAAATTATAAGTAAACGTTAAAGGAAGGACCAAATCGTAATTTGCCAAAAGTTTAGGGGCAAAATCATAATTATATGTAAAAGTTTAGTAATAAGTAATATGTAAGTGAAAAATGAAATTAAAATGATAGTTATGTAAAGAGTCCCAAGTGTAGGGACTAAAATGTAATTTTACATGAAAATGCTAAAATAATGACTAATATATAATTTGTAAGTCAAAGAATGATTTAAAATGAAAAGAGAGATAAACTAACGGCACTTTCATAAATAAAGTCAAAAGAAGGGCAAAATTGTAAATTATCCTAAAAATGATAAAATAAGTAGTAAATGGTAATTTGTATATGAAATGATAAGTTAAATGAATGATTAATGAATTTAGATGCAATGTAAAAGCTTAATCGAACCAATATGTTAAATGGAAATGAAAAGGGTAAATGAGGGACTAAAATGTAAATTTACACGTCAAATGAGTAGAGAAGTGAAAAAAGGCTAATGCCAGTGTGAAAATGATAAGATATGAGAATATGTGGTTAGATGAATAAAGTGACAGTCAAATGAGTACTAAAATGAAGGTTTGAGGATTAGATGGCAAATTGTATGCCTTTAAGCAAATAAAGGGCATTTTTGTAATTAAATGGAAACCAAATGGTAAAGTGGTAATTTGAATGAATGGAAGGGTAATAGGATAAGTATTGAACAAGTTAGGGTTCAAATTGTAATTTGCCCATGAGAAGGGCAAATAAAAGATTGTAGTGTAAAATGGTATCACGTGAGTAATTTAAATGATAATAAGAAATTAATTAAGTATAGTGAATTTTACGCATGTGTGTACGTAAGTTTAGCATTGGAAATTATTAGATTCGTAATCACCACTGAGCATATTTAATGCTCAGCACGTAGTTGTTTGACTGCGTGTAGGTACCAGGTGGAGTGTCTGTGGAGCAGGCGACCTATCAGTTTTGAGATTAGTCTGGATTGGTAGATTAAAGATAAGAACGTTTTGTTTATTGTTACTTGAATATATGTAAAAGCTATATGTTATGAGAATAAGTATATGTAAAGATAGATGTTATTGTATTTGGATTAGTTACATGTATTATTTGGAGTGTAAATAAGCTATATATGTGGGGCCCCTGAGTTGGGCTGTGTATTGTTTGAATTGCAGGTTTTGGGTAGCTAACATTATAGTCGTTATGCTACCGAATTTTGATCCAATGAATAGTATTAGTGGCATGTATATGTGTAATGGTTTAGCATTGATCTTGTATTGTATGATTTGGACATATCAAATGCCATAGATATTGATTAAATGATATGATAAGTTAAATGTAATGTTTGAACTGGATAGATGAGAATGTTAGTGACATGAAAGTGTAAAAGGATAAATGACTATTCGATAAGTTTACAAGTTAGAAAAAAAAAGTTTCACATTTGTGATAAGCATCGATCAGTTGATAGTGCCGTGACATCCGATGTCCGTTCCAATTGCGGGTATGGGGTGTTATATAACATGCAAATTGCCATTTAACCCATGTATATATATTTAAATAAACTTATATATAGAGCCGTAGGATCAAAGGGTATAAATAAATCTAAAACTAACACACACACAAAATATCCACGAATGGATTTCACAACTTAAATCTATAATGCAATACAAGTGTAGTGCAAGAAAACCAAATTGCAATGTAAGAAAACTAAGAAGATACAAGCAATGATCAATCGCAGTAACCGAGTTACCCTTTGGACCAGTAGTCCGCAGATCGAATTATTTCAACTGTTATACCTTCAAGTTTTAAAATGCAACACAAACAGAATGTAAACAAAATTTGTGATGTACCAGATCAACACAAACTGCAAGTACAGAGCATACTTAAAAATGAAAATAAATACGGAAATAAAATCACAGTTATGAAGAAAAAAAAAATATATATATATATATCTTAAAACGATAATACAAATTAAAGAAACTGTAAGGTAAAAATGCTCAACACATGAGCTACACTTACAGGTTTTAAGAAAACAAATAATTACAAGCTTTGGGAGATAAACACTCAGCTCAAGAATTACAAGGGTTTATTGCTCAACACATGAGCTACCTAGAATTTTTGCGAAGTGTGAGAGAATTTAAAGACTGGGAATCCTCTCTAAAAATAAGTCTGTGGGAAGAAGGGATCCTTAAATAGCGAGTCTTTCATTAATCTCGGGAGCCTGAAGTGACTGGATGAGCTGTAAAGAAATTCTTTCACATGTTGAGTTCCTGTTTCTTCATAATGGCTGTTTGAAAGGTGGAAAAGTAACCAAAAGTAGCCGATAGAAATAAAGTTTTACTGTTTGGCTTTTTGACTTTTCTTATACTTTTTTTTAATAGGCTGGGCCTTGTACAAAGATGTGGGCTAAAGTTTGTTTACAAAATTTGGATTATATCCAAATGTTTTAAAATGAAATGGGCTAAGCCCATGTCTTATCTATGGGCTTAGGCCAGAGTTTGGAAAAATGTTGTACCAGTCATCTTCATTATCGTCACCCAGATCGACTATGGGTTCAAATCCTGAGGAAGAGCCTACTTTTGAAGGGCTCGAAGAAGCTTTTGAAGAAGTAGCCTTGCTCTGGAGGACTTGGGCCATAATCTGGAAGTATTCATCTTCAGTTTTTGCTGCTGCAAGTTGAGTCTGGGCAAAGGACTTTTGGGCCAAAAATTGCATTGTTGATGCATTTGGTTTTAAAAGGCCTTGAGTCTAAAGCCACTGACTAACAGCTGGTCTTTTGATGGAGTCAGGAATGGAGAATATTGTCCACCATTTGACTTTAAATCTTCTGATGAGGATGATTTGAGCCTCCTGCTAAAAATATTCTAAATGCCAAGCACTTACCCAAGGTAAAAAGAATTTTGAAGCAAAAAGCATCAAACGATGAAATCGCTTTTCTCTATCAGAAGGCTTGAAATAGGTTTTAAAGAGGTGATAGCTTTCCTGAATTTTTGGTTTAAGGATTTCAAGAGAAGCTCTAATCAATTTCCACCAATGAGCAAACCAAAAAGGAATTTTGGAAGTCTCCTGTTTAAGGTTGAAATAAATCAGCCAGGTATGGGTGAAATTTGTATTTTGAAAAACACAGGTATTATACCATGCTTGTTGGTAGTCCCAATACGTATAGGTCCTGCAATAGTTATACGTAGTTTTGAAATCAACAGGGAAGTGTTTTGGCTGGTGAAGATTTTATCCCCACTAGAGAGGAGAGAGGATTTTGTGGATTTTCACTGCTGAATAGTTTATTTGGCTAGTTTTGGAATTGTCTTTTATGGATATAAAACCTGTCAATTCCAAAATAGCTCTGTAGTAAAATTAGGGTTTTGTTAAATAACAATGTTTAAAAAGCCAGCATTTTGGGAAAACCTTTGAAATGGCCATATGAGGGTTTTGTAGGAAAAATCCTTCCTCCATGGTCCAAATGTACTGGAAATCCATTTTAACCAAATATTCTGAAACAATTTTAGATTGTAATAACACAATCTGAGAATCATTTTGAGTTAAAACATTTTTTGAAGATTCTTCTTGCGAAGATTTTAAAGAGATTACTCCAAGATCGGAGGGTTTAATAAGAGTCCTTTCACAGGGTAATTCTTGTGAAGGTTTTGAAATCTTTTTGGAAGAGGGTTTTGAAGTTGAAGATTACACTTTTATTTTTAAAGCAGTTTGAGGAGCTTTACCTGTTTGTTGCTCCGCTAAGGTTTTAAAAAGTAAGCCAAGTTATGACTGTTTTGAAAGAGTTTCAATCCATTGCTGGACTTGGGACTGTTTAAGGAGGGTTTCTTTATCCTCTTCGACTATTTGAGCCCATGATTTAATTTTTGTGGTAGATGAGATTGCTACAGGTTTGGAATCTTTTTGGTCCTTTTCTTGGACCTGTTCTCTTCATTTTGATTTTCTGGGCACTTTGGAGTCCTGTTTTGGACCAATTCCCTAGTTAGAAAATTTGGAATTGAATTTTTATCTCCTCTAATAAATTCAATTTCAAAATCAAAAATACTGAGGATGGCTTGCCATCTGGCAAAAATTTGTTTAGATGCAATGTTTTGAACATTTTTTTGTAAAACTTCCTTAGCAAATTTACAATCAATGGATGTAAAAACTTTTGATTGAGCAAATCACTTTGGAATTTTGAAATGCACATAACAATTGAAAGAATTTCTTTTTTAATAGTAGAATAATTCTTTTGGCAATCATTCCAATGTGCAGATGTGAACTGGACTATGCATTCTTTTCCGCTCACATTTTATTTTAAAATGCCTCCATAACCTGTGTCTGATGTATCGGTCTCTATAATCTTAGGTGCTAAGAGATCAGGTATATGAAGACATGGAATTTCCTTAACCTATTTTTTAATTTGTTGAACAACTTGAGTGTGTTCTTCTGACCAGGCTATAGGGTTTTTCTTCAACCTATAAAGCAATGGTTTTGTTAATCGGTTGATATTGGGACAAAAGTGTAGGACATAGTTTAAACCACCAAAAAACTTTTGGAGTTGGGTTTTGTCTAAAATTTTGTATGAAAATTTGTCAGTGAAAATTAAAGACCTCTCTATTGGTGAAATAGTTCTCTAGGATATATAATGTCCTAAGAAACGTATTTTTGTTTGAAAGAGAGAGATTTTATTTTTTGAAACTACCAAACCATTTTTCTTAGCCACGTAGAAAAATGTTTTGAGGTTTTTAAAATGTTGTTCAATTGACTCAGAGAAGACTAATACATCATCAATATAAACAACACAAAATTTTGAAAAAGGATTAAAAGTTTCATTCATAATTCTTTGGAATTCTGAAGGAGCATTTTTTAATCCAAAGGGCATAACAGTCCACTCATACTGTCCAAAGGGAACAGTAAAAGCAGTTTTATAACGATCTTTTGGATCAATTTGAATTTGCCAAAACAATTTCATATCGAATTTTGAGAAGATGAATGCAGAATGGAGTTTTTGTAAAAGATCTTTTTTATTCTGAATTGGATATCGAATCCATTTTAAAGCCTTATTTAGTGGTTTGAATTAATTACAAGCCTAGGCGTTCCTCTTTCTTTTTCAGAGTTTTTGTTGACATAGAAAGATGCACAACTCCAGGGAGATCTGGATTTTGTAATTAGACCCTTTTGTTCTAAATCTAGAATCTCTTTTTTACAATGTTCTTGGAGCTCATGATTCATTTGTCTATGTCTAGCTTCAGTTGGAATTTATTTTTTCTGAAAATTTATTTTCATATGATAGGTCAACCATATGTTGTTTTTTGTTCCAGAAAGCATTTGGTAAATCCGAACAAATTTCATTTTCAATATGTTTTTGAAAATTAGAAATTTTTTCTTTAACCAAATCATTTTCTAACTGTTTTTGAATTTTAAAAAAGGATACATGCTGCTTAAGAAATTGCAAATGTTTTTGTTATTCTTGAATTATACAATTCAATTCATTTTTGTAGACAAAACAAACTTTTAAAAGATTTAAATTTCTTGTTCTGGGTTTTTCAATGATAGGGAAAATAATTTTTTATTTGTTTGCTTTGAAAGAAATACCATTATACGTGACAGAATAGGGAGTAATTATATTTATAAATGGGGTCCCTAAAATGACAGCATGGCTAATATTTTCTAACAAAACAAAAGGAGTTTTGATGAAAACATTTCCATTTTGAATGGAAGCTTCCATTTTAAACATGATTTTCATATCGGAGGTATTAGCTGCGACAATTTTTTCAGAAGTTTTTTCAGAAAATCTCTTTGGGATGATGCAGCTTTTTAAACAATTTAAATCAGCTCCTGTGTCAAAAAGAGCAACTATATCGATTTTAAAATCATCTAAAAAAATAAGAGAAATTTTTACCAAATGTTTCCTTGAAATTATTTCTCGCAAAATAAACAAGAAGTCATTTGGTGCTTGTTCTAGACTTTGGATTTCATTGTCTATGTCTAGGTTTGCAGTTTCATTTTCCTCTTTCTCTCCATTTTTATTTTACTAGAACTGGTTTCTTGTGAAAGAAGAGCATGAAGAAGTTTTGAACCACTATCCTGTTTTTCTTTAAGAGTTTTTAGCTCTTGTTTAACAATTCTAATTTCTTCTTAAAGCGATTGAATTGTAACAGGAGTTTTTGTTTTAGTTTTAGTACCTAAAATTTTTGTTGGATCATAAGTACCGTTTGGAAGAAGAGAATTTGAAGTAGACGGTTTTGGCGACTTAGGTTCAAAAGACTTCAAAAGTTTTTCAATTATTTCTTTTTGAAGTTTTGAATCTTCTACTTGTTTTATAATATCAAGAATTAATTCCTGATCTTTGGTCAAAACTTTTATTGATTTTGAATTAGTACTCGACTCACTATTAGAGGAATCAAAGGCAGCCAATTCATCATTTTGAAAAGAATCATTGTTTTCACTTGATTCTGTTTGAAATTCACTTTCAGATGTTTCAAAGAGGATTGTTCAATTTTTTGAATTGTTTCTTCCTCAACCTGCAACTCATGAAGTTTCTTGTTAAATTTATAATATTTGAAAGTATGGCCAGGCTTGCCACATTTGAAACAAGTGACTTGTATAAACGCTTGTGGTTTGAAAGGTTTTTTAAAAGATATTCATTTTTTGTAAGGCTTTTGTGGTTTAGATCTTTTATAAAACTCTTCCTTATTAGATTTTTAAGAAAATCGTTTGTAAGACTTTTTGTAGGATTTGAAATAGGAACCTCCACAGGTTTTTGTTTGGTTTTCTGTGGAAATTTCGAATAGTTTACAAAACGATCCTAGTTCTTGCCTAGTTTTCTTCATTTCCTATTTTAAATGTCTTTGAAGTTTTAAATCTTGGCAGATTATTAAACCTTCTTTCTAGGTGAAACTAGCTATAACGCCCCCAAATCTACCTGTAAGCACCGTGTCCCGGAGCAGTCCGGATCAGAGGTTACCCCATGATAAAATCAGTATCCGAGCCTGTATAAATGGTTTGGATTTGGAGATTTTAGTCCCGTGTTCCACGAGAAGTGAGTCTTTTTACCTTTCATGGGCAGAGGGGGAGAAAACAGAGGATTTTCGAGTCAAAAGGCATTTTCTCCTCCACAGACGGCCAGCCAGTCTGTGAAGCCAGCCCGTCGCCTAGGGTCGCCGACGGCTTGTGTTGTTTTCCGACACCCGTCGGAAAACCACCGCCCCTGTCAGAACGCCGCCTGGTTTCCCGGAGCACGCAACCTTTCCGACGCCCGTCGGTGGATGTGGCAGGGCCGTCGGACGAATCCTTGTGTCAGAAGGATTCTTCCGATGCCCTCCTCCATACACCGACGCCCGTCGATCGTGTCTGGCTTATAAAAGCTCCGGATTTTCACTAGAAAAGGGTTCCAAAAATTTTTGAAGAGGGGAAACTCTGCCCAAATTTTAGCATATTTTCTCTCTCTTCCAGCAAACACATTTCATCAAGAAATTTCTTTCAAAAGAGGATCAAATCAATCAAAAGGGACTAAAAATTAATTAATTTTCCTTAGATTTTGATTCCAAAGACAATCTTTTGAAGGGTTGAGAAGGAAATAGTTTATTTTCCTCTTTTCGATCCTTCATCTTGCTTTCCGTGGAACACGTGGGGCTTTAATCAACACAAGAATCTCACCCGAAGCGATTATCTGAGGGTAAATATTCCGGATTCCTTCTTCGTATCATTTCATATTTATTCTTTATTTATTGATTCTTTCAATTTTGCCATCATCCTTTTTTATTCTTTATTTTGACTCTCTTTATATGATTTTATGATAAAACCTCTTTTTTGGCTTTAAAAGGAGTTTTCTTTTTTCTGTTTTTTTGGAGACAGTGGTGACCGACGGGTCATCTCCATCACCGACGCCCGTCGGTCACCTCACCTACAGACGCCCTCTTGTTGAGTGACAGACGAACATGTCGGTTATCTTGATTGACGCCCGTCGGTCACCTAAGAAAGGCCGTCGGTGGGTTCTGTCTCTCCTCTTTTAAATTATTTTCCATCCTTTTCAAATCCTTTTAGCTTCCTATATTAATTATATATATATTGACATCTTTTAATTTTCTATGAGTGTATATTGATTCTCTTGGACTATCCCGAGCTTGAGGGGCTATCTACCATATTCGGAGGATTTCGTCCGGTTTAGTTTCCTAATCCTTTCGATTATTTCCTTCATTTGTTATTCATTTGATTATTTATGTATATGGATATATTCTTTTCATATCTCGTTAATGTATAAAAATGACTCAATGTTTTATATTCAATAAAATGAGGTTTACACAAAAGCCAGGGTCCAATGCCCTATTTTTATCCAATAAAAATCATCACAAAATAAAAACATCCAATTTTTGATAATGATGCATGCGAGGACCAAAGTCCTCAAAATAAGCAATCCCCCGATTCGTGTATGTATCGCACATTTACAAAGGGAGTTGTATTCCGCTCCTTGTATTATTGTAATTTACCGCCTTTTGATATTTATTTGATCATTTACAGCTTTTCGAATCTGAATAAATGCGCCTTTAATTAATTGCATCGTGTGAAGAGCGAGCGAATTAATGATAATTAAAATTTGATCATAAAATAATCGAGGTAGAAATAGATGAGAAATCCCGGACCCAGCTATGGTCTTTGGGCTCAAAGAGGCTAGAGGTCTACCCTCCAAGACACCTTTTTGTGCCACGAGACTTTAGCGCTAATCCTAGGCTCCTTAGGGCGAGAGGTTTACCTTCCAAGACCCCTCTGGCTGGCCCAAAATGGATACAAAGCGCAGTCTTTGGCTCTCCGAGGCGAGAGAAACTTTCCCAATGTTCTATTGGGTGGCGACTCCATGAAACCTCCTTGTTGCACAACATAGACGCACTTGCGATTTATTGCAAGCTGTCAACGGACCCACAAATGCCCCGATCGCCCTCGAGCGGGCGGTCCCATGGGCGGCCGCGGGGATCCGGCACGCGTCACAGTAGCGACTCCGCTGGGGACATTTATGGTTCGAGATTTTGATTTGAAAATACCTCGCTTAACATTTATGATTAAAATTTAATTCATAAATTCGCCTTCTCTCAAATTGCATTCGCATATCATTAAAGCCTTAGAATACGCTAGTTTGGTCCCTCTCTTAGCCCCGGTGCGTTCCTGAATCACGACCTCATTTTCACTCAATTTGGGGAAGTGTTAAGGATAATCACCAGCCCAAGCCACGTACCTCAATGGTATATCAAAATGATGACCCGATCGGTCGCTATGCTCGTGATGAGATAGACCTGTCGGCAGGGATCATGCTTAGGTAGCCTTAAAAAAACATCTCCCTTGTCCAAATCTCATGTAATGGCCGTAGTTACTTTCCACAGGTGAATTGAACCCTAATTCCATGCTTGCTGTATGGATCTTCATTTATTGGGTGAGTCCAGATGTCTCGCTTGGTTACCTAGCCAAAGGCTATCATGCCCCGGTAGGGCCATATCGAAATTTATGGAACGTCCAAAATACATGACGATCATTATCCATCCGCTTGTACATTAGCATAGGAGTGTCAAGCTGCCGGTTTTTTGCCGCGCACTATGCGTGTCCATCGGGTCCCTCGTTGACCCTTGGGCTAATGCCACCTAGGAAAGAGACTGCACGACCACGTGTGTGGGAGAAATAAGGGTGGAAGGACCTACTTGCTTGCTTTTGCTCTGTGAATGCCACATATCACGACCATGCATTACACCTGCATTTCATGCATCATGTCTAACGTCTTACCCCTGCAGCCATCATAGATCTGCCCAGGTGGACTAGATCACCAACCGGACAACTTATCCGAGTCCTCGCATTTGAGCTGTCAGACAGAGAAGGTCTACCAGAAATTTTACCAAGAATCAACGGTACTGTATCTCAGATGGCAAACTCGCCCAGAGGGGATGACGCCACCAGGGCCATAATTGCGGAAGAAGTGGGCCACCGATTTGAGGAATTCGAGGGCAGAATGATGAATATGTTGACCTCCCTGGCACAGCAGAATGCTCCACAGAATCCTCCTCCTCCGCCTCCTGTGAGACAAAATGAGCCAGAGGAAGAAAGGGCTAAAAGACGAGAGGAGCCTGTTAGGCTACCGCCAGTAGAGCTAAGGTCAGTAGCCTCGAGAGAGCAGAGAAGAAGGCCTGTGCTGAGAATTGATGATGATATCGAAGATGATAGGATGAGCATTGCATCTGAGAGGGGGAAGGCACCTCAGGCTGATGACTTCATTTTAAAGAAGATGGAGGAGAGGTTCGAAGCTATGGCCCGTATGCTGAGCAGGGGTCAGGGAATGAATCCGGAGGATAAGTAATTGGAGGGAGAGGACCCGATTCCTTACAACTTTAAGATGCCAGATGTGCCAAAATTTGATGGAACTTCTGACCCAACCGCTCATGTGAAACAGTATTCTCTGGTCATAAAAGGGACCACGTTGACCAAGAAGTAGAAAGTAGAATACTTCTGTCTGAGCCTGACCGCTCATGCCATCGACTGGTATCATGGTCTTGACCGTCGCACTAAAGAAGATTGGGATCTGCTCACTGAGTTTTTGAGACAGTATGACTGTAACACCAGAATGGAGGTGACTCTAAAAGATCTTGAACTGCTCCAGCAGAAGGCCGGGGAATCTTTCCATGATTATCTCACCCGATGGCGGAACCGAGTAATGGAGATGCGGAGAAAGCCTGACACCCAGGACCAGATTCGTTTATTTATCAAGAACGCAAGCCCGTACTTGAAAGATGGGTTGAAGATGAAGGGGTTGAAGGACTGGGAGTCTCTCAAGGATATATCCATCGAGGCAGAGGGAGAGTTCTTGGCTAGGAAGGCTAACAATGATAATTTTGCCAAAAGGGCTAACCCCGGTCAAGGAACCAGTAGGCCGGCGGGTCCTAGTGGTAGCACCAGAAGAACAGGTGAGGTGTCTGCTACTGAGGTAACCACCCAGAGGAAGTTTTCAAACTTGGGGAGACCATTATCTTTGGTCTTGAGAAGGTTAATGAAGGAAGGGAAGTTGCAGCCCTTAGCTCCTAGACCTGCTATGATGCAGGGGAAGCCTGGGCACAAAGACAATGAATTCTGTGCGTTTCACTAGCACTCAGGCCATATCACAGATAAATGCAAAGCGCTGCGGCACTCTATCCAAGACTTAATTGATAGCAGGTAAATTTCTAACCTTGAGAAGAGGGAAATTGAGAAGAAGCCCGGTTATAATGCCGTACCACCACCCGTGTTTATGATCGGATCTAGCTTGCCAGAGTGGTACGTGCTACAAGATCTATATGGGAGCGAGAATTTTGCTGCTGATTGTTCTGAAGATAGAGAGGAGAGAGCAGTCATGGCGACCCTTGATTGCTGGTCTAGCAGTGAGAGCGGCGGAGAAGCCGAGGAGGAGGGAGAGATGAACCTTGACTTGTGGGGGTCTGATGAAGACAAAGAAGAGATAGGGGCTATAACGAGAAGTGGAAGAGTGGTCCCCGAGATTGCAAGGCTACCTGAGCCAGTGCAGACGCCAGCAGAGAAAGAGCCAGAGGAGAATCAGATTGTCAAGCAATTGAAGAAAACTGCGGCTCAAATATCCATCTGGGATCTTTTGAGACAGTCCCCCTCTCATAGGCAGAAGGTAGTAGAGGCTTTGGTTGAGGCCACGGTCGCCACCACGATTTCCCCATCATAGCTTTTGGGTTTAGTTAAGGGAGGATCCGAGGAGAGATTGGTCTTTTCTGATGCCGACCTACCGGTCGAAGGCCGTAATCATAATAGACCCCTATACATCAAAGCGCAGATTAACGACAAGCACACTGCTTGTGTTATGGTAGACGATGGGTCTTCTATTAATGTGTGCCCCCTGATAGCTCTGCAAGCTTTTGGTCTAAACGAAGATATGCTCAGTGGATCAGATCTGACTATCACAGCCTATGATGATTCAAGGAGGCAAGCCTCGGGAACCTTTAAGACCTTGGTCAAGACAGGACCCATTGAAGTGGAGGTGGAATTTGTAGTTCTGCCCATCCCTGCTAACTTTTCAGCTCTGCTCGGGAGGCCCTGGTTTCACAAACTAGGAGGAGTGCCATCCACGCTGCATCAAATGATAAAGTTCCCACACGAAGGGGAGGTGGTGACTATCAAGGCAGCTAGGGAGAACCAGGTCTCAGCGCTTGAAATAGCTAATCAGCCATTCAGTGGCTTCCACGTGTCCATGATAAGAGAAGAACACGGGTCAGTGGATAACCCAGCTGTGGTTAATATGTTGAAGAAGATGCACTATCTCCCTGGGGCTGGTTTGGGCAGAAATTCTCAAGGATTGCAAACCGCAATCACCACTCGAGGTCAGAAGAACCGGAAAGGTCTGGGGTATAGAGGTGGCTTCGGCAAGAAGAAGGCGGCTGGTAAGATCCCTCACATTTCAGAAAGCTTCATACCAGCATCCTCGGTATGTGCTTATACTGGCGAAGATGAACTGTAATGGGTGAAGGGGAGGATTGTCCCTGGGTTTGAGATCTTTAACGATGTATTTGACTGGAAGGTCGGGTTTATCAAGGCTGCTGAGGACTTCTGGGATGAGGAGGTCATGACTCAGGGTATCGCTTGGGACAGATGCGAGCCAGAAGAGGTCGTTGCCGAGAAGATGATAGCCGCCAGGCTGAAAGGGAAAGAGAAGATAGCAAAATTAGAACCGAAGATGGGGGATTTGAAGATTTCCTCCGACGTGCCTGAAGGGCCTCTGCTGGATCAGGAAGCCAGTGAGCATGCTGCAACGGCATCAACCTCTGGAGTGGCAGAGGAAGACTCTAGCTTAGACTGTCTTTTTATTCTAGAACTCTTTTATGATGTAAATGACAATTATAATATTATTAATAAGGCGAACAATTTCTCTTACTTGTGCGATGTTTCTAATGATTTCAACATGCATGAACATGATCATATTCCATCAATTTTTGACATTGATTCCACTGACACAACGCCTTTTAATTTTGGAACCTCGAAAAATTTGAGAGAAATTCTAATAGCATCAAATATAACTCCTGAGGAGAGAAAAAATTTTGACATAATAATAAGAAAACATGAAAAAGTCTTTGCCTGGACGTATGAGGACATGCCAGGAATTGACCGAGACGTGGCAGAACATGGTATTCTGACTTATCCGGACTGTAAACCTGTGAAATAGAAGTTGAGAAGGCTCAGGCCAGAATGGGCTGATAAGGTCAAGGAGAAAATTCGACAGCAGATTGAAGCCAAGTTCCTTGTTGAAGTGCAGTATCCTACATGGTTGGCAAATGTGGTCCCTGTAGCGAAGAAGAACGGAAAGGTCCGGGTGTGTGTGGATTATCGAGATCTGAACAAGGCCTTCCCTAAAGATGATTTTCCATTACCCCACATCGATGTGTTGATAGACAGTGCCGCCAATTGCGCGATGTACAGCTTCGGAGATGGTTATGTGGGCTACAACCAGATCCTGAACAAAATAGCTGACCGGGTTAAAACCGCTTTCATTACAGAATGGGGGACCTACGCCTACCGAGTCATGCCTTTCGGCCTAAAGAATGCAGGGGCCACATACCAGATGATGGTGACCAAGATCTTAAGTGACCTGATCCACAAATAAGTAGAAGTATATGTCGATGACATGATGGTCAAGTCAGTCACCCGAGAGGGGCACTTTGAAGCTCTAGAAAAGTTCTTCACCAGGATTGACAAGTATAATCTGCGACTTAACCCCAACAAGTGCATTTTCGAAGTGACTTCAGGAAAGCTATTGGGCCATGTCGTCAGCCAAAGGGGAATAGAAATTGACCCGGACAAGGTGAAGGCCATCAGAGAGATGCCCGTGCCGCAAAAAGAGAAGGATGTAAGGAGTTTCCTAGGTAAGCTGCAGTATGTCAGCCGATTTATTGCCAAGCTCACTTCAATATGCGAGCCTGTTTTTAAGCTGCTTAGAAAGGATCAACCTGTGGTCTAGAACGAAGACTGCCAGAAAGCCTTTGACAGCATCAGGGAATACCTATTGAATCCGCCAGTGCTAAGGCCGCTGCAACCGATCAAGCCGCTTATCCTGTATCTGGCAGTAGAGGGCAGTTCCGTGGGCGCCATGATGGCTCAAGAGGATGAATTTGGGGTGGAATTTGCAATTTATTACCTCAGCAAGAAGTTCTTGGCTTATGAAATCAAGTATACTGAAGTAGAGAAGATCTGCCTTGCAGTGATTTGGGCATCAAAGAAATTGAGGCATTACTTCCACTCATACAGAGTTCAAGCAGTGGCCAAGCAGAATCCGTTAAGATATTTGCAGGAAGCACCGTCTTTACTTGGTAAGATGGGAAGGTGGTTGCTCTTGCTACAGGAGTTTGATGTGCAATACATCACTCGCAAAACTATTAAGGGGCGAGCCATAGCCGAATTTCTTGCTTAACATCCTATTCAAGGAGACACTCCCGAGTTTACCTTTCCTGATGAAAGCATAGTCGCGATTTCTATCCAGGGTTGGCAGTTACACTTCGACGGGGTAGTGAATAACAGAGGGGCTGGAGTTGGAATCATCTTGACAACCCCAGATAATGAGAAACTTCCCCTAGCCAAGAAGCTGAGGTACAAGGCAACCAACAACGAAGCTGAATACAAAGCATGCACTTTCGGGTTGGAAGCTTTAGCTGCATTGGGGGCAAAGAATATAGAAGTCTTTGGTGACTCATCCTTGGTGATTAACTAGATCCGAGGTGAGTGGGCTGTGAAAGAAGAACGGCTGGTCCCCTATATTGAATATTTGAGAGAGGTGTGTGGGCAGTTCGAGACTTGCACTTTCCACTTCGTGCCGAGAGATGAGAATCATCTAGCTGATGTGTTGGCAACCTTAGTGTCAATGTGGGATAACCCTAAAGGAGTAGCTATGAAGCCAGTACTGATTTCGAGTTCTGAGAAGCCCAGCTTTGAGATCAAGCCTGTAATGGAAGTAGAAGTGGCAGATGGGAAACCATGGTACTTCGACATCATGAATTACTTGGAACACAATAAATTTCCAGAAGTAGCTACTGAGAAAGACCAGAGGATGATCCGGAAGCTATCTACTCAATTCATATCCTTAGAGGGGGTGCTGTACAAATGACAGTCGGACGGGATTCAGCTCAGGTGTTTGAATGAAAAAGAAGCCCGCAAAGTGATGGAGGAAACCCATGCAGGTGTCTGTGGGGCTCACATGAACGGTTTGACCTTAGCCAAGAAGATCATGAGACAAGGCTTCTATTGGCTTACGATAGACAATGACTGCTCAAACTATGTTAAGCAATGCCAGTTGTGCCAACAATACGCAGACTTGAGACACTTGCAAGTATCAGAGCTACATAACCTGACGTCGCCTTGGCCTTTCGCTGCTTGGGGGATAGATATCATTGGAGAGATTCGCCCTATAGCATCCAATGGGCATAGGTACATCATAGTCGCAATTGACTATTTTACTAAGTGGGTAGAGGCGGAATCCTTCAAAAAGATTAACGCGAGGGATATGGCCAAGTTCATGGAGAGAAATCTGATCTGCAGATACGGCCTACCTCATCACATAGTGTCTGATAATGGGGTGCAGCTCATGGGAGAAACCAAAAAGCTCCTTGAGAAGTATGGTGTCGAACATCATAAATCCTCTCCCTACCGACCTCAAGCGAATGGAGCAGTAGAGGCCGCGAATAAAAATATGAAGAAGATCCTGTCTAAGATGGTCCAGACCTACAAAGACTGGGCTGAAAAGTTACCCTTCACCCTGTGAGGATATAGAACAACGGTAAGGACGTCTACAGGAGCTACACCATTTTCCCTGGTGTACGGAATAAAAGCGGTATTGCAGTTGAGATAGAGCTCAGATCACTGAGGGTGGTCATGGAAGCCCAAATTCAGGAGGCCGAATGGGCGTGGCAGAGGCTACAGCACTTGAACTTGCTGGATGAGAGTAGGCTGAAAGCTTATTATCATAATCAGATTTACCAGAAGAGATTGGCAAGGACTTTCGGGAAAAAGGTGAGAAAACATTCGCTGAAGGAAGGGGACTTGGTGTTCAAGCAGATGAGGCCAGGCATACCAGATATTAGAGGGAAATTTAGACCTACCTGGGAGGGGCCGTATATTCTTAAAAAGCTGTTGTCCAAGGGAGCTGCAATCTTGTCAGATAGTGATGGGAACGAATTCAAAGAGCTGATAAATGTCGACAGACTCAAAAGGTTCCATGGCTAAAGACCAAAATAAAAAGAAGAGAATAAAATGCCCTGCAGGTCAAAAACCAAAAAAAGGCGGCTGTGCTAAAATTGGGCACCTCGACAGGGTGAAAACCGAAAAAAGGCATCCTGTGCAAAAATTAGAGGCATGAGAGAAAATGTCCAATTGTGAAAACCCGAGAGGGCCGATTGGTAACAGGAGTTGATGCTGTTAAAATTTGATTTCATGTATTAACAACGCGTAAGCAGCGGAGTAAATGCCAAAACTGATCATGTATGCTGAAATTATATGGAAATGTACACAATTTCGTGAAATGGAATGAATATTATTCTTTTCATTTTTGTCATTTCCTAGTTCTGCATTAAAAAGAAATGTAGCACAAAAAGAAATACATATATAGGCTAAGCTAGGTCCTGCTGCTGCTCTCGCCGACCAGATGTTTGAGCCCTCGAGTCCTGTTATCAGATGCTGGACTAAGGATCCACTTCTTGTACTCGCTAGTCGAAGACACAGAATGATTGCCGAACCTCGAGATAACAGTCTTCACTGGTAGTTTGCCCCACAGCTCATGATATCGAGAAGCAAACACAACCGAGAGAGCTCCTCCCCGAAAAGATAAGGGAACCCTCACTACATCCTGGGTCATCCCGAGCTGACGCGTACATCGAGAGGTAATGCAGAAGGTGGCTCGACGAAGCCCACAGAGGGGAACACACCTCGATGGCCCATCAATGACCACATGAGACAGTGGGAGCCAGGCAGATGTGAAGTTGATGTCATCATCTGACAGCTCGCCAAATCTGGTAATGCCTTCGCCAGCAGTAGCGCACCCGTACAGTTGTCGGCGCGGAAGAAAGTGATTCGGCGAGTACTGTGGAGTAACTCGAGGGGGTGGCTCAGACAACATCCTCAGTTTCTCTTGTAACCAGATCTGAAAAAAAAAAGAAAAAAAAAAGAAAAGAAAAAAAGAGAAAAAAGAAAGAAGAGAAGAAAAAGAGAAAAAAAAAAAAGCCGCTAGAGTAAGTAGGATTTACTTCAGGCAAAAATAAGGCACTGGGTTGTGTGAAAATCCGAAAGGACGCACCTCCCGCTAAGAAAAGCTAGTGTGATAATCCATAAGGGACGCACTACCTTTAAAATAATGACATACCTGGAGCAATAAGGGGCTGCCGGTAAAGGTTGTAGTGGATCCAGAGCTCACAGCGTCCAAGCCCAGAATGGTTTCAGCCAGAATGAGTGGTAAGGGTGATAATCCCAGATAAAAGTCGCTCAGGACTCCGAACAGGCGAGAGTCACCTGTCAAACCCCCTGGAACGACAGTGAGGAAGTTCACCATGCAAAATAAGAATATGATGCTTACCCGATAGGTGGGAATGTCAGTGAACTGATCCAGAGCCTCGATCAGTGGCCCCAGAGCAAAAGAAGAGCCCGGAGGAATCAGCCGGATGGCCTCAGAAGGAGGTATGCCGAGAGCCATAGCTATGTCCCGGGTCTGGAATAGGCCGCAGTGGGGGAAGCAAGGCAGAGCGCTAGGAGGGAACCAGGCTCATAGAATTGTAGCTAGCTCTTCAGGCAATGGGAACAGTTCTTGGTAGGTGAACCGGAAGACGTGGAACCGGGGGTTCCAGAAGTGGGTCCCGCCAGAAGGAGGTTCGGATCGACTTTCACCAGGTACAGGTATTTCAGCCCGGACAGAGAGGAAAGGGCGCCTTCTCCCCAGGTGTGTTTGTCATCTAAGATACGATGCATCTTGTGGACTAGAGGAGAAGACATATTGGGAGAGATGAAGGGCTCAAGATGTTGGAAAATGAAGAAACATAAGAAGAGCAAAAATTTTGTAAGAATTTATAGGGAAGGGTCACCGACGGCCTACCCGTCTCTCCAAAGAGACGGCCTGCCCGTCGGTAGAAATCCACCTGGCAGACGCATATGTCAGCATTGCATTCATCACGCGCATTAACTCGCATTTATTGCGTGACAAATGGCCAGCCCATCGGTCGCCTACAGACGCCCTGCCCGTCGGTCACGAAATTCTATATAAAGGTGAGTGACAGACGGTTCAAACGCTGCTGTCCCTTTCATTTTCCTCTCCCAAACCATTTTTAGCGTTTTTTCAAGCATTTCTTCTTCTTTTTTCGCGATTTCTTCATATTTTTGCATTCTCTACTCACCGGGTGCTTGGATATTTATATTTCCTCAGTTTCTACACTTCTCGCGACTACAAGTAAGTAAATAACTACTTTTTTTGAATTTTATTTAATTTATTTCTTCATTTCTTCTTCTTTTAATCTTCGGGAATGTGTAGAAAGTTTTAGATGCCTTAGAAATTTAGGGGAAATGCTGCCCATTTTATTTTTCTTGCAATTAAATCTGAACCTTTGCATGATCATATAGAAATAGAATTTTTCTATAACTTTGATGCTTTAGAAATAGGCCTTTCTGGCGCACTTTTTTGTGTATATATTGATTTTTGAGGCCTGAGGCCATTGTTTTGTGTTGTTGGGGAGACACTCTTGCCGGGGTGCGTCCCATTTACATGCATATATTATTGTTGAGGCCTGAGGCCTATTTTGATGCCTTTTCATGCAGGAGGTTGGGCATACCCTTGTCGGGGTGCTGCCCAAATTTTTATTATTCTGTTCTAAATTTGAACATTTGTGTGTATAATGCACTCCTTGGGGCCTAGAAAACCCATTTTTATTCGCTTCAAGTTATTTCCATGCTAATCGCATATTGTTTTTTCTTTGATATGTGCGAGGCATGTTGGGCAACGTTCTTTGACAGGACGTCTGTCCTTTTTATTTATTATCAGTTTTCTATCTAGTTTTCAGGCCGCCATTGCCCTGGTGAGGCCTAAATGAGCCTTCACCTTGAAAATAAGTCTAATAATACTTATTTTGTCAAATTTTTGCTATCTAATTTTTTCTCCTTTACAGGATGCCTCCCAGACGTAGAGTACCGCAGGCCCAGCCCGAGATCGTAGTTCCGGGTTGGATGGATGCTGAGTCAGCTCAGAGGTATAGAGCGTTGGCTCAGGTAGAGCTTCGGGCCAGCCGTTTCGTGTCCAGGCCATTTCTAGAGGCCCTAGGGATGGTCCCAGAGTTTGATTTGCTTGTCGAGGGTGCTGGGTGGACAGAGTTCCTTGACCCTTCCTTCCAGACTTTTCCAGAGGCCACTCGCCAGGTCCTAGCCACTCTCCGCTATGCCGATTTTTAGAGTGCAGATACCGAGCCAGGGGTGGTCCAGTTTTGGTTCGACGGCGACCACTACAGTATCACCAGACAGAGATTCGCTCAGGCCATGGGGCTCCCTACAGAGGAGGGGGTCGAGATCCCACGGCGAGCTGTGAGACGCGCCCATTGGGTGGCTATTGCCATACCGGGAGTGCTGTATGATCATAATACAGCGAAGAGCACCGTACTGGTGTCTCAGGCACTCCGGTATTTGCACAGAGTGCTATCCTGTTCGTACCTCGGTCGAGCTGGTAATCCAGGGTCGCTTAATGCGGCCGAGATCTGGAGCCTCTGAGCTATGGTGGCAGGCCAGCATCTCAACATTAGCCATGAGATCTTGGCCAACTTGACCAGATTCGGCAGAGGGTTGACACCGGTGGTGATAGTTGGAGGAGTTATCACCCGGCTGCTTTTGAGATTGGGAGTTGCCCTTGACAGATTGAGAGCACCCTTGAAGGAGGGGATCCATGTGGATGCCGCAGCGGCAGTACAGATGGGGATGATCTCCCCGATATCAGGGCAGGCAGAGGCCTACAGGGTATTGACCATTCATGAGACCCGGCGGATGTTCTCACTTCCACCCTTGGGTCCAGATCCAGACCACCCGGAGCACCCAGAGGATCAGCCTCCACAGCTAGAGCCCCAGCCTCAGCCACAGCCAGAGCCTCAGCTTCAGACTGTGCCACCGCCACAGCAGCAGGAGCAGCCCAGGACCCCATCGGACTTTGACATAGAGTTCACGATGGATGATCTTTTTGCTGCCTCACCAGCATCCCGAGCACCAATTCCTGTCCCATCGCCGGGCGTCAGAGTGCAGAGGACTACCCGCGGGCCCCCCGAGAGATATCATCCTTATTCTAGAGGCGACCCGGGAGCATCGACCTCTACAGCACCGCCTCCAGAGCCACCACAGCAGTAGCCAGCACAGCCTGACTTCTCTCAGCTCCTCACTTTCATGTTCACAGCCTTAGAGCGACGACAAGATGAGAGGGATAGAGCTATTCACGAGAGGCTGGACCGCCAGCAGGCTGCTATTCAGGAGCAGTCCCAGTTAGTGGAGCGGTTAGCCCAGGAGCAGGCCGGCTACATCGAGCATACTGCGAGGGAGCAAACTCGGATCATGGATGTTCTCAGAGATGAGCAGGCTCGGGTCATAGAGGCCTTCAGAGGTGAGCAGGCGAGGCTGATCGAGCAGATTGCTCAGGGTCAGAGGGAGCTTAGGCAACATCTCGCTCATGATTTGAGGACGTCACAGGACCAGGCGTCTCAGAGGGTTGACATGACCCTACAGATGATTGATGAGTCACTAGACTCTCTGAGATTCCGCGTCCAGGTGATAGAGGGGATACTCCCACCCTTGTCTCAGACCATGAGGGAGTTCAGGGACCAGACAGAGCAGCGCCTAAAGTACATGAAGGGGGCCGCCAGCGAGCAGACCACTCAGTTGAGCAAGGCGTTCAAGAAGTTGGGAGGCACAGTATCAGAGACGCTGGGGTTCATGAGGACTTGCACCCAGCCTTTCTTGGATGGCCACGCTCAGATCCGTTTCAGACGGACTCACGATGCCGAGGCAGGACCCTCTACGGCTCACCCTCCACCTCCGGCACGGCCAACTCCGCCTCCACCTCCGCCAGGGACAGTGCATATATCGGATGAGGAGGACCCCGATGAGCCCTCTGACTACACACCCCTATGACATTCAGGGAGTCATATTTTGTATATTTATGATTTGTATATACATTGTACAAAATAGATATTTCTAGTGAAAAACTTATGTTTTCAAGATTTATGCATTTATTCGATCATTTATGATTCATTCATACAGCAGATGAAATATATGCCTTCACATTCACTCACATTTCAAAACAAGGAAAGCAAAAATGATGAATAACAACTCAATAAAAAGAAAGAATGTAAATGAAACATGGCATAGCAAATAAAGCAAGATCACGCCATTAATGGACAGGTCAAAAGATGACCACTCAAAAATGAACTGACAAAACCTTTTATCACACAGGTACAGAGAAGCGTTGATCCCAACACAGGCATCGATTGAAAGTCCGAACGAGGGCACCAAAGTTTTTTTGGAACGAGGAGCCCGGCAAGGTCTCCTCCTCTTCATGATTGAAGCTGCAGTTAGAGAAACACTGCTCTTTACCAAATCGAGATTGTAGCCAGAGAGCGCTACATCTCACAGTTCGCGCGGCAGCCACAGAGTGCTACGCACCTTGCAGATCGGATGGGGGTTAGCAAGGGAACTTTAGATCGAAGCTGCAGTTAGAGAAACACTGCTCTTCACCAAATCGAGATTGTAGCCAGAGAGCGCTACATCTCACAGTTCGCGCGGCAGCCAAAGAGTGCTACGCACCTTGCAGATCGGATGGGGGTTAGCAAGGGAACTTCAGATCGAAGCTGCAGTTAGGGAAACACTGCTCTTTACCAAATCGAGATTGTCACCAGAGAGCGCTACATCTCATAGTTCGCGCGACAGCCAGAGAGTGCTACGCACCTTGCAGATCGGATGGGGGTTAGCAAGGGAACTTCAGATCGAAGCTGCAGCTAGAGAAACACTGCTCTTCACACCGAGTTTGTAGCCAGAGAGTGCTACATCTCTTCAACCCTGCGCAAGCCGAGATGAGGCCAGCAGAAGCAGAAGCTACGGTTAGAGAAACACCGCTCTTCATATCGAGTTCATGGCCGGAAGATGCTACATCTCACCAACACCTATAAGTCGATACGAGCCGAGACGAGGTCTACCCGGTAGGAGGCACGAAAAGTAAGAACCGTCGCAGGTACGCCTTCTTTCTTTCTGTCCTTTCTCTGAGTTTTGGCTTATCTAGGCGCTTGTGCACTAGTTTCCCCTGGGGGCAACTGTAAGCACCGTGTCCCGGAGCAGTCCGGATCAGAGGTTACCCCATGATGAAATCAGTATCCGAGCCTGTATAAATGGTTTGGATTTGGAGGCTTTAGTCCCGCGTTCCACGAGAAGTGAGTCTTTTTACCTTTCATGGGTAGAGGGGGAGAAAACAGAGGATTTTCGAGTCAAAAGGCATTTTCTCCTCCACAGACGGCCAGCCCGTCTGTAAAGCCAGCCTGTCGCCTAGGGTCACCGACGGCTTGTGGTGTTTTTCGACGACCGTCGGAAAACCACCGCCCCTGTCAGAACGCCGCCTGGTTTCCCGAAGCACGCAACCTTTTCGACGCCCGTCGGTGGATGTGGCAGGGCCGTCGGACGAATCCTTGTGTCAGAAGGATTCTTCCGACGCCCGCCTCCATACATCGACACCCGTCGGTCGTGTCTAGCTTATAAAAGCTCCGGATTTTCACTAGAAAAGGGTTCCAAAAATTTTTGAAGAGGGGAAACTCTGCCCAAATTTTAGCATATTTTCTCTCTCTTCTAGCAAACACATTTCATCAAGAAATTTCTTTCAAAAGAGGATCAAATCCATTAAAAGGGACTAAAAATTAATTAGTTTTCCTTAGATTTTGATTCCAAAGACAATCTTTTGAAGGGTTGAGAAGGAAATAGTTTATTTTCCTCTTTTCGATCCTTCATCTTGCTTTCCGTGGAACACGTGGGGCTTTAATCAACACAAGAATCTCACCCGAAGCGATTATCTGAGGGTAAATATTCCGGATTCCTTCTTCGTATCATTTCATATTTATTCTTTATTTATTGATTCTTTCAATTTTGCCATCATCCTTTTTTATTCTTTATTTTGACTCTCTTTATATGATTTTATGATAAAACCTCTTTTTTGGCTTTAAAAGGAGTTTTCTTTTTTGTGTTTTTTCGGAGACAGTGGTGACCGACGGGTCATCTCCATCACTGACGCCCGTCGGTCACCTCACCTACAGATGCCCTCTTTTTGGGTGACAGATGGACATGTCGGTTATCTTGACTGACGCCCGTCGGTCACCTAAGAAAGGCCGTCGGTGGGTTCCGTCTCTCCTCTTTTAAATTATTTTCCATCCTTTTCAAATCCTTTTAGCTTCCTATATCAATTTTATATATATTGACATCTTTTAATTTTCTATGAGTGTATATTGATTCTCTTGGACTATCCCGAGCTTGAGGGGCTATCTACCATATTCGGAGGATTTCGTCCAGTTTAGTTTCCTAATCCTTTCGATTATTTCCTTCATTTGTTATTCATTTGATTATTTATGTATATGGATATATTCTTTTCATATCTTGTTAATGTATAAAAATGACTCAATATTTTATATTCAATAAAATGAGGTTTACACAAAAGCCAGGGTCCAATGCACTATTTTTATCCAATAAAAATCATTAAAAAAATAAAAACATCCAATTTTTGATAATGATGCATGCGAGGACCAAAGTCCTCAAAATAAGCAATCCCCCGATTCGTGTATGTATCGCACATTTACAAAGGGAGTTGTATTCCGCTCCTTGTATTATTGTAATTTACCGCCTTTTGATATTTATTTGCTCATTTACAGCTTTCCGAATGTGAATAAATGCGCCTTTAATTAATTGCATCATGTGGAGAGCGAGCGAATTAATGATAATTAAAATTTGATCATAAAATAATCGAGGTAGAAATAGATGAGAAATCCCGGACCCAGCTCTGGTCTTTGGGCTCAAAGAGGCTAGAGGTCTACCCTCCAAGACACCTTTTTGTGCCTCGGGCTGGACCCTAGCACATTGAGCCGACACCGAAATAGAGACAGACGGATCTATCGCTGGAGGGTTCACACTTTCAGCGGACTCCTCGAGCGCACCGTGAGCAGAATCAGAATCCATCTAACAAACAAGAGGACAACCACATCAGCCAACACAGCCCTAGACTTAGACATATGCACACATAACATCATGTAAATAATCACCCAGAAACGCCTAAACCGTGCTCTGATACCACAACTTGTAACATCCCTTACCCATACATAGGCGATCCCATCCAAAATGGAGTGAGATGCCGTAGGAGTAAAGGTGCCACCACACAGATACAGAAATATACATGCATTCATACGTAAATATACATACCACAATACAGGGTAAATTAAAACTTTACAAGATCATTCATAAAAGCTGATCATGCATTAATATAATAGAAGCATTACATTACTTTTCTGATCAACTGAGAGATATAAAAGATAATTACAACTCCCAGAATTACATATACAAAAGCGGAAGCTATTACAAAATCATATGAGAGTTCTATACAAAAAGAATCCTCAAAAGGTACAAAAGTAAGCCCTACACTAAGACCCTGCTGTGTTGGCTTTGATGGAGACGACTCTCCCAAAAGCGATTCCTTTCGCACCTGCACGGGTAAACACACCGTGCTAAGCGATAAAAGCTTAGTGGGGAAACACACAAATAGCATAAGGACAGCCATTCACAACGGTCGTCAAGGCAGTTCACATGCGTACATACATATAGCCATTCATCAGAAGGTTCATAACAATAATCATATTCTCATAGCAGATTATACTTTTCATCATTGAATCCATAAGAATAAACATATGTTTTCTCATATATCAATTCATACAAACACTTTAACCATTGAAACACCTGCTGACTCAAGGTAGTGGATAACGAGTGAACAGAAAGTACTTTACGGGTACCAACCGATTACGAATCGAAAACCATTTAAATATTCATTCACAAACACTTTCAGAAGGACCTTAAATAAGATCCAAACATATTACAAAAGTCCGCGAGGAACCGGACAGGGACCTGATCGGGGTCCAAATGGAAAAACAGAAGCTGCAGCAAAGACTCTATTAGGCATGCCTAACTATCCACTTACTAGACTATAGCAGGTCATACATAACCCATTCAATCCATTTCTTAACTTCCAAAATTATCATCGTATATGGGCACAATCATATCATGTTCCATGTTCATAAAATACTAAGCATAATTCTCGTAACTGTCAAAAGAAACGGAAGTTCAAAACCTCATGCAAAGAAGAGAACTCAATTAGCATACCAGGGACTGTGGCGCTCGCGACAGAGACCAAAGTCTCTTCGCTGCGTACGCGCGACGGAATTCGCGACCGCGAGGAGGACGGAAGGGCCGGGCTCTGTCACGCTCGCGACGTATGTCGCGATCGCGACAGAGGGCAATTAGTGCTGTCACGGGCTCGCGACAGATCGCGTGCTCGCGATAGCACTCGGCCAACAATACGCTCTGTCGCGGTCGCGACAGAGGGTACACAACACTTCGGCTGTCGCGGGCTCACGACGGCGTCGCGTGCTCGCGACAACGAAGCTCCCAACATCACTCTCTGTCGCGATCGCGACAGCGTCGGGACTTTGAAAATCTGCAGCAATTCTGCAGATTTTCCTCCTCCAAATCCTCATCCAACCCCACAAAACTCATTCCAAGGTTACTTACCTCAAATCCAGCCATCCATTAACATCAACAACCATAATACAACATTTATTCACAATAAACTTCATCCATTCCATTAATTTACACATTCAATTTCAAGAATCAATCAAAAACCCAATTTATGCATCAAACCACATCAATTCCAAAATTACCATAATTAACTCATGCTTTTGCAAGATTCACACTTCAAAGCAAATACCCATATCATATACATCAAGATAGAGAACATTTAACAATCAAATTCCAAGAACTCATCAAAACACATACATGAACATTTCTCATGCAAAAGTAAGAAAGTTCCCAAACCTTCAAAATCCTTAGCTCCTAGTACTTAGTTCCACTAGATCTAGCAACTTCCTTGCCTTTAGGATCCCGGGGAGGCTCAACTAGGAAACCCAACCAAAACATACAAACAAAACAAAATCCAGATCAACCCCAACTCCAAATCCAAACTAGAGAATAGAAGATGGGAAAAACTGAAACAAAAGCAAAATGAATGCATAAAACTTACCAATGAACACTAAGAGATGATCAAACCCCACTAGTAACCCTTGAATCTCAACTAATTAAGGTCCAAAAGAGAAGAAAAAGGAGAAGAAGAGAAGAGAGGGGCGGTGATGAACGGGAAACACAAAAATGAAAATATGAAATCCCCTTTTCCTTTCTTTTCCTTTTTCTTTTCTTAACCTAATTACAAGTGTCAATCTCCAATTAGTGGGATTTGGCCACTCACACCCTAGATGCTTAGGTTACACACACACAAGATTCTCTCAACTAAAGCATACCCTACTTATGTGTGAGCAACACACACAAGTGCAACTCCCTAAACACACCCTACAACCATATGCATGTCCACACACTAAATCAATCCCACTAGTGCATATCCTACTATGGTGCACTCAACCACACATGATGAAACTCTCATGAACACACACTACAATGGTGCGCTTGAGCACACACAAAACTAACCCAACTAACTCACACCATGGCACCATGCATGCACCCACATGCAAGCAAAACTCTTAAAACATGCAAAATTACCAAAATGCCCTTATGTTATGCCCAACAAATGCAAATGGACATACATATACTTGGCTCATTCAACTAGGGCGCAAACGGGGTGTGACAACTCTCCCCTACTAATAAGAATTTCGTCCTCAAAATTCTCACCTTAACTGAATAACTGCAGGTACTGCAATCTCATCGACTCCTCCGGCTCCCAAGTTGCTTCCTCAACCCCATGGTGATTCCACAAAACTTTGACCACAGGAATCTTCTTATTCCTTAACTGTCTCACTTCCCACGCTAAGATAGCTCTAGGCTCCTCATCGTAGGAAAAATCTGACTGCACTTGAACTTCTTGAATCGACAAAACATGGGAAGGATCTGATCTATACTGACGGAGCATCGAAACGTGAAACACATCATGAAGCTTCGACAATTCCATCGGCAAAGCTAATCTGTAAGCCACTGGACCAACTCTTGCCAAAACCTCATACGGACCAATGAAGCGAGGACTAAGCTTTCCCTTCTTTCCAAAGCGAAGTACTTTTCTCCAAGGAGACACTTTAAGAAAAACCTTGTCCCCAACTTCAAACTGCACATCTTTTCTCTTCAGATTGGCATAAGACTTCTGTCGATCCTTGGCCACCTTCAGATTCCGCTGCACAACTCTAATCTTTTCTTCTGTATCTCTAACCAAATCTGGCCCAATCACTGACCTCTCAGATAACTCTGTCCAACAAACAGGGGTCCTACACTATCATCCATACAGAGCCTCATACGGTGACATACCAATGCTCGACTGGAAACTGTTGTTGTAGGCAAACTCCATCAATAACACATACTTGTCCCAACTACCCGGAAAGTCTAAAACACACGCTGAGGATGAAACATCTGTCTGAGGATGAAACGCTCGGACTAACCATCTGTCTGAGGATGAAACGTTGTGCTGAACTTCAGCTTGGTACCCAAAGCTCGTTGTAATTCTTTCCAGAACTTGGATGTGAACCTTGGGTCCCTATCCGAAACTATGGACAAAGGCACTCCATGTAACCGAACTATCTCATCCACATAAGTACTGGCCAATCTATGCATCGGATAATCCATCCTAACCGGCAAAAAGTGAGCAGACTTCGTAAGTCGATCCACAACAACCCAAACAGAATCATGCTTCCGCTGAGTCAATGGCAATCCGGAGACAAAATCCATGGCGATGTCATCCCATTTCCGCTCAGGAATGGACAAGGGCGTGAGCAATCCAGAAGGAACCTGGTGCTCAGCCTTGACCTGCTAACAAGTCAGGCACTTGGATACAAAGTCCACTATGTCCCTCTTCATACCGGACCACCAAAAGAACTGCTTCAAATCCCGATACATCTTCACACTGCCAGGATGCATGGTGAAAACTGAACTATGTGCCTCCTCCAAAATCTGTCTTCTTAACTCTTCGCTATCCGGTACAACCAAACGGTTTCTAAACAGAAGAACCCCATCCTGAACCGAAAACACTGACTACTTGCCCAAACTGACGTCTTGCACAATCTGCTGAAGCTTCTTATCAACCTTCTGAGCATCAACTATCCGCTGTCTTAAAGTAGGCTTGACCTTCAACTGAGCTATCAAAGCTCCATCCGAACCAAACCTCCATCTGAACCGCCTCAAAAATAAGGCAGAAACTGACTTCCTACTCAACGCATCTGCGACTACATTGGCCTTACCCGGATGGTAATCCACAATGCAATCGTAGTCCTTAAACAGCTCAAGCCACCGACGTTGCCTCATATTCAGTTCCTTCTGCGTCAGAAAATACTTTAAACTCTTGTGGTCCGTAAAGATCCTGCACTTCTCTCCGTAGAGATAATGACGCCAAATCTTCAAAGCGAAGACAACCGCTGCTAACTCAAGATCATGCGTCGGATAGTTCCTTTCATGCGGCTTCAACTGACGAGAAGCATAAGCCACAACCTTACCTTCCTGCATTAGAACACATCCCAAACCAACACCTGAAGCATCACTATACATAACAAACTACTTACCTGAGGTGGGTTGAGTTAGTATAGGAGCTTCAACTAACAACTGCTTCAACCTCTCAAAGTAGGCTTGACACTTATCCGACCATTCAAACTTAACTCCTTTCCTCAATAACCTGGTCATCGGAGCAGCAATCACAGAAAAACTCTTAACGAACCGACGGTAATAACCCGCCAGACCAAGGAAACTCCTCACTTCCTGGACATTCCTAGGCGCTTTCCAATCCACTATCGCCTCAATCTTGGCTGGATCCACTTGGATACCCTTAGCTGAAACTATATGGCCCAAAAACGACACTCTCCGAAGCAAAAAATCACTCTTACTCAACTTAGCAAACAACCGATGCTCTCTCAAAATTTGCAAAACTAACCGAAGATGCTCTTCATGCTCGGCTTTATTCTTGGAAAATACCAAAATATCGTCTATAAACACCACTACAAATCGGTCTAAGTATGGCCTAAACACTCTATTAATCAAATCCATGAATGCCGCTGGAGCATTAGTCAACCCAAACGGCATAACAAGGAATTCATAGTGGCCATACCGAGTACAGAATGCAGTCTTAACCACATCTTCATCGTTAACACGAAGCTGATAATACCCAGACCGAAGATCAATCTTGGAAAACACACCTGCACCTCGCAGCTGATCAAACAAATCTTCAACCCTAGGCAACGGATACTTATTCTTCACTGTGACCTTATTGATCTGCCTGTAGTTGATACACATCCTCAAGGACCCATCCTTTTTCTTAACAAACAGAACTGGAGCTCCCCAAGGAGATATGCTGGGTCGAATGAACCCCTTATCCAATAGCTCTTGTAGTTGAGTTTTAAGTTCTCTCAACTCCACAGGAGCCATCCGATAAGGTGCTTTCGATACCGGTGTGGTACCCGGCATAATCTCTATGGCTAGCTCAACTTCCCTCTCCGGAGGCAAACCAGGCAAATCGCTCGGGAAGACATCACTGAACTCTCTGACAACAGGAATGTCCTCAATCCTAACTTGATCCCTCCTAGAAACCAAAACCACAGCTAGAAAAGCCTCACAACCTTTTCTCAAAAACCTCTTGGCTAGAATAGCATAAATCATATTGTGCACAGAACTCGCACCCAAACCTCTGACAAACATTGGAACTCGGTTCCTATCCCGAAGCACAAAAGTCTTCCTATGACAATCGACCACAGCTCTATGCTTGCTCAACCAATCCATACCCAAAATCAAATCATACTCTCTGAAGGGCAACTCTATCAAATCCACAGGAAACTCAACACCTTCAACCATCAACGGACAATTCCTATAAACTCTACTCACACGGACACTATGCCCTAATGGATTGGTCACACAAATCTCATAGTCTAACTGTTCTACCACATGCAACTTATCAATATTATGCGTGCACAAATATGAGTGTGTGGAACCAGGATCTATTAGAGCATATAATTCAGTGTCATGGAGTAGGAACTTACCGGCAATCACATCAGGGGCATCCTGCTCCTCTCTGGCTCTAACTGCATATGCTCTAGCGGCCATTGGGGAAGGACGCTCAACTGTCTTAGAACCAGTTCCATCTCTAGGTCGACTGCCTCGACCTCTACCTCTACCTCTACCTCTACCTCTCACAGTCTGAGAAGCATTCGATCCAACCCTACTAGCCCCTCCCTGAGGGCCCGAATCTTCACCCATCTGAGGACAATTAGCCACTCGGTGCTCGGTGCTCCCACACCTGAAACACCCACCAGTAAGCCACCTACACTCATCCCAGTGAGCTTTACTGCAGTTCGAACAAACGGGTGCAGCATCAGACCGACCACCTCTACCAGAACCAGATACTGCAGTTGACCCTTGCCTTCTCCCTCTGGTAGCCGAACCAGCTGCAGGATCATCTTGTGGGTTCCTAGACCTCTTACCCGAAGATGAGGAAACGCCACCCCTAGCAGAATTCCTGTGCTGAGCTCTCTCTCTAATCAAAGATTCCGCCTTCTCTGCCCTCACAGCAGCCTCAGCAATCTGATAATAATGTACTCCTGGCATACATATCAAAGAAACTAAAGCAATCTTCAAAGAATCATTCAACTCGGCTTCAAAGTGCTTGCATCTGAAATCATCCGTCATAACCCCACGCGGAGCATAACGAGATAACCGGTTAAACTCCTTCTCATAATCCGCAACCGACAAGGCCCTTTGCCTCAAACTCAGAAACTGCGCCCACCTTGCGTCCTTATAAGCTTGAGTCACATACTTCCTAGTAAACTGCTCATCAAAGAAATCCCATGTCAAAGGATCAGGCATCTGAGGTTGCCTACTCACCAACTCCCACCATTCGTATGCTGGACCTTGAAGCAAAGCCACAGCACACTCAGCTTGCTGATCGGGAGGACACCTGACTTCCCTCAGAGCTCTTTTAACCTTATCCAGCCACTTCTTGGCTAACTCAGATTCATCAAGTCCGGTCCCATAAAAATCTTCCACACCAGCTCTTCTCAGACTCACTATTGGAGATTTCGGGGCAGTCACCCTTTCTAAAACCCGAGCCATGTCCTGATGCAATCTGAGCATTGCCTCAAAAGGCATGGCAGCGGCCTCGGGCTGGACCCTAGCACATTGAGCCGACACCGAAATAGAGACAGACGGATCTATCGCTGGAGGGTTCACACTTTCAGCGGACTCCTCGAGCGCACCGTGAGCAGAATCAGAATCCATCTAACAAACAAGAGGACAACCACATCAGCCAACACAGCCCTAGACTTAGACATATGCACACATAACATCATGTAAATAATCACCCAGAAACGCCTAAACCGTGCTCTGATACCACAACTTGTAACATCCCTTACCCATACATAGGCGATCCCATCCAAAATGGAGTGAGATGCCGTAGGAGTAAAGGTGCCACCACACAGATACAGAAATATACATGCATTCATACGTAAATATACATACCACAATACAGGGTAAATTAAAACTTTACAAGATCATTCATAAAAGCTGATCATGCATTAATATAATAGAAGCATTACATTACTTTTCTGATCAACTGAGAGATATAAAAGATAATTACAACTCCCAGAATTACATATACAAAAGCGGAAGCTATTACAAAATCATATGAGAGTTCTATACAAAAAGAATCCTCAAAAGGTACAAAAGTAAGCCCTACACTAAGACCCTGCTGTGTTGGCTTTGATGGAGACGACTCTCCCAAAAGCGATTCCTTTCGCACCTGCACGGGTAAACACACCGTGCTAAGCGATAAAAGCTTAGTGGGGAAACACACAAATAGCATAAGGACAGCCATTCACAACGGTCGTCAAGGCAGTTCACATGCGTACATACATATAGCCATTCATCAGAAGGTTCATAACAATAATCATATTCTCATAGCAGATTATACTTTTCATCATTGAATCCATAAGAATAAACATATGTTTTCTCATATATCAATTCATACAAACACTTTAACCATTGAAACACCTGCTGACTCAAGGTAGTGGATAACGAGTGAACAGAAAGTACTTTACGGGTACCAACCGATTACGAATCGAAAACCATTTAAATATTCATTCACAAACACTTTCAGAAGGACCTTAAATAAGATCCAAACATATTACAAAAGTCCGCGAGGAACCGGACAGGGACCTGATCGGGGTCCAAATGGAAAAACAGAAGCTGCAGCAAAGACTCTATTAGGCATGCCTAACTATCCACTTACTAGACTATAGCAGGTCATACATAACCCATTCAATCCATTTCTTAACTTCCAAAATTATCATCGTATATGGGCACAATCATATCATGTTCCATGTTCATAAAATACTAAGCATAATTCTCGTAACTGTCAAAAGAAACGGAAGTTCAAAACCTCATGCAAAGAAGAGAACTCAATTAGCATACCAGGGACTGTGGCGCTCGCGACAGAGACCAAAGTCTCTTCGCTGCGTACGCGCGACGGAATTCGCGACCGCGAGGAGGACGGAAGGGCCGGGCTCTGTCACGCTCGCGACGTATGTCGCGATCGCGACAGAGGGCAATTAGTGCTGTCACGGGCTCGCAACAGATCGCGTGCTCGCGATAGCACTCGGCCAACAATACGCTCTGTCGCGGTCGCGACAGAGGGCACACAACACTTCGGCTGTCGCGGGCTCACGACGGCGTCGCGTGCTCGCGACAACGAAGCTCCCAACATCGCTCTCTGTCGCGATCGCGACAGCGTCGGGACTTTGAAAATCTGCAGCAATTCTGCAGATTTTCCTCCTCCAAATCCTCATCCAACCCCACAAAACTCATTCCAAGGTTACTTACCTCAAATCCAGCCATCCATTAACATCAACAACCATAATACAACATTTATTCACAATAAACTTCATCCATTCCATTAATTTACACATTCAATTTCAAGAATCAATCAAAAACCCAATTTATGCATCAAACCACATCAATTCCAAAATTACCATAATTAACTCATGCTTTTGCAAGATTCACACTTCAAAGCAAATACCCATATCATATACATCAAGATAGAGAACATTTAACAATCAAATTCCAAGAACTCATCAAAACACATACATGAACATTTCTCATGCAAAAGTAAGAAAGTTCCCAAACCTTCAAAATCCTTAGCTCCTAGTACTTAGTTCCACTAGATCTAGCAACTTCCTTGCCTTTAGGATCCCGGGGAGGCTCAACTAGGAAACCCAACCAAAACATACAAACAAAACAAAATCCAGATCAACCCCAACTCCAAATCCAAACTAGAGAATAGAAGATGGGAAAAACTGAAACAAAAGCAAAATGAATGCATAAAACTTACCAATGAACACTAAGAGATGATCAAACCCCACTAGTAACCCTTGAATCTCAACTAATTAAGGTCCAAAAGAGAAGAAAAAGGAGAAGAAGAGAAGAGAGGGGCGGTGATGAACGGGAAACACAAAAATGAAAATATGAAATCCCCTTTTCCTTTCTTTTCCTTTTTCTTTTCTTAACCTAATTACAAGTGTCAATCTCCAATTAGTGGGATTTGGCCACTCACACCCTAGATGCTTAGGTTACACACACACAAGATTCTCTCAACTAAAGCATACCCTACTTATGTGTGAGCAACACACACAAGTCCAACTCCCTAAACACACCCTACAACCATATGCATGTCCACACACTAAATCAATCCCACTAGTGCATATCCTACTATGGTGCACTCAACCACACATGATGAAACTCTCATGAACACACACTACAATGGTGCGCTTGAGCACACACAAAACTAACCCAACTAACTCACACCATGGTACCATGCATGCACCCACATGCAAGCAAAACTCTTAAAACATGCAAAATTACCAAAATGCCCTTATGTTATGCCCAACAAATGCAAATGCACAAACATATACTCGGCTCATTCAACTAGGGGGCAAACGGGGTGTGACAATAAAAGTGGTTTGAATTTGGATTGGTTGGACCTTAAACCAACCCAAAAACCTACTACAAAAGCCCCAAAAATCTGTATGTTTGCCCAGATTTTTCCAGCAGCCCGTTCTCCTTTCTTCTCTTCATCACCCGAAGCCATTTCTTCTTCCTCTTCAATGTGATTTCTTCCAAATTTCTTCCATTCTTCTTAAATCCAAGCCTTAGGTTTGTTAATCAGCCATTAATGAAGGTATTTTCAGCCCCTAATTTCTGTATTGGATGAAGATTAGGAGAGAAATTAAGATTTTTAGGTTTTGGGCAAAAGTTAAGGCAAGACAAATTGATGATTTTATTTGATTCCTTTGATCCTAATAGTTAGATTATGTTGTTATTAGTTGGATTATATATTTTAATTGGATTATTGAGGCACATTTTTCTTGGGTCTTGCTCTTGAAGAATTCTGCCATGGAGGTTGGTTGAGGAAAGTGAAGGTTCTTCTTGAGTTAAGGTGAAAAGAAATGAGGTTTAATGGAGGAGAAAGAGTCTAAAGGTATGTGGTTACAAATTCTTTAGATTTTTATTGAATTTATTTGAATTTAGGGTAATGAAAATTGGGGTATTTGATGAATTGTGCATGAATAATTAAAATTGATGGTAGAAACCTACTTAGGGGTGTTTAAATTGAGGATTTTAATAATTAAATTTAAAGAGAAAAATTCTGCCCCGAAGTTCAGATTGACCTCCATGGACTGTTTTAATTATAATTCGAGTTTTTAAACTCCAAATTGAATTATTCTAATTGGGTTAGAACTAGAACTTCTGTTCCTAAAAATGTTATAGAAATATCCATAGTGTAATTTTTCCTCCAAGATCATCAAAAACACCCAAAATAGTAGCATTTTTCTTTAGGTGGGTCAATGGAGCAGTAGGTGCTTCTTAGGCCATAACTCCTTGGTTGCAGGTCCAAATGACTTGAACTTTTTCTAGTAGAAAGTGAAGGTCTTGAGGATAAATTTTTGAGAGGCCATTTTGTCTAAAAATGGTGTTTGCATGTTGGTTTCAGTGATGCAAGTTAAGATTAAGGGTCTATTTTCCCTAAACCCTATTTTGACTAAAGTGTGCATTTTATTTCCTAATCAAACCTGAACCTCAATTGGTGTTTTACTTATTATTAAATGCATATAATTGCTAATTAAGTGATAATATAATTTAATAGATGTTTAAATGTTGGAAAATAAATTTTGAAGAAAATTTTTTGTAAATGGCCGAAATTGAATTTTTAATTGTCTTAATGAATAATGTGGTTATTTGTGAGTTATAAGCCATTATATGTTTATAGATATGATTTTAAGTGTATTTTTATTTAATCGGTTTTGTTTGAATTTATTTAAGAATTTTATAATGAAATAATGTATTATGTACATTTTGACATAATTGATGTTAAGGTGAGATTTTAGTATACTGATACTAAAAATTGGATAATTAGTTAAATGAAAATTTATTTGAATTAAATTGAATAATTTATGGTGAATTATGCTATTATGGAAATTGTAGATTTTACATGACTTAAAATAAAAAGATAAAACATGGGTAATGATGATATGGATGATTAAAATGAAAAGATAAAACATGGTTAATGATGATATGATGTTACCATTCATGTGTTTCCATGGTATGTGATGATGTTTATGCCTTTTTAATGATGTATACATGATGTTTGACATGAGATCTAAGTAATTGGATGTGTAAGAGAAAGAAAAATAATCATAATGGATGTTGATTACATAGGCTAAATGGTATAGGTATGTGAAAGACATGATTTTGATGTGTTTTGATATGAAATAATGGTGTAGACACCGGATCTTGAGGTAGCCCAGACCAAGGTTGTAACACCCCCATCGTCGCCCCCGTTGGAAGGACGCCGACGGGCGCGCTACCCGACGCTCACTCACACAGATATGCACATGCACAACGCGGAAGCATACTTTCATACATAACATACATACGAAAATACGGGTTAAATAAAAACTTGACTTAACATGCGGGCACAGACCGATCATGCAATAACTCACACACACGCAGGCACTAAGCGGAAGCATAAAGCGAAAGATAAAACAAAGGAAACTTAACATAAGAACATACTAACGTTTACATTCCCAAAAGAAATCTCAAGATTCTTACATAAAATTACAAATATATACAATAATACAGAAATACAAAAACCGAAGTACAGAAGCTGAACAAAAATACAAAACTTCTAACTCCTATGTGGCCGACCTTGCAGAAGCGCGACTCGAACAGAACCAAAACCTGCCACTTGCACGGAAAAGAAATCCGTGCTAAGCGATAAACGCTTAGTGGGGAGAACACACAAGAGTATGAGCGGCCATTCACAATGGTCGCCAAGGCATAACACATTCACAATGGCGAATGCAACATTCAAAATACATATATAATCAGGATTGCATAGTAAGGCATTAGTTCGAAAACTCACAACCATAACCATATACTTATGTCAAGAATAGGCCAAACCAGACATAATAAAATACACGATACAAGTCTCATCATGCAGAACTACATACAATATCACATGCATATACCTACAATGGTATCAAATATCAGTACGTTACCGTGCGAAGTCACATGAGATTTAAACATGTAATTGTCATAACCCAGTACCCATGCATGAACTGACAACCCAATCAAATGCGACACAATTACCATATGATAACGCACCCAACTATCATGTTAAGAATACTAGCTATCTAACATACCTTGATATGCCATACACACATCGGCCAAAATTCAAGGGACGACATCCAAAGCACCACATTACCGCTGCGCAACTCTAATATGTAAAATATCATGCCGAAAACACTCTAATAGCGGAGACCGAAGACATAATCACATAACATCACATTCATATCATCACCATGCAGAAAGTACAGTTAAATCTTACATACTTACAGCCACAACTGCTTCGGTTCACAAGCTTATATATAACAAAACCATGCTTGAGTCACATACATAAATACATTAGTCGAATCACATTCAAAGCATTTTGAAACTTATAACACATCACATGACAAGTGCGGATAATAGTGTAAGGTATCCAATCATGCTTACGATATAAAGACATACATTCCGAAGCTCATATCCATGCTCATATACATATAAACTGATTCCTCAAATCATTATCGTGCTCATTCGGATATCACATTCTTATAATTATTTCAAAGTAAAACAAACCAACAAAGCACCTGCTAACTCACAATAGTGGATAACGAGTGTACTGATAGTACCTTACGGGTACAAATCGGCCAAAGGGTACCTTACGGGTACGAATCGAAAACCATTTTATTTTGTCATAATAAAAACATTTCACTGATGGGGATCTTAAATAAGATCCAAACACATTAAAAAGGATCGCGAAGATCCGCACACAAAAAGGGTTCGCGAGGAACCAAACGGGGGACCTGATCAGGGTCCAAACGTCCAAAGGGCTGCAGCTAACGGGACTCTATTAGGCATGCCTAACTATCCACTAGACTGACTCTCGCAGGTCATGCATAAAACAATTCACGTTTCGAATCGTACAACACATAAATATATATATACATCATGCATAAACCAGAGTATGATAGACATATAAATATGCTCATGAAGTCGGTCATATATCATACAATTCCTATTGCAAAACATAAAACACTTAACACACTTTAACATTAGACAATGTTCTAAAGCATATCAAAATCAGGTGTGGAAACACTACCATGCCAATGATTATCATTACAAAATCCTAATCATGCGTTAGGTGAGGATAATAAATCATGCATAATCCAAATTACATTTAAACATAACACATTGAGTTCAAAAGCTAAAGCATAAAAATGCATTCAGACATCAACCATATTATTCAAATAAATTTGGCATAGCATGATATCAATCATACCTCATACAATTCATATCCTGAAGCATGCAATAATTCAATCAATTACATTTTAGCACTACTCAATATACTAAAGCATGTTAGGAACACATGTGGAATCATAATATGCCAATGATTAATAACGCATAATCTTAATCGTGGAATGATACAATATACTCTTAAGCATTGCAGGTTATTCTTAGAGGAGAATCTGATCAAGGATATGCATAACATATTGCTAATCACAAATAAAGTAGGATAACCATTCATATAAGCAAGGTAATATAGCACACAGTAGGGGAAAAAGCCATAAAAGCATTTGAAAGTCATTTTATAAGAAACTAGTCACTTGAGGAACAAGGCAAAACAGAAAAGGCCATATAAGAGCATATAAAAGTATGACATGAATCAAACGGCAGTATAAGTCCATACAGAAGAAATAGGAAATTCATTCTGGTTGAAACTGGGCTAATTCGAAAAAATGAGGCTAAAGGGGGTCGGTCACGAGCCATGTCACGATTCATGACTGGCCTCAAAGGAGGGTCACGAGTCGTGACTCTATGTCACCCCTCATGACATACCTCACCAGGGAGTCACGAGTCGTGACTCTAAGTCACGTCTCGTGACTTGCCTCTCAAAGGGCAGTCACGCGTCGTCACTGGGAATAACGCCCCGCGACTGCTTCCAGCTCGCCAAAAAGTCACGCGTCGTGACTGGGAGACAGAGTCACATGTCATGACTGGGAGTCATGACTCGTGACTTGCCTCACTTAGGGCAGTCACGACACACACATACACTGGAAACGGAAATTCCATCAGAATTGCGATTTTCCGTTCCCAGCATGCCCAGAATTCAAGAAACTCGACAAAATCAGTTTCAATTTGATTCAAAACACTACCAGTCTCATCTTACCTTCCAATCGATCTTCCATACATCAAAATGGCGTAAAACAAACTTAATTCAACAATCAAAACACCCAAAATCATGCATAAGCACATTCAATTCCCTCAAGAACATGAACCCTAAAAGTTACACTAAGTTCAAAACCCAAACTCAGTACCTTCAATTCAATCCTTAACATGCATTACTAACACATCTACTCACATAAATCATGCATAAACACCTTCCAAAACACACCAAATTCCAGAAATTAAATAATGCAAACACATTTACAACCTAAGTGAGAATTAGGGCAAAACATCTCAGAAGTTCAAATGCAGGAATCACAGATCCCAAACCTGGAATTGAAGATCCAAAATCACACTTTAAGCTTCAATCCTCAATCCTCTACTTGTCCTTAAGCTTCTTCTTGCAACCCAAAGCTTGCACAAACAAGAAACCCACAAAATCCTTAGTCCAAACCCTAACTGAAGTAAAACCAGTAGAAGAAGAAGAACAGCAAGTAGAAAACCTTAAACTCCAACTTACCTCTTCAAGCAAAGCACAACTCCAAGCCAAAGAGAACGAAAGGAAAAGCAGAGAAAGGAGAAGAGAAGAAGAAAGGAGGCGTGAGAAGAGGGGACGGGAAAGCCAACAATCTGTGTTCCCTCTCTCTTCCTCTTACTTCTTCTTTTTCTTCATTCAATGCCCACCTAACAAGCCCACATGGCAGCTCCCAATTGGACCACAAAACCCACTTAGACTTTTCCAAACCATGGTACCAAACACTCACATGCACCCAATCCTTTCTTGAATAAATATCTCATGCACCAAACTCACACTTCACTAGATAAATGCCACAACCAAAACACCCTACAACTGTATACCACATGCACACTCTAACATTTCTTTTCTTAACATACTTAATTAATTATTTGCCACTAAGCCTTATTATCCAAATTCCTCATGCACAAATTACTGAAATACCCTTGCATTCCCGACTTAGCATACACATTCCAACCAGGGCTGTTTTGGGGTGTGACAAAGGTTACCCAGTGATGAAAATGATGCTTGTTCATAAGTAAAATGGTTAAAAGTGATTATTTCCTTGTCGAAGCCTTTTTTTTAAAAATATTATTATTTTTTGGGTTTTTTTTTCAGGTTTTGGGCGACCTGTTACCACATGATCTTCGCCAGCACAAGGGGCTACATGTTGACCATGCAACATGTGCCTCTGTGCAGGGGCCGTATGTCACTTGCGCGACATACACCCTCGCGCAGGGGGCCGCATGTCGCGCAAGTGACATGCTCCTCCGCGCAGGGGCCGCATATTGCCTGCGCGACATGCACCCTCGCACAAGGGAAAGGCGACATGCGGCTCCGCGCAGGGGCCGTACACTGCGCGCAAGCATCGCGCCTTACGTACAGGTGTCGCGGTTTGCGGGTACTGCCCACAGGCCTGCGCTGCCAGCAGGAGCCACTCCGCACGCCGCACAGATTTTTGCCCTCTTCGCCAGCACACCATTTTTTTATTTTCTCGAGTTTTTGGTTTGAAATTCAAACTCTCTTTCCAATTTTTAAGGGGATAAAATCTGATTTTAAAGGGTAATTAAGGGTTTTTAACTGGAAAAGTCTTGGAGAAATCTAATTTTTTAGGAGGATATAAAAAGAAAAGTTAGAAGAGGAAAAAAAAAAGAGGTTAGAACGGGAGAGAGAACAAAAATATTCTGAGAAAAATACTTCTGAGAGCAAAAGGAATTAATCCAAAAATTATTCTTGAACCCAGGAAATTAATTCTTGAGGTTTAAGTTTCAATTTTCATTCATCTGTTTTCTTCAAAAAGTTAAGCTTTAATCTAAGCTTTCTCATTGTCTATTTCCAAGCAAATCAACGAAGAAATCATCATCTTCTTCTTTTGCAGTCGAAATGAAAACTTCTGAGGGTAAAGACCTAGGCTAAATCAGTTCTTTCTTTTTATTTCTTATTTTGCATCACCAGTTTATTTCCTCCATTGTATATACTGTATATATTTCTGGTTGTTTGTTATATTTGACATAAACTTTAGTTTGATTATTACCTACTGCCTATTGCTGTTGTATTGTTAATATATTTGTTGTTGTATATTGTTTGTTTTGTTATTTGTTATTATTAATCTATTTATTGTAGTTTATTAATATGTGTTGGTTATTGTTGTTGTTCGTTATTAATTTATTAGTTTATTTCTTTTCTGTTTATTGTTTTTTATTATTCATTTGTCGTTCGTTTATTACTAATATGCCTGTCATCTTGCTGTTATTTGTTGTTAGTTTATTACCTATTTATTTGTTATGATTTATTATTAACATATTTGTTATTGTTTATTATTAATACATTTGTTGACTGTTTGTTACAATTAACATGAAATAGGGTTAATTCAATTAGTTTGTTTGCATGAAGCATAGGTTTGTAAAGTATTTTATATCAATTTAATTTTTTAGTTGGTTCTGCCTTAACTTATCTTATTAATTTCTAGTTTTTTGCTCAATTTATTTTCCTGTTCCAATCATTAAAGTTGTTCTTGTTTATTGTATTTGTTCTATGGCTTATTTCTGTTATAACATAGTTTAATTGATTATTTATATTGTTTAATTGGTCGTCTAATTCACTTGATTTATTAAATTGTTTGTTTATATCCTCTGATTGCCTGTTCACATTACACCATGCTATATTTATTCATTTTAATTTACTAACATCTTATTTTGTTCTTTGTTTTACTGTTCAAATTCATTGATCTTGCTTTGAGTAATATCTCCCGAGCGAGATGGAGAATCAAGGGATTATAGACCTTCAGGATTTGGGTTTGCATTTTTAATTGTTATTTTTTCTTTATTTTCTTTATTTTATGTTGTATGTAAAACGTATTTTAAATTCGTCTATATTATAGAAAATCATGTTTTTTACAATAATTAAAATTGGGGTTTTTATTGATAAAACAGGACCAATGTTCTGATTTTATCCAATAAAATGTCACGTTCAAAAGGAGAATTAATTTTCATAAAATGGGATCATTCATCCCGATTTTCTCAATAAATACACGAAAATGGTTCTCCAATTTTTGAGTTAATAAAAGGGAACCAATGTTCCTAAACACTAATAAATGTCCCGATTTATGCATAATATATTTTATTTTATTTATTCTTTTTGTATAGTATTTATTTATTTATTCATTTTGGACCCTTGTAATTAATTTTGGGGCAATTTTATTCTTTTATTTATTTATGCTTTCTTTATTTTGGGGATTGTTCTGTCTCATATTTTTCACATGTAATTTATTTACTTCTTTCTTTATCGCTTTCTGAAATGCTTGAAATACACTTTAAATTTTTTGCATGATCGCGTGAGATAAGAGATGGAATTTCGATTTCTTAAAAACTCATTTATAAACTTAACTTAAAGCATTAATAAGAGTGAAGTTCTGAACACCTTCTCTGGTTTAAGACCCTTGAGGTTAGATGACCTTTTCCAATTTCTTGTGAATTGGGTGGCGACTCTAAGATACGTTAAAGGCGCCTAAAGGTTTCATGAGGTTAGATGAACTTCCCAATGTTCTATTGGGTACGAAATTCCAAAATATCTTATGTTACCGAAGATCAATAAGACGCTAACCCTTCCGAACCCTTAAAGCAGGCTGGGGTTCGGGCCGCGCGCGTCACAGCGGCGACTCCACTGGGGACGATCAAAACTTCGCTTCGAAAGTGAATTAAGTTAAAATTATAATTGAGTTGTTAAGAATCGAAAATTTGATTTCTATTCAAAATTTGCATTGCATCCATTAGAGCCTTAGAACTATGCTAGTTGGTCCCTTATTTTACCCCAATGTATTCCTAAAATACGACCCTACTTTCACTCATTATAGGGAAGTGCTTGGGATAATCACCAGCCCTAGCCTTGTACCATCAAAGGTATATCAAATGGAGACTCGATTGGTCGGCATGCTCGTGATGAGCTAGACCCATTGGCAGGGACCTTGGATAGACCTAAAGTAACACCACCCTTGACTAAAGCTCATATAATGGCAATAAAAACTTCCACTAGGTAATATATACCTTAACAATGTGCTTGCTGCGTGGGCCCTTATATATTGAACCAATTCAAACATATTAATTGGACACTCATCAAAGGCTCTCATGTCCCGATGGACCCATTTTTAGTCTGGTTGAAGGGTTCAAATATATAATAGCCAAAACCCATATGCATGTGCTTTTAAATTAAGAGTATTATGCTGTTGGTTTCTCACCATGCACCATACGCGCCCATTGGGTTCCCCGCTAACCCATGGGTTAAGCCCACCGAGGAAAGAGACCGCACTACCTCGTGTGTGGGAGTAACAAGGTTAGAAGAATCTATTTGCTTGTATGTGGTTGTCTATGTTGCATCAACATGACCATGCATCTTTAATGTCATTCATGCATCATGCAAATAACTCGACTCTTACAGCCATCATAGGTACGAATCAGTGGTCTAGGGGTTCAGACGGCCGATTGGCTATAAAGGTGTAAGCAGTAAAGGGAAATAGAAGTTAACAGACATTCCTCATATTTTGGAAAGCTTTGTGCCAGCAGCATCCCTTTGTGCTTATTGTGGAGAGACTGAACCTCAGTTTATCAATAATTAGATTATCCCGGGCTTCGAAGTTTTTAATGATGTATTTGACTAGACTGATGGGACTACCAAGTCAGTTGAAGATTTTTTGGATGAAGAGATTATGACTCAGAGCAACATTGAAGACAAAAATGTGCCGGGAGAGGTTTGTACTGACAAGTTGCTTGCCACTAGGGTGAAGGGGAAGGAAAATATAAGGGTTGAAGCACCAATGCAGAACCTAAAGATCCAAGACCCAGAAGCTCCACCGGAAGTAGTCGGAAAGCCACCCCCAAGTCAAGACAACAGTGACTTGTCGGCTACAATCTCTGCATCGATGGATGAAGAAAACCATAGCTATTTAGATGTTCTTTTTATTGCAGAACTTTTTAATGATGATAATTAGTGCAATTCCAGTTTCATTAATAAAATGAACAATTTTGCTTATTTGTGAGATGTTTCTGATGATTTCATTTCACATGATCATACACATGATGCATCTATTTTTGACATTAATTCAACTAATACAACTCCATTTAATCTCGGAACTTTGGAATACCCAAAGCTGACTCTTGAAGAGAGGTTAAAATTTGAGAAAATCTTAAAAAAATATGAAAAAGTCTTTGCTTGGACCTATGAAGACATGTCGGGGATTGACAGAAACATCACTGAACATGCAATTTCGACTTATCTGGAGTCTAAACAGATCAAGCAAAAGCTTAGAAGACTTAGGCCAGAATGGGCACAGAAGGTAAAAGAGGAAGTGCATAAGCAGATTAAGGCAAAATTCCTAGTTCAGGTTCAGTACTGATGTGGCTAGCTAATGTGGTCCCTGTAGCTAAAAAAGATGGAAAAGTTCATGTATGTGTGGATTATTGGGATTTGAACAAAGCCTGTCTAAAAGACGATTTCCCTCTACCCCACATCGATGTTTTAATAGATAGTGCAGCTTCTTGCATGATGTATAGCTTTGTAGAAGGCTATGTTAGATATAATCAGATCCTGAATAGAATTGTAGATCAGATTATGATGGTCTTCATCACCGAATGGGGTACATTTGCTTATCGAGTTATGCCTTTTGTACTAAAGAATGCAGGCGCGACTTATCAGAGGATGGCCACTAAGATTCTTGATGACTTGATTCACAAGGAAGTGGAGGTGTATATAGATGATATGATCATTAAGTCGGCTACTAGGGAAGGTCACTTTGGAGCCTTAGAGAAGTTATTTCAAAGGATTGATAAGTATAACCTTCGCCTTAACCCTAAGAAGTGCATTTTTGGAGTTACCTCTGGAAAATTGCTTGGTCATGTAGTAAGTCAAAGGGGAATTGAAATGGATCCCGACAAGGTTAAGGCAATTAGAGAAATGCCAACACCTCAGAAGGAGAAAGATTTTAGAAGTTGTTTAGTAAAACTACAGTACATCAGTCGATTCATAGCCAAGCTATCTTTGATTTACGAGCCAGTGTTTAAGCTTCTTAGAAAAGACCAGCCTATTGAATGGAACAACGATTGTCAGAAGGCTTTCAATGCTATTAAGGAGTATCTCTTGAATCCGCCAGTCTTGAGGCCACCTCGACCGATCAAGCCGCTAGTCCTCTATTTGGCAATTGAAAGCAGCTCAGTAGGCGCTATGATGGCTCAAGAAGATGAGTTCGGTGTAGAATATGCAGTCTACTATCTTAGTAAAAATTTTCTCCCTTATGAGGCCAGGTATGTTGAAGTGGAAAAGATCTGTTTGGCAATAATTTGGGCCTCAAAAAAAATAAGGCACTATTTCCACTCATGTAGGGTTCAGGCAGTCGCTAAACAAAATCCTTTGAGATATCTCTAGGAAGTGCCTTCTCTGCTTGGAAAGATGGGTAAGTGGTTAATACTGCTCTAGGAATTCAATATAGAATACATCACTAGGAAAACCATTAAAGGGAGAGCTATAGCTGAATTCCTAGCTGATCATCCTATCGAAGGATACCATATCGAGTACAACTTCCCAGATGAAGATGTTATGGCCATTGCAGTTCAGGGATGGCAGATGTATTTTGATGGAGCAGTTAATAACAAGGGGGCAGGTGTCGGGATCATTCTGATAATCCCGGATGGTGAAAAGTTACCACTAGCTAAAAAGCTAAGATAAAAAGCCACTAACAATGAATCCGAGTACGAAGCATTTGTTTTCGGTTTGGAGGCTCTTCTGGCCTTAGGGGCAAAGTCTGCAGAAGTTTTTGGAGATTCTTCTTTGGGGATCCATCAGATTCGAGGAGAATGGTCCGTTAAAGAGGAAAGACTTGTACCATATGTAAAGCACCTCCGCAAGCTGAGTGGTTAGTTTGAAACTTGTACTTTCCATTTCGTACCTAGACATGAGAATCAATTGGCCGATGCCCTCAAACTCTAGTGTCCATGTGAGATAACCCGGAAGGAAGGATTATGAAGCCTGTGTTAATCTCAAGTTCCAAAAAACCGTGCTTTTAAAATGAATAGGTGATGGATGTCGAAGTCACTGATGGAAAACCTTGGTGCTATGATGTTCAGAATTACCTGGAGAGGTCGGTATTCCTAGAAGAGGCTTCTGAAAAGGATTGAAGAATGATTAGAAAGTTGTCCAATTAGTTCCTTAGTGTAGATGGTATACTATACAAGAGACAAGCAGACGGCATTCAATTAAGATGCATAGCAGAGAAAGAAGCTAAGAAGGTTGTGAAAGAAGTCCATGCCGGTGTTTGCGGAACTCACATGACTGGATTGTTCTTAGCAAAGAAAATCATGCTCCAAGGGTTCTATTGGATCACTATGGATACAGATTGTTCAAAGTTTGTGAAACAATGTCATCTATGCCAACTAGCACATGCAGATTCGAGGCACGTGCTAGTGTCGAAAATAAATAATTTGTCCTCACCATGGCCATTTGCAGCTTGGGGGACAGACATTATAGGGGAAATATGCCTTACAGCCTCTAACGGGCACAGGTACATCATAGTTGCAATCAATTACTTTACTAAATGGGTTGAGGCTGAATCTTTTAAGAAGGTAGATGCCCGAGACATGGCCAGGTTTATTGAGCGGAATTTGGTATGTAGGTACGACCTCCCCCATCATATTGTGTCTGACAATGGGGTACAGTTCTTATCTGAAACTAAACGGGTACTGCAGAAGTATGGAATACAGCACCATAAGTCCTCCCCTTACGGACCTCAAGATAATAGAGCAGTTGAAGTAGCCAACAAAAATGTCAAGAAAATTTTGGCTAAGATGGTACAGAATTACAAAGACTAAGTGAAAAAGTTACCTTTTGCACTATGGTGCTATAGAACTACCATCAGTACATCGACATGCGCAACACCATTTTCTTTTGTGTATGGAACGGAGGCAGTTCTACCAGTTGAAATTGAGCTCAGGTCTCTGAGGGTGGTTATGGAAGCCGAAATTCCAGAAACAGAATGGGCCCAACGGAAATTACTGTAGTTGAACTTGCTTGATGAGAGTAGGTTGCGAGCTTACTATCACAACCAGGTCTACCAAAAGAGATTAGCCCGGTCATTCGGTAAGAAGGTTAGAAAGCATTCACTAAAAGAAGGAGATCTGGTCTTCAAACAGATGAGGCCAGGAGTACCAGACATTCGGGGGAAATTTAGGCCAATGTGGGAAGGTTCATTTGTCCTAAAGAAGCTGTTATCAAAGGGGACCACAATTTTAACAGACAGCGATGGGAACGAGTTCAAGGAGCCGATCAACATTAACAGATTAAAAAGGTTCCATGGCTAAATACTAATATCAAAAGAAGGGAATAAATGTCCTGCGGGTTGAAAATCGAAAAAAGGCAGCCTTGCTAAAATTGGGCACCCTGCTAGGGTGAAAACCGAGAAAAGCACTCTGGGCAAAAATTCAGGGCTGAGAGAAAATATTCAATCATGAAAGCCTGAGAGGGCTGATTGATAACAGAAGCTTGACACTTGCAAGATCCATCCTGGGATTAACTGCAGTTTTGTGTTTTTGAATTTTTGGTCAATAAACGATTATGTGCATTGAAATCATATAGAAATGTTCATAAATTTGCATTAAAAGACTTAGTTTACACTTTTCATGATTGTCTAGTTCTTTTACAAAAAAAAAAACAAGTTGTCATTTGCAATCTAAAAAACTATTCTTTACTACATTCATTCGGTCAGATATTTAAGACAAATTGATCCTGTTGTCAATAGCGAGGCTAGTCACCCATTGTTTGTACTCGGGTGAGCTGGTAAAATCGAAATCTTCAGCACTTGGAATAGTAGTACTCAAGGGTAGCTGCGCCCAAAGTCTGCAGTAGCCAGTAATAAATGCCGAAGACAGGAGCCCACCATAAAAAGCCAGCGGCAAAGTCACAATAGTCTGACATCCTCCGAACTGATGAACGCAACGGGATATGATGTAAAAGGAGGTCCTGTGAAGTCCGCATAATGGGAAACATCCCGAAGGCCCATCCTGAGTCACATAGTCAAGAAGCATCTAGGGGCTCATGAAGCTGATATCTCCGTCCGCTAAGGTGGCTATCCATAGAAAGCCTTCATAAGGAGAGTCGAACTGATATGTCCTCTATCTATGGAAAAGGTGCACCAGCGAGTATTCACTGATCACCCTAGGAGGGGGTTCTGTCAATAACCTTAACTTCTCCTGCAGCCACACCTGATAAAAAAAAAGCCGCTTGAATGAGTTGGACCCATTTCAGGCAAAAATAAGGCACAAGGTTATGTGAAAATCTTTAATGGGATGCATTTCCCGATAAGAAAAGTTAGCGCAAAAACCTACCAGGGGCGCACTACCTTTAAAAATAATGACATAGATTACTTGGAGTAATAGCGGACTCCCGGTCATAAAAGCAACAGGGTCAGTATAAAGGGCATCCAAGCTAATGATCGTCTCAGCTAGAATGATTGGAAAAGGGGTCAGCTTGCGGTGAATGCCATCTACGATGTTGAATAGTCGATAGTCACCGATTGTCTCATATGAGGTCACTAGCAGATATATGGATAAGCAGACCAATAGAACTACTATAATGCCTATTCCAGACTACTAGATTAGCTCAGCTAATACAGTCAGGAACAGCCGCTACACACTAACACAATCACATTTCACTATCCCAAAATCTCATACCATTAATCTGAATAATAAAATTTCATCATCAAGCATACATTCTCATGCATCATATATCATAAGTTCCCATGCCATCCAACATACTCACATAAGTTTAATATATACAGGCATTCATTAAGTTTACAATGCTTAGTTATAACAGCTTTACATATTTTCTATTGCCAAAAATAATATCTTACATAACTTGTAAAAACACATAGTTGAACCCCAAAACCTAAACAAAAGATATAGCCCTAGTGTTGACCGTTGCTAAGCGGATTTGTCCTTCCAAAATCACCTCGCATCCGAACCTACACGAATTAGAAAGGAACCCGTGCTAAGCAACAACGCTTAGTGGGGAATGCATATATAACATACACGCTCAAACATAGCATTAATATTACACATGCATCATGTTAGAATCATGCTTAGGCCTACAAGTCTAAAACATTTATATATCATTACACTTACAGCATTGTCACTAATTCATATTTTCCTAAAGCATGCATTGATTGGCATATACTGTAACGCCCCAATGACCCTTGGGAGGACAAGGGAGCGCTATATGACAAACACGCTATAGTTAAATTCAATTAACATCGCTAATCTACTTATCATCCTTTAGTCAATATTATTAACATTATGTCCGATAATTTTTTCCTTTCACTACCACTATATGATCACTATACCATACACTAGCACTTGTTCAATATTGGTTACTGTTTAGGTTACAAATTACATATTACAATACAGAATTAAATGGACACAACTATACATGCTTTACTTATACAAAATCAGAATTACAATAACATATCATCATTACAATACCATAACCTACTGACAACTCCCAGCTCTTATAGTGGCCTGCAGATACGCCTCCAAACACGATCTCTATGCTATAGACCTACACGGGAGACAAGCACCCATGCTAAGCGATAACGCTTAGTGGGGATTCACAAAAGATATAGACCTCTAACAAAACCACTAGATCATACATCTTGCATATCACTAATTCATATACTTATCATGCCTTAACATTTCAATATCAATAGTCCCAAAATAATATATAACTATACCACTACAATGATCATGCTTATTAAACAGGTTCACATAATAAACGATAGCTAACATACCATGAGGCATAGCATTGATATCACTCAATATGGCATAGCTAACAATAGCTTTATTCAATATTAGCACTATCATGTTACATGTAAATTCAATATTAGCACTAAGTATACAATATCATTCTTTTGGTTGATAGCCTGAGTCATTATACAAAACAACAGAACAACTTTTACTATACAGTATACCATACAATAGCAATTCAACAATATCTCAATAACATGCCAATATTCAATAATCCATATTATACGATACCAACATTCAATAGTTCACTAGATAGTCAATAATACGATAGCATGCCGATATTCCATAGTTCATATTAAACAAAATATCATACAATACTCAACACACTATGTCAACAAAAGACTTCACTATCAAGATCACTAGTTCACTTAGCATCATAGAAAGTCATGCAATAACTATAAGTCGATAATCACATGCCCATGCTCAATACCTCATACTTTACCATGCCAGTAATCACTACACTATGCTAGTGGATGGCTTCACTAACAAGATCACTACTTCATTTAGCATGGCATGGATATTACACAACCAATAAGAGTAAAATTATCAATACATATAAAGAACACAATCATATTACAACACAACATCATAATCAATCATTCACATACATTTATTCTTAATAGCCTGAATTGTTTTAGAGGTGGATACGGGTACACTATTCAATAAACACTAGAGACCGAGGTCTCGAACACTATATCACCAGAAACAGAAGTCTCGAACACTATATCACTGAATACCCATCGGTATCAATCACTAGACACCCTCGGTGTCACACTAGCATCCGCAAATCACTAGCCCTTCATAAGCATGCTTATTTATCCACGACTCGACTACAGGCTTCTAAGTGTATTCATTCAGTCATTACACATGCATAATCATGGCATCATTCATTCACATGTCATTGTTCATTCTCATAATATTACTCACTAGCATGCATAAATCCAAGCATATAAGTTACTTACCACATTTAGTTATTTCGCATAGTGATGCAATCAAGCTTAGTTCGGCTAATCATGCATCTCTAGTTCACATTTAGATAAACTCGCATACTGATGCAATCAAGCTTAGTTAGGCTATCATGCATCTATAATTCGCATAGTCATCTTAGTTGTATGCATATAAACTTCATTTAACATTGATATAATGCTCATAAAATAAGGTCCTCAATCATGGATATAGTTTCATCAAATACACACACATATATGTCGATCCATTTGCTAACCTTCACATACTTATATATTGTTACTTTATTAGTTAAATTACCAATCTTAATCATACTCATAAGTTTTTCCCAATGATAACTACTTTTATATTCATTTAATAACCCTAATCATGCATAATAAGTTGAGGGAAAGATAGGGAACTGATCCATACCAACCATGGGCTCAAAATTAAGAAGAAAAGGCTTTATACATTTTGTTATATCGCGAGGTCACGACCTCTGTCGCGCTCGCGATAGAAGCTCACCTCTGGTGCCTTACAAGACTGGTTTTCACTCCAAAATTGTATTGCCTAAATGACCCTCTAGACCTCATTTTTAGGCAATGTGTCCTTCATAACATTTGTTCCTCTATGTCTTATCGCTCAAATGGAATAAGTATCAGGTCATTTGGACTCCTAAATTAATAGATATGGATTAACAACGACAGACTATTCAAATCAACCCGGCTAGACATGAACATGTCCATTTATTGCCATTTTTAGGCCTTTTATAGACATAATTAATTTATAGTCTCTCTTATACTTTTAAAGATAAGGACGTTATGGTTCAAATGGCGCAAGAAAAATTTGATTTGGAGTTTTCAAACTCCAGATATGATCAAAAAACTTCACGGAGCTCTGGTGACATATAAGCAGAACTTTTCCTTAACACTAGGGTTCATACTTGATCACATACAATACTCATGGCAATTCACTTAACACTTCAATAAACATCTGTAGACACCGGGTCCTGAGTAAGCCTAGATCGAAGTTACCCAATGATGATAATTGCCTTCACAGGCTTAAAAAGTTAAAAGTGATGGTTTTCTCGTCAAATTTGCATTTTAGAGTGAAAAATTAAAAAATAATAAAAAATATTTTAAAAATTAATTTTGAAAAATGGGGGCTTAAAATTATGATATTTTTAGTCAATTTAAAATTTAAAAAATAGAAAAAATAATAAAAAATAATAAAAAAATAAAAAAAATTTTCAGACAGCGAGTGTCGGGCGCGGCAGCGCGCTGGCGCCCAGCTCGCAGGCGCCAGGCGCCCAGCACGCAGACGCCCAGGCGCCCAGCGCGCTGGGCGCGATTTGGCGACGCGCAGCGTCGCCAATGCCACGCGTCGCTAAAGAGCGACGCGCAGCGATGCGCGCTGCGCGCCGTACCGCGCGCCTCTGCGCGCGATTCCCGCCCGAGCTCCGCACGGATTTTGCGCGCCTCGCCGCGTGAGTCCCCGTCGCTCTATAGCGACGGGCGGCGTCCCTCTAGCGACGGCTTCCTGGCCGTCGGTACAGGGTCTGATACCCAAAAATCCCTCTTTTCAGCCTTTTTTCCGATTTTTTCACCCAAAAATCCGTTTTTTATCCCCTTTTTTTGGGGTTTTTGACTTCAAATTAAATTCTAAAATATTTTTTTAGGTAATTAAATAATAAAACTTGATTTTATCATTAAAAATAAAATAATTTTGGGTTAAAATAGGTTTTTTCCTTAATTAAATTAGGGCAACCTATTTTATCCTATAAATATTTTATGATGAAATCAAAGGGGCTCCTCCACACATTTTTTTAGACCTAAAATTTCTTTTTATCTTCTTCTTCTTCCACTAAAATTCCAGATTTATTCCCCAACCAAAAATCAAATGTTTCATTCTTTTTTCAACATAATTTCTTCTAAACATATTTTTTAGAGGAAGTTTTGTTGTTTGATTCAATCTTTGAGACAAACAGAATAATTATTTGTTCTCAAAATTGTTTTTTTCTTCTTTTATTTTGTGTTCAATAAAACTTTTTCATTGATTTTGTTTTGAATCTCTTTTTGATAAAAAATTGATTTTGAGACAAATAAAATAATTGTTTGTCATCAAAATCTAATTTTTATTTGATTTTCTAAAATAAAACTTCAATCAATTTTTTATGAACAAAGTGATTGATTGTTCTTGAAATCATTTTTCTTTATTTTAATCAATAAAAGCTTTTTTTTGATCAAAATCATTTCTTTAGGCAAAGGTATCAATTCTTTGTTCTTAAAGAATTTTTGATCATTTTTTTTCATGTTTCTTGGAATAAAATTCCAACATTTTCATCATATTTCACTCTAATATTGTGAATCATCAAACAAAGAAATCGATCATCTTTTACCTTCATCGAATCCGAAACTCTGAGGGTAAACATTCTGGGCTTGTTTTTATTATTTCTTTTGGTTCATATCTAATTTATTTATGTATATTTTATTTATGTATATTTCATTTATTTTATTTATTTCAGATTTGTTTTATTTAATTTGTTTATATATGATTTTTATTCACATAAATATTGATTGTTCATTAATTTTAACATGTAATTAATTTATTTCACTTTAATTCATCATTATTTTTAACATGTAATTAATAAATTCATTTTAATTGATTTTTTGCCATGTAAATGGTTTATATCATTTGTGAACATATTTAATTAATCATATTGTTCATTTAATTGTTTTCATCATTCTTTAATTGTTTTCATTTATTATTCTTTTCTTTATCATTTTATATATTCTTTGATTCGTTTATCTTCTTCATCATCATCATCATGTTCATATTTTCATGTACTAATTAATTAACATGTTTTGTTTTATTTTCATCACATCATTTAATCATTTATCATATATAATCCATGTTTCTCATTTTATTTTGGTTTGTTAATATTTTTGATTCCATTATCATTCTTTTCATATCATCTTATTTTATTTTAATTTGTTATTCATTATTTTGTATGTTTAATTGATTTAATTACTAACATTGTTTTAATTGTATTTTGTTTTTATGTCTAAACTCATTTTTTTCGCTTGGGCGTTTTTGCGAGCACATCGGGAGGTCCAAAAAGGGTCATTTGGTTTGTAATATTTTATTTAATTTTGCCATATAATTTTCTTGTAAAATTCTTTATTTAGGCACGCTAAAAAGAAAATCACAAAAACGTTTCTATTAATTAACTTGACATTTTTTCTAAATAAAAGGGGACTAATGTCCTAGTTTTTCATACCCAAATAAATCATCACATCAAAACTTTTTCATAATAAATATGCATGCGAGGACCAATGTTCTCACTATTAATGAATAACCCGTTTTATGCATGTATTTCACTTTTATAAATGGGAGTTGTATTCCGCTCCTAGTGTTATTGTAATTTATTTTTGAATGCTTTATTTTGGATTTTGCTTACATTTACCGCTTTTGATATGAATGATTGCGCCTTTAAATTAAAATTGCATTGTGTGGAAAGTTGATGAAACAATGAATTCAAAACTTAATTATGATATTAATCAAAGTACGAATAAATGAGAAGTCCCGAACCCTGCTCTGGTCTTTGGGCTCAAGAGGCTAGAGGTTATCCTCCAAGACACCTCTTGTGTCACGAGACTTAGACGTTAATCCTAGGCCTCATGGCCCAATATGGATAAAATGCGCAAGTCTTAGGCTCTCCGAGGCGAGAGAAACTTTCCCAATGTTCTATAGGGTGGCGACTCCATGAAACCTCCTTGTTGCCCAACATAGACGCACTTGCGATTTATCGCAAGCTATTGACGGACCCACAAATGCCCCGATCGCCCACGTGCGGGCGGTCGAACGGGCGGCCGCGGGGATCCGGCTCGCGTCACAACATCCATTTTGCATTTAATCTATATAAAACATCAATTAACACATATAGTTTCAAGACACATTAAACATGCATTAATTCAAATACAATCCCAAACCTCTTGGAGCTCTCCTTCCTTTACTCTTCTATATCACTTTCTCTTTACCTTTGGCAGCTCTACTTGCCTCTTCAACTCACATACTGTAACACCCCTTACCCGTACTTAGGCAATCCCATCCGTTAAGGAGTAAGATGCCGTAAGAGTAAAGGTACCACCACACAGATACAGAGTAAACATACATTCATACATACATAAATACAGGGTAATTTAAAACTTTACAACACCACTCATAAAAGCTGATCGTGCATTAATATAATGACAGCCTTACATTACTGTTCTGATCAACTGAAAGATACAATAAATAATTACAAACCCAAAATCATTACAAAGGCGGAAGCTATTACAAAACATATAAAAGAGTTATATACAAAAAGAATCTTCAAAAGGAACAAAAATAAAGCCCTACACTAAGACCTCGCTGTGTTGGCTTTGATGGCGACGACTCTCCCAAAAGCAACTCCTTCCGCACCTGCACGGGTAAACACACCGTGCTAAGCGATAAACGCTTAGTGGGGAAAAACACACATAGCATAAAGACAACCATTCAAAACGGTCGTCAAGGCAATTCACATGCATAAATACATATAGCCATTCATCCGGAGATTCATATCAATAATCATATTCTCATCACAGATTGTACTTTTCATCATTGAATCCATAAGGATAAAACATGCGTTGCTCATATACCAATTCATACAAGTACTTTAAGCAATGGAAACACCTGCTGACTCAAGGTAGTGGATAACGAGTGAACAGAAAGTACTTTACGGGTACCAACCGAATACGAAAAACCATTTTAACTTTTCATTCACAAACATTTCCAGAAGGACCTTAAACAAGATCCAAATACATTACAGAAGTTCGCGAGGAACAAAACGGGGACCTGATCGGGGTCCAAACGGGAAAAACAGAAGCTGCAGCAAAGACTCTATTAGGCATGCCTAACTATCCACTGACTAGACTCTAGCAGGTTATACATAAACCATTCAATCCATTTCATGATTCCAAAATAATCATCATCAAATAAGCATAATCATATCATAGTTACACTTGCATATCATTTATAGGGTACCAAGTGTAAATTTCATAACTGCTAAAGTAAACTGAAGTTCAAGGCACACGCAAAGAAAGAAAACTCATTCAGCATACAAGGGACTGTCGCGCTCGCGACGTCTGTCGCGCTCGCGACAGAGACCAAAGTCTCTTCGCTGCGCGCGCGCGACAAATTTCGCGACCGCGGGGAGAACGGAAGAGCTAGGCTCTGTCGCGCTCGTGACGGGAGTCGCGATCGCGACAGAAGACAAAAGGTGTTGTCGCGATCTCGCGACGGATCGCGTGCTCGCGATAGCACTTGGCAACAATACTCTCTGTTGCGATCGCGACAGTAGTCGCGCTCGCGACAGAGGGTACACAACACTTCGGCTGTCGCGGGCTCGCGGTCGGTGTCGCGTGCTTGCGACAGTGAAGCTCCCAATACCATTCTCTGTCGCGATCGCGACAGCGTCGGGATTTTGAAAATCTGCAGAAATTCTGCAGATTTTCCTCTTCCATTTCCTCCTCCAAGCACACAAATCTCAATCAAATGTCTCTTACCTCAATTCCAGCCATCCATTAACATCAACAACCATATCATAACATTTATTCATAATAAACTTCATCCAATCCATCAATTTGAACATTTAATTTCAATAATCATTCACAAACTCCATTTATGCATCAAATTACTTCAGATCCAAATTCATCATGATTAACTCATAATCTTGCAAGTTCCACATTCTAAAACAAGGACCCATAGCATAAACATCAAAATAAAGGACATCTAACAACCTAATTCCATGAAAACATCAAGAACACACTCATAAACATTTTCACATAAAAAGGAAGAAATTCCCAAACCTCAAAATCCTTAGCTCCTAGTGTTTAGTTCCACTTGATCCCGCAACTTCCTTGCCTTTAGGATCCCGGGGAGGCTCAACTAGGAACCCAACCAAGAACAAGCAAACAAAACAAAATCCAAACTTTAAACCCAATTCCGAAATAAGAAAAGAGAAGAAGATGGAAAACTTAAACAAAAGTAAAAATGAATGCATAAAACTTACCAAAGACTACTAAGAGATGATCAAACCCCACTTGAACTCTTGAATCTTAACTAAGGTCCAAGTGAAGAAGAAAAGAAGAAGAAAAGAAGAAGGGGCGGCGTGAGGAACGGGAAACACAAATGAGGGAAAAATCTGATTTCCCCTTTCCTTTCTTTTCCTTTTCTTTTCTTAACCCTAGACACATGTCAAGATCCTAATGGAGGGATTTGGTCACTCACACCCTAGATGCTTATGTCACACACACACACTAGACTCTCCCAACTAAAACATACCCTACAATTGTATGCACAACACACACAATGAGACACCTAAATAATATATCCTACCATAGTGCACTTGAGCACACACAAAACTAACCCAACTAACTCACACCATGGCACCATGCATGCACCCACATGCAAGCAAAACTCTTCTAACATGCAAAAATTACCAAAATGCCCTTATGATCCAAAACTCATGCAATTGCACACACATACATATATGGCTCATTCAACTAGGGGGCAAACGGGGTGTGACACATACACATACAATACATATGCAAGTTCATTAGACTTTACTCATAATCTTAATAATCAAAATCAGAATTAGAAGAAGATGAAGGAGATACACTACATACTACATACCTTTCTAGTCAATACCCTTATTCTAAACTATCACTATCCACTCTTAGGACTCCATGATCAAAGAATAATTAAAAGTGAGAGACAAAAGGAAGGTAAAATTTTTGAGAGAGAGGGCCGGATCAAGGGATCAAAATGGCTGAATCAAGGAACAAAAGATAGGTTTACTCACTAATCCACCTCATGCTTGCATGTAAATGTGAGGTGCCAAGTTCTCACTCTCCCTACACAAGGTGGCTGGCTCACACACTAACACATGGAGTCCACTAACATCCAGCATAATCCACCAACATACAGCTGATCCCACTAACTTTTGATTAACTTAATTAACAGCGATTACACTAATTAATCTTTATTTGCTAGTTAATCATGCAAAGTACAATTCATCCACTACAATACTTTATTTTTCTTCAATTTAGTCCCTCATTTCACCTTTTTCAATTAGGTCCAATGCTGTAAACCCTAATTATCATGCACACTTTTACACTAATAACACTCATTTCTACTAGGGCACTTTCGGGGTGTTACATATACAACTACTTAGTCACATGTCTGAAAAGCGTACATAGGTTTGGCATAGATTCATCAAATACAAAGAATTCACACATCAACTTAACCATTAAGATTATCTATATCTTTTATCTTTAGGTTTGCCAGCAATTCAAAGACGCGGATAACGGGTATCGCATTAGTACCCCTGAGGTACTATAATTCCACTATAATTTCAGTATATCCGTGGATACACGTATACGCATTTGTACCCTAAGGTACAGTAAACTCATTAAAATCAATATTCCACATTTTAGAATCCAGCAAGGATTATTTCGCATTGTGATTCCAGAGGAATAGGACGCAATGGGCTGCATCACTTTGACCCTATAGGCAAGCCTATCTATCCACTACTTGACTCGCAGGCTAAAGTTAATTAATTTTTTTATTGATTCCACAATTAAAAATTCCATTAGCACATTCATAAACCAACACCAAGTTCTCCTTTTCACATACTTCCAAGCCATTAACAAATTCACATTACTCTTTTACACAACACATAACACTTGAACAACTTGTATCAGTCATTAATTCACAAGTAATTGAATTCATTAATCACCTTTATGTATCCATATATTTACTTCATATAACCTTGATATCATGCATATATAACATGCCAACAAGCTTGACTAAAAGCCACCCAATTAACAATCCACAATCAATTAGGGTTAATTACCAAAACAGAGTACCTCACGGTCACAACCAATTTGGTTGTCACCGTGACATACAGAGGTCTTCAAAACAGAATGCAAGCCAAGGTACCTCACGATCAGAACCAATTGGTTGTCACCGTGACATACCAAAGTCTCCTAAAATAGAATGCAAAATGAGGTATCTCACGGTCACAACCATTTTGATTATCACCGTGAGATAAATCACACTTGCGAGCAGAATGCAAACTTTGGCACCTCACAGTCACAACCAATTTGGTTGTCACCGTGACATGCCATGCTTAGTCAGGCTACATGGAGTTCCTGCATACCTGATGGTGGCAATCTCCTTGGTTATCACCGTAACCTATGCAGAAACACTAAAACACAGCTGTGTTTTACCAAAGCACAGTTGTGCTCCCTGTTTCAATTCTCATATCATTTTTCAAGACCTCAAAACCAATTCCCTTTTTGTCATTCAAGCCAACACATTCTTCAACAATATAACAACCAACACATACCTGATTTCCACTAAGCCAATCTTATCCAAATGTATAGAATTTAACACATGCATAAACTAAATACTTAACACACCATTAAAGATATCATGATTACAATACTAGTCACATAACCTATCAGATCTAATCAACTTATTCATTTATGTCATTAGAGGTTCCAATTACTAATTCAATTAATGCTCAATCAAATTACATAAACAAATACAAATCATGCCAATACACCATAGGGTTAGTTCCCAAACCTCATCGCCTATGCTCCTAATATTCACTAAGCACTTGCTTCTCCGATTTTTGCTTTTGCCTTGTCTTTCTGTACTCCTTCCTCTACAAATACCATTCCAATTTCCAAAATTGAACACAACCATCAATTCCATGCTTTCTCAATTCATTGTACAAGAAAGAGTAGAAGCTGAAAAGAAATCAATTACTAAACCACTTACCTTCCAATTTTAACCACTTAGTCCTAGTCCACAAAGCAATAATTCATAGAATCAACTTAACACTTCCTAGGAAATCACACAGAAAGAAGAAGTAGAGAGAGCTGAATTGCAGAAAATGGAAATGGCTGGAAACATGCACTCATGGTCCTTTCTCTCTGCTCAACACAATATATATGCATGTAGATGGTGGTGGTGGCAGCACAATGAAGTGCCACCCGGATTCCACTCACATTTCTGCCTCTCAATTAATTTAGTTAATCTCCACTTAAATGTTATTTAATCCACCATTATCCCAATCCTGTAAAATTACAGCTTAGCCACTATACTTTCCTTTAACTTTTCAATTAGATCCTTCTTTTATTACAATCAAGTCCCAAATCACACAATCAATTCACACACACCCCCAATTAAACCATTTACAACTAGAGTACATTTTCGGCCATTACAACTCTCCCCTCCTAAAAAGAATTTCGTCCGCAAAATTCATACCCGAGTCAAATAAGTGAGGATGCTATTCCCGCATAGCAGCTTCAGGCTCCCATGTTGCCTCTTCTACTCCATGGTGTTGCCAAAGCACTTTCACAAGTGAAATTTATTTATTCCGGAGCTGCATTGCTTCCCTTGCTAGAATTGCTTCGATTTCTCATCGTAAGAAAAATCTGGCTGAACTTCCACTTCTTATATAGATAACACATGAGATTCATCCGATCGGTACCTTCTCAACATAGACACATGGAAAACATCATGAAGCTTAGATAAAGCCGGAGGCAATCTGATAAGCTACTGAACCAACTCTATCTAACACTTCATATGGTCCAATGAACCTTGGACTCAATTTCCCTTTCTTGCCAAATCTCAATACCTTCCTACAAGGAGACACTTTTAAAAACACTTTGTCACCTAACTCAAACTCAATATCCTTTCTCTTCAAATCCGCTTAGGAATTCTATCTATCACTGGCTACTTTCAGTCGTTGCTAAATAAGCTTTGCTTTTTCTTCTGTATCCCACACCAACTCGGGTCCAACAATTCTGTGTTCACCTAATTCTGTCTAGCAAACTGGCGTATGCACTTCCTTCCATATAAGACTTCATATGGCGCCATGCCAGCACTTGTCTGATAACTGTTGTTATAAGCAAATTCCATGAGTGGAAGATACTTATCCCAACTCTTTGAGAAGTCCAGAACACATGCTCGCATTAAGTCTTCTAGTACTTGAATAACCCTTTCCGACTGTCCATCGGTCTATGGATGAAATGCAGTATTGAAGTTCAACTTAGTACCCAATGCAGCCTGTAAACTCTTCTAAAACTTAGAAGTGAACCTCGAATCTCTATCGGAAACAATAGAGAGGGGTACACCATACAGTCGAATAATCTCCCTCACATACAATTCAGCTAACCGATCCATTGAATAATCCATTCGAATCGATATAAAGTGAGCCGACTTTGAAAATCTATCCACTATTACCCATACTACATCATCCTGTTTTGAAGTCAAAGGCAGTCCAAAAACAAAATCCATGGTAATATTGTCCCTTTTCCATTGTGGGATGGAAAGAGGATTCGATAACCCATGTGGAACTTGGTGTTTCGCCTTCACTTGCTGACATGTCAAACACTTAGACACATAGTCTACTATATCCTTCTTCATACCTGGCCACCAATACAGTTGCTTCAAATCCTGATACATTTTTTTCCCACCTGGATGCATAGTAAAAACAGTATTATGGGCCTCATATATCAATCTCTTCCTCAACTCTTTGTCACTTGCCACACATACTCGATTCTTATAAAGTAACACTCCATTCCCATCCACTGAATAGTAGTCTTGTCACCATTTCCAACCGACTGTAGAGTTTGTTGCAATCTGGAATCATTCCTTTATGCAGCTAACAATTCATCCTTTAATACCGGTCTTGCTTTCAGCTGAGCTAGCAATGCTCCAACTGGAGTAAATCTCCATCTCACTGACCTTAACTGTAATGCTGAAACAGATTTTCTACTTAACGCATCAGCCACTACATTAGCTTTACCCGGACGATAATCCACAATGCAGTCATAATATTTAAACAACTCAAGCCATCTACGCTATCTCATTCAATTCTTTTTGGGTTAACAAATACTTCAAGCTTTTATGGTCAGTGTAAATTTTACACTTCTTACCATACAAGTAATGTCGCCAAATCTTTAAAGTGAACACTACTGGCGTCGATTCCAGATCATGAGTCGGGTAATTCTGCTCATGTGGTTTTAATTGCCTGGAGGCATATGCTACTACCTTCCCATCTTGCATTAACACACAACCCAAACCTATACCAGAGGCATCACTATACAAAAGATATTCTTTACCAGAGATAGGTTGTGTGAGGATCGGTGCTTCCACTAACATCCTCTTCAGCTGATCAAAACTCACCTGACACTTTTCTGACCACTCAAATTTAACTCCTTTTCAAAGCAACCTTGTTAATGGTGAAGCTATCACCGAAAACCCTTTCATAAATCTTCTATAATACCCAGCTAACCCTAAAAAACTGCGAATTTCGAGCACATTCCTAGGTGGCTTCCAATTCACAATGGCTTCAATCTTAGCTGGATCTACCTTAATATCTTCAGAAGATATCACATGCCCCAGAAAAGATAGCTCTCGCAACCAGAACTCACACTTACTCATCTTGGCATATAACTGATGTTCTCGTAATATCAGAAGCACAATTCTCAAATGCTGCTCATGTTCTTTCTCATTCCTCGAATAAACCAAAATGTCATCGATAAATACCACCACAAACTGATCCAGATATGGTCTGAACACCCTATTCATCAAGTTCATAAATGCAGCAGGTGCATTTGTCAACCCGAATGGCATTACTAAGAATTCATAATATCCATAACGAGTCCTGAATGCAGTCTTGGGTATGTCCTCTTTCTTTACTTGCAATTGGTAATACCCAAACCGTAGGTCTATCTTAGAAAACACACCTGCCCCTCTTAACTGATCGAATAAATCCTCGATCCTAGGTAGAGGGTACCGATTCTTCACTGTTACTTTGTTTAGTTGCCGATAATAAATACACATCCTCATAGTCCCATCTTTCTTCTTGACAAATAGGACTGGTGCTCCCCAAGGAGAAACACTAGGTCTTCTGAAACCCCTGTCCAATAATTCCTGCAACTGAGCTTTTAGCTCCTTCAATTCAGTAGGAGCCATTCGATAAGGTGCTTTAGACATTGGCACTATTCTAGGCACAACATCAATAGACAGCTCAACCTCTCTTATTGGTGGCACACCACTCAGTTCTTCTGGAAACACATCAGGAAACTCCCGTACTATGGGTATATCCTCGATCTTTACTTGCTCTCTTTTAGAATCTAACACTAGTGCCAAGTAAGCCTCGCATCCCTTCCTCAAACATGAATATACTTGCATTGCTGATACCACATTCACAAGAGGATGCACACAAATTCCCCTCACTGTCACTTTACTTCCCTTACAATCACGGAGTACCACAATTTTCCTCTTATAATCAACTACTGCATTATATTTACTTAGCCAATCCATACCCAGTATTAAATCAAACTCATCAAAAGGCAACTCAATCAAATCAACTGGAAACACACTACCTTGAACTACCAATGGACAACCTCTATACAGTTTCTTCACATTCACATTATTTCTCAAAGGACTTCATACACATATGTCATATTTCAAACATTCAGCATTAGGCATCTTATTACATATCTTTTTAGAACACACATATGAATGAGTTGAGCCAGGGTCAATTAATGTAAACATCTCTACATCATAGAGTAGATAAGTACCTGCTATGACTTCAGGCGCATCCTGATTCTCTCATGCCTTCATCGCATAAGCCCTATTCGGTGCCATAATAAGTCTATCCACTATTTTTGAATCAGCTGCATCTCTAGACTGGCCACCTCTGACACGTCCTCTTTCTCTTCCTTAACTGACTGGAGGTAAATTAGAACCACCTCTTCTCTGCTCTTGTTGATTTCCAGTTACCTCATATGCCTTTAGACAGTTGACTAAAAAATGCTCAGTGCTTCTGCACCTATAACATGCACTTGTTACCTTCCAGGACTCTCCTCTATGTCTCTTGCCATAGTGGGGACACTCATGTACTTCATTCTTAGTACTCGATGTACCTCTACCAAATCCAAACACAGAAGATGTCCCACATTTCTTACCCCTTGCTGCTGAGCTAAACACAGATTCTGCTGGTGGTGCCATAGGAGAATCCCTTGATCTCTTGCCAGCATTGGACCCACCTCTATTGGAATTCCTTTTCTGCATCCTCTCCCTTTATACTCCCAAGGACCTCTTGGCTCGTATTGCAGCTTGAACTATCCAATAGTAACTTACATTCTGCTCGGTAGTCATCAATATCAGTAATGCCTTAATTTCTTCAATTAGCCCTTCCTCGAATTGCTGACACCTAAACTCCTCAGTCAATGCACCCTTTGGTGCATACTTACCCAATCGGAAGAACTCTTTCTCATACTCTGCTACAGTCATTATTCTCTACCTCAAATTCAAGAATTGCTTCCAGTTAGCCTCTCTATATGCCTTGGTCATAAACTTATTTCAGAACTTTCTTTCAAAGAATTTGCAGGTGATCGGATCTGGAAGCATAGGATGCTGCAGAACTAATTTCCACCAGTCATATGCTGCACCCTGAATCAGCGATACTACACATTCTGCTCGTTGATCCGGAGGACATTCGATCTCTCCTAAAACCCTATACTCCTTCTCAATATAGTATTATGCTTTTTCAGACTCGTCCAACCTTATGCCATGAAACTCTTCCGCTCCATGCTTTATTAATGATTCCACTAGAGCCTTCGGTGCCGTCATTCGATCCAGCACTCTAGCCATGTCTTACGACATCTTTAATAGAGCCTCCATTGGAACCATTAGAACCTCATTTCAAAATCTGACTGGCCTTGACTGACCAGACCCCATCACCTCTACTTCCTGGGAATAAATGCTTCCCACTGTTTCCTCTCTCGAATTGTGACTACGATCCATCGATCTACACAGTTTAGACAAGGACATCCGCATTAGGTCAACACTACTATACACATCCTAGCTACCCAATTACCCAAAAAAGACTAAACCTAGGCTCTGATACAACAACTTGTAATGTCCATTCCCGACTACTAGATTAGCTCAGCTAATGCAGTCAGGGACAGCCGCTACACACTAACACAATCACATTTCACTATCCCAAAATCTCATACAAATAATCTGAATAATAAAATTTCATCATCAAGCATATATTCTCATGCATTATATATCATAAGTTCCCATGCCATCCAACATACTCACACACTTACATATATACAGGCATTCATTAAGTTTACAATACTTAGTTATAACAGCTTTATATATTTTCTATTGCCAAAAATAATATCTCACATAACTTGTACAAACACATAGTTAAACCCCAAAACCTACACTAAAGATGTAGCCCTAGTGTTGACCGTTGCTAACGCGGATTTGTCCTTTCAAAATCACCTCACGTCCGAACCTACACTTATTAGAAAGGAACCCGTGCTAAGCGATAACGCTTAATGGGAAACGTATATATAATATACAGGCTCAAACATAGCATTAATATTACATATGCATCATGCTAGAATCATGCTTAGGCCTACAAGTCTAAGACATTTATATATCATTACACTTACAGCATTATCACTAATTTATATTTTCCTAAGGCATGCATTGATTGGCATATATAACTACTTTGTCACATGTCTGAAAAGCGTAAATAGGTTTGGCATAGATTCATCAAATACAAAGCATTCACACATAAACTTAACCATTAAGATTATCTATATCTTTTATGTTTAAGTTTGCCTGCAATTCAAAGATGCGGATAACGGGTATCTGTAACGCCCCATTCTCGCCTTGGTAGTTTGAGCCTGGTATATGGGTGATTGTGTGTGTGTTCAATTGTTGCATGTGTTATTTTTGTGTATATGCATGATTTAAGTTTTAGTGTTATGTGTTTATGGGGTTTGCTTGGGTGTGAGAGTGTGTAGGGGGTTAGGGTGTATGGAAGTGAGGTTTGGTTTGAGTGTAAGTAAGAGGATGGGTTTTGGGTGTACCTTGGGGTAGTCTTCCAATAGGGGGCTACCATGTGGCAAGTGGGGGAGTTAATTATGTGGTGAGAGGAGAGAGAATTAGCATTTTGCTCTTCCCTTTTTCCTGTTTCTTTCTTCTTCCCCGTTCTTCCTTTTCCTCTTCTATTCTTCTTTACTTCCTTATAATCCTTCCCCTCTAGCTGATATTTTGGTGAGTTTTTGGTGATCTTAAGTTTATTTATGAAAGTAAAAGCTTACTGTTCTTCCTCAACTTCTTATTCCTTTTAATTTAGCTAATTTGAGTATTTGGGTATTTTTGGGGTTTGAGTCTAAAGCTTGTTGTGATGGGTATTTTTGCTTAGAGATCCCTCCTAGAGAGCCCAAATTTAAGGAAATCACAAGTGGAAGCAAAGCCCATGATTAGAGTTCAAGTATTTGAGGTTTGGGAATGTTTGTGGTTTTGATAAGTTTTGTGTGATTTTTATGTTTTGTGGTTATGGTTGAAATTGATGGGGTGTATTGTGGGTATTTTGCATTTAATTGTTATGGATATTGATTATTTTGGGTTAAGATGTATAATTGGTGAAAAATTGAGTTATAGCATGAGTTTGTATGAAATTCTATGAGAAATTGCTTGTTTGATAAATTCTGGAATTTGATCTTGTAAATTGTATGATTTGATGATGATAATTAGTTTATAAGCTGAGTTTTAGGTGGTTTAAGGTGTTGTGAATGATCTATTTGTGTGGGGTTGTGTTTTGAAGCCAATTGAAGGTTTGGGTGAATTTTGGAAGTGGAATTCTGCAGGTTTTTCGCGTAAGGGCTAGAAATTCGGACCCTATCGCGACTGTGACACTGTCGCGAGGTCATGACAGAGCTCGGTGATTGTTGCCTTCGTGCGAGTTGATGCGCGCTGCCGAGCGGCCACGTCGAGAGCTATCTGTCGCGAGCGCGACGCATATCACGAGCGCTCAGCTGCCGCACGAACTTTGAACAGTCTCCAGTCGTGAGCGCGCGACAGAAGCTGCTGGCCGTTCACTATCGAGAGCACGATAGTAAGGTGTGTTTTTGTCCCCACGCAAGTGTGAGGACTGTCGCGATCGCGACTTGAGGCAGATCTTCGCCTCTATCGCTAGCGCGACACCTCCTAGCTTTAAAAAGTAAGTTTTCTTTTATGCATCTAATGTTTAACTTTTCAGTCTTGTTATGCTTTCATAGTTATAAATAGACAATTTTAAAAATGATATGAATGCAAATTAGTTGTACTTTGCTTGACCTCTGAAAGTCAATAAGTCGATAAATAGGTATGCCTATAGAGTTCAGTTAGCTGCAGCCATGCGTATACATTTTGGACCCTGATCAGGTCCCTGTTCGGATTCTCACGATCCCCTTTAAATTGAATCTTGTTTAAGATTCCATGCGAAAATATTTGAAACAAAAGAAAGAATGATTTTGATACCCTCGGGTATCCATGCATTTTGATTGACTATGCGTTACTCGCTATCCACTGTTTTGAACAAGCAAGTTTATTATAATTTTGTATTATACCTGAATTCAGTATAAATGATTGTATGATAAAACATATTGTTATCTTGAGTATGATGAACTGTCTTAAGTTGGATATTCAGTATGTGCCTTATGTGTGTGATTTGTTTTGACGTCCACTGTGAGTGGTCATTTTTCATTGTGATTTCCCCACTAAGCGTATTCGCTTAGCACGGGTTGTAGAACCCCAATACCCCTTGGGAGGATATCAAAGTTGCTACGCACTCATACACATACAAACAGTCATGCAGAAGAGAAATAGAAACCATACAAACACACGCATCGGAATACCTTTTAAATACAAGCTATAGACATTTTTTAAATAAAACATTATAATCATGTACATCTCAACATATACTATTCTTTATACATTACAAAACATTCTTTTTACACTTAGATTTTGTTTACATATCTTATACAAAATTGCTTTACATTTACATATGCCAAGCTATACAAAAGTACTATATCTCTTAAATAAAAAGCTATGCCATATACAAAAAGACTTTAACTTATACTCCTAGTGGCCATGACCTTGCAGATGTGCAACCCTCCGAACCTATAAACCTACACGGGACAAACACCCGTGCTAAGCGATAACTCTTAGTGGGATATCACATATAAAAGACTTCTAACGAAGTCACAAATATAATCATCAAAGCATATCAATAGTTGATATGCCGATCAATTAAGAGCATATAAAGTAATAAGCATTTACCATGCTTGTAACATACCAAACATTTTATCAACATGCTTTATAACATATCTACTAATCTCATGTAACCTATATCATACTTATATTCTTCTAACTCTAACTATCAGCTCATATAACATATAATATCATGTCATTGCATATCATGTCCATTTATATACATATAAGCGTAAAAGCATACTTATAGCATATTCATGTACCGGCTTTTCATGTGCTCTTGTAAACTCATATAAGCATATCTGGTACAATTGTCATGTACTTCTATTAACATTTCCTGTAATTCATTTACATATAACATCTCATATACATATAGCCACAATTAATAGCCTGACTCAAAACATAAGTGGATACGGGTACATATAGATACTATAAAGATAAAGAGACCAGAGTCTCGAATCATCTAGATACCAAACGGTACCAAACATATAGACATTCGTCGATGTCAAACATCTAGACATCCGTCGATACCAAACAACTAGACATCAGTCGATTCAAAACATCTAGACATCCATCGATGCCAAACATCCAGCAACTGCAAAACATCTAACCCTTTATAGGCATGCCCATCTATCCACTTCTATGACAACTCAGGCTTATAATTATCATTCCATATCAAAGCATGTATTGGTCATTCATATACATTTACTTAAACCCATGCTATTTATGTAACTTACTTCATATCTTACTATACATACATACGTGTCATCATAAACTCATTCACATACAAATCTATATGCATATTATTGCATGCTGCCTTGTATATGTTATATGCATAAGCATAATCATTATTATACGCATTAGCACGTTCATGGTTATATGCATTCGCATTCATGATTATGCTAATTCGCATTAAAGATTATACGCATTCGTTTTCATGATTATACGCATTCGCATTCATGATTTATCATACTCATTTATACGCATTCACATACATAATTCTTCACGCTTAGGACACTCATTTCTTAATGTTAAACATGCATTGGACCTCGTAGTGAAGTTCGGGTGCATTTCGGGAAGAAAAACACCCTAAATACACAAAACAGGGAAGGATCACGGTGGCAACCATTTGGTTGTGACGGTGAGGTCCAATTACATGCAATTCTGCCTTCTTTAGACATTGGTCATGGTGGCAACCATTTTGGTTGTGACCGTGACATACTAAAATCAAGCAAAACAGAAGCAGAATCTCGGGACCGCTTCACACCACAATTTTGTATAGCCTATACCGATCTCTAAACCTCATTTTTAGGCCAAGGTTCCTTCTTACCATTTGTTCCTTGGGATGTTAAATTTCAAATGGGATAAGTTTTAGGTCAATTACACTTAAAAAGCAGGAGTTATAACCAAAGGAATATAACTGGTTCCAGAAGCCCTCCTACAGACTTTTAACTATGGTTATGGTGAATTTTAAAGACATTAGAGTCCTCAAATCAACAGAGCTATTTCTATAATATTTAAAGCCACGGATCTTATGGTTCTAAACCAATTGATCTGATCCATTTTGGAGTTGTAAAACTCGTTTTACACCATAAACAATTCACGGAGGTCAATATAGACCTCAAACACAGTTTTGACACCATCAAACTTGTCAAGCTTGAAATCAGCCAATTTGGCTAAACCAAGACACCAAATTCAAACTACAGTCCCTATACACATATATGAGCAATATGGCATAGTCAAATTCACAATTTAAGCCATTAATCAGAAATTACACATCCAGCACTTTCATACCCGAATTAGGTTTTGCTTGTTCTTTGTTATGCACATGCTAGATTTCCATTCTTTGTAACACCCCTTACCCGTACTCAGGCGATCCCATCCGATAAGGAGTGAGGTGCCGTAGGAGTTAAGGTGCCACCACACAGATACATAACAATCATACACTCATCCATAAACATACATAACAAAATACCAGGTAATTTAAAACTTTACAAGATCATTCAAGAAAGCTGATCATGCATTAATATAATAGAAGCATTACATTACTGTTCTGATCAACTGAGGGATACTACAGATAATTACAAACCCCAAAATACATATACAAAAGCGGAAGCTATTACAAAATCATAAGAGAGTTCTTATACAAAAGAATCATAAGCTACAAAAATAAGTCCTACACTAAGACCCTGCTGTGTTGGCTTTGATGGCGACGACTCTCCCAAAAGCAACTCCTTCCGCACCTGCACGGGTAAACACACCGTGCTAAGCGAAAAACGCTTAGTGGGGAAAAACACACATAGCATAAAGACAACCATTCACAACGGTCGTTAAGGCAATTCACATGCATAAATACATATAGCCATTCATCCGGAGATTCATATCAATAATCATATTCTCATCACAGATTGTACTTTTCATCATTGAATCCATAAGGATAAAACATGTGTTGCTCATATACCAATTCATACAAGTACTTTAAGCAATGGAAACACCTGCTGACTCAGGGTAGTGGATAACGAGTGAACAGAAAGTACTTTACGGGTACCAACCGAATACGAAAAACCATTTTAACTTTTCATTCACAAACATTTCCAGAAGGACCTTAAACAAGATCCAAATACATTACAGAAGTTCGCGAGGAACAAAACGGGGACCTGATCGGGGTCCAAAAAACAGAAGCTGCAACAAAGACTCTATTAGGCATGCCTAACTATCCACTGACTAGACTCTAGCAGGTTATACATAAACCATTCAATCCATTTCATGATTCCAAAATAATCATCATCATAGTTACACTTGCATATCATTTATAGGGTACCAAGTGTAAATTTCATAACTGCTAAAGTAAACTGAAGTTCAAGGCACACGCAAAGAAAGAAAACTCATTCAGCATACAAGGGACTATCGCGCTCATGATGTCTGTCGCGCTCGCGACAGAGACCAAAGTCTCTTCGCTGCGTGCGCGCGACAGATTTCGCGACCGCGGGGAGAACGGAAGAGCCAGGCTCTGTCGCGCTCGCGACGGGCGTCGCGATCGCGACAGAAGACAAAAGGTGCTGTCGCGATCTCGGGACGGATCGCGTGCTCGCGATAGCACTTGGCAACAATACTCTCTGTCGCGATCGCGACAGTAGTCGCGCTCGCGACAGAGGGTACACAACACTTCGGCTGTCGCGGGCTCGCGGCGGGTGTCGCGTGCTCGCGACAGTGAAGCTCCCAATACCGTTCTCTGTCGCGATCGCGACAGCGTTGGGATTTTGAAAATCTGCAGAAATTCTGCAGATTTTCCTCTTCCACTTCCTCCTCCAAGCACACCAATCTCAATCAAATGTCTCTTACCTCAATTCCAACCATCCATTAACATCAACAACCATATCATAACATTTATTCACAATAAACTTCATCCAATCCATCAATTTGAACATTTAATTTCAATAATCATTCACAAACTCCATTTATGCATCAAATTACTTCAGATCCAAATTCATCATGATTAACTCATAATCTTGCAAGTTCCACATTCTAAAACAAGGACCCATAGCATAAACATCAAAATAAAGGACATCTAACAACCTAATTCCATGAAAACATCAAGAACACACTCATGAACATTTTCACATAAAAAGAAAGAAATTCCCAAACCTCAAAATCCTTAGCTCCTAGTGTTTAGTTCCACTTGATCCCGCAACTTCCTTGCCTTTAGGATCCCGGGGAGGCTCAACTAGGAACCCAACCAAGAACAAGCAAACAAAACAAAATCCAAACTTCAAACCCAATTCCGAAATAAGAAAAGAGAAGAAGATGGAAAACTTAAACAAAAGTAAAAATGAATGCATAAAACTTACCAAAGACTACTAAGAGATGATCAAACCCCACTTGAACTCTTGAATCTTAACTAAGGTCCAAGTGAAGAAGAAAAGAAGAAGAAAAGAAGAAGGGGCGGCGTGAGGAACGGGAAACACAAATGAGGGAAAAATCTGATTTCCCCTTTCCTTTCTTTTCCTTTTCTTTTCTTAACCCTAGACACATGTCAAGATCCTAATGGAGGGATTTGGTCACTCACACCCTAGATGCTTATGTCACACACACACATACTAGACTCTCCCAACTAAAACATACCCTACAATTGTATGCACAACACACACAATGAGACACCTAAATAATATATCCTACCATAGTGCACTTGAGCACACACAAAACTAACCCAACTAACTCACACCATGGCACCATGCATGCACCTACATGCAAGCAAAACTCTTCTAACATGCAAAAAAAAATTACCAAAATGCCCTTATGATCTAAAACTCATGCAATTGCACACACATACATATATGGCTCATTCAACTAGGGGGCAAACGGGGTGTGACATTCTTATCACATAGCATTTATAACACTTCAATTATATTTCATCACATGGCACATAATCAGGCTCAATATCTCAAATCTCATGTTTATGCATCAATTACACATCAAGATCAAACTAATCAACATGCATACTCAAGTAAAATGAACATATAAACACATATATATCCCAAACCTCGAAAGTAGGTTGCTGGACACTCTCTCACTATCTAGAGCTTCTCCTTGCCTTTAGCTCTTCTCTTGTCCAAATCTTACACGATCAATCTAACACAAACTCTCTTAGTCTATTACTCAATCAATCCAAATCCAACTCAAAGAAAGGGGTAGAAGTAGAGATACACATAAACCAACAATTCACTTACTTTCTTGATTTAACTCTTCAAACAAATCCAATACCAATCAAATTCCAGATTCAAGCATTAAGAGACCAAGTTTAACTCAATGAAAAGAAGAGATAAATTTGAGAAATGTAGAGGGTGAAGTAGCCGGATCACTTAATACTCAAATCCCATTTTCTGCCTCTTCACCTTACTTAAATTGCATGAGAAATGGCTGGTTGGCAGGAGGGAAGTCCCATACGTGGATTCCACTTCCACCACCAAGCCAAATTTAGCAAATGGTCCTTGGCAAACAACCTTTTAGTCCCTCACTCAATTCTATCTTTTAATTGCTTACTTTCTCTTTTCAATTACACCCTTGCTTCAAATCTCATTTGCATCCTAACATGCAACTGACACTACAATCCAACTAGGGTACACTTTGGGGTATTATAATTCTCCCCTTCTTAAGAAATTTCATCCTCGAAATTTCCACGGTAATGAACAGAAAATCATGCCAGTCAATACACAAATGTAAATCTTACGAGATGGACCAGCAGGATCATCAACTTCTTCTCCAATCATGGCGAAGACTTGATTTGGTCTGGTAGAAGCAATGGGCCACTCTACTGTCTCTGATCTTACATGTGCCAGTCTTCCTCTTCCTCTACCAGTTCTGGCTGATCAAGCAACATTAACATTTCCTCTATTCACTTGAGAACAAGAATTCTCTCTAATTTCTGGGCAACTAGCAAACATATGATCCATACCACCGCATTTGAAACATGCTCCTGTGAGCTTCCTGCATGTTTACCCAATGATTCCTTTGGCAATGTTCACACTTAGGTACTGTGTTGCCCCTACCGAAAGGTGGCACAATACTCCCCATCGATGCTGGCTCTTGAAATGAATTTCTAATAACTTGTCCACTTGCAGCTCCTCTAGCCCTCTTACCAACATCCCTATCACTTCCGGATACTTTCCTTTTCTGCTCCTTTTGTTTTACCACTTCTGTTTCTTCCAATTTCATGGCAGCCAATACTAACTGATAATAATTCACTAATTGCATAACAACCATTGCTGACAGAGGTGGTCTAATAGACTCTGTCAATACGTCTTCAAACTATCGACATCTGAAGTCTTCTGTTAGCAATCCATTTGGCACATACTTACTCAGTCGACTAAATTCCTTTTCATACTCTCCTACCGTCATACCTCTTTGTTTCAAACTGACAAACTCCCTCCATTTAGCTTCTCTATACGCTTTAGTGATGTACTTCTTTTCAAATTCTTGAGCAAAGAAATTCCAAGTCAACTCATCTGGTCGCTGAGGATTCCGAAGCACTAGTTCCCACCAGTCATAAGCTGGACCTTACAGTAATGATACTGCATAGGTCACTTGCTGATCTTGTGGACAATTGATTTCCTGTCGTATCCTTTTCATCCTCTGCAACCAAAACTCAGCCACTTCTGACTGATCCAAGGTAGTCCCACTAAACTCCCCCGCTCCTCTCTTTCTAATCAAATCTGTTGGAGCCTTAGGGGCACTTAACCTTTCAATCAATTGCATTATCCCCTGTAACAACATTGGCTCACCATAATTTGGACCTACACCTTCAGCTCGGGGTCTCTCTTGTGCTGGCTAATTAACCCTCATAGGATTAACACTGCCCATCGTCTCCCTTATATCCTCACTCGAATCCAACTACATCTACTTCCTACACAGGGTAACATATGTATTAGGCCATAACTTTAGACAAACTCACATACATCTAATCAATACTCTAACATCTTATTGACAAGAAACATCTAACCTATGCTCTGATACCACAACTTGTAGCTCCCCAATACCCCTTGGGAGGATATCAAAGTCGCTACGCACTCATACATATACAAACAGTCATGCGAAAGCAAATTAGAAAACATACTAACACACGCATCGGAATACCTTTTGAATACAAGCTATAGACATTTCTTAAATAAAACTTCATAATCATGTACATCTCAACATATACTATTCTTTATACATTACAAAATAATCTTTTTACACTTAGATTTTGTTTACATGTCTTATACAAAATTGCTTTACATTTACATATGCCAAGCTATACAAAAGTACTATATCTTTTATACAAAAAGCTATGCCATATACAAAGAGACTTTAACTTATACTCCTAGTGGCCATGACCTTGCAGATGTGCAACCCTCCGAACCTGTAAACCTACACGGGACAAACACCCGTACTAAGCGATAACGCTTAGTGGGGATATCACATATAAAAGACTTCTAACGAAGTCACAAATATAATCATCAAAGCATATCAATAGTCGATATGCCGATCAATTAAGAGCATATAAAGTAATAAGCATTTACCATGCTTGTAACATACCAAACATTTTACCAACACGCTTTATAACATATCTACTAATCTCATGTAACCTATATCATGATCATATTCTTCTAACTCTAACTATCAGCTCATATAACATATAATAACGTGTCATTGCATATCATGTCCATTTATATACATATAAGCATAAAAGCATACTTATAGCATATTCATGTACCAGCTTTTCATGTGCTCTTTTAAACTCATATAAAAATCTCTGGTACAATAGTCATGTACTTCTATTAGCATTTCCTGTAATTCATTTACATATAACATCTCATAAACATATAGCAACAATTAATAGCCTGACTCATAACATAAGTGGATACAGGTATATATAGATAATGTAAACATACAGAGACAGGAGTCTCGAATCATCTAGATAGGAAACGGTACCAAACATCTAGACATCTGTCGATGCCGAACATCTAGACATCTGTCGATGCCGAACATCTAGACATCCGTCGATGCCAAACATCTAGCAGCTGCAAAACATCTAACCCTTTATAGGCATGCCCATCTATCAACTTCTATGACAACTCAGGCTTATACCTATAATTCCATATCAAAGCATGTATTTGTCATTCATATACATTTACTTAAACCCATGCTATTCATGTAACTTACTTCATATCTTACTACACATACATACGTGTCATCATAAACTCATTCACATACAAATCTATATGCATATTATTATATACTGCCTTGTATATGTTATACGCATAAGCACAATCATTATTATACGCATTAGCACATTCATGGTTATACGCATTCGCATTCATGATTATGCTCATTCGCATTCAAGATTATATGCATTCGTATTCATGATTATACGCATTCATATTCATGATTTATCATACTCATTTATATGCATTCACATACATAATTCTTCACGCTTAGGACACTCATTTCATAATGTTAAACATGAATTGGACAAGCTATAGAAACTTGTAGTGAAGTTCGGGTGCATTTCGGGAAGAAAAACACGCTAAATACACAAAACAGGGAAGGGTCACGGTGGCAACCATTTGGTTGTGATCGTGAGGTCCAATTACATGCAATTCTGCCTTCTTTAAAGATTGGTCATGGTGGCAACCACTTTGGTTGTGACCATGACATACTAAAATCAAGCAAAACAAAAGCAGAATCTCGGGACTGCTTGACACCACAATTTTGTATAGCCTATACCGATGTATAAACCTCATTTTTAGGCCAAGGTTTCTCTTAACATTTTTTCCTTGGGATGTTAAATTGCAAATGGGATAAGTTTCAGGTCAATTAGATTTAAAATGAAGGATTTATTGCCAAAGGAACACAACTGGTTCTAGAAGCCCTCCTACAGAATTTTAACTATGGTTATGGTGAATTTTGAAGACCTTAGAGTCCTCAAATCAACAGAGTTATTTCTATAACATTTAAAGCCACAGATCTTATGGTTCTAATACAATTAGTCTCATACATTTTGGAATTTTCAAACTCGTTTTCCACTATAAAAAATTCACGGGGGTCAATATAGACCTCAAAGACAGTTTTGACACCATCAAACTTGTTAAGCTTGAAATCAGCCCATTTGGCCAAGCCAAGACACAAAATTCAAACTACAGTCCTTATACACATATATGAACATTATGGCATAATCAAATTCACAATTTAAGCCATTAATCAAAAATTACACATCCAGCACTTTCATACCCGAATTAGGGTTCTGTTTGTTCTTTGTTATGCACATGCTAGATTTCCATTCTCATCACATAGCATTTATAACACTTCAGTTATATTTCATCACATGGCACATAATCAGGCTTAATATCTCAAATCTCATGTTCGTGCATCAATTACACATCAAGATCAAACTAATCAACATGCATACTCAAGTAAAATCAACATATAAACACATATATATCCCAAACCTCAAAAGTAGGTTGCTGGACACTCTCTCACTATCTAGAGCTTCTCCTTGCCTTTAGCTCTTCTCTTGTCCAAATCTTACACAATCAATCAAACACAAACTCTCTTAGTCCATTACTCAATCAATCCAAATCTAACTCAATGAAAGGGGGAGAAGTAGAGATACACATAAACTAATAATTCACTTACCTTCTTGATTTAACTCTTCAAACCAATCCAATACCAATTAAATTCCATATTCAAGCATTAAGAGACCAAGTTTAACTCAATAAGAAAAAGACATAAATTTCAGAAATGTAAAGAGAGAAGTAGCCGGATCACTTAATACTCAAATACCATTTTCTGCCTCTTCACCTTACTTAAATTGCATGAGAAATGGCTGGTTGGCAAGAGGGAAGTCCCACACGTGGATTCCACTTCCACCTCCAAGCCAAATTTAGCAAATGGTCCTTGGTAAATAACCTTTTAGTCCCTCACTCAATTCTATCTTTTAATTGCTTACTTTCTCTTTTCAATTACACCCTTGCTCACTTAATTACTCACTAATTCCAATCTCATTTACACCCTAACATGCAATTGACACTACAATCCAACTAGGGTATACTTTGGGGTATTACATGGGTGTTTCATCCATGTAGGTGTGGAAGATGTTGGAGTTTTTGGGCAGGGTGATCCGTTTCTGAAGGGGCAACACATCTAGGAGAGAGATTTTATAGTACAGGATTGTATCTCTTATATATGTTTTATTTAATGATTTGGTAATGATGTAACCCTACTTTTATAAGTTGGTTTGATAGCAGATTTATATATGAGCTTCTGTGCTATGGTACCTTTGTATTTTTGGATATGTAAAAACTAGTATGTAAATTAATAATATTATACTTTTATTTTCAGCCCTTGTCTATTGTTTTGAGAATATTATTTTACCTCTTGAATGTATGTTTTATAAATTTATTTGCTTGGTTTGAGGTTTTGCGTGACAACCCTTATCTATCATGGTCCTTCTCCCTCTTTGAGGGATGAGGCTTCCTACGTATAGGTAAGGGGTGTTACATTTTGTGGTATCATAGCCTAGGTTTAAGCATTTCTGGGCAAGTGTTAGATAGAGTGTATGTCCGGGGTTGTGTTGGCCTGATGCGGATTATTGTATGTTTTGTAGTTAGATGGAGTCCGCTTGTGGATCACTTGAGGGGTCAGCCGAGAGTGCAAATCCCCAAGAGCAAGATCCATTTATTTCTGGTCCGACTTAGCCACCTAAGGTGCAAACTAAGGCCCTTGCGGTTCCCTTTGAGGCTATGCTCAAGATATCCCAGGATATGGCCAGAGTTTTGGAAAGAGTTACTGCCCCTAGAGCTCCGATTAAGAGTATGTGAAAGTTTGGTGCATAGGATTTCTTTGGAACCGGTTTGGACAAATCAGATAAAACTGAAATGTGGATTGAGAAAGTTAGACGGGTGTTAAGGGAAATTTGTTGTCCTCGGGAGAGAGAGGTGGAGTGTGTGATATCTTTGTTGCAGGGCTCAATGTGATGCCCATTCCCAACTGACAGACTAGCTCAGCTAATCTAGTTAGGAATAACCTTTACACACATCCCAAACTAGGTCAATACCACTAGGGTACATTCCCGGCCATTACACTTAGCTTATGATTGGTGGACATTGGTGCTTAGGCATCCTCAGCTTCCTGAGCCTGTGACGTGGGAGTTCTTTGAAAGGGAGTTTCGGAACAAGTATGTGACTAAGGCATTTAAGGAGGCCAGATGGGCACAGTTTTTGAGTCTTCGATAGAGGGTATTGTCGGTGGCGAATTATGAGAAGGAATTTAATCGACTTAGTAAGTATGCACCGCCAGGAGTTATCACTGAGGAATTTAGATGTCAACAGTTTGAGGTGGGTTTGAATGAGTCTCTAAAAGTGATGTTGGTTTCCTTGATGTCTGCACCGGATATCAGTTATTATCAGATCGTGTGGATAGCTTTGAGAGCAGAACGCTCTGAGAATATTCTAAGAGAAAAGGCTAAGAGGAAAAAGGCATCTAGAGGCGGTTCTGCTTTAGGAAAGACGTCACGCGAGTCTCAAGGAAATCCCTCTGGTGAGTCACATCTGGGCCCGGCTACTAGAGGGAGGAGACAGGATTCCTTCACTGGCACGGGTAGAGGAGCTTCGGGTGGCAGAGGTGATGGTGTGCCCCAGTGTTCATATTGTAACAAGAGCTATTGGGGTGAGTGTCAGTGGTTGACAGGAGGATGTTTTAGATGTGGTAACACCGACCAATTTGTAGCTAATTGTCCAAATTTATATGAGAATACCCAAGGTTAACAAGAGGCAAGTCGAGCTGGGTCGAATGTTCCTCAAGGCAGTCGTGCTAGAGGTCGAGGATGAGGTTGTGGTGGACGGCCTCGGGAAAGAGAATTTTCTGAGACGGTTGATCATCCAGCACAAGCAACTGCAAGAGCATATGCGATGAGAGCTCGTGACGACCAGGATGCCCCGAAAGTTATAGCTGGTAAGTTCTTACTTTTCAGTACTGAGACGTATGCTTTGATCGATCCGGGTTCCACCCATTCTTACCTGTGTTCTGATAAGTTGTGTGATGACCTTATTCTGGGCATGGATTGGCTATCCAAGCACAGAGCTATAGTTGATTATCAGAGGAAAATAGTTGTGCTTAAAGATAAGGATCGGATACCTGTGGTAGTAAGAGGTATGGGAAGTAACTCGCTTTATAATGTGATCTCGGCTATAAAGGCCAAGCGATATATGAGGAAAGGATGTGAAGTGTACCTAGCTTTGATCTTGGATTCCCGATGAGAGCAAGTAAAGATACAAGAGATTCTAGTAGTAAGAGAATTTGTGGATGTATTTCTAGAGGAATTACCGGGTTTGCCACCAGAGAGAGAAGTAGAGTTATATGTGGATATTGTGCCAGGTGCAGCTCCGATTTCTAAGGTTCCATATAGAATGGCTCCGATGGAATTGAAGGAGTTGAAAAGTTAGTTACAAGAGCTTTTGGATAAGGGCTTCATTCCACCAAGTGTGTAACCTTGGGGTGCTTGGTTCTTTTTATCAAGAAGAAGGACGGTACTTTGAGAATGCATATTGATTACCGGCAGATCAACAAGGTCACGGTAAAGAATAAGTATCTGTTGCCACAAACCGAAGATCTTTTTGATCAGTTGAAAGGGGCTGGAGTGTTTTCAAAGATAGATTTGAGATCTGGGTACTATCAACTAAGAGTCAAGGATGCGGATGTTGCGAAGATAGCTCTTTGGACGCGTTATGGTCATTACGAATTTTTAGTGATGCCATTTGGTTTGAATAACACACCCGCAGCTTTCATGGATTTGATGAACATGGTATTCAGGCAGTATTTGGATTGTTTTGTTGTAGTGTTCATCGACGACATCTTAGTATATTCTAAGGATGAAAAGGAACATGAAGAACATCTGCGAAGGGTATTGCAAGTGTTGAGAGATCATCAGCTGTATGCTAAACTAAGTAAGTGTGAATTTTGGTTAAAGGAGGTAACATTTCTTAGACATGTGGTGTTAGCTGAAGGCGTTCGACTAGATCCATCCAAAGTTGAAGCCATTGTGAACTGGTTGCCACCAAAATCTATACCAGAAGTGAGGAGTTTTCTTGGATTAGCTGGTTATTATAGGCATTTTGTGAAGGGATTTTCCGTGATAGCTTTGCCTTTGACTCGGCTTCTCCGAAAAGAGGTTAAGTTCATTTGGTCGAATAAGTGCCAAGTGAGTTTCGAGAGTTGAAGGATATGCTGATTAAGGCTCCTGTACTTGCTCAACCTGTTTTGGGTAAAGAGTATACTATGTACAGTGATGCCTCAGGTATAGGTTTGGGCTTTGTTCTGATGCAAGATGGTAAAGTGATCGCCTATGCTTCCAAGCAGTTGAAACCTCATGAGCAGTATTATTCGACGCATGACTTGGAGTTAGCCGCGGTAGTGTTTGCTCTAAAGGTATGGCGGCATTATTTATATGGGGAGATTTGTAGGATCTTTACGGATCACAAAAGTCTGAAGTATCTGCTCACTCAAAAAGAATTGAACTTAAGGCAGCGAAGGTGGTTGGAGTTATTCAAAGACTACGACTGTATCATTGATTACCATCCGGGCAAGGCAAATGTTATAGCGGATGCTCTAAGTAGGAAATCAGTATCGGCTTTGTCCCTAAGTAGAGGGAAGTGGAGGTTTGATTCAGAAGGAGCACTTATTGCCCGATTAAAAGTTAGATCGAGCTTGAGACAATTGATAGTGGATGCATAGTTGAGTGACCTGGTGTTACAGCGTGCTTTTCACATGGTTGAGATGGTAAGCGGACTGACTTTTCTGTAGATAATGAGGGAGTGCTCAGATTTGGGAATCGGTTATGTGTGCCAAATATAAAAGATGTGAAAAGAAGACTTTTGCAAGAAGCTCATTTGTTGGTTTTCACAATACATCCAGGAGGAAATAAGATGTACAAAGATCTGAAATAATTTTACTGGTGGCCGAGTATGAAGAAGGATATAGTGGATTTTGTCTCGAAGTATCTGGTGTGCCAACAAGTGAAAGCTGAACATCAAGTTGCAATATGATTGTTGCATCCCTTACCTGTTCCTCTATGGAAGTGGGATGATATCACGATGGACTTTGTAGTTCGTTTACCCTTGACACAGCGTAAGCACGATCGGTTTGGGTAATAGTTGACCGGTTGTCGAAGTCAGCGCACTTCTTGCCCGTTCGACTAGATTATTCCATGGACAAGCTGGCTGAGATCTATGTGAAAGAGATAGTAAGGCTTCATGGAGTTCCCATCTCCATTGTGTCTGATCGGGATTCAAGGTTTACATTAAAGTTTTGGAAGGATTTACAGTCGATTTTAGGTACTCGATTAAATTTTAGCACTGGCTTTCACCCTCAGACCGATGGTCAGTCAGAAAGAGTTATTCAGATTCTGGAAGATATGCTCCGAGGATATGCTTTAGAGTTCTCAGGCAACTGGGATAAGTATGTGCCTTTGATGGAGTTCGCGTACAATAACAGTTATCAAGCGAGGATTGGAATGGCCCCTTATGAAGCTCTCTATGGGCGAAAATGCAGAACTCCAGTGTGTTGGAATGAGTTATCGAAAAGGTCAGTTATGGGTTCAGAATTGGTTAGAGACACGAAAGAAAAGATTAGAGCAGTGCAACAGAATTTAAAGGCAACCAAAGATAAGCAACGATTGTATGCTGATTTGAAACGAAGAGACATTCGATATGAGGTTGGCGACAAGGTGTTCTTGAAGGTATCACCTTGGCAAAAAGTTCTTCGGTTTGGTAAGAAAGGAAAGTTAAGTCCTCGATTTATTGGACCCTACGAGATCCTGGATACGATTGGCTCGGTAGCATACCGGTTAGCATTGTCGGTGAAGTTAGCTAAGTTACATGATGTTTTTCACGTATCTATGCTCCGCCGTTACCGATCCGATCCATCTCATGTGCTGCAAGTGCAAGATATTCGGGTTTAGCCAGATTTCTCATTTGATGAAGAACCGAAGGAAATTTTGGCTAGGGAGATCAGACAGCTCCGCAGTAAGCAAGTCCCGTTGGTTAAAGTACTCTGGAAGCATCATGGGATTGAAGAGGCAACTTGGGAACCGGAAGCCGTCATGAGAGCTCAGCAACCTCAGTTATTTGGATCAAGTGAGAATTTCGAGGATGAAATTCTGTTAAGTGGGGAGTATTGTAATGCCCCGTTCCCGCCCTGGTAGTTTGAGCCTGGTATATGGGTGATTGTGCGTGTGTTCAATTGTGGCATGTGTTATTTTTGTCTATATGCATGATTTAAGTTTTAGTGTTATATGTTTGTGGGGTTTGCTTGGGTGTGAGAGTGTGTAGGGGGTTAGGGTGTATGTAAGTGAGGTTTGGTTTGAGTGTAAGTAAGAGGATGGGTTTTGGGTGTACCTTGGGGTTGTCTTCCAATGGGGGGCTGCCATGTGGCAAGTGGGGGGAGTTAATTATGTGGTGAGAGGAGAGAGAATCAGCTTTTTGCCCTTCCCTTTTTCCTGTTTCTTTCTTCTTCCCCGTTCTTCCTCTTCCTCTTCTTTTCTTCTTTACTTCCTTATAATCCTTCCCCTCTAACTGCAATTTTGGTGAGTTTTAGGTGATCTTAAGTTGATTTAGGTAAGTAAAAGCTTATTATTCTTCCTCACCTTCTTATTCCTTCTAATTTAGTTAATTTGAGTATTTGGGTATTTTTGGGGTTTGAGTCTAAAGCTTGTTGTGATGGGTGTTTTTGCTCAGAGATCCGTCCTAGAGAGCCCAAAGGCAAGGAAATTGCAAGTGGAAGTGGAAGCCGTGATTAGAGTTCAAGTATTCGAGGTTTGGGAATGTTTGTGGTTTTGATATGTTTTGTGTGATTTTTGTGTTTTGTGGTTATGGTTGAAATTGATGGGGTGTATTGTTGGTATTTTGCATTTAATTGTTATGGGTATTGATTATTTTAGGTTGAGATGTATAATTGGTGAAAAATTGAGTTATAGCATGAGTTTGTATGAAATTCTATGAGAAATTGCTGGTTTGATAAATTCTGGAATTTGATCTGGTAAATTGTATAATTTGATGATGATAATTAGTTTATAAGTTGAGTTTTAGGTGGTTTAAGGTGTTGTGAATGATCTATTTGTGTGGGGTTGTGTTTTGAAGCCAATTGAAGGTTTGGGTGAATTTTTGAAGTAGAATTCTGCAGGTTTTTCGTGTAAGGGCTGCAAATTCCGACCTTGTCGCGAGCACGACACTGTCGCGAGGTCGTGACAGAGCTCGGTTATTGTAGCCTTCGCACGAGTTGATGCGCGCTGCCGAGCGGCGGCGACGAGAGTTCTCTGTCGCGAGCGCGATAAAGCGCTAAGCTGCTGCACGAACTTTTGACAGTCTCTTGTTGCGAGCGCGATAGAAGCTATTGGCCGCTCACTATCGCGAGCACGACAGTGAGGTGTGTTTCTATCCTCGTGCAAGCGTGAGGACTGTCGCGATCGCGACTTGAGGCAGATATTCGCCTCTGTCGCGAGCGCGGCACCTCGTGGCTTCAAAAAGTAAGTTTTCTTTTATGCTTCTAATGTTTAACTTTTCAGTCTTGTTATGCTTTCATAGTTATAAATAGACAATTTTAAGAATGATATGAATGCAAATTAGTTGTACGTTCCTTGACCTGCGAAAGTCAATAAGTCGATAAATAGGCAATCCTATAGAGTTCAGTTAGCTGCAGCCATGCCTATGTGTTTTGGACCCTGATCAGGTCCCTGTTCGGATCCTCAAGATCCCCTTGAAACTTGAATCTTGTTTAAGATTCCATACAAAAATGTTTGAAACAAAAGGAAAATAATGATTTTGATACCCTCGGGTATCCATGCGTTACTCGCTAACCACTATTTTGAATAAGCAGGTTTATTGTAATTTTGTGTTATACCTGAATTCAGTATAAATGATTGTATGATGAAAGATATTGTTATCTTGAGTATAATGAACTGTCTTAAGTTGGATATTCAGTATGTGCCTTATGTGTGTGATTTGTTTTGACGTCCACTGTGAGTGGTCGTTTTTCATTGTAATTTCCCCACTAAGCGTATTCGCTTAGCACGGGTGTTTCATCCATGCAGGTGTGGAAGATGTTGGAGTTTTTGGGCAGGGTGATCCGTTTCTGAAGGGCCAACACATCTAGGAGAGAGATTTTGTAGTATAGGATTGTACCTCTTGTATATGTCTCATTTAATGATTTTGTAATGATGTAACCCTACTTTTGTAAGATGGTTTGATAGCAGATTTGTATATGAGCTTCTATGCTACGGTATCTTTGTATTTTTGGATATGTAAAAACTAGTATGTAAATTAATAATATTATACTTTTATTTTCAGCCCTTGTCTATTGTTTTGAGAATTTTATTTTACCGCTTGAATGTATGTTTTACAACTTTATTTGCTTAGTTTGAGGTTTTTGTTAGCATATTTTATAGGTGCTAATTCCGCAAGTATACGGTGTACCGAAATAGCATAAAAGATATCGATCCCATGAGTAATGTGATGAATTTTACACACTTACTACTCAATTTTAATCTTGTTTACAATGATCAATTAATGGTGAGTTGATTATAAACTACTCTAGCATATAAACTAATTAAACCTAGTTAATGATAATTAAAAGAAGACAAAATATATAATGAAGAACTAAAGATAATGAACTTGATCCATCATTCCAATTAATAATAATCATCTTTTCATGCAAGCCAAGTTGGAATATATTTCTAACTCATTCTCTCGACATGAATTAGAATGCTCAAAGTATACAGTTAAAGCACTAACTCCTAATTCTCATTAGTGAACTAGTTAACTCTAATTACATACTTTAGGATTATTTACCAACCTATAACAATTATCTCAACATACTGATCTCTCTAGCTATGTTTTGATAATGAAAATCTATTAGATATAAGTTAAAATGATCTCTCGACTCTATCTTAACTTATAAAAATCATGCAATTGTACTAATAGAAATTTTACATTCAAAGACTCTTAGAATAGATGGAAGTAGAGAATAATAATAACATTCAAATTCATTTAAGTAATATTCATTAATTTACAGAGAAGAAATAAAAGATAAGAGAATAAGAAAGAAAATTCTCAACCCTTTTCCTAAACTCTTGTAATAGATTTTTCCTCTCCTTGATCTTCTTCTTTAAGACATGAAACTAACTAAGAAATTTTACTAAGAAAAAGAAATTGTTCTTCAAACTGTAGAAAATAACTTAATAAAAATTCTGTAAAATTACATCTCCTAAAATTACAGTTAACGTTGAAATTTATAAAATTCTAAAGATTGTGTCCCTTGGAGATGTCCCTTCAAATGGTTGCAATTGTTGGAAGAAAGAATGCCTTTTCATATGACTTTTCAGGGAAAAACTGCCTAATGGCTAGTTCTGTCACGCTCGCGACAGAACACGGAACTCCCCTCTTTTTTCTTTTTTTTCTTTGCTAGCTTTTCTGGTTTCTCTCTATAGCCTCATAACTCGTGACTTCCTTTCACGAGTCGTGAGCCTTTGCGTGAGTCGTGACTTTGGCTCACGTCTCGGCTCTTTCTCCTTCTCTTTTCCTTTCTTTTCTCGCTATGCTCTTCCTGGCCATTCACGACTCGTGACTACCTTTCATGAGTCGTGACCCTTGCTTTTTCGATCTTCACTTCTCTTGCTTAGTTGGTAACGAGTCGTGATTTCCTTTCACTACTCGTGACCCCCACTCCTTTGCTTCTTCTTCTCTGGTCTTCACATCCTATTCCATATCTGCACCTTCACGAGTCATGAGGCACCATCAGGACTCGTGTCCATCCAATTAATCTGCCCTATTCTTCTCTGTTTTTCCCTAATTTATGTTGTTTTCTTACTTTTTCACCTAAATAAGCCTGTGAGCACAAAAACACATAAACTACCAAAAATACCCGAAATATAAACATATTAGCAAACTTAACTTACTTAAATTCACACAAAATACATGCTAAATATTACTTTAATTAAGCACCTATCAAATTCCCCCACACTTAACCCTTGCTTGTCCTCAAGCAAGATAAAAAAAAATAGGAAAACTCAATAATCAGTAAATGTTATTATACAGCATTGTCCATTCAGCATATATAATAGAATTGAAAAGATCAAATATCTCAAACACTCAAAAATATTAGTAAATCAAATTTCAAAGCATGCATTAAAATTTTAACAAGTCACTTAATTTTACTAATTCCGACATTAAGAGTATAAGTCTCAAAAAAATTAAACATGATTTAAAGAGAGAAATTTGATCATAAAGTAAAAAATCTAAAGTTGCTAGCTGCATTTAGGACAGTTTTGAGCTCACTTATCCTTAATCCAATCTCATGGCATTTTTAGACTTTTCGTTTCTTTCATCATATTTTTTTTCTTTTAGAGAATAATATTTCATCATTTAATCCCATGTATAGCAAGAGAAAGCAATATGGGTGCGTTTTACGCTCCATCCCATATTATTTAGCAATTTTGGATATACATCTTGCTAATGATTTTTGAAAATTGTGGGTGCATTTTATGTTCCATCCCACTTGTGATTTTCTTTTATTTTTTCTAAGTCCTCATCCATTATTGAAAAGACATAGGGTAAGTATTATAGCTACAGTTTCCACTAAGAAACTAAAAACCTAAAATTTTAAACTAAATGAGCAAATCCTAACTTTAATAACATAGTTAGTAAAAAAGACTAAATAATCCATAATGTTGAAAGAAGTAAAAGAAAATAATTTGAAAGACTTAAAACACATACCAAAAATTTTGAAAAACTGATAAAATGAGCATAAAAGCTAAATGATCTAACAACCTATATAATATAACAATTGAATAATGCCTTATAATAAAACTCACTTATCAAGCCTAATTGAACAATAAACACATACAAACAAACATGCAATTAACATATAAAACAAAAACACACAAACAAACACATTCACTCCCCCACACTTAGAACACACATTGTCCTCAATGTGAAGAAATGAAACAAAATAAACAATTAAAAGAAATAAATAAAACAAAGAGAAGAAAAACTCCCTGCTCATGGTGAAGGTGGAGGTGATGGAACCTCAAATCCAGATTGAGTGATAAAATGATCCATCCTATACTCCAAACGCCTTTGACGTCTTGCTATAGAGGAGAGTTGATCTTGCATATGAGATTGATTTTGTAAAAGCTGCTCAAGCATGGCTGGTATGTTATGACTAGATGGTCCAGCATCAGGTGCTGCAGCCACCTCTGCTGGAACATCATGCATAGCTTCATCTTCACTGCCCCCTTCATCACTAGCTTCATCTTCATGTGGTTCTTATTGTGGCACAAAAGATCCTGGAAGATCCCTCCAATACGACTGAGCACGATGTGGAATTTCTTGAAAATTATTACCAACCAGCTCTCCACGCACAAACACATGCTTAGTAAAATAAAGACAAGAAAAAACTCGATAATATGCACTAAAATCCACATTTAAATTCCTTACAATAGTAGAAATGACATGCCCATGAGTGAGAGGTGAATCATGCTTATTAACACATTGCAACATTTGAGTAAAAACCCAATAAGGCCAACATATATCCTTATGTTCATGGATACACCACATCAAAAACAACTCATGATATGAAACTCTATTAAATTCAGACCTATTAAAAACTACAGAAGCTAAAACTTTATGCAAAATCCAATATTTCAAATCTTTAATAAACATAGACTTAGCATCTCTAGCACTATAAGGTGTTGGCAAATCAGTTAAAAAGTTCAAAAATTCATTAGGTTTAAAAGATTTAGGTGGATTAGTTAAACCAATTTGCGAAAACCTAAACATCCTATTCATCATAAAATAGGTCAAAGTATATGGCTTACCAGCCAACCTAAAATCTAACTAATGTTCATTATCCTCATTCTTTTTCAACGTAGTGTAAAACTCCAATACTAAATTAGGATTAACATCTTCATACAAAGTTGAAAAATTTCAATAAGCAACAAAATCTCAACATTTCATTAACAATATCTAACATGCCAACTTGTGCAAGCAAAGAATCAGGAAAATACTTACATTGCAATAATGGTCTATCACGAAGGGTAAGAAATCTACTACCTTCATCTATGGAAAATATGGGAAATAAAGCACCAAAATGTGCAGCGATATTGCCCTCTTCAACTTCCTGTCTTGCTGGTTCAGTACGTGAAGAAGATGGGTTTTTTATTCTTACCATTATTTGAGTGAAAGACAGAGAATGATAAAAATTTAAGAAAGCAAATCCGAATACAATGAAAGAAATGGAACATAATGCGACTACAAAGAGAAATCAGCAAGCAAAAGAAGAATAACGAAGAGAAAGAGACTGACCAAATGTGTTTATGGCAAATCTAAGAAGAAGAACTAGAATACGACTGGGGAACGGAAGAAAAATGAAAGAAGATGAAAAGACTATGAATGAGGGAAGGTGAAGAGTCGATTAATGGGGTTCGACTCATGACCGAGAATGTGAAAAGTGTACAAATGAAAGGGAAATGTGAAAAGTTAAGTGAAACAAAAAGAAGAGGGAAGAATATGAAAGGTCACAATTTTAGGGTTTTAAAATTAAAATTTCCCTCTTTAATTTCTAATTTTGTGTTTTAATGGTTTAGGGTAAAATTAATTTAAGTTAATTGAACTTAAGGCAAATTAATCTAAGGAAAAAGAAAACAAAACCAAGTTAAGAGAAAAATAATAAGTAAATAAAGAAAAATTAATTGAGAACACGTACCTGACTCCCATTATGCTTGACGAGTCATGAGGCATCTTCATGACTCGTGAAGCACCTCACTTACCAAGCTATCTTCTCACGAATCGTGAATTAACATCACGAGTCGGACGAATCACTAGCAATGCCTTCTGTCGCAATCGCGATGCGTGCCGCGATTGCGATAGAAGCCTCAAGCACAATCTTGGTACATTCTATCGCGCTCACGATTATCGTCGCGCTCGCGACAGAATATCACGTCTGCATAAACTTTTTTTTATTAATAATAAATAAATAAAACAACACCTAATCTTACTATTTTGACCTGTGGAACAAAAATTAACTATGTTAGTAATATTAAAAATTAATTAACAAATTAACATAAAATAACTTAAAATAACAAAAAACACATATAGAAAGAAAATCTATTTAAGCAACCTAAACAAGAGAACAAAAATATTATGATTTCATGTGGTCTCTAGGATTTTCTTCTGTATTACATAGAAGACATCCTAAATTTCTAGAAGATAAAGAACTTGCTAATTAGCCCAATTGTATCTCAAGATTATGAATAGATGAAGCATGATTTTTAGTGATTTGGTCAATTTTAGCCTCAAGCTTCTTTTGATTTTCATCTTGAGAACTCATCTTAAAATTAATCTCTTCAATGAATTTATCAATCTTCCCTTCAAATGCTCCAAATCTATCTTGTGGTTGTTGGTATCCCACACCCCTATTTTGGTTGTTATTATTATTTCCCCATGATAAATTAGGATGGCTCCTCCAACCAGGATTAAAGGTGTGATGCCCATTCCCCACCGTTAGACTAGCTAAGCTAATCCAGTCAGGGATGACCGTACACACACTCGGAACAAATACACATACTTACTATCAAACTCTTAATGAAACCTGTACAATAAAATTTCGTCCCTTCACATTCATATCATCATGCATTTCATATCAATTATCTATAGATCAATCATTAAGATCATGTGCTTCACATGCATGCATATATAGTCTAAAAGTATACTTACTTAGCCATCATATTATTACATGCCTTTACATACGTATATGCATATTAACTATACAAAACTGATACACTGTGATACAAAATTCCCATAACATCAATCCCCAAAACCTACACCAGTAGCACTCCTATGTTGACCGTTGCTATGCGGGCACGTCTGTCGGTCACCTCTCGTCCGTACCTACACGTATTAGAGTAACCCGTGCTAAGCGATAATGCTTAGTGGGGAACACATATATAACAAGTAACATAACATACAAATAGTAACATCACCTAGTACATACACAAGACCTGCATAGCTTATTATAGTAACCTCAAGTATCATAATAAACGTAGCATAGACCTCAAACATGCTTACATATAAATATTATTTAGCACATTCACATAATTCCAGATTATAGCTTACATAATGATTGCTTCATGGCCATTTCCATTTATAACATTGCCTGCAATTCAAAGATGAGGATAACGGGTTTCGCATTGGTACCACCGAGGTACTAAAATCGCATTGAAATCTCATTTACGCATTGGTACCCTCAGGTACATAATATCATCCCACATGTAATAGAATCCAGCAGGGATTATATGCATTGTTTTCGCATTGTGATTCCTAAGGAATCAAACACATTAAACGCATTAGGCTGCAGCACTTTGACCCTATAGGCATGCCTACCTATCTGCTACTTGACTCGCAGGCTTAAGTTATTTAGTCATTTTATCCATTTCACATTGATCAATCTTCATAACACATATATCATTCATGATCACATTCTCTTTTAAACATATACTTTAGCACATCAAATTTTCCACATCACTTGCATACACGTTATGCTTCTCAAGTTCACTCACTCATGGTCAATAAGTACCTGCTTGATTAAGTTCAAAAATCATCATGTTCCTGTGCAATTATTCATCATTTAATACACAAATAATGCTTACACATAATGCCATTCATTTGAGCTTAAAGCCTTACCATTTGGAAGTCCAAATACATTAGGGTTATATTGCCAAAACAGGGTAGGTCATGGTCACAACCAATTTGGTTGCCAACGTGACATATTGAAGTCCAAAACAAAATGTAAATTGAGGATAGGTCACGGTCACAACCAATTTGGTTGCCACCGTGACATATTCAAACTCTCGGCAGAATGCAACTTTGGGGTATGTCACGGTCACAACCATTTTGGTTGTCACTGTGACATATACTCAACTTGCAAAACAGAATGTTCAATTGGGTACCTCATGGTCACAACCATTTTGGTTGTCACCGTGACATACCCAAATTCACTAGGCAGAATTGAACACAAGCATACCTCACGGTCACAACCATTTTGGTTGTCATCGTGACCTATGCAAAGTCACTCTAATACACCATTCAATTCTCATTTTACTTCGAGGACTTTAAACTCATCTTTCCCTTTTTGCAACTAACCCATTCAACAACACACACAATTTGCCATTTGCATTCATTTCTAGCACAAATCACAATCGTTCTCAAACATACACAATTTTACACCTTCTCTAGCAACTTTAACACATAGCATATCACATTGCTCATCTCTGAGCCTAACTTTTACATAATTCATGCTCAATGACCTCATTCCCAAGTACACACATGATTCATATTAATTTCTATACAACAAACACAAATCACACAAATTACACTACTAGGGTTTGTTCCGAAACCTCGTCGACTTAGCTCCTAGTTTCGCTAAATACTTGGCTCCCCGATTACAGCTTTTCCTTTATCTCTCTTCAATTCCTCGGCTACCAAAATAATCCAATTTACAGGTTTAAACTCAATCCAACAATACCCCATCCAAACCAATTTGAAACCAAGAAGGAATGAGTAAAAGATGAGAGTATCAATTACTTAATCACTTACCTTTAGTTCTTAACTTTCGATCCTTGATCCCCTTATGCAATTTACGCACAATTTACTTAGAGTCACTCAAAGTAACTCTCACAGTAGAAGGAAGTAGAAAACACAGAAAACTAGCTAACCCAACTCAATGTTCATCCCTCAATTCACTAGACATATGCATGCAAAGATGGAGGTGGCAATCCCTTAGAATGCCACACGGAAATCCACCATAAAAATCTGCTTCCACTCACTTCTAATTAACCATTTATTAACATTATTTTATTCTTTAATTAATCCTTGCTTTACTTAATTAATCAGCAACTAACTCCTTATTAATTTAATTTTGCATAATTACCAATTAGCCACTTAGCGATTCTTCTTCTTTTCAATTAAGTCCAAACTACACACACATATCCCAAATTAGGTCAATACTACTAGGGCACATTTCTGGCCATTACAACTCTCCCCTCCTTAAAGAATTTCATCCTCAAAATTCATACCTGTGTTAAATAGATGGGGATGCTGCTCTCGTATAGCAGCTTCTTGCTCCCATGTTGCCTCTTCTACACCATGATGCTGCCATAGCACTTTCACAAGCGGTATTTGCTTTTTCTGAAGTTGCCTTACTTCCTTTGCTAGTATTGCTTTCGGTTTCTCATCATATAAAAAGTCTGGTTGAACTTCCACTTCTTGCACAGTAACACATGAGATTCATTTGATCTATACCTTCTCAACATGGACGCATGGAACACGTCATGAAGCTTGGCTAATGCTGGAGGCAATGCCAATCAATATGCTACAGGACCTACTCTATCTAGAACCTCATATGGCCCAATGAACCTCGGGCTCAAGTTCCCTTTCTTGCCAAATCTCAGTACCTTTCTCCAAGGAGATACCTTCAGAAACACTTTGTCACCTACTACAAATTCAATATCCCTTCGCCTTAGATCCGCGTATGACTTCTGCCTATCACTAGCTACCTTAAATCTTTGTTGAATAAGTCTTGCCTTCTCTTCTGTATCGCAAACAAATATGGCCCAATGATTCTATGCTCACTCAATTCCGTCCAACAAACTGGTGTGCGACATTTCCTTCTATACAGAACTTCATACGGTGCCATGCCAATACTAGTCTGATAACTGTTGTTATAAGCAAATTCCATAAGTGGATGATACTTATTCCAACTCTTCGAGAAGTCCAAAACACATGCCTGCATCAAATCCTCCAAAACCTGAATAATTCTTTCTGACTGTCCATCGGTTTGCGGATGAAAAGCAGTAATGAAGTTCAACTTTGTACCCAATATAGCTTCCAGACTTTTTCAAAACTTAGAAGTAAACCTGGGATCCCTATCAGAGACAATAGATAAGGGTACCCCATGCAGTCGAACAATCTCTCTCACATACAATTATGCCAACCGATCCATGGAGCAATCCATTCGAACCGGTATAAAATGAGCTGACTTCGAAAATCTATCCACTATAACCCACACTGCATCTTGCTGCCTCGAGGTCAAGGGCAATCCAAAAACAAAATCCATTGTGATGTTGTCCCATTTCAATTGTGGAATCGGAAGTGGATTCAACATTCCTTGTGGAACTTAGTGTTCCGCCTTAACTTGCTGACGTACCAAACACTTGGACACATATTCTACTATGTCTTTCTTCATACCTGGCCACCAATATAGCTGTTTCAAATCCTGATACATCTTGTTTCCACCTGGATCCATAGTGAAAACCGTATTATGAGCCTCATGCATCAATCTCTTTTTCAATTATTTATCATTTGCAACACATATTCTATTCTTGTATAGCAACACTCCATTCCCATTCACTGAATAGTCAGTCTTATCACCCTTACCGGCTGACTGCAGAATCTGTTGTAACCTCACATCATTCCTCTGTGCAACTAACAATTCATTTCTCAAGACCGGTCTCGCTTTCAACTGTGCTAGTAAAGCTCCATCCGTAGAAAATCTCCACTTAATCTGCTTTAACTGTAACACTGAGACTGATTTTCGGCTCAATGCATCCGCCACTACATTAGCTTTTCCCGAGTGATAATCCACAATATAATCATAATATTTAAATAGCTCCAGCCATCTTCACTGTCTCAGATTCAATTCTTTCTAAGTAAGCAGATATTTCAGACTCTTGTGATCAGTCTAAATTCTACACTTCTCACCATACAGGTAATATCGCCAAATCTTTAAAGCGAACACTACTGCTGCCAATTCTAAATCGTGGGTTGGGTAATTCTGTTCATGCTGCTTCAACTGCCTTGACGCATACGCTACCACTTTTCCATCTTGCATCAATACACAACCCAATCCAACTCCGAAAGCATCAGTGTACAAAATATACTCTTTACCTGACATAGGTTGTGTAAGAATCGGTGCTTCAACTAACATCCTCTTTAACTGATCAAATCTTTGCTGACACTTCTCTGACCACTCATACTTGACTCCCTTTTGCAGCAGTCTTGACAATGGAGAAGCTATCACTAAAAACCCTTTCACAAACCTCCTATAATATCCAGCTAACCCTAAGAAACTGCGAATCTCCAGCGCATTCTTAGATGGCTTCCAATTCACAATCGCTTCTATTTTAGCCGGATCCACTTTAATACCTTAAGAAGATATCACGTGACCCAGAAAAGATACCTCTCACAACCAGAACTCACATTTACTCAATTTGGCATATAGCTGATGTTCCCGTAACATCTAAAGCATAATTCTCAAATGCTATTCATGATCCCTCACATCCCCTGAGTAAACCAGAATGTCATCCATGAACACTACCACAAATTGATCCAGATAAGGTCTAAACACCCGATTCATCAAATCCATAAATGCAGCAGGCGCATTAGTCAACCCGAATGGCATTACCAAAAATTCATAATGTCCATATCAAGTCCTGAATGCAGTTTTGGGTATATCGTCTTTCTTTACTTGCAACTGATAATACCCAGAACGCAAATCAATTTTTGAGAACACACCTGCTCCTCTTAATTGATCAAACAAGTCCTCAATCCGTGGTAAAGGATATCGATTCTTTACTGTTACTTTGTTCAGCTGCCGGTAATCTATACACATCCTCATAGTACCATCTTTCTTCTTAACGAATAAAATTGGTGGTCCCCAAGGAGAAACACAAGGCCTAATGAACCCTCGATCTAATAATTCTTGCAACTTTGTCTTCAACTCCTTCAATTTAGTAGGAGCTATCTTGTAAGGAGCTTTAGACACTGGCATAGTTCTAGGTACTACCTCAATAGATAGTTCAACTTCTCTCACTGGTGGCACACTACTCAGTTCCTCAGGAAACACATCAGGAAACTCTCTTACCACAGGTATATCCTGTATCTTCACCTGTTCTCTCTTACTGTGTAGCACCAAAGTCAGGTATGCTTCACATCCCTTCCTCAAACATCGATACGCTTGCATCGCTAACACCACATTCACAAGAGGATTCGCACAAGCTCCTCTTAATGTTACTTTATTACCCTTACCATCACTGAGTACCACAATCTTCCTTTTACACTTAACCATTGCATTGTGCTTAGTCAGCCAATCGATTCCCAATATCAAATCAAATTCATCAAATTGTAACTCAATTAAATCCACTGAAAACACACTACCCTGAGCCTCTAATGCACAACCCCTATATACTTTATTCACATTCACATTATTCCCTAGAGGACTGGATACACATATATCATATTTTATACATTTCGCTTTAGGCATCTTTTCACATATCTTTTTAGTCACACACATATGAATGAGTTGAACCAGGATCAATACGTGCAAACATTTCTACGTTATAAAGTAGAAAAATACCTGTTATCACGTCAGGCGCATCCTGATCCTCCCGTGCCTTCATTGCATATGCTCGAATCGGTGCTGCATCAGGCCTATCCACCGTCTCTGAATCAATTGCACCTCTGGACTGGCCTCCTTTGCCCTGCCCTCTACCTCTTCCTCTATTAACTGGAGGTAAATTAGAACCACCTTTGCTCCGTTCCTGCTGATTTTCAGTTGCATCATACACCTTTGGACAATTAGCAAGAAAATGTTCAGTGCTTCCACATCTAAAACAAGCACCCGTCACTTTCCAGCATTCTCCTATGTCTCTCTTACCACAGCGAGGACACTCATGTACCTCACTCCTGTTACCAGATGCTCCTCTTCCGGAACCAGATACTATAGGAGCCCCACCCTTCTTACTCCTTGCTGCAGAACTAAACACTGATTCCGCAGGTGGTGCCATAGAAGGGTCTCTTGATCTTTTACCCACATGAGAACCACCTCTATTTACGTTTCTCCTCTGCAATCTGTCTCGTTGAGCTCCCAAAGATCTCTCGGCTCTCATCGTCGCCTAAACTATCTGGTAGTAACTCACATTCTGTTCTGTAGTCAGCAAAATTAATAATGCCTTGATTTCCTCATTTAACCCCTCTTCAAACTGCTGACACCGGAACTCTGTAGTCAGAACATCCTTCGGTGCATACTTGCTCATACGGCAGAATTCTTTCTCATACTCTACCACTGTCATAATTCTCTGCCTTAAATTCAGAAACTGCTTCCAGTTGGCCTCTCTATAAGCTTTAGTCACAAACTTGTTTTTGAACTCCTTTTCGAAAAACTCCCAGGTGATTGGATTAGGAAGCATCGGATTCTGCAGAACTAGCTTCCACCAGTCATATGCTGCACCTTGAAGCAGCGATACCACACATTCCACTTGTTGATCCAGTGAACACTTAATCTCTCCCAGAACCCTCTTTACCTTTTCTAACCAATACTCGGCCTTTTCAGATTCGTCCAGGCTTGTACCATGGAACTCTTCAGCCCTATGATTTCTCAATGACTCTAATGGTGCCTCTGGTGCAGTTATACGTTCCATCACCCTGGTCATATCTTGCGACATTTTCAACAGGGCTTCCATAGGACTCACTGGAATTTCTTTCCCAAAACTAACTGGTCGAGACTGACCAGGCCCCGTCAGTTCTACTTCTCGGGGATTTATGCTTTTTACGGTTTCTTCTCTGGTATTGCGTTCACGATCCATCATTACTACACAGATTAAACAAGGACGTCCGCATTAGGTCAACATAACTATATACATCCTAAATACCCGATTTTCCAGAAAAGACTGAACCTAGGCTCTGATACCACAACTTGTGATGCGCATTCCCCACCGTTAGACTAGCTCAGCTAATCCAGTCAGGGATAGCCGTACACACACTCGAAACACATACGCATACTTACTATAAAACTCTTAATTAAACCTGTACAATAAAATTTTGTCCCTTCACATTCATATCATCATGCATTTCATATCAATTATCTAAAGATCAATCATTAAGATCATACGCTTCACATGCATGCATATATAGCCTAAAAGTATACTTATTTAGCCATTATATTGTTACATACCTTAACATACGTATATACATATTAACTATACAAAACTGATACACTGTGATACAAAATTCCCATAGCATCAATCCCTAAAACCTACACCAGTAGCACTCCTATGTTGACCATTGCTATGTGGGCACGTCCTTCGGTCACCTCTCGTCCGTACCTACACGGATTAGAGTAACTCGTGCTAAGCGATAACGATTAGTGGGGAACACATATATAACAAGTAACACAACATACAAATAGTAACATCACCTAGTACATACACAAGAACTTGCTTAGCTTATTATAGTAACCTCAGGTATCATAATAAATGTAGCATAGACCTCTAACATACTTATACATAAATATTATTCAGCACATTCACATAATTCCAAATTAGAGCTTACATAATGATTGCTTCATTGCCATATCCATTTATAATATTGCCTGCAATTCAAAGATGTGGATAACGAGTTTCGCATTGGTACCACCGAGGTACTAAAATCGCATTGAAATCTCATTTATGCATTGGTACCCTCAGGTACATAATATCATCCCACATGTAATAGAATCTAGCAAGGATTATACGCATTGTTTTCGCATTGTGATTCCCAAGGAATCAGACACATTAAATGCATTGGGCTGCAGCACTTTGACCCTATAAGCATGCCTACCTATCCACTACTTGACTCACAGGCTTGAGTTATTTAGTCATGTTATCCATTTCACATTGATCAATCTTCGTAACACATATATCATTCATGATCACATTCTCTTTTACTCATATACTTTAGCACATCAAATTTTCCACATCACTTGCATACACGTTATGCTTCTCAAGTTCACTCACTCATGGTCAATAAGTACCTACTTGATTAAGTTCAAAAATCATTATGTTCCTGTGCGATTATTCATCATTTAATACACACATAATGATTACACATAATGCCATTCATCTGAACTTAAAGCCTTACCATTTGGAAGTCCAAACACATTAGGGTTATATTACCAAAACAGGGTAGGTCACGGTCACAACCAATTTGGTTGCCACAGTGACATATTGAAGTCCAAAATAGCATGTAAATTGAGGATAGGTCACGGTCACAACAAATTTGGTTGCCACCATGACATATTCCAACTCTCGACAGAATGCAACTTTGGGGTATGTCACGGTCACAACCATTTTGGTTGTCACCGTGACATATACTCAACTTGCAAAATAGAATGTTCAATTGGGTACCTCACGGTCACAACCATTTTGGTTGTCACCATGACATACCCAATTTCACTAGGCAGAATTGAACACAAGCATACCTCACGGTCACAACCATTTTGGTTGTCACCGTGACCTATGCAAAGTCACTCTAAAACACCATTCAATTCTCATTTTACTTCGAGGACTTCAAACCCATCTTTCCCTTTTTGCAACTAACCCATTCAACAACACACATAATTTAGTACATACCTGACTCCCTTCTTGCCATTTGCATTCATTTATAGCACAAATCACAATCGTTCTCAAACATACACAATTTTACACTTTCTCTAGCAACTTTAACACATGGCATATCACATTGCTCATCTCTTAGCCTAACTTTTACATAATTCATGCTCAATGACCTCATTCCCAAGTACACACATGATTCATATTAATTTCGATACAATAAACACAAATCACAAAAATTACACTACTAGGGTTTATTCCCAAACCTCGTCACCTTAGCTCTTAGTTTCGCTGAATACTCGGCTCCCCATTTACAGCTTTTCCTTTATCTCTCTTCAATTCCTCGGCTACCGAAATAATCCAATTTACAGGTTTAAGCTCAATCCAACAATACCCAATCCAAACTAATTGGAAACCAAGAAGGAATGAGTAGAAGATGAGAGTATCAATTACTTGATCACTTACCTTTAGTTCTTAACTTTCGATCCTTGATCCCCTTATGCAATTTACACACAATTTACTTAGAGTCACTCAAAGTAACTCTCACGGTAGAAGGAAGAAGAAAACACAGAAAACTAGCTGACCCAACTCAATGTTCATCCCTCAATTCACTAGACTTATGCATGCAAAGATGGAGGTGGCAATCCCTTAGAATGCCACATGGAAATCCACCATAAAAATCTGCCTCCAGTCATTTCTAATTAACCATTTATTAATATTATTTTATTCTTTAATTAATCCTTGCTTTATTTAATTAATCAGCCACTAACTCCTCATTAATTTAATTTAGTATAATTACCAATTAGCCACTTAACTATTCTTCTTCTTTTCAATTAAGTCCAAACTACACACACATATCCCAAATTAGGTCAATACTACTAGGGCACATTTCTGGCAATTACAAAAGGTGTTAGAATAAGGGTTCCCACGCCCTTGGCCTTAGATAAAATTAACTTGTTCCTCCTTACTAACCATGCATAAATTGCAATTGTCACTCATATGCCCTTGTTGACCACAAACATTGTACGCATTTGATGAATTACCACCCATACTTAAGCTATTAAGTTTATGAGTCAATTCTTCAATTTGGGCTTGTAATGCAACCATAGAGGCTATGGAATGTACCCCCCTAGCATTAGAATTATTAGACTTCCTTACTCTTTCAGTAGGCCACATACAGTTATTCATGGACATTTCCTCCAACAACTCAAAAGCTGCTTCAGTTGTTTTCCTCATTAAAGAGCCACCGGCTTCAGCGTACCCCCCTAGCATTAGAATTATTAGACTTCCTTACTCTTTCAGTAGGCCACATACAGTTATTCATAGACATTTCCTCCAACAACTCAAAAGCTGCTTCAGTAGTTTTCCTCATTAAAGAGCCACCAGCTGCAGCATCAATTGTACCTCTTATGGTAGGATTAACTCTATTGTAAAATGTTTGCATCAATAGCTCCCTTGGAAGGTTGTGGTGTGGACACATTCGCTATAATTCCTTAAACCTTTCCCACGCTTCATACAAAGACTCATTATCATTTTGCACAAAAGTAGTGATATCCTTTATGATTTTGGCTGTTTTGGCTAAGGGAAAATATTTTGATAGAAATGCTTGGGCCAATTGGTCCCAAGTGGTTATAGATCCCCTCATAAGTGAATTCAACCAAGCCTTGGCTTTGTCTTTCAAAGTGAAAGGAAAAAGCCTAAGCTTAATTGCATCAGCCGAAACCCCATTAATCTTAAAGGTATCACAAATCTCTAAAAAGTTTGCCAAATGAGCATTAGGATCCTCATTTGCCAATCCATAAAATTGCATGCTATTTTGAATCATTTGTAAGAGAAAAGGTTTAATTTCAAATTGGTTAGCATTTACCATGGGTCTTACCACCCCTTGTTGAGCACCACTTAATACGGGTGTGGCAAAGTCCATCAATCTTGGTGGATTTTCATCAGCCATGATAAGTCTCTTATTTTTATTTTTCTTTCTATTGGATATACGGTTACTTGAACTCCTTGTACTAGTCATGAACTATCAAATCCTGTAAAAATAAAACAAAAACAACAAAGTCAAACTAAACAAACAAACATACAAAACTAAATAAATATTGTAATCCAAAATCATAAATCAAGATTCATAATGGCAAAAATCAATCATTCACTCCCCGGCAACGGCGCCAAAAACTTGTTAGCATATTTTATAGGTGCTAATTCCGCAAGTATACGATGTACCGAAATAGTACAAAAGATATCGATCCCACGAGGAATGTGATGAATTTTACACACTATTACTACTCAATTTTAATCTTGTTTACAATGATCAATTAATGGTGAGTTGATTATAAACTACTCTAGCATATAAACTAATTAAACCTAGTTAATGATAATCAAAAGAAGAAAAAATATATAATGAAGAACTAAAGATAATGAATGTGATCCATCATCCCAATTAATAATAATCATCTTTTCATGCAAGGCAAGTTGGAATATATTTCTAACTCATTCTCTCGACATGAATTAGAATGCTCAAAGTATACACTTAAAGCACTAACTCCTAATTCTCATTAGTTAACTAATTAACTCTAATTACATACTTTAAGATTATTTACCAACCTATAACAATTATCTCAACATATTGATCTCTCTAGCTGTGTTTTGATAATGAAAATCTATTAGATTTAAGTTAAAATGATCGCTCGACTCTATCTTAACTTATAAAAATCATACAATTGTACTAATAGAAATTCTGCATTCAAAGACTCTTAGAATAGATGGAAGTAGAGAATAATAATAACATTCAAATTCATTTAAGTAATATTCATTAATTTACAGAGAAGAAATAAAAGATAAGAGAATAGGAAAGAAATTTCTCAACCCTTTTCCCAAACTCTTGTAACAGATTTTTCCTCTCCTTGATCTTCTTCTTTAAGATATGAAACTAACTAAGAAAGTTTACTAAGGAAAAGAAACTGTTCTTCAAACTGCAAAAAATAACTTAATAAAAATTCTGTATAATTACATCTCCTAAAATTACAGTTAACGTTGATATTTATAAAATTCTAAAGATTGTGTCCCTTGGAGATGTCCCTTCAAATGTTTGTAATTGTTGGGAGAAAGAAGTGCCTTTTCAGATGACTTTTCAGGGAAAAACTGCCCAATGGCTAGTTCTGTCGCGCTCGCGAGGATGTCGAGCTCGCGGCAGAACACAGAACTCCCCTCTTTTTCCTTTTTTTTCTTCGTTGGCTTTTTTGGTTTCTCCCTATAGCCTCACGACTCGTGACTTCCTTTCACGAGTCGTGAGCCTTTGCATGAGTCGTGACTTTGGCTCACGTCTCGGCTCTTTCTCCTTCTCTTTTCCTTTCTTTTCTCGCTATGCTCTTCCTGGCCATTCACGACTCGTGACTGCCTTTCACGAGTCGTGACCCTTGCTCTTTCGGTCTTCACTTCTCTTGCTTAGCTGGTAGCGAGTCGTGATTTCCTTTCACTACTCGTGACCCCACTCCTTTGCTTCTTCTTCTCTAGTCTTCACATCCTATTCCATATCTGCACCTTCACAAATCGTGAGGCACCATCACGACTCGTGTCCATCAAATTAATCTGCCCAGTTCTTCTCTGTTTTTCCCTAATTTATGCTATTTTCTTACTTTTTCACCTAAATAAGCTTGTGAGCACAAAAACATATAAACTAACAAAAATATCCGAAATATAAACATATTAGCAAACTTAACTTACTTAAATTCACACAAAACACATGCTAAATATTACTTCAATTAAGCACCTATCAGTTTTATGTGACAACCCTTATCTATTAGGGTCCTTCTCCATCTTCGAGGGATGAAGCTCCCTACGTATATGTAAGGGGTGTTACAGTATCGCATTGGTACCCCTGAGGTACTATAATTCCACTATAATTTCAGTATATCCGTGGATACACGTATACATATTTGTACCCTAAGGTACAGTAAACTCAGTAAAATCAATATTCCACAGTTTAGAATCCAGCAAGGATTATTTCACATTGTGATTTCAGAGGAATCGGATGCATTGGGCTGCAGCACTTTGACCCTATAGGCATGCCTATCTATCCACTACTTGACTCGCAGGCTAAAGTTAATTAATTTCTTTATTGATTCCAAAATTAAAAATTCCATTAGCACATTCATAAACCAACACCAAGTTCTCCTTTTCACATACTTCCAAGCCATTAACAAATTCACATTACTTTTTTACACAACACATAACACTTGAGTAACTTGTATCAGTCATTAATTCACAAGTAATTGAATTCATTAATCAACTTTATGTATCCATATATTTACTTCATATAACCTTGATATCATGCTCATATAACTTGCCAACAAGCTTGACTAAAAGCCACCTAATTAACAATCCATAATCAATTAGGGTTAATTGCCAAAATAGAGTACCTCGCGGTCACAACCAATTTGGTTGTCACCGTGACATACTGAGGTCTTCAAAACAGAATGCAAGCCAAGGTACCTCATGGTCACAACCAATTGGTTGTCACCGTGACATACCAAGGACTCCCAAAATAGAATGCAAAATGAGGCATCTCATGGTCACAACCATTTTGGTTGTCACTGTGAGATACATCACACTTGCAGGCAGAATGCAAACTTTGGCACCTCACGGTCACAACCAATTTGGTTGTCACCGTGACATACCATGCTCAATCAGGCAACATGGAGTTCCTGCATACCTCACGGTGGGAATCTCATTGGTTGTCACCGTGACCTATGCAGAAACACTAAAACACAGCTGTGTTTTACCAAAGTACAGTTGTGCTCCCTGTTTCAATTCTCATATCATTTTTCAAGACCTCAAAACCAATTCCCTTTTTGTCATTCAAGCCAAGACATTCTTCGACTAAGCCAATCTCATCCAAATGTATAGAATTTAACACATGCATAAACTAAATACTTAACACACCATTCAAGATATCATGATTACAACACCAGTCACATAACCTATCAAATCTAATCAACTTATTCATTTATGTCATTAGAGTTTCCAATTACCAATTCAATTCATGCTCAATCAAATTACACAAACAAGTACAAGTCATGCCAATACACCATAGGGTTAGTTCCCAAACCTCGTCGCCTATGCTCCTAATATTCACTGAGCACTTGCTTCTCCGATTTTTGCTTTTCCCTTGTCTTTCTTTACTCCTTCCTCTACAAATACCATTCCAATTTCCAGAATTGCACACAACCATCAATTCCATGCTTTCTCAATTCATTGTACAAGAAATAGTAGAAGATGAAAGGAAATCAATTACGAAACCAGTTACCTTCAATTTTTAACCACTTAGTCCTAGTCTACAAAGCAACAATTCATAGAATCAACTTAACACTTCCTAGGAAATCACATGGAAAGAAGAAGTAGAGAGAGCTGAATTGCATAAAATGGAAATGGCTGAAAACATGCACTCATGGTCCTTTCTCTCTCCTCAATACAATATATATGCACGTAGTTGGTAGTGGTGGAAGCACAATGAAGTGCCACCCGGATTCCACTCACATTTCTGACTCTCAATTAATTTAGTTAATCTCCACTTAAATGTTAGTTAATCCACCATTATCCCAATCCTATAAAACTACAGCTTAGCCACTAAACTTTCCTTTAACTTTTCAATTAGATCCTTCTTTTATTACAATCAAGTCCCAAATCACACAATAATTCACACACACCCCCAATTAAACCATTTACAACTAGGGTACATTTTCGGCCATTACAACTACGCTAGCTCGATAAGTAGGCACATCAGGAAAGCCATCGAGTGCATCGTATAGAAGCTCCAGTGAAAAGAAATCCCCTCTAGGAACTAGTCGAGCGGCCTCAGAAGGTGATACGCCCAGGGTAAAGGCCACATCCCTAAGCAAATATGGTCCATAACTTGGAATACAAGGAAGAGTGCCAGGCAAAAGCCTCACATCAATAATCGCAGCAAAGTCTTCTACCACGGGGCATAGTTTCTGGTGAGTAAATCAAAAAACATGAAACCGGGGATCCCAATAGCGGACGGCAGCCAGTAAAAGGTAAGGTCTCGGTCGAACTTGATCCTTTTCAAAAGCCTCAGACTTGATTAAGGAGCTAAAGTACCATTTTCCCAAGTCATGGGATCATCCAGTAGCCGACGCTATTTATTGAGGACGTGCATTGACATTTTCAGATAACTATACAAAGAGTAAATAAGTGGGATTAGTGAAAAAGAAAAAAGAGAAGTGACAAAGAAAAAAAAAAGAGGAACCAGTCTGGTCTGTCTTGAGAAATTAGGCCATTATTTCATGCATTTTCAGACTCATGCATTTCCACCAGCATAGTTTACTTTTTTCTTGTTCTTATTTTTTGGCATATATAATTTACTTGCAGGAAAATCCTCAACAAACGGTGTCAACAGCAAGAATGGAGCCCAAGAGAATATTCAGGGAGTAAAGTAAGCAAGTAAGTAAGTAAAAAAAAACAATAATAATAAAATTAAATTAATTAAATAAAAAAAATTTGTTGTGTGGCCGCACCTCACTTGGACGAGATGCGGCCACAAGGCCGCATCTCGTGGGGCTGATATGCGGCCTCACCTTGAGGCCGCATGTCAAACCCCTTTTTTGCTCGTATGTGAGTCCCTCTCTCCTCACTCAATTCTTTCTTACTTTTCTTTGTTTTTTCATCCGTTTTTTCTCGCTTTTTTGCTCATATCTTGCCCATTTGTGATCCATTTTGTGTGTTTCTCACACCAAAGCGATCCTATTTCAACCGTCTTCAAGGTGATATATATATTTTTTTTGAGTTTGTCTATCATTTTTTAGTGGGTATTTCACCAGCAGGTTAGTTTTTATTCGCATTTTTCATTTTTTATTTTTATTTATTCTACGTGATCGTTTGCTATTTATTTTCTTTGTAAATAGACAGTAAAAAAACAAACGAGAAAGTTTATCTTGTTCCTTACGCAAACCAATGGGAGGAAAAGTGAAAAACGAAGTAGAAATAATGTGTAAATGTGGAATGCGTAGAAACTAGATATTTATATGATTTTTTTTTCAGCACGTAATTAGATTCTGTTGCTATGTTTATTTTTATTGCTTATTTAAATAATATGTTAAAGTGTAAATAAGTAAAGTTAATGCCAGCTACAAATGCAAACGAGTAGAAAATAATAATTGCTATTTTGAGTTATTTGCTTGTAAAAAAAATGTACATAATTTGGACATTGAAATTAGTTGAGTAGGACTCGAACCTTGTTGGAATATTTTGTGCGTATACAGATTTGGTGTACTTTAGTTAAAATGTCGCCCAAACTTAGTCAAAATGTTGTTCTAATTTAGTCAAAATGCTGCCCGAATTTAATTAAAATGCTTAAATTTTGCAACATGGAAAGGTAGTTTAATATAGCAAATTAGTCAATAAAATATTATTGATTAATTTATCTCGCATAAACTAACTGTCAAATTATTTCCAGGACGCCTCGACAGCGTAGAGTACGCCAGAGATGTGATGTACCTCCGCCTCCAGAGGAGATGATAGATGCGCAGAGACAGCGCTTTGAGACGTTATGTCAGATGAGGCTCGTACCTAGTAGATTTGTGTCTGGACCGTTTGTAACATCCCTTACTCGTACGTAGCCCTCCACACAATAATATGGTCGGAGCATGACGACAAGTAAAGGATGCTACCAGATAAAAAACTACAGAAATAATATCGAAAATAGAGTTATAATTTTTTTTATACACGATACGTTCACATACCAATTCGTATAATACTTTTACTATACACATATTATATACAGATCATTTACTAATGAAGCCATAGTTCATAACATTACAATTAACAATTAAAATTTTATGATACTCCTACAGACTCGTTGGCCTTGACTGCTGCAGAATGTCCCTGGCGACTCTTCTATCTTCAACCTACACGGATGAAACACCCGTGCTACGCTTAAAGCTTAGTGGGGAATACATAAACATAATATAAACGACCACGCACAGTAGTCGACAACATAACATTCATTTAATACGCACTTATAGCAGTTTTATAACTTTACCTCATTCAATAAGATAGGCATTTCCACATTCATAACATCTAATGGATATTTACGCATACAATCATCGAATACAATTATTTACTCATTAAGTTATTAGACATTTACCTAGTCATTTTATTAGCCATACCTTTTTAAAACATTTAACATATTTTATAACCTTCTTTCAATCGGCACTTATTATTTATCATTAATTTTACACATATGATAGCTTAACTTCATATTTACATACTTATCCATTAGGTGCAAAATTACCATCATACCTACAAAACTTTTTATTGATTACAATTATGTCCTTTTTCACACAAATGACATTTTTAAATCACAATTCAACCAATTAAAGCACATATTTACCATATTGCCCCTAAATATTTTATGTATTACGATTTTGCCCTTCCTTTATCTTTTATTTACAATTATGTCATTTTCAATCTTATCTAATCATTCATATTTCATATTCATATCATTTTAAACTTATTTTATAATTTTTCTTTGCCATTTCCCCTATATAAAACTAGCAGACATCTATGACCGGGATAAACGAGACGCGAACCCCTAAAGGATCGAATAACCGAAGGACCATGAAAGATCACTTCAGTCTTTAATATATACCAGAGGAATCCCGAGGTACTACCCCTGTCTTTAAATACTTTCCAAAATATTTTGACTTTAAATACAATGAGGTAGGACCGTCATTGGTCTACCATGAGTGAGACGCCATGCTCACACCTGTGGTCTTATGTCCCTCTGGCTAGCCAACGTATCCTATACTAGACTTGACTACCAGATTACTACATATGGCATTATTATTCCATTTTTAATATCTTTAAGTAATCATACATACATTTCATGGAATTTTATCATACTATTCCATTACTTTTCATTTTTATGCCATGCTATGTCATTAATTCATCATGTCATCATGATATTAATGGATACACACATTATACCATTCCACCAACATGTCAATAATTCACCATAAATTCTTTTTATATCATTTATCATCCAGTTAGCATAATTACATGTTGATTAACATTGCCATACCATTAATTCACCTCAAAACACATCAAAAATCAGGTTTTTCGCATTTTAACACTTATCATGCATAATCTAGCAGTTATCCATGTTAATAACATATAACATTCATTTTTCATATAATCTTTATTGTGGAAACTCAGGTTAATTTTCACCAAATTCACCTCTAACACTATTGAGCAGATGAATAAAGCGTAAACGATTGTACTGAAAAATCACACAAGGTAAAATTTCCAGGAAAGACTAAAGGGGTCACAAATGGTCCCACTTAAAATCGAATCTTCTTAGACAAAATTTTCCTAAGTAATTTAATAACACAATAATTTACTAGCAATATACCCAAAAATAGCTATTAAATAGATAAATAAAGAACACAAGAATTTAATGAGGTTCGGCCAATTATGCCTATATCCTTGGACACTATCAAATTATATTTCACTATTTGAAAGAAATAATACAAGTGAAATATTTACAAAAGAGAGAAAAAAATTTTGCCTTAGGAAAGACTGGCAATTTTGGGATGATATAAACAACAAGGGGAGATTTCCTTTTATAAACTGAAAAAACAAACCTAAATGTATATTTTCTCGATGTGGGATTGTGAGTTAAGCCACTTTTATTACTTTTCAACAAATCTCCACCTTGACGCAATTCACATCTTCAAATCTCTCACAAAACTTCAATTTTAGTAGTGTCACTAAATGCACTTCAAAGCATCCAACTTCAACTTTTAACAATATTGATCAAGTCCAAACAATGTTGCAACTTGACCTCAGTCACCACTTTTGTGAACATATAAGCAGGATTCTCAGTGATCCTAATCTTTTGGATTGTTACTCCACCTTCTTCTAGAACCTCTCATACAAAGTGATAATGAACATCGATATGGTTCATCCTTGCATGGTAAACTTGGTTTTTTGCCAAAAAAAAATAGCACTCTAACTATCACAATGCACTTTAATGTGCTTCTGTTGAACCCCTAATTCACCAAGCAAACCTTGAAGCTAAATTGCCTCCTTCATAGCCTCTGTAACTGCCATATACTCTGCCCCTATAGTGGACAAAGCAACTGTTGACTGTAAAGTAGACTTCCAACTAACCGGTGCCTTCGCAAGAGTAAACACATAACCAATAGTTGATCGCCGTTTGTCCAAATTACTAGTATAGTTAGAATCACAATATCCAACTATACATTGACCATCTTAATCATCTCACTAAAATACCAAACCAACATCTACGGTGTTCAGAATGTACCGCAGAATCCATTTCACAGCTTGCCAGTGCTCCTTTCCAGGATCATGCATATACCTGCTCACAACCCCAATTGCCTGTGAAATATCGGGCCTTGTACACACCATAGCATACATTAAGCTACTAACAGTATTTGCATATGGTACTTTTTCCATGTATTCTCATTCTGCTTCATTCTTTGGAGACAAAGATGCACTGAGCTTGCAATAAGGAGCAAGAGGAGTACTTACAGGTTTTGACTTTTTATTCATGCCAAAACGTTTTAGCACTTTTCTCAGATACTGTTTCTGAGTCAAACAAAGTCTCCCTAATTCCCTATCTCTGCTTATCTCCATACCGAGAATCTTCTTGGCTTTACCTAGATCCTTCATTTCAAACTCCCTGTTCAACTAAGTCTTTAATTTCTCAATCTCTATCAGACTCTTGGAAGCTATCAACATATCATTGACATAAAGAAGAAGATATATGTAGGATCCATCTTGTAGCTTGTGCAAATACACACAATGATCATATTTGCTTCTTGTGTACTTTTGCCCCATCATAAACTTGCCAAATCATTTGTACTACTGCCTCGGAGATTGCTTTAATCCGTACAATGATTTTTCAAGCTTGCATACCATATTCTCTTTTCCAGCAAATTTAAATCCTTTGGGCTGAACCATATAGATTTCCTCCTCCAAGTCTCCATGTAAAAATGCAGTTTTTACATCCAACTGAACTAGTTCCATATCAAATTGTGCTACCAAAGCCAACAAAATTCGAATGGAGGAATGTGTTATAACTGGAGAAAAAACTTCATTATAGTCAATTCCCTCCGTCTAAGCGTAGCCTTTAGCCACCAGTCTCGCTTTGTAGCGAACATCACCCTTGTCAGGAAATCCATATTTCTTTGCATATACCCAGTTGTACCCAATTGCCTTCTTTCCCTTCGGGAGACTAGCTAGTTTCCACGTATAATTCTTATGAAGGGACTGCATTTCATCATTCATGGCTTTCCTCCACCTCTCTACTTTTGAACTTTTGACTGCTTCATTATAAGTGGTAGGAATGTCATTAGTTGCAATTTGGAATGCGTAAGCTGTAACACCCTTAAACTATACGCACACTACGGTTCTAATATTGCTGCACGATTACTTGATTGTCTTAAAACTACTCTTAAGATTATTGTGAAATCCAGGTAAATTTTTTTTCTCACTATGCCCAATTGTCATAAAACTATTTAGTTTTACTACTCATTCAATTCAAAATACCAATATGCCACTTAATTCTATCAAAATTTCGGTAGAGTTTCCTTTATAATATTGCCTATCCCCCTGTAAACAGAAAGTCCTTACACTTTAAATAATCATATATACTCATCCAACCCACTCCAATTCAAACTCCAACACAAGTTTGCCCATCCTCTAATTTAGGTCCATTCACATACTCATATAATAAATCACAAATATCATCCACTCATTACTTACATCAATTATATAAAATACAAGGATATTATGATAATACATCAACTATCAACTATAAATAATTATTTAGTATAAACTCTTTGATACAATAGTATCCTAATTATCTATATAGTGTACATGCCAATAAGAAATAAGATTCAAATTTTTGATTCCCATAAATTTTATTTTTTATCACCTCATTGCCATGCTTTTTATCCAACATTACTCCTTTAAAACCGTGCTAGTACTCACTTGATTTCTATCTTACACCTGCGCGAGGGTAAACCATGCGCTAAGCTTTACGCTTAGTGGTGACTACCAAATTTACTTATCCAAGGCAGCAGTTTCTTTTCCAACATCATTTGCTTTTTCCTTTTCCACTTATCATATTCATAATTAGGGTAATCAGCATCAGACTGCTTGATCCTTGGCTGTTGAAGAGAAGGAAGATAAATAAAGCATCTGAGTTCTGAAAAAAAAAACTTCTCTTCTGGAAAGGAAGCATCAGCTGCCTTCGCCATTTGTGCAGCACATATGAAATCTACAAGCTCTACAATTGTGGCATGTGGTCCACATCTCTCTAGAGCTATCGATGCCTCATCCTCAGAGTATCGTAACTTCACCGAAAATAGCAAAATGCTCCCCTCATCATCAAGCTCAGATTTAACAATTTTCCTCATTTTCAGAACTCTCTATGTCAGAAAAATCATTGAGAAATCTCTCATCATAATCTGAAGACTAATAATCAGAATCAACATGCAGCTCCTCTTTATGTGATTTTTCAATCACCAAGTATGCGAGGAGAGTCTAACATTGAATATGTATCTCCTTCCCCGATTTTCTGAATTACTTTGGACACCGTTTCCACATCAAACGCCATTCTAACAAAATGATCAATTTACTTGGAGCCAGAAGAGCTAGTAGATGATCTTATCGAACATTTAAGAAGTATTTCAAGTGTCAGAACTACACTTTCTTCTTCTTAACTTTACATGCTTATCAGGCCCAAGTTGTATCATACTTAAGCCAATAACACATCCATTTCTAACATCATACCATTTCTTCATTTTCCATCTTTGTCATGTACACTCTACTCAACATGGAATTGTGAGTTAAGCCACTTTTATTGACTTTTCAACAATATTTGCATATAGAATCTTAAAATGTTTGCATTATAATCTTTCTTACATGTTTATACCTTATTTTTAAGTCTTATATATGTCTTTTTAACTTATCCATGCATTGAGAATGCATTCGAACACTTGAGGATCAAAAATATTGCATAAATCATCAAGGTGGGCAGAATTGGGGCTATCACGAGTCGGCATGGTGGTGCTGAGTCATGACAGAGGGCAAGGTTGCCGAGTCAGGTGCCGACACACAAACGTTTTGCAACTTGAATCGCGAATTTGAGCTAGTTGATGACATTTTTATCAAAAATGGTCTTCTAAACTTTTGTTCCACTATGTCTTATCTACCTACTGGTAAAACTTCAGGTCATTTAAAGCTATATTCTAGTAATTATGACCTTATCATTATAGAGTATTCCAGAGTAACTTTCAGGGATAGAATTGTGTTCCAACTTTGAAAATTTACTGAGAACAATAGGGAAATAATTAGACCATACTCTCTTCACCAAATTTATTATCCTAGATGTCTACTTTCACTATAATTTTGATTCACCACATTTGGACAACTCTAACTCCTGAAATGGCCTTAACATTATAAACTGCTCCCTTAACGCGACCAGAACATATTCCCCTTAGTTTTGGTCACTTTTGGGTAGCTTAGAGCTAAAATAAGCCCTTTACCTCTTCTATAAATATTTAGGTATGCATCTTAAATTTCACCTCAAACTAGAGTCATCCAATGTAGGTTTCTATAACTCAATTTATAGTAAAAACAATTAATAAAGGTTAGACTGCATTTAGATAGAGTTTTTTATTTTATCATGTGTGATAGATAAATAATATCATTTATTTACGTAATAATTATCTCCATATTATCCATTTAAATGCATATATCCATGTATAATTTAAGGACAAGTATCGTATATTTATTAAAGAATGATTAAATTAATTGCCTATTATTTACCAAGTCAAGAAGGCCAAATCCCACTTCCATTTACAAAGAATTGAGAAAACTATTACAAATGAAACAAAATGGGAGAAGGAGAGGCTGTCACGAGTCGTGCCCAAAGTCACGACTCATGACTATGCCTTGCTATCACGACTCGTTACAGTGCCTAATCGTGCCGACTCGTGATGATTGTCATGACTCGGGACAGGACGTGCATCCGGGCAGAATTCATTTATTGAATCTACCTGCATTTTTGAACTAATAAATGACATTTTTAGACTAAACAGACTCATAACATTTAATCCTCAGGATGTTAAATTTCAAATGACAAAATTTTAAGTCATTTGGGGCTAAAATCTAGGATATATACCCAAATGTGTCAACACTACTCCAAAGACCCACCTGACTAATTTAGCTACTGTAATGGGAAATTTTGAGGTCCTTGGAGTCAGAAATAAATTATGGATATTTCTATGACAATTGTAGACACAGATGATACAGTTTCAATTCATTTTGAATCACCGAATTTAGAGATTCCTAACTCGAGTTATGGCCTAAAAATCGGACTGAGGTCAAACAACATCAATGACGGAACTGGTTCCAGCCACTCGGCCAAAATAAAAAGCCTTCTGTTTTTGCTACTTTTAAAGGTTTTAGAGTGGGAATTAGCTCATGGTCATTTCAAAGACTTTTGTAGATATGCATGTCAAGGTTCTAAGGGAACTATAACTACTTAATTTAGAGTTCTCAAACTCTACTTATATCCAAAAAAGTCACCAAAGGTCAATCCACCCTTTGGACAAAATTGCACTAGGCAATAAACCCATAATCAATTAATTTGACACCATCAATTCACCAAATTCAATCCAAATCAACATAATAAATAAAAAAACATCTCCAAACATCCAATTTATCAGTAACCATTTAATAACACAAAAATTAGCACAACAATTCCCAAATCTCATTTGATGGCTCCTTCATCTTCATTAGCTCTTTCTTTCTTGCTTTCTCACTCTTTCATAGTTATCACCATCCAAATTCCTCATCAAAATCCACAAAATTACATGTTAGCATCTCTCCTAATCACGCTTTCCATATAAATCTTAAATCTTACCAATAGAGAAGAAGAAGAGGTGCAACTGCACAACTTAATCTAGCTATAATTAAAGAAATCAATTAAATTCTTCAATTGTAGCTTACATTTTCTTTGCCCAAAACCTAGAATTTTGATTTCTCTCTTAATCTTCACCAACTTCAGAAATTAGGGCTGCTATAACCTTCATTAGAGGCTGCTAATCAAGCTAAAAGCTTGGATTTAAGAAGAATTGGAAGAAAAATGGAAGAAATCACATTGAAGAGGAAGAAGAAATGGCTTCGAGTGAGGGAGAGAAGAAAGGAGAATGGGCTGCTGGAAAAATCTGGGCAAACATACAGATTTTTGGGGCTTTTATAGTGGGTTTTTGGGTTGGTTTAAGGTCCAACCAAGTTGGGCCAACCAATCCAAACTCAAATCACTTTTATGGCTCAATTTTCACTCTTAATTTAATTCTCATATAAAAGCTAGGTTGTACACCAAATTTCACCTCAATCGGAGTCCGTTTTAGGTCCGGTTCACTCAAACCAGTCCGATCAGTAAATTTTCAATGTTCTCAAAAAATTCTCTTTTTACTACCAAAAATTCCTACATATCATCTACAGCTAATCTGGATATTTTCATCAATTTTGGATATCATTTGCTATTTTTAAAATTTTGGTCAAACTTTCGGTCAACTGAGTACTATTTAAACTAAAATCATTTATTTTTCCTTACTTTCTAAGCTTAATTCCTCATAAAAATGACTCCATGATTCTTAACACATATTAATTAGACTCCAATAATATTTTGAGGTCAATTGAAAATTATTTCGTAGTCTGGTAATTATTTATTAGTCCGATAATCCAATTTTTCAGTGTCACCAAAAATTAATTTTTCATTACCATATGATTCTACTCATTCATATGAGCTCGTCCACATTTTCAGATTATTTTTCAAAGATCCATAGCATCCTCTACGGTTTGGTCAAACAATCAGTCAAACTAGTTACTATTCATACCGAATCCGCAATTTTTTCTTATTTTCGACTTTGGAGGCCATACTTGACATCGATTTCACTCCACATTTTAACCTCAAACTCACTGTAACTTATACTTTCCAATATTTTTTTGACTCCGGTAGGTACTATTTACCCTGGTATCACTATTCACTATCGGGAAAAATTATTCCCGGCTATGTAGCACCCAAATACCCCTTGGGAGGATATTAGGTTGCCACAACGCATACACATACAGAACACTCGTGCGGAAGCCAAAAATAATAAGCATTTAATCACACACAGCGGAAAACCTTTTAAAATATAGTTATAGACATTTCTTAATATAAAACTTTATAATCATGTACATTTCAACATATAAAACTATTCTTTATACATATAAGCATTCTTTTTACATTTACATATCTATTACAAAAGTAATACTTCACTTTAGCATTTACATATCATTTACAAAATTTGCTTTACATCTCATATGTCAAGCTATACAAAAACTATGCCACATATACGAAAAGACTTCAATATATACTCCTAGTGGCCATGACCTTGCAGATGTGCAACCCTCCGAACCTGTAAACCTACACGGGAAAACACCCGTGCTAAGCAATAACGCTTAGTGGGGATATCACATATAAAAGACTTCTAACGAAGTCACAAGCATAATCATCAAGCATATCATTAGACGATATGCCAATCATCTATGAGCATGTAAGGATATAAGCATTTATCATACTTGTAACATACCAAACATATAGTCATTCTGCTATATAACATATCTACTAATCTCATGTAACCTATATCATGTTCATGTTCTTCTAACTCTAATTATTAGCTCATGTAACATATAATATCATGTCATTGCATATCATCTCCATTTATTTACATATAAGCATAAAAGCATACTTATAGCATATCTTGTACAAATAGTAACTTCTCATATACATGTAAGCTCATATAAACATTTCAGATATACGATAGCCATATACTTCTCTAGCCATGTACTATAGCTCTTTAACATTTATACATCTCTTGTACATATAAACATCATTTCTTATACATATAACAATATCATCTCTTGTACATTTAACATCAATTCATATACTTTTACATTTTATATTTAGCCCATTGTCATAGCATAAGTGGATACGGGTACATATAGATACCAAGTAATGGTACCAAAACATCTAGAGACCATAGTCTCAAGCCATCTAGAGACCGTAGTCCCAAACATCTAGATACTTTAAGTATCAACATCTAGACATCCGTCGATGCCAAACATATAGACACCCGTCAATGCCAAACATCTAGCAGCTGCAAATCATCTAACCCTTTATAGGCATGCCTATCTATCCACTTGTATGAGCATCTAAGGCTTATAACCACTATCCCATATTAAAACATGTATGCTCATTCATATACATTTACTTAAACCCATGTTAGTCATGTAATCTATTTCATATCTTACTATACATACATACATGTCATTCTAAACTCATTCACATGTAACTCTATATGCATATCATTGCATACATGGTTCACTATGCTCAAGATATTTTAAATATATGCTTGTTAATACGCATCATCATTCATGATTTATCATACTCATATACACACGGATATACTCATATACACACATTAGCGCATTCATGGTTATACGCCTTCACATTTACACTTATACCTTCACATTCTTGTTGTATGCATTCATATTCAAGACTATATATATTCACATTCAAAACTATAGCATTTGCATTCACATATTTAATTCATCACACTTAGAACACTTATAGCTCATACATATTTACATATATATTAGTATGCATAATTTATCATACTTAAGATACTCATTTTATAATGATAAATATGTATTGGACAAGCTATGGGAACTCGTGGTGAAGTTCGGGTGCATTTCGGGAAGAAAAACACCCTAAAAAGACAAAACAGGGAGGGGTCACGGTGGCAATGAATTGGTTGTGACCGTGAGGTCCATAAATAGGCATTATGCCTACTAAAAACATATGTCACGGTGGCAATGAATTTCATTGTGACCGTGACATACCAAAATAAGCAAAACAGAAGCTAAACTTCAGGACTGCTTCACACCATAATTTTGTACTGCCCAGACGGATATCTTACACTCAATTTTAGGCAAAGGTTCCTTCATAACATTTCTTCCTCTATGTCTTATCTTTCAAATGAGATAATTTTCAGGTCAATTAGATTTGTAAAACATCATATATGAATTAAACAATATAGACTATTCCAGTGAACCCTACAAGGTAGAGACATGTCTGTTTGTGCTATTTTTAGGGGTCTTAGAGCCAGAATTAGCTCAAAGTCATTTCTGACAAATTCATAGGTATAGAAGTCATGGTTCGGATGAAGCAACAAAAACCCAATTTGGAGTTCTGAAACTCCAGTTATACCCGAAATACTATACAGAGGTCTAGTAAGCTATAAGCAGAATTTTCCCTAACACTAGGGTTCATACTTTTCATGCTTATTCACTTAGTATGCTCATGGATTTTGTTCAATACTTATCACACATCATGTGTACACTTCAAGTACACCTCTATCAATTAACACATAATCATGCATCAATTACACATCAAAGTCATTTATCCATCACATATACTCAAATAAAATTAACATAAGAACACATATATCCCAAACCTCAAAATGGGTTGCTGGACACTCTCAATCTCCAGCTACACCTTCTCCTTTCCCTTAGCTTTCCTCTTGTCCAAATCTTACACAAAATACAAACATAATCTCTCTCTTAGTCCATACTCAAGATTCAATCCAAATCCAACCTCAAGAAAGGGAGTAGAAGAAAGGATACTCATATAAACATCAGCTTACTTACCTTTTTGGTTTAACTCTTCAAACCAATCCACATGCAATCAAATTCCAGATTTAATTGAGAAGAAATAGAAACTCAAACTCAAGAGATGAAGGAATACAGAATTTTGAGGAAAGCAAAGAATGGAAAATGCTGTCAAATTCCACTACCAATTCGGCCTCTTCATATTCTTAAATTGCATGCAAAAAGGGTTGGCTGTCTCATGGGAGAAGCCACACGTGGATTCCACTCCTCAGCCTTACCAAAATCCAGCAAATGATCTTTGGCAAATAACTATTCAGTCCCTCTCATATATTCTGTCCTTTAATGGCAACTTTTTCCTTTTTCAATTACACCCTTGACCCATTAATTACTCACTTAATCCAATCTCATTAACACCCTAACATGCAATTGACACTATAATCCAACTAGGGTACACTTTGGGGAATTACAGGCTAACCCGGTAATGAGGCCATTACACCGTTCCTACAGCAGATAGGCATGTGGGACGAGGTGAACGCCCTGATAACATCAACCGGTTGGACCGAGTTCTTGAGATTGGCTTACCAGACGTATCCAGAGGTCACTAGAGAGGTGTTGGCCACATTACAGTATAAGGGGTATCAGAGGCCAGACATGGAGCCTGGGACTATATTATTATGGGCTAGAGGCCATTATCACGAGATGAGCCACTTAGATTTCTCTTTGCCGATGGATCTCCCGACAGGGGAACAGGTCATGGTACCAGATAGGACCGTCCCCACACTTTGCTTGTAGCAGATCGCTGCACCAGGTGTCCCTTACCGCTCTAATCAGGCAAAGAGCACTCTATTGCATTCACAGGCCCTGTGGTACATTAAGAAAGTATTGGCCAGCAGTTACCTTGGCCGAACTTGGAGTCAAGGTTCCATAAATGCCATCGAGATTTAGAGTCTGTGGGCAATGATGACTGGTAGATAGCTGAACATTGCCCATGAGATTTTATCCGCATTAGTCAGAGCTGGGCGGGGGACCACTGAGCGTATATGCATCGAAGGAGTAGTGACTAAGTTACTCCTTCATTTGAGACACGATCCCAGCACATTTGGGCCACATTTGGAGGGAGATATATCTATTGATCTTGCCATCGCCGGTTCTATGGGTATGGTAGAGCCGATATCGGAGGAATCAGAAGAGTATAGGCTACTCAGTATGGCAGAGATCAGGCTTCTCTACAAGTTGCCTCTACACCCAGATGTAGCTGGTACTTTAGGAGGGGATCACATACAGCCAGATGAGGAGGAGCCATGGTCACCACAGGATGAGGAGGGTGCATATGATTTGGACCTCACACATCTTATCAGCACTCCCCCTTCACAGCGGATCCTGCATGATAGCGGAGCCTGCACCACTCCTCCACCACAGATTCATTACAATCAGCTAGGTCATTCAGGGCATCCTCCTCCGCAGTCTCACTGCCACCTGAGTTCAGGGCAGAGCAGAGCTAGCCTACTTCAGAGATGTCCTTATAGACTATGTACCAGTATATGATGTCTGCATTTGCCACTTTAGGACGGTGCCAAGATGAGGTGATTCGCCTTCTGGGCCAGCGTGTGATGGACAATCTTTACCTTCTGAGCCAGCAGACAAATGAGAGATTCACCCTGTTTGGCCAGCAGATGGCGGAGGGGTTCGGAGAGATCGATATGCATTTAGACAGGATAGAGGGATCTATGACTACCTCGCTGGCTGCGACAACACAGAGGGTTGATGAGTCCTTTTAGATGATGGATGATTCTCTGGCTGCCACCCAACACCGGATGGATGTCTTAAAGCATACTTCTGCATGGGTATCCCAGGGTGTGAGGGATCTGAGTGAGGATTTAGGGAGAGATTTGCCCGTCATCCGAGAGGATTTGGGGTTTCACATTGATGGATATGCTTCTGCTGTATCTAGCCTAGCCTCTAGTTTTTAGGAGCTGTCTCACACTATGGCGAGCATGGCTGGCCCATTCCTTGACAGACAAATGGAGGTCAGATTCTTAGTATCCCATCCGTCATCATCGAGGCCACCGCCTGAGGATGTCACACATCAGCCAGCACCTAATCCAGCTCAGCCTGACGATCCAGACATGCCCACAGATTATCCTCCTTTATAGAGTGTATTTCAGGGAGATATTGGATATTATTTTTGTATGATGTACACAAAAATTTTCACTTATAGTATAACTTTATATTTATGTTTATTGTATGTTTACTATTGAACATAACGAATGTATCACACAAAGTAAAAAAAAAAAGGAAAAGGGAAAAGGCAAAGAGAAAATAATAATGACGAAACGAAAATAAGGAAGAATATTGAAATAATGATAACAAATTGATTCATATAACACCGGAATAGGTTAATGTGATCAAGTAAACCATTTTCTTTTAACTTTCAGGGACACGATAATAATGTCTAACTACCATTTGGATAAATGGTCAAATCGCCAACAAGGAAATGAAGATAACCATTACACCGCATCAACAGGTACCAACTCGGCTGGGGCTATACACTGCACGGGTTAGATGCCGCAACGAGAAAGGTTAGACACCGCGTCAACAGGTTAGATACCAACCTGACTGGGACTGTACACCGTATAGGTTAGATGCCGCAACGAGGAAGGTTAGACACCACATCAAAGTCGGTTATAGACCAACCCGACTAAGGCTAGACACCGCACAGTTTAGATGCCGCAAAGAGAAAGGTTAGACACCAAATCAAAGTCGGTTATAGACCAACCGTGCTAAGGCTAGACCCCGCACAGGTTAGATACTGCAATGAGGGACACAACATCAAAGTTCCTTACAAACCACAACGGTTGGGGCTATACACCGCACAGGTTAGATGCCGTAACGATGAAGGTTAAATACCATAATGACAGAGGCTAGATACCGTAAAGGTTAGATGCCGTAGTAACAAGGGTTAACACATCGACAAACAGACGATAAGCACCCCAGTAACTTCATTCAGATCGAAAAGACAACTGCCTCAGGTACGTGTCTCTCCTTTCTTTCTTTGAGTTTTGGCTCACCTAGCCACTACGTTCCCTAAAACTGGGGGAAATTGTAGACACTGGGTTCTGAGCTAGCCCAGACCAAGGTTACCTAGTGATGAAAATGATGCTTGTTCACAAGTAAAATGGTTAAAAGTGATGATTTCCTTATCGAAGCCTTTTTTTAAAAAAAATATTATTATTATTTGGGTTTTTTTTAGCGACCTGTCGCCGCGCGATCTGCACGATGCGCGGAGTGGCTTCTGCTAGTAGTGAGCACCTATGGGCAGTACATGCGAGCCGCAGTACCTGCGTGCGAGGCACGGTGCTTGCGTGCAGCGTGCAGCCCCTGAATGGAGCCGCATGTCACCTTGCGTTACACGCGGCCCCCCTGCGTGAGGGCGTATTTCATGTAGGCGACAAACGGCCCCTGCGCGGAGGTGCAAGTCACTCGGGCGACATTTAGCCCCTTGCGCGAGGCCGCATATCGAACAGGTGACATGCGGCCCCCTGCGCTACACGACATGCGGCCTCCTGCGCGGAGCCACTTACACAAGGGCGCATGTCGCGCTTCGCCATCTTGGCCAGCACACTATTTTTTCAATTTTCTCGAGTTTTTAGTTTGAAATTCAAACTCTCTTTCCGATTTTTAAGGGGGATAAAATTTGATTTTAAAGCATAATTAAGGGTTTTTAACCGAAAAAAGTCTTAGAGAAACCTAATTTTTCAGGAGGATATAAAAAGAAAAGTTAGAAGAGGAAAAAAAAGAGGTTAGAACGGCAGAGATAACAAAAATATTCTAAGAAAAATACTTCTGAGAGCAAAAGGAATTAATCCAAAAATTATTCTTGAGCCTAGGATATTAATTCTTGAGGTTTAAGTTTCAATTATCATTCATCTATTTTCTTCAAAAAGTTAAGCTTTAATCCAAGCTTTCTCATTGTCTGTTTTCAGGCAAATTGACGAAGAAATCATCTTCTTCTTCTTTTGCAGTCGAAATCAAAACTTCTGAGGGTAAATAGCTGAGCTAAATTAGTGCTTTCTTTTTCTTTTTTATTTTGCGTCACCGGTTTGTTTCCTCCATTGTATATATTATATATTTTGGTTGTTTGTTATATTTGACATAAACTTAAGTTTGATTATTACCTATTGCCTATTGCTGTTGTATTGTTAATATATTTGTTGTTGTATATTGTTTGTTTTGTTATTTGTTGTTATTAATCTATTTATTGTAGTTTATTAATATTTGTTGCTTATTGTTGTTGTTTGTTATTAATTTATTAGTTTATTTCTTTTCTTTTTGTTGTTTGTTATTATTCATTTGTCGTTCATTTATTATTAATATGCATGTCATCTTGCTGTTATTTGTTGTTAGTTTATTACCGTTTTATTTGTTATGATTTATTATTAACATATTTGTTATTGTTTATTATTAATACATTTGTTGACTGTTTGTTACAATTAACATGAAATAGGGTTAATTCAATTAGTTTATTTGCATGAAGCATAGGTTTATAAAGTATTTTATATCAATTTATTTTTTTAGTTGGTTTTGTCTTAACTTATCTTATTAGTTTCTAGTTTTTTGCTCAATTTATTTTCCCGTTCCAATTATTAATGTTGTTCTTGTTTATTGTATTTGTTCTATGGCTTATTTCTATTATAACGTAGTTTAATAAGTTTAATTGATTATTTATATTGTTTAATTGGTCATCTAATTCATTTGATTTATTAAATTGTTTGTTTATATCCTTTGATTGCTTGTTCACATTACACCATGCTATATTTATTCGTTTTAATTTACTAACATCTTATTTTGTTTTTTGTTTTGCTATTCAAATTCATTCATCTTGCTTTGAGTAATATCTCCCGTGCGAGATGGAGACTCAAGGGACTATAGACCTTCAGAATTTGGGTTTGCATTTTTAATTGTTATTTTTTATTTATTTTATTATTTTATGTTGTATGTAAAACGTATTTTAAATTCATCTATAATGTAGAAAATCATATTTTTTACAATAATTAAAATTGGAATTTTTATTGATAAAACAGGACCAATGTTCTGATTTTATCCAATAAATTGTTACGTTCAAAAGGAGAATTACTTTTCATAAAATGGGATCATTCATCCCGATTTTCTCAATAAATACCCGAAAATAGTTCTCCAATTTTTGAGTTAACAAAAGGGAACCAATGTTCCTAAACACTAATAAATATCCCGATTTATGCATAATATATATTATTTTATTTATTCTTTTTGTATAGTATTTATTTATTTGTTCATTTTGGGCCCTTGTAATTAATTTTGGGGCAATTTTTTCTTTTATTTATTTATGCTTTCTTTATTTTGGGGATTGTTCTGTCCCATATTTTTCACATGTAATTTATTTACCGCTTTTTTTATCGCTTTCTTTATTGCTTTCTGAAATGCTTGAAATGCGCTTTAAATTTATTGCATGATCGCGTGAGATAAGAGATGGAATTTCGATTTCTTAAAAACTCATTTATAAACTTAACTTAAGGCATTAATAAGAGTGAAGTTTCGAACACCTTCTTTGGTTTAAGACCCCCGAGGTTAGATGACTTTTCCCAATTTCTTATAAGTTGGGTGGCGACTCCAAGATATCTCAAAGGTGCCTAAAGGTTTCATGAGGTTAGATGAACTTCCCAATGTTCTATTGGGTAAGGAATTCTAAAATATTTCATGTTACCCAAGATCAATAAGATGCTAACCTTTTTTGGACCCTTAAAGCAGGCCGGGGTTCGGGCCGCATGCGTCACAAATGGCATGTCTATGTTATGTGACATGTAAATCACCTAAATAAATGTTAAAGGTGATGAAAAGAATTAATGATGGAAAATTAATGTCATGGCCGTATAGGTTACATGTATGTATCCATGTGTATTATGATGATTTAATGGATTTTATGTCATGAAATGCCAAATGATTAGAAATGGAATGTATAATCCATCATTTGGATGGAAAAAGAATGGAATAGTATGATGAAATCACATGAAAAGTATGTATGGTAACTTAAAGATGTGAAAAATGAAATTCTGATGCCCTATGTAGTAATCTGGTAGCCAAGTCTAGTTCAGGATATGTTGGCTAGCCATAGGGACATAAGACCGCGGGTGTGAGCATGACGTCTTACTTATTATAGGCCAATGACGGTCCTACCTCATTGCATCAAAATGTTTAAAAGTTAAATAAAATGTTTTGGAATGTATTTTAAGACAGGGGTGATCCTTCGGGGTGAGCGTTTGAGGTTCACGTCTCGTTTATCTAGTGCATAGATTTCTGCCAGTTTTATACATGGGTATGATAGCTGCTTAATTGGTCTATTATTTATATTTTCTGTAAGTTTGGCAAGTTAAGTATGTAAATATCTTTATATTTTATGTGTTTTCATTTAGTTTATGTGTTTATTTCCATTATAGGTAATTTGGCTGAAAAAGGAAGAAGGAGTGCATAAGTCGTGAAGAAATGCACGACTCATGAAGAGATGAAATAGAAGTGCCAGACTCGTCCAGAGGAGCACGACTCGTGAAGCATAGCATGACTCAATTTCCAGAGCACGACTCGATTTCCCGAGCACGACTCGAACAGAGAATCACGAGTCGGTCACCAGAAGAACAAAGCCAAAGAAGAGAAGGAAGGGGGGAAATGCCGTGTTCTGTAGGCAGCATGACAGAAAGAGCCGTTGGACAGTTTTCCTTGAAAAGTCACTTGAAAAATTGGGACTTTCCACCAAGTTGTGCAACTCTTTGAAGAAAGGACATGACCCTTAGAACACTATAAATATTAATTTCAACGGTAATTTTAGAGGATGGAATTTTTACTACTTAATTTTCTGTAAGTTAGAGAGATAAAATTTCTGTAATTAAAGTTCTAAGTTAGATTTTATGTTTTGATGAAGAAGACCAAGGAGAAGAAAATTTCGTACAAGTTGAGAAAAGGGTTGAGAGATTTCTTTATAGTTACTCTTATCTATTAATTTCTTCTCTGTAATTAAATGAATGTTAATTAAGAATCTTGAATGATATTATTGTTATCTTCTATTTCCATTTATGTTATTAGTCTTTTAATACAGAATTATCTATTAGTATTATTCCATGATCATTATAAGTTAAGGTAAAATTGAGAGGTTCACTTTATCTTACATCTAATAGAAATTCATTATCAAAGCATAGCTTGAGAGATCAGTATGTTAAGATAATCGCTATAGGTTGGTGATTAATCTTAGAATATGTAATAGGAATTAACTAGTTCATTAATGAGAGTTAAGGATTAGTATTGCAATTGTATATTTTAGGCATTCTAGTTCATGTCGAGAGAGTGGATTAGAACAATATTCCAATTTGGCTTGCTTATAAGATTACATGTATATTAAAATGATGGAATCAAGTTTCCTAAGCATTAGTTCTTCATTATCTACATTGTCTTCTTTGATTATCATTAACTAGGTTGAATTAATTTACATGATAAGAGTAGTTTAGAGTTAACTTACAAATTAGTGAACATTGTAAATAAGATAAAATCAAGTAGTAATAGTGTGTAATGTTAATCTACATTCCTCGTGGGATCGACATCTTTTGTACTATGATCGATACACCGTATGCTTGCGAATTTAGTGTGTAGAAATACACCTAACAAGTTTTTTGGCGCTGTTGCCGGGGAATTGTTATGATTAAATTTATTCCATTATGAATCTTGATTTATGATTTTGGATTACAATACTTAATTAGTTTTGTGTTTGTTTTATTTTTTTTTACAGGATTGGATAGTTCAAGTATATGCCTAATACTAGGAGTTCTCAAGAAGAACTTGAACCATTGAATCTAGAAGTAGAAAGATTTATTTCAAGTAACCGTAAATCTAATAAGAAGAAGAATAAAACTAGGAGACTAATTATGGCTGAAGAAGAGAATCCACCGAGATTAATGGATTTTGCTATGCCAGCATTGAGCGGAGCTCAACAAGGGGTGGTAAGGCCAACGGTAAACGCAAATCAATTCGAAATTAAGCTATATCTTTTACAAATGATTCAAAATAGTATTCCATTTTATGGTTTGGCAAATGAGGATCCAAATGCTCATTTGGCAAATTTCTTAGAAATTTATGATACCTTAAAAATTAATGGAGTTTCTGTGGATGCAATTAAGCATAGGTTTTTTCCTTTCACATTGAAGGATAAGGCAAAGGCTTGGTTGAATTCACTTACTAGAGGATCTATTACAACTTGGGACCAATTGGCCCAAGCATTTTTATCTAAATATTTTCCTCTAGCCAAAACTTCAAAAATTATTAAGGATATCACTACTTTGTTCAACATGATAATGAATCTTTGTATGAAGCTTGGGAAAGGTTTAAAGAATTGTAGAGAAGTTGTCCACATCACAACCTTCCAAGGGAGTTTCTTATGCAAACATTTTACAATGGAGTGAATCCCACAACTAGAGGAACGATAGATGCTGCAGCCGGTGCTTCTCTTATGAGGAAAACAATAGAAGCTGCATTTGAGTTGTTAAAGGAAATGTCCATGAACAATTGCATGTGGCCAACCGAAAGAGTAAGGCAATCGAATTCTTCTAATACTAGGGGGGTACATTCAATTGATTCGGTGGTAGCATTGCAAGCACAAGTTGAGGCTTTGACTCATAAGATTATGAGTTTAGGTATGGGAGGAAGTTCACAAAATGCATGCACTATTTGTGGTCAACAAGGTCATATTAGTGACGGTTGCAATTTGGGAATGGCTGGTAAGGAGGAACAAGTGAGTTTCATTCAAAGCCAAGGACGCGGTAACCCTTATTCCAATATCTATAATCCTAGTTGGCGTAACTATCCAAATTTTTCATGGGAAAATAGCAATAATAATCAAAATAAAGGAGTAGGAGGATATCAACAACCACAAGATAGGTTTGGAGCATTAAAAGTAAAAATTGATAAATTTATTGAGGATATCAACTTTAAGATTAGCTCTCAAGATGAGAACCAAAAGAGGCTTGAGGCAAAAGTTGACCAAATCACCAAAAATCATGTTTCATCCATCCATAATCTTGAGGTTCAATTGGGACAACTTGCCAATTCGTTACCATCGAGAAGTATAGGGTGTCTTCCAAGCAATACAGAAGAAAACCCTAAAGAGCACGTGAAATCCTAGTATTTTATAGTCTTTTATCGGTTGTTGAATTAGGTTTTCTTTCTACATGCACTTTATGTTGTGTTAAGTTATTTTATGTTAATTTGTTAATTAATTTTCATATTTTTGATTTTAATATTACTAAAACAGTTTGTTTTTGTTCTAGAGGTTAGAATAAATTTTGTGTTGTTTTATGTGTTTTGTGAAAATAGGAGAAAGTGGAGAAAATAATAGAACAAGGAGCAAAATTGTGCAAGAGAAGATGATTCTGTCGTGAGCGCGACAAGCATCGCAATCGTGACATAATGAGCCAAAGTTGAAGCCAATCCGACTCGTGCTGAACTTCATGAGTGGAACAGATAGGTCACGAGTCATGCGCTTATGTCCTACTCGTGTCCATTTGCTGAAGAAGATGCTTCACGAGTCCCGTCCGACTCATGAGGGTATTCACGAGTAATCCAGAAGACGTCTTCTTCATGAGTCGTGCAGTTATATCCGACTCGTGTTTGAATGCTGAAGGATAGACCAAGTCGTGATGCTTGTCCGAGTCGTATCCACTGTACGTATTTTTTTTCTAATTTGTTTTATTTTCTTTTTATTTTTCTATTAATTTGATTATTTTTCTTCCTGGTGTGTTTCTCAATTTAATTTAATTTAAGTTAAGAAGGAAAAAAGAGGAAAAAACATAAAGGGAAAAGAAAAAAAAGGGAGTATTTTTTGAAGCCCTAATTCTATGAAACGTCGTGACCCAAGGCTTCAATTGTCGTTTCGACTTTTCCCTCTTATTTTTATTCTCTCCTTCCTCACGTTTAGACATCATGAGTCGAGCACTTCTCCTTCGTCTCTTCGTTTCCTTTCATCCTTCATCTTTCACGAGTTTTCTTTCACGCATTTAGATATTGTTCCTTTCTCTTCAGTTTTACATTCTTGTTTCTCTTCAATATCTTCTTTAACGCATAATGGTAAAAACTAAGAACCCCTCCTCTTCACGAGACCATCGAAAGCGACAGGAGGAAGAATAAGGAGACCTTTCATCAACATTTTGTGCCAGCTTCCCCATTTCCTCTGTAGATGAAGGTAATCATTTTCTTGCGCTTAAGGATAGAGTAATCCTTCAATGTAAGTATTTTCTAGTTTCTCTTCTTAAGCAAGTTGGTATGTTAGACTTTGTTAATAGATGTTAGCATAATGTGGTTTGTTGAGGTTTGTTAATTTGCATGAGCATTTCTATATCCGCCACAATAATTCCTCTCGAGACCACCGTAATAGCCTTCCCAAATAGCCCCTAAGTCAAGTTTGTATCTTGATGAAATTGTTCATCATTTAGCAACTAATCTGTAGCAATTGCAACAGGAGACAAAATAATTCCAATAGGAGATAAAGAAATTCCAACATGAGACAAATGCTAGTATTCAAAACTTAGAGCAATAAATGAGTCGAATGGCAACTTCTATGAGCAGATGAGAAACCCAAGGAAGATTGCCATCTCAATCCATTGAAAATCCCAAGCAAAATGCTAGTGCAATTTTTTTGAAGAGCGAAAAATAGCTCGAACAACCCCTGCCTAAGAAAAGTGATCAAAAAATGACAAATGGAGCTAAAAAAGAGGTGAAAATTGAGGAAAATGAACAGCCCAAGAATGAAAATTCAGAACAGCCCCTAGTTTTGGTTATTCAGCCCCCATTTCTTAAATAATTGTCGAAATCCAAGAAGTAGAAGGAGGAGAAAGATATTTTTGAGACTTTTCGCAAGGTGGAGGTAAATATTCCTTTACTTGATGCTATTAAACAAATACCTCATTATAAAAAAAAATCTCAAAGAATTATGTACTAATAAGAACAAATTGGTTAGGTATGAGAAAGTAGTCATAGGTGAAAATGTTTCAGTTGTACTTTAGAGAAAAATGCCTCAAAAATGCAAAGATGAAGGTATGTTTGCTATTTCCTGTAAAATTGGTAATATTGGCATTAAAAGGGCAATGTGTGATTTGGGTGGATCAATTAATGTTATGCCTAAGTCCATTTATTCATCTTTAAATGTTGGACCTTTAGAGGAGATAAGAGTGGTAATTAAACTTACCAATAGGTCAATTGTTTATCCTAAAGGTTTTTAGAAGACGTATTGTTGCAAGTTAATCACTATAAGAAAACTGAGTTTTAACGATAAAAATTTAGCAAAGGGATAAAAATCCGGTCGTAAAAAGATATAAACAACGAAGGGCAATTAATCTGGTCGTTAAAACTCAAATTTTATTATTATTTAACGACGGGATTATTTTCGATCATTAAAAGGCATAAAATCAGGTCGTTATTGGCATAAAATAAAATGGCGGAACTTCATTATTTGCCTCTAAAAATAATTCTCAATTATTTTATGAAAATAAAACAAAAAAATATAAACTCAAATAGAATACAGACCCACAAAACCCAATTTGTGTAAAATGATTGCCTACAGGAGCCCTAATCCGTCCCCTCGTCACCAACTCGCTGCTACCTACCGCCGGAAGCCACCCCACTAGCCCCACCTTAATCTTTCTTCGTCCCTCTCTGTTTTCCACTTCATCATTAAACTTTCATATTTTCTTTTGTTAAAATATTCTTAAAACCCCCAAATCCCTTTCCTGCTCTACATCCCTTTGTCTGAGATTTTGAGATTTTACCTTCTCGTAAATTTTATTTATCAATTCTCACCCTATTCTCCACTTCACCGTCAGAAGCAACTTGAGATTTATCAAGTACAAACATAATCAATTCACTGCTGGAAGCAAACTCTCACCCTTTTGTTAAACTATAACCCTGATGCAATAGATTTTAGGGCAGTCATCTGCCATTGCCCTCTCCTCGCCGCTCCTCTACCTTGCCGCCGCCGCAGCACTTGAAGCCCTGCAGATACAGGTTTGTTCTTTTTTACTAGAAAGGAAGAGTAAAGCCCAGGATCTCTTTTCTTTGAGCAGCTGAACCTAAACCAGTTCTAACATGTATCGTCAAACTAGAAGTGGTGTCCGCGGTGGCTGAGATCGTAAGCTCTCGCTATTTGTAATTGAATTATTCTGATTTGAACTTCAATATGCTTTTTTAAATCATTAAATTTTGTCTAAATCATCTTCTATATTATTTTTTTGAACTCAAATTTTTTCCTTATCTATTATTTCAGAACCTTATTTGCCATTTATAGAGCCCTAAATCGAAAACCTACGAAGTAGAGACATGTAAAGGAAAAGCGAACCCAGTTTGGTTTAAATATATCTGTTGATTATTTTGATTAATCATACCTTAATGTAGTTGATAAATGGATTATTTAGCACTGATCATCTAAGTATTTTTATCTCTTTAAGTCACAAGTTTTTAGGTTTCTATCTTAATTTAATCATTTTTTTTCTTCAATTTGTTATAGCAAATATGTTATTATCTGTATTCCAAATCTTGGGACCGAAAAGGTATCCTCCATGTGGCATTTGGCGGTATATATATAGACAATTTGAATGTATATTACATCAATCATGTTGAATTGCTGGGCAATTGATTTGTGGATGGAGATGTGATTGTTGAAGAGTTAATGGATAAATTTATGTGCAGAATTTACTTGGGAAGATGTCAAGGATTACAGACATCGGGAGAATTATCTTGGTCATAGTATTAAGGACCCTATTGAAAGATGGCAGAAAGGTAAGCTCTTGCTATGCTCAACTGTTGCTTACAGTTTAAATATGGAACTTTCAAATCAAAATATCTTCTATTTAATTTTTCATCCTAGTAATTTCTGGTATGCATGATTTTAGTGGAGGTTGTATATTTCTATGGTCTTTCAATATTATTATTTTCATCGACTTTATAAGAAACAAATCATATATGAGGTTGGGTGGGTTATATTAGGTGACTGTTTTTCGTGTTTGAGGACAATTAAATTCCAGTCTTGTCATTGTGGATTAATATACCTAAAGATGGAAGGAATATCGATGCTTGTAGAACCAAATTAATGTTACAACTTTTAATGAAAGTTCATAGTTCCTTATTTCCCTTCATATTTCATTTTATGTGCTCAATTTCCAAGTTATTTTCTTGTTTGAAGAAGCTAAGAAATAGTTCTAGTTCATCATTTCTAACAATTGTTATTTTATGATTGGAGTTGCTACTCATTAAGTAATGTGAATGTCCGTAAATGTTTAAGTTTATTAAATTGCAGTATATATAAGTCATGCTCTTTGAATTTCAAAGTTCACCTCTTGCATATAATGTATAGATCCTAACATTTTGGTACTAGATAGAGCTCTGTTGTGTTGGTTTACTTGTTCTGAGATGCTCTTCATGCAGGTACCATTCAATTCAGGGTAGATTGCCTTTGTTACCTAAAGGTCTTACATTTTGAATTGCAAGTTTTCTCATCCCATTATTGTATAAATCCTGAGCAAAGTGAACACATTATAGTATTTAATGCCATGAATTTCAAATAATTATAGATGATTAATTATTAAATAACTCAGTAAATATTATTACTTTTTAAGGAGCAATAACTCTTGTTTGAGGGTCCACTTCCTTTTGAACTTGAAACTGGGTAAGTTTATTTTAAGGGTAATTAATTAGGTAACATTAATTATTGAAGTTTGATAATTAAGTGGGTAATTGTGTATCAGATATATTGGTGTGGATAAAGCAGAGGATGTGCAACTATTATACTATTTTGTTAAATCTGAATCAAATCCAAGAGAAGGCTTTGGTTTACTGGAGGCCCTGGCTGTTATGCCTTGTCTGCTCTTCTCTATGAAATTGTTATTTCTTCCTTTATTCTTACGATCCAAAAATCACTAATCAAATTTAATATTTTATTAGTTTGTTGATGTTTATTTATAATTATGTATAAATAGGTCCAATTAGTTTTAAGGTAGTGGAATATAATGGGAGCTTACCTACATTAATCCTTAATCCATATGCATGGACACAAGTGTACAACAGATTTTTCTTTCTTTCTTTACTTAACTAATTTTTAATTAGTTAGATTGCCAGCATGGATAATTAATTTTTAGATTGCCAGCATAATATTTATAGATATTCCAGTAGGAACTGGATTTTCCTATGCAAGAACATCGCTTGCTTCTCATTTAACTGATCTTATGCAAGTTAATTAAGCCTACCAATTTCTCAGAAAGGTAATATACATATATAAATTATGAAGTTTGTGGTTTCTGTTATGAAATTTTATTTATTTATTTATTTACTTGTATAATATAGTGGCTAAGGGAACATCTAGAATTTGTGAGAAATCTAGTGTATATAGCAGGGGACTCCTACGCTGGCATTACTCTACCAGCTATAATTCAAACCATAATAAATGGTAGAATTAATATTTGTGATTTTGAGTTAATTTGTTCAAAATTATTCCAATTCTAGCTTCTTCTTCTTTATTTTAATCATGGTCTTGCATGAAACCAAGAGGGCATGGAACCAATCATAAATCTGACACTGTTTTGTATGACTTCCGAAAAGAGGTGTGTCATAGAATGGTACAATATGGTATATAGTATAGTATTTATTCTTAGCACGTTGTGGAGGATAGTATAATAGGGTATGGCTTAAAATCTCTTGATAAGATGAAGAAGTCACAAAAAATGAAAAATAAACAATTTTTTGTAATAGAGAAAAATAAGATTAAGCTTATATTATGATATAAACGAGTTTCAAACATTAAATAAGAATAGTAAGAATAAAATATATTGAACCATGATGAATTACCAATTTAGAAGTGAACGTTGAGTTTACCATCAAATACTAAGCCACTTAGTAAATACTAAACCATACCCTACCACCTTTAGCCATCATCCAAATAAGGGTTTAATAGTATTACTATCGCTCATGTGATGTTAGGATTGCATAAGTAAGATATTTTTTGAGTTGTATGCATTATTCTTTTATTTGATTGTAAATAACTGAATATTTCATTGTCCCTCCTTTAAGAAATTGTTTTCTATTATTTTTTTTCACATAAACTTTCTTTCTCCCTTGGTTGGGTTTTAAAAGTAATATGCAAGAATAGACTATGCTATTTTGACGTTCTCATATGCTTGTCTTAATTATTTATTTATTTATTTTAATTTATAAAATTATATCTCAAATTTATTTATTTATTTTAATTTATACAATTATATCTTTGTTTCTCTTCTATATAACACTCAAACAAGTCTCTCCTTATCGCACTCGCATATCATTAATCTTAGATTTCTTTTGATAAATAATGTAGGGATGGTGTTGCTGCAAGAGGAAATCAAAAGGATAACAACTATTGGACTTGATTTTGCTGTGAAAGAGGAAGGTTAGATACTTGGCAAGGCCTTTTCATTTTTTAAATATTTTGAAGTGTATATACAATTACACTTGTTGGATTTTGGATATTTTGAAATGTATATATAATTGCACTTGTTGGGAGATGTTGGATATTTTGTAACTGGTATTTTTCAATCTATGGAAAAACTAATTATAATTTTGGATTTATATGCGTGTATGAATGATGTGTACAGGTAATATTTAAATAAAATATTTTATTTATTTTGAAAATTTAATATTAATGATCAAATTTCCTTTTAACGAAAGAAAATCCAGTCGCTAAAAGGAATTTTTAATAATTGGAATTTTTTTCTTTGAAAATGAAATACAATTAGCGAAAGGAAAATCCAGTCGCTAAAAGGTATCTTTAATGACTGGAAATTCCCTTGTTAAAAGTAAATACAATTAGCGAAGGGAAAATCCTGTCGCTAAAAGGTATCTTTAACGACCAAAAATTCCCTTGTTAAAAGTGAATACAATTAGCGAAAGAAAAATTCGGTCGTTAAAAATCAATATTCAATGACCGAAAACATTACGGTCATTAAAGACATTAACGACCGGATTCAATATTCGGTTGTCTATACCTTTAACGATGGGGCTTTTATCGACCGGGTTTTCCAGTCGTTATAGATCTTTAACGACCAAATTTTGACTTTTAACGATCGAATTTCCCTTCGTTAAAAGGCATTTTTCTTGTAGTGAATGGTCTATTTTTTCCAGCTAATTTTTACATCATTAACATAGAGAATGATGGCAAATCTTTGGAATCATTTGAAATTTTGTTAGGGAGACCTTTCCTTAAAACAACTAAGACAAAAATTGATGTGGATAAAGGAAAACTCACTATGGAATTTGATAATGAGGTAGTGCAGTTTAATGTTTATGATGCCATGAAATATCCATGTGATGTGTCTGCTATTTGTGGTGTTGATATAATTGAACCATTAACCCAAAAAGTGTTTGAGTTTAGTAAGGATGATAAGTTGCAGGTGGCATTAAGTGAAAATGTCAACAAGGATATCATTGATACACTTGAAGAAGAGCTGAAATTAGATTAGGATTTACAGGAAGTAGTGCTAGAATTGGAAACCTTAAGGCTAATGGTAAATGACCCCCCTCTTTTGGAAATGCCTAATACTAATAAGAAGCTTTTACCATCTACTTTGCAGGCACCCAATTTGGAGTTGAAGGTGCTGTCAGGTCACTTAAAGTATGTGTACTTAGGAGAGAACAAGACACTTCTTGTAATAATCTCCAATAAACTGAGTTCAAAAGAGGAAAAACTGCTAATTCAAGCTTTAAAGGAATATAAAGAGGCGATAGGATGGACCATTACTAATATCAAGAGATTAAGCCCATCCACATGTATGCATAGGATCCACTTGGAATAAAACATCAACCCTAATAGGGAAGCTCAAAGGCATTTGAATCCGCTAATGATGGAAGTCGTAAAGAAGGAAATTCAGAAGATGCTAGATGCAGGGGTAATATACCCCATTTTAGATAGCAAATGGATGAGCTCGGTCTAAGTTGTACCAAAAAAGATGGGTATTATAGTAATAGAGAATAAAAACGGTGAATTGGTACCCATTCGAGTTCAAAATGGGTGGAGGGTTTGTATATATTATAGGAAGTTAAATGCTTCAACTAGGAAAGATTATTTTCGACTTCCTTTTATTGATCAAATGTTCGAAAGACTTGCTGGAAATTCTTACTGCTATTGTCTTGATGGTTATATAGGTTTCTACCAAATACAGGTTGCACTAGAAGATTAAGAGAAGACTACCTTCACTTGCCCCTTTGGTATATTCGCATATAGGAGAATGCAATTTGGACTTTGCAATGCTCTAGCCACTTTCCAAAGATGTATGGTCAGTATATTTTCTAATTTTATAGAGAAAATCATTGAGGTCTTTATGGATGATTTCACAATCTATGGCAATTCTTTCAATGAATGTCTAGCTAACCTTGTAAAAGTGTTAAAAAGATGGTTGGAATCTAATTTGGTCTTAAATTATGAAAAATGTCACTTTATGGTTAATCAAGGGTTAATTTTGGGACATATTGTGTCTTCGAAGGGACTTGAGGTAGATAAGGCAAAAATAGATGTTATTCAGTCTCTACCTTACCCCGTGAGTGTGCGAAAAGTCCGTTCTTTTCTTGGACATGCAGGTTTTTACAGGTGCTTCATAAAAGATTTTTCTAGAATCACTCAACCCTTGTGTAAGTTACTGCAAAAAGATGTGGCATTTGAGTTTGATCAAGCTTTTAGAGATGCATTTGATGAACTAAAGGAGAAGCTGATTTCTACACCAATAATCCAACCCCCAGATTGGAATTTCCCATTTAAGATCATGTGCGATGCCAGTAACCATGCTGTGGGAGCTGTCCTTGGGCAAAGATTTGATAAAAATCCACATGTGATTTATTATGCTTCCAGAATGCTAGACAGTGCCCAAAGCAATTATTCCACTACAGAAAAAGAGCTTTTAGCAATTGCTTTTACGTTAGAAAAATTTTGTCAATATTTATTGGGTACTAAAGTAATTATTTTTTTCTAACCATGTAGCATTGAGATATCTATTGAAGAAGAAGGAATCTAAACCATGATTAATTCAATGGATACTTCTACTGCGGTAATTTATATTGAAATCAGTGATAAAAAAGGCTCCAAAAACTTTGTCATAGATCACCTTAGTTGGTTACTGATTAATGAGGAAGCATTGCCTTTGAAAGATGAATTTCCTAATGAACATTTATTTGGTGTGAATACATTTAATCCTTGGTACGCTGACTCGGTTAATTTTCTTGGTATAGGTGTTGTCCCATATGATTTGTCGAGATTTGATAAGGATAAATTGAGGAGAGATGCAAAATATTATGCATGGGATGAGCCATATTTATAAAAGTATTATTTAGACCAAATAATTAGGCGATGCATTCCAAAAAATTAAGTGCAGTCCATACTGCAATTTTGTCATTCAAAAGCTTGTGGAGGTCATTTCGGTCCAAAGAGAATAGCCCGCAAAGTGTTGGAGTGTGGTTTGTTTTTGCCCAATTTATTTCATGATTCTTATTTATTATGTAAGTCTTGTGACAATTGTCAAAGGACCAGTAGTTTACGACGCAGGGATCAAATGCCACTCACATCCATACTATCTTGTGAAATGTTTGATATATGAGGCATTGATTTTATGGGTCCATTTCCATCTTCCTTTGGAAATTCATACATATTACTTGTTGTAGATTATATTTCTAAATAGGTTAAAACTAATGCCACAAGAGCTGATGACGCTAAAACAGTTGTCAATTTGTTAAAATCAATATTTTTTGCAGGTTTGGGACACCAAGAGTACTTATTAGTGACAGATGGACTCATTTTTGCAATAAGGTTATGGATGTTCTGCTAAAGAAATATGGTGTACACCATCATTTATCCACCGCCTATAACCCACAAACCAGTGGCCAAGCTGAAATTTCCAACAGAGAAGTCAAGATTATTTTGGAGAAAACTGTCAATCCAACTACAAAGGATTGGAGTTCTAAGCTGGATGACTCTCTCTGGGCATACAGAGCAGCATATAAAATACCTATCGGTATGTCCCCATATCGATTAGTCAATGGGAAGCCATGCCATTTACCTATAGAGCTTGAGCACAAAGCGTTTTGGGCAATTAAGCGATGTAATATGGCATTGGATTCAGGAGGAGAGCATAGGAAATTAGAGTTGCAGGAACTAAAAGAATTGAGGAATGAGGCCTATGAGAGTTTAAAAATTTATAAGGAAAAAACAAAGCATTTCCATGACAATATGATTTCTAGGAAAGAATTTCAAATTGGGCAGAAAGTTTCACTCTTGCATTCACATTTGAAATTATTCCCAGGGAAACTAAGGCCTAGGTGGATTGGACCTTTTGTGATCACTAATATTTTTTCTCATAGTACAGTGGAAAATAAAAGTTTGGAACATGAGAAAATCTTTAAAGTCAATGGACATCGCTTGAAACTGTTTTATGAAGGATTTCAGGCCTAAGGAAGTGAAGAAGTAAGCTTAACATGTCCTAAGCGTGTGAATTGAAGCTCGAGAACGTCTGGCCAAAGACGTTAAAGAGTGGCGCTTTTGGGAGGCAACCCAATACTTAGCCTTGCCTGAGGCTAAAGTGTTCCTATTTAGATTTAAATTTCATTATTTTGTTTTGTTCTAATTTATTGCCTTCTTCTTCTTCCTCATTTTCTTCTTATGGCTTACTTAATTATTTCTTGATTGTGCAGGTGGCTTTAGGACAAAACTGACTATTTTAAGTGTGATTTAGTTGGAAATAATAATTATTATTCTTATTTTTTTAATGGGTTTAATAGTCATGCAAGTCCTGAAATAATATTTTCTAGGTTGACAATTTAAAAATGGAATGCAATGGAGAATTTGTAAATCCTAGATTGTTTTTCATGGTTACAGGCTAACTTTATCTCAAATTTGGGGTTTCATGGGTTTTTTTGGTTTAATGGATTTTAATTTTATTTGTGGGCATTTATTTTGTTTGCTTTTAATTTAACATATTCTATTTGTTTAACCCATTTACCTTTTAACTTAACCTAGTAATTGTTTTTACACTTATAGACCCACCAACCGTCACCACTCTTACTCCTCTGCTTCACCGTTAAAGCTCCTAAGGCCACACCGGAACAGATCATGCTTGGCGAGGAACGAAAAATCCCAAAGTTATTAATATAAATATTTTATGGCTTTTTGATTAAACGTGCATGGAATAAATAATTTTACTACCAATTACATGACAAATAAATTAAAAAGACAAATAAAGGAAAAATAGTAAATACAGTGAAAATAATAAATCTCCTGGATCTCCTCCTTCAATCGCGAGTGTGCTCTGACAAATAAATTAAAAAGACAGATAAAGGAAAAATAGTAAATACAATGAAAATAATAAATCTCCTGGATGTCCTCCTTCAATCGCGAGTGTGCTCAAACATAAAAAAAACAAGTATTGAAACAAAAAGACAAACACAGGTAAAATTGATGTTAATAATTAAATAAAGAAAATCAAATAAACACATAAAATAATAAATAATAAATTAAAATAAAAAAAATGCATTATGGATGACAAATAAAATTAAATGACATAATGAAACAAATAAATTAACATATTAACAAATTAACACACATAACAAAAAAACATAAGGAATAATAATAATAATAATAATAATAATAATAATAATAATAATAATAATAATAATAATAATTAAGTAACAAATAAAAGATGAAAAGTAAAGTAAATGAAAAAGCATAAAAAACAAAATAAAAAAAAATGTTAAATCTATGACTAAGATCACATAAAATAAATAAATACACAATACATCTAAAGATCTACATGTTGATCAAATGATATTGAATAAATAAATAAACTAAAAGAAAATAAAAGAAATATAGGATCGAGCCTAGAATATTTACCCTCAGAATTCGATTTTGATGGAATGAGAGAAGATGATTGATTTCCTCGTCTAAATTCGCAAAAATAAGATAAGAAAAAATAAAAATTCAAACTTTTTCTTTAAAAAGAAAAAATGCAAAAAGATTGTTCAAAGAAAAAAAATGGAATAAAATTTGGGTCTTTAGTTTCCATCCTAGGCATGTACACTCTATTCAAAAATCATTTGCATACACGTCCTATTACTCCTTTCTCCTAAAACACCTTGTCTTCTCAATACAAAATCGCTCACATTCAATAAACTCTTTCCTTGATCGAAATAACTATAACATTTCCTTCCTAGTTTACCAGTATCACTAGTCACAATTTGTCTATCATTTTTGAAACATCACATATATCTTACACTACTTATTACTTAACCATCTTGTACAAAAGTTTACAGTTTTATTCACTCTTATAAGCCAATTCAAGCTATAACCAATTAGTCAATATAATCAGATACAATTCCATTCCATTCCATTCCAAAATATGTTGAAATCTTATCACATTCTATTCCTTAATTCACTAACAAGGGAGGATCAAACCCACAAATTACATAGATACAAATCTCTTACTCATACTCATACACATTTAGTGATCCTGCACCCCTTTCTTTTTCAATTCCGAGATTGAATCCCTAATTCCTTATTTTTCTTACTCAACTTTGTTACACTCCTTATTACCTCAAATCTACTACTATCTTTCTATAAGTACATTTACCTCACCACCATACACTTACTATATTCCATGCCAGTTTCCTTTCAATTGGGGCATATGCATAAAACTTGATGTTTGTCATGAATGATCATGTGATGCTGATACAATGAATGTATGACGTTTCATGTATGTAGTATTATGCAAATGTGCATATCATGTAAGGACAATGAACATTAGCCCATCCCATGCATAAAATATTCAATGATTGCCCGTCTATCAAGGATAACTAACAGGTACCTAAAGTACCACAACCTTCTTTCCACGTTCATATACATTAAACCTCATAACTTTTGAACATCTTAATTTCTTACCTCTAATTTTCTATTCAACTCCTTCCGAAATATCTATACTTAGAACTAAATAGAGATGCCCATATTAGCCAACACACATTCATTCTTTATAAATAATATCACATATTTTTCAAATATCTTATTGGCCAGAACCGCCTAAACCTTTGCTCTGATACCACTAATTGTAACACCCTTGAACGGTACATACACTATGGTTCCAATGATACTACATAATAACTTAATTGTCATGAAACTACTCTTAAGATCATTGCTAAAAGATCAAGCATTGTTTTTCGAACTGTCCTACAATTATTAAACTTTACTATTCATATAGTCGAATGCCAAAATATACTACTTAAATTCTACCAAAATTTCGACAGTCTCCTCTATAATATTGCCTATCCCTTGTAAACAGATAGTCTTTACACTTCTAATAATCATATACATATTCATCCATCCTACTCCAATTCAAACTCCAACACAAATTTGCCCATCCTCCAATTTGAATCCATTCACACACTCATATAATATTTCACAATATCATCCACTCACTATTTACATCAATTATACAAAATATAAGGACATAATATTAATACATCAGAGCTATCAGCTATAAATAATATTTAGTACAACTCTTGATACAATAGAATCCTAAATATCTATATAGTGTACATGCCAACTCAAAATAAAATTCAAATTATCAATTCCCATGGATTTAATTTTTTCATCTCCTTGACACGCTTACCATCCAACATTTCTCCTTTGGAACGGTGCTGATATTCACTTGATTTCTGTCTTATACCTGTGCGAGGGTAAACCACGCGCTAAGCTTTACACTTAGTGGTGACTACCAAATTTACTTATCCAAGGCATAAAATATTGAGTATTCAATTATACAAATTAAACATGCATACATTATAATATTTTTGCATTGAGGTCGCAAATTACTTTCTCCTTTCACATATAACATAACAATTCATTATTAATATACCAATTATTTAATCATAAATTATTTATTTAGCTCCAAATTAAATATGAATATCGTGTGAGGTAAAACAATCTTCATGCAATACATTCAATATTCTTTTAATTAGCTGAAATGTCCTAAAACATTTATATTTAAGTTTCCAAATTCATAGCTGAGATCTACTAGCATTTTGACAATGTGCAAAACACGCTTATCATGCATCACTAAACAAATTCCATGAATTATTAAACAGTCAATATGCTTCTAACATAGCAGTTAATATTTCATCTCTTTATGACAATTATTATGGCTTTCGTCTAGTCACTAATACCAGCTAATATATATATATACATGTATGTAGTACACACTGGGGAGTATGAAGTTCATATGTGCACATAAAGCTACTTTATGATATCACTAATTTCATAGGATCATTTACTAATACCATTTATTCAATTAATGCGTTTATCACAGAACTATCAGCTTTATCATAATTTGAAATCATAATATACATTAGTTAACTTCCAGCCAAATCTATATAAACATATATACATATATATTAAGCTTTAAATTTCACTCTTATCTATTAGTTAACATCCCTTTATTAGTTGTACTATTTTATTCATCATTTAATTTTTTGATTCACACATTTATTTTACATTTACCAATTCACTTTTCAATTCACTATTTTGCCCCTAGTACAATGCTGGCAGACTCTATGCACAGGATAAATGGGACGCGAACCCCTAAGGGCTCACAATAACCTGGAGAGATCTCAAATGATCAATCCAGTACATTCCAAACCTGAAGAACCCCGAAGGATTACTCCAGTACATTCCAAACCTGAAGAACCCCGAAGGATTATATCTCACTCCCACGGTTTTATGTCCTTATGGCTAGCCAACATATCCTGATACTAGACTCGACTACCAGATCACTACATAGGGAAATATTATTGAACATTATTCCAGTAAATTAGAATTTTCATTCTTTGCATAAAATAATGTCAATATACATTTCGATTCTTAATGTCAGATATAATCCCAGTAACACAAGTTATTATTAACTCATACCACTCCATTTGCTTACCACATTTCACTGATTTAGCTTCACAGCAAGCCATTAATCATATTTATATAATTAAAATGCATTAACAATTATAATATATCTCATATATACAAGGATAACCCATTTACCTTTATTTATAAGTTGACACTTTTTTTTATACCAAATTACACTTTTAATCATTAAACTATTTATTTTCTACTATTATTCCTTTTACTTGTTATTCTCCCTTCTTTTACAAATACCATAGACTCTTACGATTGGGTCTCCTTCCACTTTATATTTTCTTATCAACTCTTATTCACTTATTTTGATTCATTTTCTTCATATTAAATTCCATCCTAATTTTATAGATTTACACTTAATTTCATTTTATTAAAATGACACCTATTATAAGTACTCAACTCTACCATATTACTCGTAGCATTTAACAAAAATTCTACTTAACAATTTACACAGCTCAACACACACATAGAGATTAAAATTTGTTACAGTATCAATTCATCACAATATGAATATTACCCATTCTTAGTTTATAAATTTAAAAGCACAATTCAAGTAAAATTTTAGGATGTACCCGAAACAGAGCTCCACAACTTTCCATTCCCTACTTGCTTCTAATTAAGTAATTTAGCTCAATTCATCAGTTCAACTTAATTACTCAATTTATTAAAGCCTTAACTCAAAACTCAAAATAAGTAACTAAACTAAATGAAATTCGCCAAACAGTCTGAAACTCATTACAAAATTACTATTGTTTTTATGTTATTTCACACTTATATATGTGTGTAAATACACATGTACCTCAATTTAATCCCAACAGTAATTTGACTACAGGAATAACGGCTTCAAACATTCACCTACTATTTTAAAACATGCACTAACCAGATTTTAATATAATCACATCACATACCTTCAAACCAATTTAATGAGCTATTCTCAATTTAAACTTTCAATAAGCACCACTTAACATTTAAATTTTCCACCAATTCTTCAAGTATTACCAATTACACTACCATTACCTAGATATGCATATAATGATACCCATTTATATATTAAGATCTAATTATCGTTAAGTTATTAGTAAATTTAATTACTAATCTGACTTATGTGTCGTAACTTAACTATTACCAAAATTATATACAATTTAAATCAACTTCCAATTTAACCTATATTTCTTCAATTTACAAATACTGTTCTACTTTCCCAAATACCGATAATTTCTCAATTCTTTTCATTCAGCCCGAAATCTATAAATCTTAATTTAATTTCTATTTAGCTAAGCCAAATCTCATGACAACATAGCCGGCAAATCAATGGAACAAACAAACATATTATTCACATACTATATTTAGTAAAATCACATTCTTAACAAATTTTAACTTATGTAAAAATTACTTAGAAAAATATATTTGGTAGCCACAAACCAATTTTCTGCTATTTTTGGTCCCTTCATCGTCGCCGGAACCTCACGGAGTCTTGCCGGAGGCACTAAAACCACTAGGAGGGAGCTCGAAGCGTCGAGGTTTCTTTTTCGGTGTTCGCGCGCCGTAACTGCCCTTTGTTTCGCTAGAATCGACGTTGGCAGCTTCGGTTCTTCTCCACGCTGAACTGCTCATCGCCGGCGAGTAAGGAGGATCCACGGCCATCGGAAGGTTCGTCTGTCAGCCGTGAGTCCCCCGGTGCCACTCGTGTCGTATTCGCCGTCGGAGCTCACCGAAAAATGCTGAAGAAACTCAAGGTTCTCCTCCTGTTCTCCTTGAAATAACGACGTCGCGACGGGGAAGAAGACACCGCGATCAGCAACGGCAAGGAGTCCGGTTCCTCGCCGTCGACCATCGCCAACCGCTCGCCCCTTCCGCTGTGCTCCGCCGTCTCTCTCTCTCTCTATTTCTTCGGTTTTCTTTCCCCCCGTTTTGTTCACCGTTTTGTGCCTTCCTTTCTATTTTCTTTTTCTTCTCATAAATCCCACAAATTTAGCTTAATCTCAAATATCTGAATAATTCTAGACCCATAGTTAATATTATATGTTATAATTATTTATTTGTCCATTTACCTCTTTTTTTTTCTTTGTGTACATTTTCTTCTCTACTAACATGTAAATATACATATAAATATATATATATATATATATATATATATATATATATATATATATATATATATATATATATATATAGTGTGCTGTCACATCACACTTTAAAGATTCCTACGCATTATTAAAGGCTAATAATGCAGACTAATAATACAAACTACTTTATGTTACAATCAAACTTTAATAATTAAACATATAGCTGGACCGCCTTATCTGCCAGCTAATAAGCACGTCACGTCTTGCGTCACTCTTCTCTTTTCTCTTTCCACCACGCTCTATATATATATATATATATATTTGTCAAAAATTATTTGAATAATTAAATTATATAACTTTAAGAAAAATTCCACCTCTTACGCGTCAAAAGTTAACTTTCGATGAATTTTTAGCGTGTCAAGTTATTAATAGAAACACTGAAAATTTTGAGGCGTTACAGCGCAGGTGAGCGACAGCACACCTTCGCGCTGTCGATGCGCGCGTCGGCGATCGAAATTATTTATTTTATTTTTTTAAACAAATTTGACACGAAAACCATTACTTTCAATCCTTTTTTTGTTTTTTATTATTTTTGTTTTTTTATTATTTTTGCAAATTTTGACAAAAAAAATCATCACTTTCAACCTTCTTGCCTGTGTCAGGCATTAATTTTATCACTGGGTAACCTTAGTTTGGACTGCTTCGGGACCCAGTATCTACAGTTGCCCCCATTTTTGGGAAGACTAGTGCATTGATGCCTAGGTGAGCCAAAACTCAAAGAAACAAGGAAAGAGACACCTACATGAGGTATCTATCTTTCCGGACTGAAAGATGCTGTGGGGTGGTTATCGCCATGTTGTCAGCGTGTTATTGTTTGTTAAAACGAGTTACCGTGATCGTGTAAACCCTTGTTAAAGTGATATTTACCGTCAGTGTGTAAATCCTTGGTCAAGTGGTAGTGCCGTGGTCGCGTCAACTTTCAGTGGAATGGTAGTACCGCCATCGTGCTAACTCTTGTTGAAGTGGTAGTACTGTGGTCATGCTAACACTACAAGAAATTTTACTTTTTATGACAAATTTTTTAATAATGCATAAAATTTCGTCACTAATTATAACTTACAACGACAATTTTTTTAAAACGTCCCCATACTATTTATTATTGTGACAAAATTGTCTTGCGTCAATTTATGTTTTAATTTTCGTCACGAATAGATTAATTTTGTGATGAAAAATATATTTCGTCACGGCTTCTTTAGGAGGGAAAATTTTTGACATTTTTTTGCGGGAAAAAAATTAATCACAAAATAATAACTTATTACAACGTATAAGTTTGTCACAATGTTTATTTTTGTGACAAATTATTTTTGTCATAATTAAATAAATTAGTGACGATAAAATTATTTCGCCACAAATAAGAAATCGAGATAAAAATAATTTCTAATTATTTTTTTTCTAAAAATTTTAGTTCTAAAAATAATTTTATTTATGACAAATAAATTTGTCACAAAAAATGAATATATTGTGACAAGTTACAATTTCGTCACCTTTGATATGGATGAAAAATTTTCAATCTTTTTCTTTTAGAGGGAAAAAATTTAACGAAAAAATAACTATTTGTGACATATAAATATATTATTAAATACTTATTTTTTTATGATATGAATTATTTTTTGTCACAATTTAATGAATTGGTGACAAAAAATTATTTTGCCTCAATAATTTTATTTATGAAAAACAAATATGTCACAAATAAATATATTATGATGAAATATAATTTTGTCACCAATACAATCAATTTATGACAATAATAATATTTTGTCACAATGGATTGTAATGTTAATATATGACAAATAAGTTATGTTATAAAAAATAATTAAATTTATGACAAACAAATATGTCACAAAAAATAAATGTATTATGACGAAATATAAGTTTATTATTAATACAGTCAGTTTGTGCGCACATAAATATTTTATCATAATCAACTATAATAAAAATATGCTACAATTAAATTATGTTATAAATAAATTATTTTATGTTATAAATAAAAATGTCTCCAATAAATTTTTTAATGACCAAAAATAGTTTGCCATCTATTTTTTCACAAAAATAACTAAATTATATATGATAGTTAATTAATTAATAATATAATAATAATTTTAAATAAAATAAATTATTTATTAAAATAAAATATTTTAATATAAATTAAAAAATTGTAAAAACCACAGCGTTTATGGGGGAATTTTTTTTAATAATGTTTTTTAAAAAAAATATTATAAAATTGGGGCGTGTCAGAAAATAATTAGGCGTTTGGGGTCAATTTCGATGACGCAGCACGTGGCTGCGTCATCGCGTCAGAGTGACGTTTGAAAACGCAGCCACTGGCTGCGTTTTCAGACGGTTACAGGCACCCATGTGACAACGGTCACATGGCGCCTGACACTGAAGACGCAGCACAGTGCTGCGTCTTCAGTCAGGTCCGGTCAAATCAATTTGACCGGACCGTTGGCCATGGAATTTGGGGTATTTATACCCCAAATTCAGCCGAAGGAATGCACAATGTGTGCATTCCTTTGATTTTCTCCTTCCCATCTCAAAGAAAAAATACTTCTTCAACTTCGTGTTTGTTAACTGCTCCAAATTATTTTCTTTATTTATTTTAACAAAGTTTATATTATCTTTATTTTATTTTTTTTCAGGTTAAATGTTATATTATTGATTTGGTGAAAAATATGTTTTTTATTTATTTAATTATAACAAAAAGAGTATTTATTTTGTGAGGTCAAAAAAAAATTAGCAGTAAAAAATTGAACATTAATATAAAAAATTCATTTTTTTACGGGAAAAAAAATTTAAGTGTAAATTTTATTATTATATTTAAGAATTAAAGATATCAATAGAATAATATATAAAATTTTGTGTATTTTATTATTGTAATTGTTAAAATATTTAACTCTATTATATTTTTAATTGCAGGTTATTTACGACGATTTATTGCAAAGACGCAAAATATAAAAGTAAGTAATATCGTTGTATTATTAGTTTGTTATACATTATTTTTGAATATTACAAATTAGAATAATGTAAAATGAAAAATGTAGTCTTGGCATTAAATAAAATACCATTAATTTAATATTGAATTTATTATTTGTTTGATTATTTATCTATTTATTTAGTGTTAGGAAAAAATTTATACGAACCGGTGCTATAAATTATAATATTATAATGAAAATTATTGAATATATAATTCGTATGAATTGAAAATTTAAATATTGTTACATGTTATCGAAATTCATATTTATTACACAAAAAAATATTTAAATGTTATAAAAATATGAACATATGATGATAACAAAAACGTCCAAAAAAATTGATATATTGATTTTATTTTTATATTATTGGATGGATATATTTTAATTATAAGAATTTTTTTATTTATTGTTATGGTTCAAATATGATTTAAATATGCAAATGTAACACATGTTGTTATGTATGGGGACTTAGGTTATTAAGTAATGGCAAATATTAGAAATCAAGAATTCACCAATCCGGGACCTTATGTTGATGAGCTACTCACTCTGAGTGGCAAGCATCGAGCAGACGCAGTATGGGCGGGATCTGTAAGTGTTTTTGCAGTACATAATGAGATGTTGTGTTAATTGACAAATTTAGTAGTACATATATTTGTCTGATAATTTATTTATTTTTAGGTTGAACATAATATTTTATTTGCACGGAAAGCCAGTGTAGAAAGTCATTGCAGGAACATCGATGAACGGATTATACCTTATCTGAGATTAGCAGGATTTTATGGAGTTTCGCAAATTGGTGTCATGAATGTAAATGTGGATTTAATGACTGCTCTTATTGAGAGATGGAGACCGGAGACCCATACATTCCACCTTCCTGTTGGTGAGACAACAATAACACTGGAGGATATACAGATTCTGACCGGTCTACCTGTAGAAGGACGTGCTGTGACAGGACACTTTCAGCATGATTGGCAGAATTTATGTGGTCGGCTATTGGGGTAAGTTCCCCCAGAAGATGCCATTAGAGGACTTAAAATTAGACTGACGTGGTTAAGTCAGAATTATAGTCATTTACCTGCTGGTGCAACGAGCTACCACATTCAGTGTTTTGCGCGTGCTTGGATACTACGATGTATTGGGGGACTACTATGTCCAGGCACAACAAATAATTTCATACATTTGATGTGGCTCCCGTTGTTAGAGGATTTAGCGCAAGCCAGTGAGTATAGTTGGGGATCAGCCGTCTTAGCATGGCCGTACAAAGAGTTATGTCGTGCGACTCGACCTAGAGCGAACGGTCTTGGTGGTTATCACCAATTAATACAAATGTGGGCGTGGGAGAGACTTAATCAATTTCGTCCGCCCTTTATTGGTAATTTTGTACTAGATCGGAGTAGACCGTACGGATATAGGTAACTTTAATTGAATATGTTACATAGTTGCATATCGTTAGAAATATTTATTCCCATAAATTTGATAATAACCTGATTTTTTGATGTATTTTAGGTGGCGTTCCCCGTTGGATTTAAGAAATAATAATAGTAAAGATGTACAAAGATACCGCGAGGAATTAGACATGCAGCGTTACGATCAGGTACGTATTTTGATTTTGGTTATATTAGTAAATTAATATATATTTATTAACTAACTAAATGCTTTGATTTGATTGTAGATGGAATGGGAGCCGTATAAGAATGTCATGCATTTATTGCCACATGATTGTACAAGTGGACACGCATGTTGGAGATCTGTAGTGCCACTGGTTTGTTTCCATATTATTGAGTGGCACCAACCCGATAGGTGTTTAAGGCAATTCGGGATGGATCAACCGATTCCGTACGCTCCACAGAATAATGATTTAGTGCATTCCATTGATTTGAGGGGCCATACTAATCAAAACTGGGAATTAAAATTTGCAAATTTCATTTTTGAATGGCTTAATCGACACAATCGGGTAGTAACCGGACCTGTTATCAATGCGCCATTGCATCCGAGATCACAATATATGCAGTGGTATATTTCGCGAACAAGACGGTGGATAACCCCACATGGAGCATCAATGGCAGCAGCGGTATGATTTTACGTTACGAAAATATTAACACTTTAATTAATGAATTTTAAATAACTTATTTATTTGCCTGCAGGCTGATGGTGCGGAGCGCATTTACCACAGTAACATTGCGGAGGTATCTAATGAAGGGTTAAGTATTCGATTAACGTCAGAGGGAATTTTAGGTGCCGTTGGTGCATTTGACCGTACTTCTACTGATTATCCACGCCAACCTGTTCCCGATGCGGCTGAGATTCCACCATTGTCAATGCCGTATGAAGATTTTCGTCAGACAAGACGTAGTAGGCGAGGCATGTCTGAAAGACGTTCGACAGTGGCACCTATTCCTATGCATCCTGGACTACAACCTGTCCCTCAGCCTTTGCAATGGCCCTTTAATTTTGATGTCGGCTCCAGTTCCTTCAGTATGCCTCCAGTCGGCCAACAACAATTTTTCACAGATGCCGGTGGTCCTTCAACATGTTATGACTTTGAAGCCGGTCCATCTAGGATTGGAGTTGATTTAAATGTGAGCTTATCTGAAGAAGTACCGCCATACAACATTTATGGCCAGAGTAGCCAGTCGGTTCCACAGGATGATTTCTTTAACAAACTATTTGGCGGTCCTGATGTTATTGGCACCATGCCTTTGGCCGATCAACCCCTATATAGTGGTGGTTATAATAAGGAATCGACATTACCCCAAAATCCAAACCCTTATCAAGCGGATCCCCATTCTCAATCACACAGCACATCATCGCATAATAGAAGATTTTGATTGAGTTATACTTTTTATTGTATGTAATCTTTATTATTCTCATTTTTTTTTTGTACGTTATCCTTCGATTATGTAATATTTGGTGTATGTAAATTTGCTTACCTTTTAAAGCAAACTTAATATTAGCATTTAATACCAAATCTAGTCTATGATGATAATTTGCAATTGCTTAATATCAAATCTGTGCACTGATGCGAACTTGCATGTATGTAATCAAAACATAAAAAATACACTTAACATATCATGAAATATGTAACATCAAATTTTTACAATGAAGATAATTTCAATCCCTACAATATTGACTGGATGAGCCAGCTGCACCTCTGCATGTCTTTTTATTATGACCTACATTTCCACACTTGCTGCAAAGAGTCACATTACCCCGTTCACGAGTATCCATCTCATTGCATATGCGAGATGTTCGTGGCCGACCTTTCTTCCTCAATAATTGCATATCAGGTTTAATTCGGGGGCCATTATAATGTGGCCAGTAGGCTCTATGTGCCATAGGTCGAAAATGTCCATCATAACATTTCAGTGCTTCTGTAATGCTGTAGCACTTATCTACAAATTGATACATTTCTAGATTTCTACTCATGCAGGCTGCGATGGCATGTGAGCATGGCATTTTTGTTCCTTGAAACCTACCGCACTCACATTCTCGCCTTTCGAGACTCAATATGTAGGTGTCTGGTGCAGCATTATGTTCCGATGCTCTACGATCAATGACACTGAACAATTTGAAGCGACTATCATAGCTGATGACAATATGCGCTCGAGCAATGTTAGCTTGCTCTTGCATAGCTTCAATGCATCTTGGAGTGAAGAGTAAACCTTGTGCCATTTTAGTAGTGTAAAAACCCCTCCTCTGCTCATAGTACTTGACCAACCTCCCAAAAGTATGCTCAACAATTGCAGTGATCGGCATCATACGCACTCCTTTAAGGGCACTATTAACACTTTCTGCAATGTTCGTCGTGGTGTGACCATAGCGATACCCGCCATCCTCGGATAATGTCCATTTGTCCAAAGATATCCTCATCGCCCAATTATAGGAATCTTGGTCAAGATCTTTGATTTGGTCCATTTTATCCTCAAACTTACGCTTTTCAAATTGTGCGCCTACAATAAAACGTTAATATTATTTACTTAGAAATTAAATTTTAATATGTAGTTTCATGGATGGGTTTGCTTACCAGCCTTGTACAGTAAATCTTTAATCATAGGATTCCTGTGGTGGGTGTTGTAATTACTTACGAAATGGCGCAAGCAAAACCTGTGGAAGCTGAGAGGTTCCTTCCATCCACTTCTTTCGTCTCGAAACACTGCCATTATACCAGCGTGTCTGTCTGATATAACTGTTAGGCCGACATGTACAGTTACATGCTTTCGAATCATAAACATAAACCATGCCCAGCTTGATTTGTTCTCCGATTCCACAACTGCGAATGCAACTGGGAACAACATGTCATTACCATCGACTGAGCTGGCTATCAGCAGTGTTTGTTGGAATTTGCCAGTCAAAAATGTTCCATCAATCAAGAGAATCGGCTTGCAGTGAGCAAAACCATCAATGGCTGGTTTAAAGCTCCAAAATACCCGTTGAAACTGCTTTACATTTGCATCTGCGGTTTCTTGTAGCACAAACTCATAAACGGATCCCGCATTATATTCTTGCAAAGCAAGTAAAAAACCTGGCAATCTCTCAAATGACTCAACATAATTGCCAAATATGGACTCGATAGCTTTCATTTTTCCGTACCATGCCTTAGTGTACGATACATCAAACTTAAATTGCTGTTTAATAGCAGCAATTATAACATCGACTGGAAGGTTGGGCTTCTTACTGACCATGCCCAGTATGCAATTCCGAATAATTTCTGATCCCAGTTGCCTATGATCCATTGAAAGATTACCACCTGGACATGAATGTGGTCCTTGAAATCTTGTGATTACCCATAACGGGCTTACTCCCTTTTTTATTGCTCTTAACCTCCACCTGCACCCACTATCAGACTGTGCGCACCTTACCACCCAGTAGTTTGGCTTCGATTCAATTACTCTAAAGTCAACATTTTTCATGATTGAGTACTTTTTCACACAAGATTTCACTTCATCCTTGCTAGTAAAAACCAACCCAGTCGACAATTCTGAGCAACCATCCCACGTATGATATCGAACTCCTTCCGACACATCAACCTGGGATGCATCAAAGTCCATATCTGTATAGTGCTCAGATTGAAACATGAAATTGACCGGGCTTATATCACCGCTTGGATGCATTGATGCTAATGGACTGACGTCTTGAGTATTATTAGAATCATCACCATCTCCAGATTCAGAGCTAGCACTTTCAACAAGAATATTAGCATAATCGGCCTCTGCATCATCATTAGACGAAACATAATCATGGCTCAGTGAGAACACGACATCATCATCCTCATCGCTCAAATTAATCGACGGTTCATTTCCAACATTAACACTAGTGGGGTTGCAAAATGTGCCGTCATTTTCCACCAAATTTGCAGAGTTACCAGACATACGATCTCCGAGTAAATCACCATCTTGCCTACACATGGACAACCAAGGTTGACTAGGAGTAATATCTGCAATCTGGGAAACCGAATGACGTTGATTGATATCTTGTATCTGCGAAACTGAACTTCTGCGCCCCACATCTGCGACATGTGAGATTGAACTTCTATGTCATGCATCTGGGGTGCGAGAAACAGAAGGTCGTTCATTGTCCTGTTCAATTCCTGTACTGCGCTCCACACCAGTTCCCTGATTAAAATTTCTGTCCCCAGAACGACTTCCAGATCTTGTGCCAAAAATTGACCTGCTAAGAAAATTACCAACCCTTCGACTGAATGATCGCCTAGGCTGACTTGAAGAGGCAGTAGGAATTGGGCTATTTGATGTGGGTTGATAATCATGCCCTGCTCCGACAGATGCCGCCCTAGTTAACAAATTACCATCTCGTCGACCGCTGGAGTGTCGTGCTGCACTGGGACGACGATCTCTTTCTTGGATATATGATGGTTGTTGTCGACTGACCTCAACATTTTGCATTGCACCGCCATCAAATTGAGAGAATCTTTCATTGTCTTGTCGACTAACAGACTGCCTTGGCTGACTAGGACCTACATCATTCACACATAATTGTTGAGGTACCTCATTATTTTCCTCTTGCACCCCTTCATTTACCATTTCATAATCGTTGTCATGCAAATGTAGACTACCCCCTGGATTACCACCTGCATCACCCTCTGCTATTACAATGATTAATTCCACCAAGTTATAACCTTCGTATCTTCTTAAATTTTCATATATTGCATCTATATCGTCATCTTCTACTACATCCACCGAAGTCCAACATAATGACCCTCCATTGAACATTGGTCTCTTATATATAATTCTAGAAACCATATCGTTCCTACCTAAACCCAATTTCACGTGAATTTTATGAACCAATTCAGCAAAAGTAGGCTTATTTTTAAGTCTTAATCTCCTGGTAATAGCATTCGGACCGGATATGTCATATTGAAAACCTGACGCTCCATAACCAATTTCTCCTCCAGTGTGCAAATATAATTCCGTATATGATGACATTTTTCTAGTCCCTATCAGTCAAAAATAATATTTTCATATTTTTCCAAAACTATTTGTCAACAATTTTATGATAAATTCATTAATTAATATTTAACTATTTCATGTAATACAATACAAATATTATGATTACAAAATACGCTATAATTAAAAATTATTTTTTAATTTTATTATCGCAAATACGTAAATTACATAATATTATTACACAATATTTACGGCTAATATATTATTTGCTAACATAATATTTATTTCATTTTTTATAATTGTACATTTCTTCTATTTAGATTATTCAACAAAAATTTAGAATTATTATTTTTAAATTGTATTAAACAGATTAAAATTATTAAATTTACAATTAAGAAATAATTATATTTTCAGCCTTCATTTCTCATTTAAAGTAAACTAATAAAATAATATATGAAGAAACTTAAAAATATTAAAATTTATATAATACCTGACTTCAATAGCTGATCTCACCTCGTTTTCCTTGACTTAATAATTTTCAAATAGTTTCCGCGTCTACAAAAAAAAACATATAAATACGTTATAATAATTATAGCACAAATAATAGTATATATTAAATTATAAATGATATCCATTGCAAATAATAACACTGCAAATTTAAAAAAAATTAATATGCATACAAAATTTGTAATTGTCAATTTTTTTCGATTTACTTTTGACTTTATCCTTATTTTTCAAATTCAGTATATAACTTACAATACGTAAATTACACGTAAATAATATTACTTTTATCGTTTCCTTTTTCTAAATCTCAACAAACACATTTTTTAAATAAAATAATATTTTAATATATAAATTACACTAAAAATAAATAATGACAATTACGAAAAATTAAATTTAAAGCTATATTATACTAATAACAATAAATATCTATATATATCTATTAACATTTTTTTTACCGTAAACAACAACAAACAAAATATATTTAAATTTATACATTACCTCACTTTAATAGCTATTTCACTTGTTTTTTTTGCAAGTCGTTGCCTCCCGACTAATTTCTATTTTCAATTAAACAAATAAATATAAAATTAAATATGAATACAACATAAATAATAATTAAATTGCTAAAAAATAAATCTAAATCTTACCGTTTCAAATAATATTCTCCAACAATTTGCTATTGATTTTCAAAAAATAATTTGCAACTAATATTTTAGAGTCGGTGAATGAACGAACGAATGCAAGCAGGAGAAGAAACGAGAAGGGAGATATAGCAAATATTACGTATGAAAACGCAACAGGAGGCAGCGTTGTCAGGCCTGAAAACGCAACAGACTGTTGCGTTTTCAGGTCTGAAAACGCAACAGTCTGTTGCGTTTTCAGACTGTCATCTGACACATTCCCGTGGGACCCATTTCTGAAAACGCAACGATTCGTTGCGTTTTTACAAATAACCCCAGTTCCACAAATAATTTCTGACACACCCCATTTCTATAATATTTTATTAAAAAAACATTATTAAAAAAATTGTCCCGCGTTTATGGGTCAATCACCTCGCTCTCTTTTTGCCTCAATCTCAAAGTTTTTTATTTCCCTTTCTCTCTGTTAATCTACGATATCCATTCTCTCCATTGCCTCCATCCAGCCGATCTCGTCGCCTTGTCGCCTCTGCCTAGTGGTATCGGTGGTGCATCGCCTCCGTCCTTCACCAGGTTGGTTTCAATGTCTCTCGCACTCTAAGGTAACTATTATTCTATCAGATTCTTAGTCTCTATCAGTTTCTTTTCACACTATTTTTTGTTTTCTTATTTGAAATCGTTTTGTATTTCGTAGATTAGAAATTATTGAAGTAAAAATTGATTGAGATTAAAAAGACCTAAATAGTAGAAGATGGGTCGGATTCAGTACTCTGAAAAGTAATTCGATGATACTTACGAGTACAGGTATTAATAATTATAATTATCCCATTAGCTTTTCTCATTCTCTGTTTTTGGAAAATAGTAATAATAAATAGAATTTATATTGAATGAATGATTGGTTTATTATTTTTTGATTTTAATGGTGTTCGTTCAAGCATGTAGTTCTTCCTCCCTGAAGTAGCCAGACTGCTTACCAGGAATTCATTAAAAGGTAGGAATCTAGTATTCGAATTTGCAGTAATTTAAACTCATTTGCTTGATTTACTTCGTCTTAGTTTGTGTTCTTCATATTCAATTTCTGGTATTTAAATTCTTAAATTTTAATTTTGCTAAATCTCAGTGGATATCACACTGATTGAAGTAAAACTAACTGATCCCTTGACTTGAATAAACACCCACAAAACATAGTTCTTTAGGTATTTAAAGGAGAGTGCCACTAAAAGAAGTTTGGTTATTTATTAGGTTTGGTATTTTTTGTTTTTCTCTTCATTTTGTTCTAATTTTCATTTTCTTTTTGGGTAAGTTGGAATATTTTGAAAGGGATGGTTTGTTTCTAAAATGCAAAGGATAGGTTATGTTTACCCTCCATATGACTCGAATTGTATAAGTCTTATGCTAATTTATGCTATATTAACATTTGGTTTTGAGCAGCCTGTTATTGCTATAGTTTTGTATCAAATACTCAAAATTCTTTGTTATCTTCAGGCCCAAGGGCACATTCACAGAGATGTTAAGGTATTCCATTTGGTTATATTAGTTTAGGCCCTTAAATTTGAGGTATCATGTTTCCTGCCTTTAGGATTAAGATCAGATCGTTACTCTTTAATTCTCTGTTTAAATTTTATTTGTAAGATTGCTTTCAAATAATTTTGTTTCTTAATTGCTGATTTGGAGCTATAGTGGCTCCTTATAAGGCAAAGCAGGAGGTCTAGACATACTTTGGGACCTCAGAATTTGCTTGCTTTATTAGAAAAACTGGATATAATACATAGGGTACTTTAAATAATTTATTCTCAGAATTGATGTTCAGCTTGGACTGATAATATTATTAGTTGTAACTAGTATGTAAGATGAGAATGCCACTTTTTCTTATAGTCTTGCCAAAATTGCAAATGAAAAAAATGTTCATAAATGTTGGTTAATGAGTTTTTCAGTTGTGGCTTTGTATATATACAACATGTCATTGTTGTGGTTTATTGTATCAATTTGGTCATTTGTAGTTGTCTGACAGTTGCATAATATGATGAATACTGATATGAAAATGGCCTTTGATGTTTCATCAATAAGTACATAGTATGATCCAATATATAAAATGGATTAAAGTAGTTTATATTTTCAGACGCCAACTAGTGAAATGAGTTTCTGAGTTTGTTATTTCAACATAGAATTGTAGCATTTCTTTATTCTGGTAAATCTTTGTACTAGTTGAAATTTGATTGCTTTATATCCATTGATCTGCAATGTTGCATTATTTTCATATCCTGCACAAGTACCAATTCAAATCAATAAATACCTGGCATACAGTGATGGGATATGAGTCTGGGAAGCTAACACGGGGTCCTGCTTCAGATGGTCTATTATTCACTAAACTAGATCGGTCAGTCTTGAAATCTTTATGGATAGTCTTAAAAAAGGGTTACAGTCTATCTGCATAGTATATCTATCTACAAAAAGTGAAGGGTCTGATTTAAAGTGCTATGCGTGGTTGCAAGCCTACTAGTCAGCCTTGTCTTGATACCAAAGAGTTTATCCTTGTGAGCAACATGGTGACAGCTGTCTTTGAGGAACGTTACGAACATGCCGGTATGGTTCTTTTTTATTTCCCATTGCACATCTGTTATGATATTTATTTTTGAATTTGGCTGGACATGCTTTCGACGTGTCTTCTGGTTGATTGGATCAATACAATTGCTGATGTGCGTTTTTCCACCGGTGCTGGCAAATTATTTTTGCTCATAGCATCACACAACACCAAAACCTCCCTTAATATGTTATTCTTTGAGATATGAAAGTTTTGCACCTTCAATATCCCCTATTATTTTCTTTTCATTTTGTTTATGTTCATTAACAATATACGTTTATTTTTTTACTGATATTTATGTTGTACTGCAGCTCAATAGAGAGAAAAACTTGGCAAATTCTGGGCTAAAAGGAACTGGAAGAAATATACATGACAGGTTGGAATTGGAACTGCATTGCTCATTTATCTTTGATGAAAAGCTTATCGATCTAATGGACTTCTAGCTAATAAATTTTTTGTTCGATGCAGTTGTTCCATGAAAACTTGTACATAAAAACCATTGTTGGAAGCCGATGAGGCCAACCGCAAAGAGCAGTTACCAGCCATGCCCCTTTAATTTTTTATTTCTTGTGTATGTAACTAGTTTTTGAATATATGTATTTAAAAAATGTTGCTTATGAAATATGGAGCACTTAGCATTGGTTGTTGCCGCAGATGGTGATGCTGCTGCTTCTCCACCCGGGGAGAAGAAGAAGGTAATTATGCATAATCACTCTCGAGTTTTACTTGAGTATGCATGTAGTTTCAAATAGTTTTTGTAGGTTGGAATTTCTGACTGTTATGTGACTTTTTTTGATGATTTTACAGGAAGAGCCTCAGGAAGAGAGTGATGACGGTATAGGATTCAGCTTGTTTGATTAGGAGCTCATTTGAGTATGCACAAGTCCTATGTTGGTCATAACAGTTAAATAATAGTTTATATTTGTTTTGTCAGTACAAATACCTTTAATTTTTTTCATTAAGTAGTATCTTTTTATTTAATTGACCTTTTATTTAAATAAATACTTTATATTAGTTGATTTGACAATATTTTTTTTTACAAATTTAATTGATTGTATAACATTTAATTTAAAATGTGTCATTTTTAGTGCAACGCATATATGACGAGTATATTTGTCATAATTTGTTGACTTGTTAGTTCATAAATAACGATATAATGTTCACAATTAAAATATTAATATTGTCATAAAAAATGTTTTTTAACGACAATAAAAAGTTGTCACTAAAACTATTTTTTTGTGACAATTATTTTTGTCCGTATTTATGTCACTAATTTGTAAAATAATATGACGATTTATATTCATCATTAATATACATTAATTTAATGACGAAATCATTTTTCGTCACTTAAAGTATTAGATTAATGACAATGTAAAATATTTTATGACCAAATTTATATTTATTTGTGACGACAATTACGTAACCAATACTTAATGGTTTTAATTAGAAGCAGCGTTTCGTCATTAAAAATGTTTAATTTCGTGATGAATTTTAAATTTGTCATAAAAAATGTAAATCTTTTGTGACGATAAACAACATAATGTGACGAAATATAATTTTATTTATGACATAATTTTTATTATGAAAAGTAAGAAACAAAGTTTATGATAATCATTTTCGTCACAAAAAATGATACTTACGGCGACAAATAACTAAATTGTCACGTAAACCTTTTTGTTATGCGCCTACCGTTACTTTTTCTGTGATGATAAAAATTCGTCACCTTATGTTTTCAGAGACGAAAATTAAATTTTTCATGCAAATTTTTGCATCATAAAAGGTGTAATTTCTTGTAGTGTAACTTTCAGTAGAATAGTAGTGCCACCATCATTCTAACTGTAGACACCGGGTCCCGACCCAAGAAAAAGAAAAGAAAAAAAAATAAATTACAATTTTGGCTCTTTAAGCTCCTTGATATTTCCTCCAACAAAAAATATAAAATATGTAGGCAAAAATTAAAAATTAAAAAAATAGAAATTAGATTATTTTAATTGGTTAATATTGTAAGGTAAAAATTAAGATTAGGTTAATTATTTAGTTAATTAGTTAATATTTTTAGTTAATTGATTAGTTAATTGAGTAATTAAAGTATATGTAAAATATCAATTAGTATATATAATTAAATATTAATTAGTTAATTTACTAGTTAGTATAATAGATTGATTAAATTAGATAGGTATTAAAATATAGAGTATTTAATTCATAGTGGGTTTAATTGATTAATATGTAGTAATTTGAATAAAATAATTAAAATAAAAAAAATCAGAAAATACGAAAATGGAGGAAATTACTATGTGCACCTAATTAACCCTAATTTTGGGTATAAAAGAATAAGATGAAGAAATGGAAGGGGGCTCTCTCGGCAACTAAGAAGAAGAAACTGAAAAAGAAAAGAAACAAAGTGAAATAGAAAAAGAGGGAGCAAGGAACTGAAGACAAAGGAATAGAAAGAAAAAGAAAATCAAAGAGAGATTGGCCAAAAGAAAAAGAAAGGAAAACAAAGAGAGTGAAAAACCAAAGAAATAAAGGAAGACACAGAGTAAGGGACCAGCCAACCAAACCGACGCATACGCCGGAGAGGAAAAGAAAAAGGAAGAAAAGAGAGGTCCTCCGCCGGCCACCACTGCTGTCGAAATCGGACACGTGCCTCACCACCGACTTCCCCACAACCGGACGAAGCTCCCCCTGCCGTTCGATCATCCACCGCTCGCCGGAGAGAGGCGCATCGGAGAATAACGCGGGTGAAGAACAGCGATGTTTCGCGACAATTTTCGGCCAGTTCCGGCGACATTCCGGCGCGTGACCACCGCCGCCGCCTTCCTGGTGCGCTGATCTATCGTCCGGTGGGGGAAGTGTCGACCACCTCCCATCCGGTGAGCCTCCGGGGACGATAAACCCTATTCCTTTTTTTATTTATTTATTTTATTTCTATTTTATTATTATTTTATATATTATTATTATTATTATTATTATATTTATTATATTATTATGATTTATTATTATTATTATTATTATTATTATTATTATTATTATATATATATATATTTATTTATTTAATTTTCTGTTATGTTTATTATTATTATTATGTTTATTATTATTATTATTATTATTATTATTATTATTATTATTATTATATATTAGTATTATTATTTTATGATTTTATATTATTTTTTATTTGGTTATTATAATTAACATTTATGTTGCATATTCATTAATTACACCAAATTAACTATCAATTCATTTGAGTAATCATTTGTTTATTTCAATTATTCATTTATCGATTTATTTACCATTTAATTTAATTTAATCCATTATTAACTTTAATTATTTTTTTAATTTACTTTATCCAAGTATTTATTTATTTGTTTATCTATATTTATCCTTATTTCGGATTTTTTGACACTAATGTGTTTATTTATTTTGTGAGATAATATTATTTGTTCTTAGGATGGCTTGGATGTAAGATGATGGCATTGGCCAAATGTTGAGCGTTCCCACCCGGTTTGATCCTTCTAACCTTGTCTATTATTTATTTTTATTTATTTATTTATCTTTATTATTCATCATTATTTTATGTAAATTATTTTATATCGCTGTAATGAAAGTGGATTAATGTTTTATAGTAATTAATTTGGATTTTTTTGTAAAATTAAGAATCAATGTCCTGTTTTCATCCAATAAATTATTCACTAAAAATCGCCTTATAATAAATGCATGGTAGGACCAATGTCCTCATTATTAATGAATAACCCGTTTTATACATGTATTGCACTTTTACAAATGGGAGTTGTATTCCGCTCCTGGTGTTATTGTAATATACTTTTGAATGCCTTATTTTGATTTTTACTTCATTTTACCGCTTTGGACGTGAATGATTGCGCCGTTAATTAAAATGCATCGTGTGAAAAGATGGTGAAACAATGAATTCAAAACTTAATTATAATATTGATCAAGGTATAAATAAATGAGAAGTCCCGAACTCACTCTGGTCTTTGGGGCTCAAGAGGCGAGAGGTCTAGGACTTCCAAGACACCTCTTGAGTCTCACCAAAAGGCTTAAATACACAATCCTTGTAACACCCCCATACCCTCGGTAAGGAATATCGGGGCGCTACGCGGACACTTACGTATACATGTACATGCATTAGCGGAAGCGATAGCATAAACACATCCATTTAAAAGTAATTAAATACTACACTAGGGCCCACTTGCATTTCATATTAACTACATATACGTTTACACGTTCATATTACATCTGTTTCCATTTAGCTTTACATATACATTTACATGTAACAACTATACTCTTTTATTACATAATGATGTTACTCAAAATGTAAAAACTCTATCTCTAACTTATACAAAAAGAGATCAAAATAAAACTCCTAGTGGCCTTGACCCGCAGATGTCCGCTCACTGTTCCGAACCTGTACCTACACGGAAATAAATATCCATGCTAAGCGATAACGCTTAGTGGGGATGAAAATAATGCAAAGGACTTCTTTACGAAGTCACAGATAAATCACACAATCATATATCTCATGCATATAACTCTTATACGTGTATAGGTAGCATGCTCGATTATCAAGTACTCTGAGCTCACATATAAGTAACACTTACTCTTTCACTGTCTCATGCACACTATAACTTGTACATCTCATTTATTCAAATATACACTATCATGTGTTCACATACATGTAAACATACTCATGTAATCATACACTTGTATACAAAACTGTCATGTATTTAAACATTACTCTCATGTACTATAGCTTTATTCGAAGCAACACTTTAATCATCTCAAGTCCACTACACAACATTAATAAGACAAGCCTGAATTCCTTTCATGGTGGATACGGGTAACTCTGGATACTGTTTACAGTATCTTACATATGTAGAATTAACTCAAAACTCTATGAAATACATGAGGTATTCCGAACTCTGGGCACAATTAAGGCTAACTCTAGCAGCTGCACTCTAACCCTTTATAAGCATGCTTATCTATCCACTATAACGGTAATCAGGCTCAAAAGAAAGCAACTCAATTATACTCTACTTTGATACCAAGCATAGATTATAATTCAAGTACACTAATCAAATTCAAGGATAGTTAACTCATGTACAAATTTAATTAATCATGTTTAATAGTTAAAAACATGTAACATTTAATTCCACTCATAAGCTCTTATATCATACTATTATTTACATATAATGTCAATTGGGAACATTCATATGCTCATTTGATAGGGTTAAATATGAGTTGGACATGCTATAGGAACTTACCCTGAAGTTCGGGTGCAATACGGGTTCAATTCGGGAAGAAAACACATAAAATGATCAAAAGAGAAGGGGTGGAGGTTGTCACTACTCGTGACAGATGTCACTACTAGTGACAGTAAGCTACTGTCACAACTCGTGACAGAGCCACGGAAATCCAGACAAAAACCCAACAACCTCAATTTTGTTTAGACTAAACGGACATCGAAACGACATTTTTAGGCAAAACTTCCTTCTGAACAAATCTTCCCTAGGGTGTTAATTTCAAATGGGACAATTTTCAAGTCAATTGGATATCTATATCATCATATATGATCTAAATAATCTGAACTGGTCAAATGAACCGGCCAAGGTAGAGACACCTCTATTTTGGAAAATTTTCAGGGTCTTAGAGCACAAATTTACTCAAGCTTATTTCTGTGACATTTATAGATATATAAATCAGTGTTCTAATGGATCCAGAATCACTCAATTTAGACGTCTAAAACTATACTTATGACAAAAACATCACACATGGGTCAGATGACAAATTAGCAGAATTTGCCAAATCAAACTCTATCATTTACACATACACTCTCTTGATTAATTTACATACTTATAAACATATATACACACTTATAAACATATATACACATGTCATGAACACTGCAAGCAATCAAAATGAACATCTTGAGCTCATTAAAGCTCAACAAGCATCTCTTTATTTCCACATATCTTTGTTCAAGCATTTTTCATGTAAACACATGCAAAATTAACACAATCACACTCGATCCCTACCTTAGGTGGCTTAACCGCTTCTCTCTAATTGATTTCAAGCTTCTCCTTTCCCTTGTCCATAACTCTCATGCAAAACCAGACCAAAACACTTAGGTTAACCCTCTTTTCACTTTAAATCAAAAACAAAGAGAAAAAGGAGGTCAGATCGGAAAACAAATTAAGCTAACCTTCTGAAGAGACCCAACTCTACCCTTCTCTTGCCCTCTTCACACCATTCAAGTGACTCTCTTAAGAAGCAAATACAAATGAAGAAAAAGGCAACCAAAAGATGGAGAGTGGAAGAGCACGGAAAATCCAAATAAAGCAAAAGAATAAAGAAGAGAGAAGGCCAAAAGTAAGAAAAAAATAAGATGGGCATAGGTAAGTGGCCGGTCAAACTAAAGAAAATAACAAATTAATTACCCATTAACCACATTAAAAGCCAACCACTTCCTTTAATTCATCCCTATCCTAAGCCAAGCCAAGCCAAGCCAAATGTCTCTTCCCTACAATGACACTTGGCACACTCCTACAATGCCACTTGTCAAACTCTTATGCCGCCACTTGTCACTCTTCTACGATGCCACTTGTCACTCCTCTACGATGCCATGTGTCAACTCCCTACAACTCCAAGTCTCTTAGTCCCACTTATGCACACATCTCGCGAGGGGGTTCTGTCGCGCTCGCGACAGAACGCTCACGCCTGCACCAACCAGCTGAAGTTCGAAAACTGCTGGAGGGCTCTATCGTGCCCTCGATACTTGTCGCGCTCGTGACAGAACTCTCGCACAAAAACTTACCTTTTTTGAACAAAACTCTGTAATTCTTCTAGGGCCACTTAGGGGTGTGACAATCCTAGGCTCTAGGGGAGTAGAGGATGAGGCCTCCAAGATCCCTCTGGCTAGCTCAAGATGGATATGTATGCGCCGTCTTAGGCTTGATAAGGCTAGATGACCCTTCCCAATGTTCTATTGGGTGGCGACTCCAAGAAACCTCATTGTTGCCCAAAATAGACGCACTTGTAAATACCTTACAAGTTTTATGAACTTTTCCTGATCGCCCTGAAGCGGGCTTTCGGGAGGACACGGGGTTCGGCGCGCGTCACAGTGGCGACTCCACTGGGGACATACTCGAGACTTCGATTCATAAGTATCTTGATTAAAAATTATAATAGAGTTTTAGTTTAAAAATTTCACCTTCTTTCAAAACTGCATTGCATCGCATTAAAGCGTTAGATCTATTCTAGTTTGGTCCCTCTTTTAGCCCCGGTGCGTTCCTGAAGCATGACCCTATTTTCACTCAATTTAGGGAAGTGTTAAGGATAATCACCAGCCCAAGCCTCGTACCATCATGGTATATTAAATGGAGACCCGATCGGTCGTTACGCTCGTGATGAGCTAGATCTATCGGCAGGGACCATGTTTGGGTAACCCTAAAGTAACACCACCCTTTGACTAATACTCATGTAATGGCAATAGATACTTCCCCTAGGTGGTATGAACCGTAATACCTTGCTTGCTATATGGATCATTTTGTATTGGACAAACCCAAATAATCTGATTGGTCACCTAATCAAAGGCTTTCATGCCCTGATAGGCCCATGTTAACTTATTCGGGCTGCCTAAATACATAATGGTCAAAACCCATGCGTATGCACATTAGCTAAGAGAGGTTATGCTGCCGTTTTTTTTCACCGTGCACTATGCACATCTATAGGGTTCCCTGTTAACCCATGGATCAAGCCCACCTAGGACAAAGACCGCACGACCTCGTGTGTGGGGGCAATAAGGTTGGAAGGACCTACCTGCTTGCATGTGTTTGTGAATGATGCATTGCATATTCATGTCAGTCATGCACAACTAAATTTCTGTATTTCTTCTACATATATACATCCTTTTCTTTGCATATAATTATTACCTATACATATTATCCTGTGTATAGTTTTTCAAATGTTTCACATGTATCATTGTAATCTATTTTAGTCAATGTGTACCATCTGTTGCACAGCACGATCATGAATTACATATTATTCATACATCATTCTAACTCTTTGCTTTTCAGCCATTATAGACCATTTACTCGGGTGGTTAGGGCGATCAGAGTTCACGTGGGCCGACAAAGTTTTTAGCATTCTTACTAGAGCATCTAAAGGCATTAGAAATGGCTGGCCCTTTGCAACAGAATGAAGAGACTCGTGCCCTAATTGCCCAGGAGTTGGATAGAAGGTTCGTGTAACACCCCAACTCATACGTGGACGAACCCATCCGCAATGGAGTAGGAAGCCGTACGGGTAGGTGTGTTACCGGACTGAAGCGAGACAAAGCATACTAAAATACGGAAGAATTTAAAACTTGAGGAGTAGATTTGGACATGCATATTCCGCAAATGTGCATACACTAAGCAAAAGCATACAGTTGTGAAAACTTACAAGCATACAATAGAAGTTATTCTCCAAACTTCGCTATACAAATATTTACATGGCCCAGAATATTATATAAATATCTTTACATATTATTACATATACATATTCATCAGAATTACAAAATCCAGGCTACAGAAATTTAACAAAATACATCACTTCTAACTCCTATGTGGCTGACTCTGCAGATGCGCGACTCGAACAGAAGCAAACCTGCCACCTGCACGGGAAAAGAACCGGTGCTAAGCGATAACGCTTAGTGGGGAAAACAAACATAATAATATGGACGGCCATTCACAATGGTCGTCAAGGCAAAATATATTCAAATGGCAATTGCGAATATTCAAAACATATATCTAAACAGACTTGCATAATAAAGGCATTCATTCGGAAACTCACACATATAATCATATACATATATCAGGAATGGGCCAAAACAGTCATAACCCAAAACACGACACCAATGTTATCATGCTGAGCCACATACTCAAGTAAACATCCAAAACACCACACTTCTGCTGCACAACTCTAATACATAGCATATCATGCTGTAAACACTCCCATAACGGAGACTGAAGGCATAATCACATCACTTCACATTCATATCAAAACCATGCAGGAAGTACGATTACATCATATATACTTACCCTCATAACCGATCTGATTCACATGCTTGTACACAATAACCATGCTTAACTCATATACATAAATACATCGATCGAATCATTTCAAAGCATTCAGAAACTAATAACAAACCACATGTCAAGTTCGGATAATCATGTTAACTGAAAAGTCATGTTTACTAAATACAGATTTACTTTCTGAAGCCCGTAGTCATATTCATATACATATAAACTGATTCTTGCTCATTCAGATATCACATTCTGATGGCTATTTCAAAACAGAATAAAACAAACCATCAAAGTACCTGCTGACTCATAATAGTGGATAACGAGTACTCATGAGGGAACATATAGCCCGATCTCTGACCGGGTAAACCTCAGAGAAAACATATAATATAATGTACCATACAGGTACTAGTCGAAAAGCAACATCATCTTTTTCCACATTCCAAAAACATTTCATATCAAAGGGTTCGCGAGGAACCAGTCGTGGGACCTGATCAGGGTCCAAATCGTTCAAAGGACGCTGCAGCTACAAAGACTCTATTAAGCATGCCTAACTATCCACTAGACTGACTCTCGCAGGTCATGCATCATACAAATCATATTTCACATCATATAATTTATATCATTATACATAATCAGCAATAGGTGAAACATATGAGTAAAATCATAAAGTCAGTAATGCATCATACAATTTACACTTAAGCATATCATAATAATCTTAGAGAAAGATCATAAATATAGATATGTATAATACATTCAGTTATATTAACATACTTCATGACATAGTCAAAGAACACACCTAAAGGCATCACAAGTTCGGAATTCAAACATTGAAATCACCAAAGAAAACTCATTTAACATAACACATCTGTCGCGCTCGCGATGTATGTCGCGCTCGCGACAGAGACCATAGTCTCTTCGCTGTGCGCGCGCGACGAACTTCGCGATCGCGGGAAGGAGAGAAAGGCCCGGCTCTGTCGCGCTCGCGACAGTGTCGCGGTCGCGACATAGGACAAGCACTGCTATCGCGGGGTCGCGGCAAGTCGCATGCTCGCGATAGCACAGGCCAACAATGTGCTCTGTCGCGATCGCGACGGTTGTCGCGCTCGCGACAGAGAGCACACAAGCTATTACTATCGCGGGCTCGCGACAGCGTCGCGTGCTCGCGATGGCACAGCATCAGGATCACCAGTCTCTGTCGTGCTCGCGACAGTGTCGCGATCGCGACAGAGTCATGATTCCGAAAATCTGCAGAATTCTACAGGATCTTTCCTTCCTCAAACTCACTACCAAACACACGAAACATATCCAAAGGTCTCTTACCTCATTTCCAGCAAGTCACACATCATTAACAATATAAATCCAACATTTGTATCAAGAATTTCAATAAAACATGCCACTAACAATGTCCATATACTCAAACTATAATACCAACATTATTCTTCATTCATCTCAATCGCACCCATGTTAAATGCATTCAAACATATGATACGTCATGCTAAGGTTACTCATGAGACCATCACATACTAGCACTCATTCATAAACAATCCTTCATAGGATTATATCTATGATTAATTACTAGTTAAATCACCAATTGAAAATGTACTCCTAAATTTTCCCAACGATAATTACTTGTATAGCCAATTAATTACCCTAAACATGCGTAATAACTGATGGGAAAGATACGGGATTGATCCGGGTCAATCCTAGACTCAAAAATATAGAAGAAAAGACTCAAAGCATACTTTTCTTTCGCGAGGTCGCGACCCTTGTCGCGCTCGCGACAGAGGCTCGCTTCAGCTCCCCTAACATACTACTTTCTACCACCAGTTCGTATCATATAAACCGACCTCTAAACCTCATTTTTAGGAAAAGTGGTCTTCTTAACAAATGTTCTCCTACTTCTTAGCGTTCAAATGAAACAATTTTCACATCAATTGGATGTCTACAACTCTAGAGATGGACTCCACAACCCATACTGGTCAAACAACCCGCCACACCGGGGACACTACATTTGTAATCAAATTTGCGATGTCTTAGAGCGAGAATTTGTCCAAGGCTATTTCTGAGACATTTAAAGTAATGACATTCATGGTTCTAATGGTTCAAGAATCGAATGATTTGGAGTTCTATATCTTCCGAAACAGTGTAATAACCGAAGAAAGGTCCAGTGTATTCTAATCCAGTTTTTCACCCAAAAACCTATTCACATGCAACAATGAGTCATTTGAGCCAACACTCACTACCATCATCACAAATCATCACAATACACTCAAGAAGCTTGTATCATACATGAATATACCAAAAATTCTTATATAGATAGAAGAAAGTTTCCCAAACCTCAAATGAAGCTTCAATCTTCTTTTTCAAACCTCCATCTACTCTTTGCCTTTACTTTGCTTTTTCTTATCACCAACCACTTGCACAAATGAAAACCAGAAAATTATCCTTAATCCATATCCTAGATCCCACATCAAAAGTAAATCTAGAAGGAAAATAAGATCAAAGCATAAATAATTAAACACTAACCACTTACCTCTTCAATCCTACTTCCCAAGCTCCACTAAATCACTTCCAATTTATTCAAAACCCAAAAGATTGAACAAAGAAAGGGAAGAAAAGGAAAAGAAATGGAGATCGGGAAGATGAAAGGGCCAAACGTAGACTCCTCTTTTCCCCTTCACTTTGTCTTTCTTTATCACACTTAATGCACACCTACCACAAGCCATGTGTCCAAATCTTATTGGTCCCTTAATTCACCTTTTGACTTGTTCCACCTTGCACCATACTCCATACACACACAAATAATTCTTGGATAAATATCTTCAATACACCAAACACCACTCACACCATATCATTTCTTAGCCCACTCACATCCTACTTCCATATACTTCAAGCATACTCTAACAATTCCTTATAAGCCACTTGTCATCATCCTACAAACCCAAGTGTCACAATCTTATCCAATCACTTCTTACATACCATACACATGTTCCACTAGATAATTCATTCACTAAACTTATTTAGTTAATTTCTTAGCAATTAAATCCTTATTATCCAAATTACTCATGCATAAAATTACCAAAATACCCTTCACGTAACTGACTTAGCTTTCCGATTCCGACTAGGCCCGATTTGGGGTGTTACAGTTCGAGGAGCTTGAAACAAAGATGCTTGCTATGGTCAAAGAAAGGATGGATGCCATGGCACTTGTTCTGCAAGCTCAGCTTATGGCAACAACTCTCAACCAAGGAAAGCCGGCCACGATCGAGAAGGCTCATATAGCGACAACTCCAGTACCTCCTTTTCCTTTTGAGACTAGAGGTAAGAGATCACTTGATTCCCCGGTTGAGCAAGGACGAAATATGAGGCCTATTTTAGAACATGGCACTATGTCCGAAGAGGATGAAGACCCTGCAATCATGCGTACTCCAAAGAATGAAAGCTCAGGAGGCCTTGACAATAGTAAGGTGAATGCTAAGGCCGCGAAAGTCTCAGCAACTAGAGCGGCTCAATCCCACCTCACTGTTTTGGGTAGGCCATTATCCTGGCACTTCAGTCATCTCGTTAAGAAAGGGAAGTTACAACCCTTGCCAGCTAGGCCTGCCCCAAGTCAAGGAAAGCCTAGGCACAGAACGGACTGGTATTGTGTATATCACCAGTACACAGGGCATAGGACAGACTATTGTTGCCCTCTGAGAGATTGCATTCAAGAGCTGATGCTAGGGCCAAAAAAGGAAGAGATTATAGAAGCGCCAACCAGGGAAGTAAAGCAAAGGCATTTTTCTAATTTGGGTAGATCTTTGTCCTGGGTCCTCAAGAGACTGATGAAGGAGGGGATATTACAGCCATTGCCAGCTAAGCCTGCTAGAAGCCATGGACAGCCTGGGCATAAGGAAGATGAGTATTGTGCCTACCACCAGCACACCGGGCATACTACAGATTATTGCAAAGCCTTAAGACACGTTATCCAAGATCTGATTGACTCCCACCAGATCTCCGACCCAGAGAAGCGGGAGGGAAGGAATAAGATGGACTAAGCGCCTAGGTGAGAAGGCAAAATGGTTTTCAAGGATGATGATAGACCATCGGCCGCGGTAGCTGTGTGGCAGGAGCGAAAGTTGATTAGCTGTTTAGAATGTTCTTTTTATTTTTGAACTATTTAGTAATGACATTTTAATTTCACGAATAAGATGAATGTTTTTTCTTACTTGTGTTACATCTCTTATGATTTCATTATGCATGATCATGGCTCATTCATATTTGATATTGACTTAATTGATACCACTCAGTTTAATCTCAGAACTTTGGGGAATTTGAAGAAAATCTTGATAGCATCTATTATAACTCCTGAAGTGAGGTTAAAATTTAAGAGAATGAAAACAAAATATGAAAAAGTCTTTGCCTGGACATATGAAGACATGCTAAGAGTCATCAACGGAATCTCCAAGCACATCATTCCAGATATCCCGATCATGGACCAGTCCCACAGAAACTCGAAAGATTAAAGCCAAAAGAGGTAAAACAGGTTAAAGAAAGGAATCCCCAAGCAGGGATGAGGCCAAAACCCCTAGTCGAAGTTCCACGCCCGACTGGATTAACCAATGATGGTTCCAATGGTTAAAAAGAGATGCACGTATGTGTGAACTCCAAGATTTGAGCGGAGCTTGTTAAAAGGGAGTGTTGTTTGAAAAAAAGGGAAAGCAAAAAAAAAAAAAAAAAAAAAAAGAAGAAGAGAAAAATCAAAAGAAGAAAGAAAAATAAAAGAAAAAAATCAAATTAGCATGTACATTGAAAATTCATCATAGGGGGCATGCTTTGTTCAAATCCCATTGATCTACACATGCCCGTACTTTGCCATTTTTCTTGATTTCTAAAAAGGAACACAAGGATTATGGATATAGGTTGCTCGAACTTGCGAATAAACAATATATGGTATGCCCTACAGCCCCAACGGGCAGGATCATGGTCTCCCACACCACACAACATTCAAGAACGGAAGGATGAGCTATGACTTGAGCCATGGAGTTGCTATAGTAGCACACAAGTCCTCTCTGTATTGCCCTCAAACCAATGGGGGAGAGATAGCTTCCACGGGAAGCTTCACAAAATCTGCCCTCCCACCTCTCTTTCTCTTTCTTTTCATTTAATGCTCACCAACCCAAGGCCAAGTGTCACTCCCCTATTGGTTCCAACAACCCACTTTGACTTATTCCCTCATTGCACCATACACAACACACACACAATCATCTCTTACTTAAATATCCACATCATTGTTACCAAACCCAAATTCCACTTAATCACTTCTCATAAAACACTTTACATACTTGGCACCATACACACAAACCACACTAGATTAAACCCAACAATTACCCTACTTCCATACACCACATGCACACCCTATAATTTTCCCCTCTTAACATAATTAATTAATTACTTTGCAATTAAGTCCTTATTATCCAATTCTCCCATGCACAAATTATTGAAATACCCTTCACTTACCAGACTTAGCTTGTCAAATCCGACTAGGCCGATTTAGGGTGTGACAACTCTTCCCTCCTAAAAGAATTTCGTCCTCGAAATTCACTTACACAAGGAAGAATTCCCAACACAACACTCCAAGCCACCATTAACTCATGCATTTCACTTTCAATCTACTCACTTACTTACACTTACAGCCATTGTTATACTCTTAAATCAATTTCCTCAACAGTTGCTATACTCGTCACTTGTCACCCTTAGTCATAACATCAAATACTCCAGTACACTCTGTCAGCTTTCTCTCAATCAAAACACATATGCAAATTTTTCTCATGTATGGTCAAAGGGATGATAATGCAATGAGAATGCGATGGCTCATGTATGCAGAGCGATGAGAAGAAATGCAATTGATGCTATAGTGATGCACTTTATCCCATCCCCATGATTCAATATGATTTTTATTCAAATACTTTTCTGGAGAGAGCTGACAGGTATACAGAGTATTTACCAAAACCTTACAGAATCCAAGTGCCCTTCTTTCTGAAAATACCAAAACAATCTTTATTCAAACATATCAAAACAAAACTTACCGGAAGGCTCGGTAGGCTCTGTCTCTTCACTGCGGTGCGCAACAAATCCCGATGGCACTCGAGCAACTCGAAGCAATTCCTCTACATCCTTCCTAGCTTGCTGGGCTAGATCCTCGCTCATCTTCTTAGAACAATCGGCAATCCGGTGTCCCATGTTGCCACATCCATAACAAGCACCCGTGAGTTTTCGACACGGACCCCGATGTCGCTTCTGATAGTGCTGACATATCGGTGGTTCCCACTTCTTCTTACACTTGTCCCCGTGTTGCTTCTGACATTGTTGACACATCGGAGGTTCTCGAATCCTTTTTCTCGTCGGCGCTTCCCTACCCGACACCTTTCTCTTCTGAGGTACCTTTCGAATCAAATCTTGAGAAACTTGACGAGCGGTCAACCTATCCAATATCCGTATCAACCCAAGCACTAATGTCCTATCATCAGAAATAGGGCCGGAATCTCCAACCGAGGGATACTCAGAAACACTCTGATCAGCACTAACTGGGTTCACACTTTCTATTGTCTCGCCCACATTCTCACTAGGATTCGACTTCATCTATACACAACACAAGACAAGACACATCTGCATTAGGCCACAACACAAAACCGAGTCGCATACAAAGACATAACACGTAACCGACTAGCATGCAGACACTCAATACTAAAACAAACAAAGGCGACCAAAACCGCCAAACCTGGGCTCTGATACCACTAAATGTAACACCCCCTACGTCCCCAATTGGAAGGACGCCGGAGAGCGCTACCCGACGCTCACTCACAAGCATGCAGAAACACGGGAAATTTAAAACTTTGGGAAGCAAAAGCATACACACATGCATACATACGATCATGCAGCGGAAGCATAAGGCGAATGTTACAACCAGAGATACTCAATACAAAATATGATAACATTTACAATCTCCAGAATTTTACATCAAGGTCCATACATTTACAATTACATAAACCAAAGGCTTTCCAAAATACATAATCTGAAATACAGGAATTGCAACGAAAAATGACAAAACTCTTCTAACTCCTATGTGGCCAACCTTGCAGATGCGCGGCACGAACAGAACCAACCTGCCACCTACATGGGAAAAGAACCCGTGCTAAGCGATAACGCTTAGTGGGGAGAACACATAAGCAATATGGACGGCCATTCACAATGGTCGTCAAGGCATAACACAAGCAAATGGCATATACGAAAATTCATAACACATATATATAATATGCTTGCATATAAAAACCATGTATTTAGAAGATCATAATCGCATTCATAAACTCGATCAAACGAACCAAAGCAGGCAGAATACCATGCCCGGTACAAATACTATCCTTCAAAAATACATACAATCTCACGTGCATATACTTACCGAGAAATCAAATATCAGAACCGCCTCAAGCCTGGCTCAAGATCACATTCATACGCATACTAATTCACATACTTAACCATAACAGTTAGCAGTATCGAATCACATTGATGTACATACAAATTAACCATGGCATTTAGTAATTCTAGCATGCATTTATATACATATTAATTCATATCCAAAAGCAGTCACAACACGATATATGCAACTAACCACCCACAATATACATGCTTGAGCCACATTTAAATCATTCAGAAATTCATAATTGATTCAGATGTGCAAAATCGTGCTCATTCGAATATCATATCTCTTGTCATATTAAACAAAACAAATTGAATACCTGCTGACTCAAAATAGAGAATAACGAGTATACAGACAGTACCTTACGGGTACAAATCGGCCAAAGGGTACCTTACGGGTACGAATAAAAAACAACATCATCTTCCACATTCGAAAACATTTTAACGAAAGGGGATCTTAAACAAGATCCATTCACACTAAAGGGTTCGCGAGGAACCAAACAGGGACCTGATAAGGGTCCAAACGTTCAAAGGGCTGCAGCTAAAGAGTCTCTATTAGGCATGCCTAACTATCCACTAGACTGACTCTCGCAGGTCATGCATAAAACAGATCATGTTTCGAATAACATCATATATATATATATATATATATATATATATATATATATATATATATATATATATATATATATATATATATATATATATATATATATATATATATATATATATATATATATATATATATATATATATATATATATATATATATATATATATATATCTATCATCATGCATAACCCAGAGTATGATAGACTCATAAATAAATTCATAATGTCGGTCATGCATTGAACAATTTATATTGCAATCCAATCACACACTTTAACATTATTCATTACTCTAAGGCATATCAATATCACATATAAGGAACCATATTATACCACCAATGATTGTAAATACTAAGTCATACATCGACATGCAAAATCACAAAACATTCCCCTTCTAATACCACATGCTCAAAATAAACAGCCATAACATTTAATATACATAAATCAATTATATAAACAAGGCACATTGAGCTCATAGGCTAGGCTTATTACTGCAATCAGACATTAACCATAATATTCCGTTAATTCGTCATAGCGAAATTTTCGATCACATATAGAGCTCATAACTTAAGCATATTTGACTCATACCAAAGACAATTGTAGAATTCCATAATATTCCAAAATCATAACCATACATATCCATATTCATATTTTGGATTCACATTCATAGCATTCATCTTAATAGTGTATAGCTATTATTAAGTGTCATTGTATGTGCTTAAATCAGTATCTTACTCTCCCAAATCATCTCGAACAATTATTGCAAAAACAGGGTAGGTCACAGTCATAACCAGAATGGTTGTCACCGTGACATACCAAACCTCTCGGCAGAATGCATCTGATGCATACCTCATGGTCACAACTAAAATGGTTGTCACCGTGACCCATGCCCAGATGCAACACTTTCGAGCCAAAACACCAGAACCCCAGGCCAAAACCAAATCTCTCTCTCTCCAACCATTATATCCTCGCTCACACTTCAATCACAACCCATCAACATCATCAAATCATGCCAACATAAGATTCTAATCATGAATTCTCAAAATTAACCATATCACATTGCATGTCATGTTCGATAACCAAAATTGCATGTAAATATTTGGTTCCTTTCTTAAATCTTATGTCATGGCATCCCTTACATATAATTCAATTGGAAAAGCATTCATATACACATCTTATAATGTTAAATACAAGTTAAACAAGTGGTAAGAACTTTCGGGAAAAAATTGGGGTCGATTCGGGAAGAAAAAAAACTAAAATATGCTAACTAGAGGTTGGTCACGGTGGCAACCACTTGGTTATGACCGTGAGGTCCAAAAATAAGCATTCTGCCCAGCATTTTGGTATGTCATGGTGGCAATGAAATTGGTTACCACCGTGACCTACCTGGAACTTGCAAAACAGAAGCCAGATTTCGGGACTGCTACACTGCTCCTATTTTTTCAGCCTAAACCGACTCATAACAGATATTTTTAGGCAAACCTTCCTCCTTAACATTTGTTTCTTAGGACGTTAGGTTTACAATGGGACAAATTCCAGGTCATTTAGGCATCTATAACTCCAGATATGAGCTAAAAAATCCACACTGTTCTAGTAACCCGACCCAACCAGAGACACTTTAGATTTTAACTTTTTCAAGGCTGTTAGAGCCAGAACTTGCTTCAGGTCCTTCAAAGAAAATTTTAGATATATGTCTTAGCTTTCAAATGGCACTAGAATTACTCAATTGGGAGGTCTATTACTCTACTTATGACAAAAATGATACACAAAGGTCTGATGAAAACTGAACATAATTTCCCCAAAATCATACCTTACACACAAAAACTATATGGAAACAATCTAACACATCCAAAATCATGCAAAATTATCCAATACATAATCATGCATCATCTATACATCAAGATCATATAACACACAGCTCCCAAACCTAGAAATCAAAGCTTCAAACCGATCACTTCAAAATCCAACCTTTTCTTTCCCTTCTCCTCCAATTCTTGCATAAAAACCCAACCAAAACAACATGCATATCAAACCAAGGTTTTGTCAACTAAAATCAGAAATAAGAAGTAGAAGAAGAAGGACCCGAAATAACTTAAGAAATCCAAGCCACTTACCTTCAAAAATTCAACTCAAACCTTCAAGAACCGACTCAAAACTCAAAGGAAACACAAGGGAAAGGAGATGAGAGAAGAAAATAGAAACAAGAGAGAGTAGGGAGAATGAGAAAAATGGGGACGGAGGGGGAGAGATAGCTTCCACGGTAAGCTTCACAAAATCTGCCATCCCACCTCTCTTTCTCTTGCTTTTCATTTAATGCTCACCAACCCAAGGCCAAGTGTCACTCCCCTATTGGTTCCAACAACCCACTTTGACTTATTCCCTCATTGCACCATACATAACACACACACAATCATCTCTTACTTAAATATTCACATCCTTGTTACCAAACCCAAATTCCACTTAATCACTTCTCATAAAACACTTTACATACTTGGCACCATACACACAAACCACACTAGATTAAACCCAACAATTACCCTACTTCCATACACCACATGCGCACCCTATAATTTTCCCCTCTTAACATAATTAATTAATTACTTTGTAATTAAGTCCTTATTATCCAATTCCCTCATGCACAAGTTATAGAAATAGCCTTCACTTACCCGACTTAGCTTGTCAAATCCGACTAGGCCTGATTTGGGGTGTGACAACTCTTCCCTCCTAAAAGAATTTCGTCCTCGAAATTCACTTACACAAGGAAGAATTCCCAACACAACACTCCAAGCCACCATTAACTCATGCATTTCAATTTCAATCTACTCACTTACTTACACTTATAGCCATTGTTATACTCTTAAATCACTTTCCTCAACAGTTGCTATACTCGTCACTTGTCACCCTTAGTCATAATATCAAATACTCCAGTACACTCTGTCAACTTTCTCTCAATCAAAACACATATGCAAATTTTTCTCATGTATGGTCAAAGGGATGATAATGCAATGAGAATGCGATGGCTCATGTATGCACAGCGATGAGAAGAAATGCAATTGATGCTATAGTGATGCACTTTATCCCATCCCCGTGATTCAATATGCTTTTTATTCAAATACTTTTCTGGAGAGAGCTGACAGGTATACAGAGTATTTACCAAAACCTTACAGAATCCAAGTGCCCTTCTTTCTCAAAATACCAAAACAATCTTTATTCAAACATAGCAAAATAAAACTTACCGGAAGGCTCGGTAGGCTCTATCTCTTCACTGCGGTGCGCAACAAATCTCGATGGCACTCGAGCAACTCGAAGCAATTCCTCTACATCCTTCCTAGCTTGCTGGGCTAGATCCTCGCTCATCTTCTTAGGACAATCGGCAATCTGGTGTGCCATGTTGCCATATCCATAACAAGCACCCGTGAGTTTTCGACCTGGACCCCGATGTCTCTTCTGACAGTGCTGACATATCGGTGGTACCCACTTCTTCTTACACTTGTCCCCATGTTGCTTCTGACATTGTTGACACAGCGGAAGTTCTCGAATCCTTTTTCTCGTCGGCACTTCCCTACCCGACACCTTTCTCTTCTGAGGTACCTTTCGAATCAAATCTTGAGAAACCTGAGGAGCGGTCAACCTATACAATATCCGTATCAACCCAAGCACTAATGTCATATCATTAGAAATAGGGCAGGAATCTCCAACCGAGGGCTACTCAGAAACACTCTGTTCAGCACTAACTGGGTTCACACTTTCTGTTGTCTCGCCCACATTCTCACTAGGATTCGACTCCATCTAGACACAACACAAGACAAGACACATCTGCATTAGGCCACAACACAAAACCGACTCGCATACAAAGACGTGACACGTAACCAACTAGCATGCAGAGACTCAATACTAAAACAAACAAAGTCGACCAAAACTGCCAAACCTGGGCTCTGATACCACTAAATATAACACCCCCTACGTCCCCAATTGGAAGGACGCCGGAGAGCGCTACCCGACACTCACTCACAAGCATGCAGAAACACGGGAAATTTAAAACTTTGGGAAGCAAAAGCATATACACATGCATACATACGATCATTCAGCGGAAGCATAAGGCAAATGTTACAACCAGAGATACTCAATACAAAATATGATAACATTTACAACCTCTAGAATTTTACATCAAGGTCCATACATTTACAATTACATAAACCACAGGCTTTCCAAAATACATAATATGAAATACAGGAATTGCAACAAAAAATGACAAAACTCTTCTAACTCCTATGTGGCCAACCTTGCAGATACGCGGCACAAACAGAACCAAACCTGCCACCTGCATGGGAAAAGAACCCGTGCAAAGCGATAACGCTTAGTGGGGAGAACACATAAGCAATATGGACGGCCATTCACAATGGTCGTCAAGGCATAACACAAGCAAATGGCATATACGAAAATTCATAACACATATATATAATATGCTTGCATATAAAAACCATGTATTTAGAAGATCATAACCCCATTCATAAACTCGATCAAACGAACCAAAGCAGGCAGAATACCATGCCCGGTACAAATACTATCCTTCAAAAATACATACAATCTCACGTGCATATACTTACCGAGGAATCAAATATCAGAACCGCCTCAAGCCTGGCTCAAAATCACATTCATACGCATACTAATTCACATACTTAACCATAACAGTCAGCAGTATCGAATCACATTGATGTACATACAAATTAACCATGGCATTTAGTAATTCTAGCACGCATTCATATACATATTAATTCATATCCAAACGCAGTCACAACACGATATATGCAACTAACCACCCACAATATACATGCATGAGCCACATTTAAATCATTCAGAAATTCATAATTGATTCATATGTGCAAAATCATGCTCATTCGAATATCATATCTCTTGTCATATCAAACAAAACAAATTGAATACCTGCTGACTCAAAATAGCGAATAACGAGTATACGGACAGTACCTTACGGGTACAAATCGGCCAAAGGGTACCTTACGGGTACGAATCAAAAACAACATCATTTTCCACATTCGAAAACATTTTAATGAAAGGGGATCTTAAACAAGATCCATTCACACTAAAGGGTTCGCGAGGAACCAAACAGGGACCTGATCAGGGTCCAAATGTTCAAAGGGTTGCAGCTAAAGAGACTCTATTAGGCATGCCTAACTATCCACTAGACTGACTCTCGCAGGTCATGCATAAAACAGATAATGTTTCGAATAACATCATATGTATATATATATATCATCATGCATAACCTAGAGTATAATAGACTCATAAATAAATTCATAATGTCGGTAATGCATTGAACAATTTATATTGCAATCCAATCACACACTTTAACATTATTCATTACTCTAAGGCATATCAATATCACATATAACGAACCATATTATACCACCAATGATCGTAAATACTAAGTCATACATCGACATGTAAAATCACAAAACATTCACCTTCTAATACCACATGCTCAAAATAAATAGCCTTAATATTTAATATGCATAAACCAATTATATAAACAAGGCTCATTGAGCTCATAGGCTAGGCATATTACTGCAATCAGTCATTAACCATAATATTCCATTAATTCCTCATAGCGAAATTTTTGATCACATATAGAGTTCATAACTTAAGCATATTTGACTCATACCAAAGACAATTGTAGAATTCCATAATATTCCAAAATCATAACCATACATATGCATATTCATATTTTGGATTCACATTCATAGCATTCATCTTAATAGTGTATAGCTATTATTAAGTGTCATTGTATGTGCTTAAATCAGTATCTTACTCTCCCAAATCATCCCGAAAAAATTAAGGGTTTTCTTGCAAAAATAGGGTAGATCACGGTCACAACCAAATTGGTTGTCACCGTGACATACCAAAGCTCTCGGCAGAATGCGTCTGATGCATACCTCACAGTCACAACCAAAATGGTTGTCACCGTGACCCATGCTCAGATGCAACACTTCCGAGCCAAAACACCAGAACCCCAGGCCAAAACCAAATCTCTCTCTCTCCAACCATTATATCCTCGCTCACACTTCAATCACAACCCATCAACATCATCAAATTATGCCAACATAAGATTCTAATCATGAATTCTCAAAATCAACCATATCACAGTGCATGTCATGTTCGATAACCAAAAATGCATGTAAATATTTGGTTCCCCTCTTAAATCTTATGTCATGGCATCCCTTACATATAATTCAATTGGAAAAGCATTCATATACACATCTTATAACGTTAAATACAAGTTAGCCAAGTGCTAAGTACTTCCCGGGAGAAATTTTTTATTCGGGAAGAAAAACACTAAAATATGCTAACTAGAAGTTGGTCACGGTGGCAACCACTTGGTTGCGACCATGAGGTCCAAAAATAAGCATTCTGCCCAACATTTTGATATGTCACGGTGGCAATGAAATTGGTTGCCACCGTGACCTACCTGGAACTTGCAAAACAGAACCCAAAATTCAGGACTGCTAAACTGCTCCTATTTGTTCAGCCTAAACCGACATCTACAGATATTGTTAGGCAAACCTTACTTCTTAAAATTTGTTGCTTAGGATGTTAAGTTTACAATGGGACAAATTCCAGGTCATTTGGGCATCTATAACTCCAGATATGAGCTAAACAATCCACACTGTTCTAGTAACCCGACCCAACCAGAGATACTTCCGATTCTAACTTTTTCAAGGGTCTTAGAGCCAGAAATGGCTTCCGGTCATTCAGAGACAATTTTAGATCTATGTCTAAGATTTCAAATGGCACTGGAATTACTCAATTTGGAGGTCTATAACTCTACTTATGACAAAAATAATACACAAAGGTGTGATGAAAACTGAACAGAATTTCCCCAAAATCATACCTTACACACAAAAGCTATATGGAAACAATCTAACACATCATAAATCATGCAAAATTATCCAATAAATAATCATGCATCATCTATACATCAAGATCATATAACACACAGCTCCCAAACCTGGAAATCAAAGCTTCAAACCGATCACTTCAAAATCCAACCTTTTCTTTCCCTTCTCCTCCAATTCATGCATAAAAATCCAACCAAAACAACATGCAAATCAAACCAAGGTTTTCTCAAGTAAAATCAGAAATAAGAAGTAGAAGAAGAAGGACCCGAAATAACTTAAGAAATCCAAGCCACTTACCTTCAAAAATTCAGCTCAAACCTTCAAGTACCCACTCAAAACTCAAAGGAAACACAAGGGAAAGGAGATGAGAGCAGAAAATAGAAACAAGAGAGAGTAGGGAGAATGAGAAAAATGGGGACAGAGGGGGAGAGATAGCTTCCACGGGAAGCTTCACAAAATCAGCCCTCCCACCTCTCTTTCTCTTGCTTTTCATTTAATGCTCACCAACCCAAGGCCAAGTGTCACTCCCCTATTGGTTCCAACAACCCACTTTGACTTATTCTCTCATTGCACCATACACAACACACACACAATCATCTCTTACTTAAATATCCACATCCTTGTTACCAAATCCAAATTCCACTTAATCTCTTCTCATAAAACACTTTACATACTTGGCATCATACACACAAACCACACTAGATTAAACCCAACAATTACCCTACTTCCATACACCACATGCACACCCTATAATTTTCCCCTCTTAACATAATTAATTAATTACTTTGCAATTAAGTCCTTATTATCCAATTCCCTCATGCACAAATTATCAAAATACCCTTCACTTACCCGACTTAGCTTGTCAAATCCGACTAGGCCCGATTTGGGGTGTGACAGGCATCCCCAATTGCCTGACCCGATTTCATGGGAGTTCTTTGAGAGGGAGTTGACAAATAAGTATGTGACTCAGGCCTACACGGATGCAAAGTGGGCGCAGTTCTTGAGTTTGAAGCAGCGAGCCACATCAGTGTCTGAATTTGATAAAGAATTTAACCATTTGGCAAAGTATGCAACAAAAGGTATTTTAACTGAAGAGTTCAGGTGTAGGCATTTTGAGGCCAGATTGAATGAGTCACTGAGGGCGATGCTGATTTCTTTGATGAGTACTCCAGGACTTGGGTACTACCAGATTGTGCAAGCTGCAGTGCGGGCTGAGAGGTCCAAATCGATTTTAAGAGAGAGGGCTCAGAGGAGGAATCCCTCTCGTGGAGGTTCGTCTTCTTCATCCTCGGGTAAGAGGTCAAGGAACCCAAAAGATGAGTCATCTTCAGGCCTGGCTGGGAGAGGTAGAAGATAGGGTTCAACTATGATATCTGGTTCTGGTAGAGGTAATTCGGGTGGAAGGACTGAGATGTTATCAGAATGTTTTCATTGCAGTAAGCATCACAGGGGTGAGTGTAGGTGGCTCATAGGTGGGTGTTGAGCATTTCTTAGCCAATTGTCCGAGGGGAAATGATGTTTTCGATGACCAAACAGAGCCCAGTAGGGTTGGTTCAAATGCTTTGCAAGCCAACCGTGGTAGAGGCCGAGGTAGAGGTCGAGGCGGTCGACCTAGAGAGGGAGCTGCATCAGAGTCAGTTAAGCGTTCTTTGACAGTGTGTAAGCACCGTGTCCCGGAGCGGTCCGGATCAGAGGTTGCCCTATGATGAAATCAGTGTCCGAGCCTGTATAAAGGGCTGGATTTGGAGGTTTTAGTCCCACGTTCCACGAGAAATGAGGCTTTTTTACCATTCCTGGGCAGAGGGGGGAGAAAACAGAGGTTTTTCGAGTCAAAAAGCTTTTTGTACTCCACAGACGGCCAGCCTGTCTGTGAAGTCAGCCCGTCGCTTCGAGTCACCGACGGCTGGTGATACTTTCCGACGCCTTTCGGAAAGTCACCGCCCCTGTCAGAACGCTGCCTAGTTTCCCGGAGTAAGAAACCCTTCCGACGCCCGTCTGTGGATGTGGTAGGGCCGTCGGATGAATCCTTGTGTAAGAAGGATTCTTTCGACGCCCGCCCCTATACACTGACGCCCGTCGGTCGTGTCTGGCTTATAAAAGCTCCGGATTTTCAAGAGAAAAGGGTTGGAAAAATTTTAAAAAGGGGAAACTCTGCCCAATTTCAAGCAAATTTTCTCTCTCTTCCAACAAAACACATTTACAAAGGAAATCTATTGGATCAAGGATCAAATCAATCAAAAAGGAACTAAAATAATTAGTTTTCTTTAGATATCGATTCCAAAGTCAATCTTTTGAGGGATTGAAGAAGAAATAGCCCATTTTTCTTTCTTTGACCCTTCATCTTTTGCTTCTCGTGGAACGCGCGGGGCTCTAATCAACACAAGAATCTCACCCAAAGCGATTATCTGAGGGTAAATATTTCGGATTCCTTCTCCTTGTCATTTCATATTTATTCCTCATTTTGTTGAATTTATCAATATCTGTCATTATTTTCCTTTATTTTGACTCTCTTTATCTCCTTTTGGGATAAAACCCATTTTTTGGCCTTAGAAAGAATTTTCTCTCTCCTATTTTTTCGGAGTCAGTGGTGACTGACGGGTCATCTTTATCACCGATGCCCGTCGGTCACCCCACTCACAGATGCCTCTCCTTGAGTGACAGACGGACGTGTCGGTTACCTTAGCTGACGCCCGTCGGTCATCTAAGGAAGGCCGTCTGTGGGTTCTGCCTCCATCCTTTTAAATCATTTTTTTTATCTTTTTCAAATCCTTTCGGTTTCCTACATGTTAATTTTATGTATATTAACATCTCTCAACTTTTCTATGAGTGTATATATGATTTCTCTTGGACTACCACAAGCTTGAGTGGCTATCTACCATATTCGGAGGATTCCGTCCGGTTTAGTTTCCTAACCCTCTCGATTATTTCCTCCATGTTGTTATTCATTGATTGTTTCATGTATATGGATATATTCTTCTCATATTTTGTTAATGTATAAATATAATGTAAATGATTTTATACTTAAATAAAAATGAGGTTTGTATAAAGTGCAAAAGGGGCCAAAGCCCTGTCTTTATCCAATAAAATCATCATAAACAAAAATCTCCAATTTTAATAATGATGCGGGCGAGGACCAAAGTCCTCAAAATAAGCAATACCTCGATTTATGCATGATTCGCACATTTATGAAAGGGAGTTGTATTCCGCTCCTTGTATTATTGTAATTTATCGCTTTCATTATCTATCTGATCATTTATCGCTTTCAAAATGTGAATAAATGCGTCTTTTAATGAATTGCATAGTGTGGAGAGAGCGCGAATTAATGATATTAAGATTTGCTCATAAAATAAATGAGGTAGAAATAGATGAGAAATTCCGGACCCAGCTCTGGTCTTTGGGCTCAAGAGGTTAGAGGTTATCCTCCAAAATACTTCTTGGATCATGAGGCTTTAGCGCTAATCCTAGGCTCTTTAGGGTGAGAAGTTCACCTTCCATGACCCCTCTGGCTGGCCCAAAATGGATACCAAGCGCAGTCTTAGGCTCTCCGAGGCGAGAGAAACTTTCCCAATGTTCTATTGGGTGGCGACTCCATGAAACCACCTTGTTGCCCAACATAGACGCACCTGCGATTTATCGCAAGCTGTCAACAGACCCACAAATGCCCCGATCGCCCATGTGCGGGCGGCCGCGGGGATCCGGCGCGTGTCACAGTGGCGACTCCACTGGGGACGTTTATGGTTCGAGATTTCGATTTGAAAATACCTCATTTAACATTTATGATTAAAATTTAATTCACAAATTTGCTTTCTCTCAAAATTGCATTCGCATATCATTAGAGCCTTAGAATATGCTAGTTTGGTCCCTCTTTTAGCCCCGGTGCGTTCCTGAAATACGACCTCATTTTCACTCAATTTGGGGAAGTGTTAAGGATAATCAGCAGCCCAAGCCACGTACCTCAATGGTATATCAAAATGACGACCCGATCGGTCGCTATGCCTGTGATGGGCTAGACCTGTCGGCAGGGATCATGCTTAGGTAGCCTTAAAGAAACATCTCCCTTGTCCAAAGCTCATGTAACGGCCGTAACTATTTTCCACAGGTGAAATGAACCTTAATTCCATGCTTGCTTTATGGATCCTCGTGTATTGGGTGAGTCCAGATGTCTTGCTTGGTAACCTAGCCAAAGGCTTTCATGCCCCGGTAGGACCATGTCTAAATTTAGGGAATGTCCAAATACGTGACGATCATTATCCATCCGCTTGTACATTAGCATAGGAGTGTCATGCTGTCGGTTTTTCGCCGTGCACCGTGCATGTCCATTGGGTCCCTTATTGACCCTTGGGCTAATCCCACCTAGGAAAGAGACTGCACGACCACGTGTGTGGGAGAAATAAGGGCGGAAGGACCTACTTGCTTGCTTGTGCTCTGTAAGTGTTGCATATCACGACCATGCAATATACCTGCATTTCATGCATCATACCTAACTTTTTGTCCCTGCATCCATCATAGATCTGCCCAGGTGGACTAGATCACCAACCGGACGACTGATCCGAGTTCCTACTCCCGAGCTATCGGATAGAGAGGGTCTACCAGAAATCTTATCAGAAATCAGTGGTACAGTATCTCAGATGGCAAACTCGCCTAGGGGGGAAGACGCCACCAGGGCCATGATTGCGGAAGAAGTGGGCCGCCGTTTTGAGGAATTCGAGGGTAGGATGATGAATATGTTGACCGCCTTGGCACAGCAGAATGTTCCGCAGAATGCCCCACAGAATCCTCCTCCTCCTCCTCCAGTGAGACAGAATGAGCCGGAGGAAGAAAGGGTTGAGAGGCGAGAAGAGCCCGTTAGGCCGCCACCAGTAGAATTGAGATCAGTGGCCTCGGGAGAGCAGAGAAGAAGGCCTGTGCTGAGAATTGATGATGATATCGAAGATGATAGGATGAGCCTCGCATCTGAGAGGGGGAAAGCACCTCAGACCGATGACTTCATTTTAAAGAAAATGGAAGAGAGGTTCGAAGCTATGGCTCGTATGTTGAGCAGGGGTCAAGGGATGAACCCGGAAGATAAGGAATTGGAGGGAGAGGACTCGATCCCTTACAACTTCAAAATGCCAGATGTGCCGAAGTTTGACGGTACTTCTGATCCAATCGCTCATGTGAAATAGTATTCTCTGGTTATGAAGGGGACCACGTTGTCTAAGAAGCAGAAGGTAGAATACTTTTGTCTGAGTCTGACCTCTCATGCCATCGACTGGTATCATGGCCTTGACCGCCGCACTAAAGAAGATTGGGATCTGCTCACTGAGGAGTTTTTGAAGCAGTATGACTGCAATACCAGAATGGAGGTGACTCTAAAAGATCTTGAACTGCTCCAGCAGAAAGCCGGAGGATCTTTCCATGGTTATCTCACCCGATGGAGGAACCGTGTAATGGAGATACGGAGGAAGCCTGACACCCAGGATCAGATTCATTTGTTCATCAAGAACGTGAGCCCGTACTTGAAAGATGGGTTGAAGATGAAGGGGTTGAAGGACTGGGAGTCTCTCAAGGATATAGCCATCGAGGCAGAAGGAGAGTTCTTGGCTAGGAAGGCTAACAATGATAATTTTGCAGAAAGGGCTAACCCCGGTCAAGGAACCAGTAGGCCGGTGGGTCCCGATAATAGCGCCAGAAGAACAGGCGAGGTGTCTGCTACTAAGGTAACCACCCAGAGGAAGTTTTCGAACTTGGGGAGACCATTATCTTGGGTTTTGAGAAGGTTAATGAAGGAGGGAAAATTGCAGCCCTTAGCTCCTAAACCTGCTTTGACGCAGAGGGAAGCCTGGACACAAAGATAATGAATTTTGTGCATTCCACCAGCACTCAGGCCACATCACAGATAATTGCAAAGCGCTCCGATACTCTATCCAAGACTTGATTGATAGCAAATAGATTTCTGACCCTAAAAAGAGGGAAATTGAGAAGAAGCCCGGTTATAATGCCATACCACCACCCGTGTTTATGATCGGATCTAGCCTGCCAGAGTGGTACGTGCTACAGGATCTTTATGGGAGCAAGAATTCTGCTGCTGGTTGTCCCACGATTAGAGAGGGGAGGGCAGTCGTGGCAACCCTTGATTGCTGGTCTAGCAGTGAGAGCGGCGGAGAAGCCGAGGAGGAGGGAGAAATGAACCTTGACTTGTGGGGATCTGATGAAGACAAAGAAGAAGAAATAGGGGCTGTGACGAGAAGCGGAAGAGTGGTCCCCGAGATTACGAGACTACCCGAGCCAGTGCAGACGCCAGTAGAGAAAGAACCAGAGGAGAATCAGATTGTCAAACAATTGAAGAAGACTGCGGCACAAATATCCATCTGGGATCTTTTGAGACAATCCCCCTCTCATAGGCAAAAGGTAGTAGAGGCTTTGGTTGAGTCCACGGTCGCCACCACGATCTCCCCATCAGAACTGTTGGGCCTAATTAAGGGAGGATCCGAGGAGAGATTGGTCTTTTTTAACGCCGACTTACCGGTCGAAGGCCGCAATCATAACAGACCACTATACATCAAAGCGCAGATTAACGACAAGCACACTGCTTGCGTTATGGTAGATGATGGGTCTTCTATCAATATGTGCCCCCTGATAGCTCTGCAGGCTTTTGGTTTAAACGAGGATATGCTCAGTGGATCAGATCTGACTATCACAGTCTACGATAATTCGAGGAGGCAAGCCTCGGGAACCTTTAAGACCTTGGTCAAGACCGGACCCATTGAAGTGGAGGTAGAATTTGTAGTTCTGCCCATCCCTGCTAACTTCTCAGCTCTGCGTGGGAGATCCTGGTTCCACAAATTAGGAGGAGTGCCATCCACGCTGCATCAGATGATAAAGTTCCCTTCATATGAAGGGGAGGTGGTGACTATCAAGGCAGCCAGGGAGAACCAGGTCTCAGTGCTTGAAATTGCTAATCAGCCATTTAGTGGCTTCCACGTGTCCATGATAAGAGAAGAGCACGGGTAAGTGGATAACCCAGCTGTGGTTAATATGTTAAAGAAGATGCATTACCTCCCTGGGGCCGGTTTGGGCAGAAACTCTCAAGGGTTACAAACAGCGATCACCACTCGAGGTAAAAAAAATCGGAAAGGTCTGGGGTACAGAGGTGGCTTTGGCAAGAAGAAGGCGACAAATAAGATCCCTCACATTTCAGAGAGCTTCGTACCAACATCCTCAGTTTGTGCTTACACTGGTGAAGACGAGCCGCAATGGGTAGATGGGAGGATTGTCCCTGGCTTCAAGATCTTTAATGACGTATTTGATATGAGAGTCAGGTTTATCAAGACTGCTGAACACTTCTGGGATGAGGAGGTCATGACTCAGGGTATCACTTGGGACAGATGTGAGCCTGAAGAGGTTGTTACTGAAAAGATGATAAACTGAAAGGGAAAGGGAAGATAACAGAATTAGAACCGAAAATGGGAGATTTGAAGATTTCTTCCGACATGCCTGAGGGGCCTTTGCTAGATCAGGAAGCCAGTGAGCAAGCAGCGACAGCATCAACCTCTGGAGCAGCAGAAGAAGACTCTAGCTTAGACTGTCTTTTTATCCCATAACTCTTTTATGATGTAAATGACAATTATAATATTATTAATAAGGCAAACAATTTCTCTTACTTGTGCAATGTTTCTAATAATTTCAACATGCATGAACATGATCATATTCCATCGATTTTTGACATTGATTCCACTGATACAACGCCTTTTAATCTTGGAACCTCAAAAAATCCGAGAGAAATTCTAATAGCATCAATTATAACTCCTGAGGAGAGAAAAAATTTTGAGAGAATAATAAGAAAACATGAAAAAGTCTTTGCCTGGACCTATGAGGACATGCCGGGAATTGACCGAGATGTGGTAGAACATGCTATCCCAACTTATCCGGATTACAAGCCTGTGAAATAGAAGTTGAGAAGGCTCAGACCAGAATGGGCAGACAAGGTTAAGGAGGAAATTCGACAGCAGGTTGAAGCCAGGTTCCTTGTTGAGGTGCAGTATCCTACATGGCTGGCAAATGTGGTCCCTGTAGCAAAGAAGAACGGAAAGGTCAGGGTGTGTGTGGATTATCGAGATCTGAACAAAGCTTGCCCTAAAGATGATTTTCCACTACCCCATATCGATGTATTGATAGACAGTGCCGCCAATTGCGCGATGTACAGCTTTGGAGATGGTTATGTGGGCTACAATTAGATCCTGAACAGAATAGCTGACCGGGTTAAATCCGCTTTCATCACGGAGTGGGGGACCTACGCCTACCGGGTCATGCCTTTCCGCCTAAAGAACGTAGGGGCCACATACCAGAGAATGACGACCAAGATCTTAAGTGACCTGATCCATAAAGAAGTGGAAGTGTATGTCGATGACATGATGGTCAAATCAGCCACCCGAGAGGGGCACTTTGAAGCTCTAGAGAAGTTCTTCACCAGGATTGACAAGTATAATCTGCGACTTAACCCCAAGAAGTGCATTTTCGGAGTGACTTTAGGAAAACTATTGGGACATGTCGTCAGTCAGAGGGGAATAGAAATTGACTCGGACAAGGTGAAGGCCATCAGAGAGATGCCCGTGCCGCAAAAGGAAAAGGATGTAAGGAGTTTCCTGGGCAAGCTGCAGTATGTCAGCCGATTCATTGCCAAGCTCACTTCGATATGCGAGCTTATTTTTAAGCTGCTTAGAAAGAATCAACCTGTGGTCTGGAACGAAGAATGCCAGAAAGCCTTTGACAGCATCAGGGAATACCTGTTGAAACCACCAGTGCTAAGGCCTCCGCAACCGATCAAATCGCTTATTCTGTATCTGGCAGTGGAAGACAGTTCAGTGGGCACCATGATGGCTCAAGAGGATGAATTTGGGGTGGAGTTTGCAATTTATTACCTCAGTAAGAAGTTCTTGGCTTATGAGATAAAATATGCTGAAGTAGAAAAGATCTGTCTCGCGGTAATTTGGGCGTCAAAGAAACTGAGACATTATTTCCACTCGTACAAGGTTCAAGCGGTGGCCAATCAGAATCCGTTAAGATATTTGCAGGAAGCACCGTCTCTGCTTGGAAAGATGGGGAGGTGGCTGCTCTTGCTACAAGAGTTTGATGTGCAATACATCACCCGCAAGACTATTAAGGGGCGAGCCGTAGCCGAATTTCTTGCTGAGCATCCTATTCAAGGAGACACTCCCGAGTTTACCTTTCCTGATGAGAGCATAGTCGCAATTTCTGTTCAAGGATGGCAGTTACACTTTGACGAGGTGGTAAATAACAGAGGAGCCGGAGTTGGGATCATCTTGACGACCCCAGATAATGAGAAACTTCCCCTCGCTAAGAAGCTGAGGTACAAAGCAACCAACAATGAAGCCGAATACGAAGCGTACACCTTCGGATTTGAAGCTTTAGCGGCATTGGGGGCAAAGAATATAGAAGTCTTCGGTGACTCATCCTTGGTGATTAACCAGATCCGAGGTGAGTGGGCAGTAAAGGAAGAACGCCTGATGCCCTATGTTGAGTATTTGAGGAAGATGTGTGGGCAGTTTGAGACTTGCACTTTCCACTTTGTGCCGAGAGATGAAAACCGTCTGGCTGATGCATTGGCAACCTTAGTGTCAATGTGGGATAACCCCGAAGGAGTGACTATGAAGCCAGTGCTGACTTCGAGCTCTGATAAGCCCAGTTTTGAAACTAAGCCTGTGATGGAAGTGGAAGTGGCGGATGGGAAACCATGGTACTTCGACATCATGAACTACTTGGAAAACAATAAATTTCCAGAAGAAGCTACTGAGAAAGACCAGAGGATGATCCGGAAGCTATCCACTCAGTTCATATCCTTGGAAGGGGTGTTGTAAAAAAGACGGTCGGACGGGATTCAGCTCAGGTGCCTGAATGAAAAGGAAGCCCGCAAGCTAATGGAGGAAACCCATGCATGTGTCTGTGGGGCCCACATGAATGGTTTGACCTTGGCTAAGAAGGTCATGAGACAAGGCTTTTATTGGCTTATGATAGACAACGACTGCACAAAATATGTTAAGCAATGCCAGCTATGCCAACAATATGCAGACTTGAGACACCTGCCAGTATCAGAATTACATAACTTGACATCACCTTGGCCTTTCGCTGCTTAGGGGATAGATATCATTGGAGAGATTCGCCCTACGGCATCCAATGGACACAGATACATCATAGTCGCAATTGATTATTTTAACAAATGGGTAGAGGCGGAATCCTTCAAGAAGATCGACGCGAGGGACATGGCCAAGTTCATAGAGAGAAATCTAATTTGCAGATATGGCCTCCCTCATCACATAGTGTCTGACAATGGGGTGCAGTTCATGGGAGAAACCAGGAAGCTCCTCGAGAAGTACGGTGTCGAGCATCATAAATCCTCTCCCTACCGACCACAAGCGAATGGAGCAGTAGAAGCCGCTAATAAGAATATGAAGAAGATCCTGTCCAAGATGGTCCAAACCTACAAAGACTGGGCCGAAAAGTTACCCTTTGCCCTATGGGGATATAGAACGACGGTAAGGACGTCTACAGGTGCTACTCCATTTTCCCTGGTATACGAAATGGAAGCAGTATTGCCAGTTGAGATACAGCTCAAATCACTGAGGGTGGTCATGGAAGCCCAAATTTCAGAGGCCGAATGGGCACAGCAGAGGCTACAACACTTGAATTTACTGGATGAGAGTAGGCTGAAAGCTTATTATCATAATCAGATTTACCAGAAGAGATTAGCAAGAACTTTCGGAAAGAAGGTGAGAAAGCATCCGCTGAAGGAAGGGGACTTGGTGTTCAAGCAGATGAGGCCAGGCATACCAGATATTAGAGGGAAATTCAGACCGACCTGGGAAGGGCCGTATATCCTTAAGAAACTGCTGTCCAAAGGAGCTGCGATCTTGTCGGATAGTGACGGGAACGAATTCAAAGAGCCGATCAATGTCGACAGACTCAAAAGGTTCCACGGCTAAAGACCAAGATAAAAATAAGAGAATAAAATGCCCTGCAAGTCGAAAACCGAAAAAAGGCGGCTGTGCTAAAATTGGGCGCCTCGACAGGGTGAAAATCGAAAAAAGGCATCCTATACAAAAATTAGAGGCATGAGAGAAAATGTCCGATCGTGAAAACCCGAGAGGGCCGATTGGTAACAGGAGTTGGTGCTGTTAAAATTTGATTCTTGTATTGACAGCGCATAACCAGCTGAGTAAATGCCAAAACTGATCATGTATGCTGAAATTATGTGAAAATATGCACAAATTGGTGAAATAGAATGAATATTATTCTTTTCATTTTTGTCATTTCCTAGTTCTGCATTAAAAAGAGATGTAGCACCAAAAGAAATACATATATGGGCTAAGCTAAGTCCTGCTGTTGCTCTCGCCGACCAGATGCTTGAGCCCTCGAGTCCTGTTATCAGATGTTGGACTAAGGATCCACTTCTTGTACTCACTAGTCGAAGACGCAGAATGATTGTCGAACCTCGGGATGACAGCCTTCACTAGTAGTTTGCCCCACAGCTCATGATACCGAGAAGCAAATGCAGCCGAGAGAGCTCCTCCTCGGAAGGACAGGGGAACCCTAACTACATCTTGGGTCGTCCCGAGCTGGCGTGTACATCGAGAGGTGATGCAGAAGGTGGCCTGACGGAGGCCGCAGAGGGGCACACACCCCGATGGCCCATCATTGACTACATGAGACAGGGGGAGCCAGGCAGACGTAAAACTGATGTCATCATCTGACAGCTCGCCAAATTTGGTAATGCCTTCACTAGTAGTGGCACACCCATAAAGTCGTCGACGTGGCAGAAAATGGCTCGGCGAGTACTGTGGAGTAACTCGAGGGCGTGGTTCAGACAACATCTTCAGTTTCTCTTGCAGCCAGATCTAAAAAAAAAAGAAAAAAAAAAGAAAAAAAAAGAAAGAAAAAAAAGAGAAAAAAAAGCCGCTGGAGTAAGTAGGGTTTACTTCAGGCAAAAATAAGGCACAGGGTTGTGTAAAAATCCGAAAGGACGCACCTCCAGCTAAGAAAAGCTAGTGTGAAAATCCATAAGGGACGCACTACCTTTAAAATAATGACGTACCTGGAGCAATAAGGGGCTGCCGGTGAAGGTTGTAGTGGATCCAGAGCTCACAGCGTCCAAGCCCAGAATGGTTTCAGCCAGAATGAGTGGTAAGGGTGATAATCCCAGATGAAAGTCGCCCAAGACTCCGAACAAGCGAGAGTCACCTGTCAAACCCCCTGGAACAACAGTAAGGAAGTTCACCATGCAAAACAAGAATTTGATGCTTACCCGATAGGTGGGGATGTCGGTGAACTGATCCAGAGCCTCGATCAGTGGCCACAGAGCAAAGAAAGAGCCCGAAGTAATCAGCCGGACGGCCTCAGATGAGGGTATGCCAAGCGCCATAGCTATATCCCGGGCCTGGAATAGACCGCAGCGGGGGACGCAGGGCAGAGTGCTAGGAGGAAACCAAGCTCCGAGAATGGCAGCTAATTCTTCAGGCAAAGGGCACAATTCCTGATAAGTGAACCGGAAAACGTGGAACCGGGGGTTCCAGAAGTGGGTCGCCGCTAAAAGGAGGTTTTGGTCGACTTTCACCCGGCACAGGTATTTCAGCCCGGACAGAGAGGAAAGGGCGCCCTCTTCCCAAGTGTGTTTGTCATCTAAGATACGGTGCATCCTTTGGGCTAGAGAGGAAGACATGTTGAGAAATAAGGAAGGCTCAAGGTGTTGGAAAATGAAGAGACTCAAGAAGAGCAAAAATCTTGGCAGAATTTATAGGGAAGGGTCACCGACGGCCTACCCGTCTCTCTATAGAGACGGCCTGTCCGTCGGTAGAGATTCACCTGGCAGGCGCATGCGTCATCATTGCATTCATCACGATTAAATCGCATTTATTGCATGACAGACGGCCAGCCCGTCGGTCGCTTCTACAGACGCCCAGCCCGTCGGTCACGAAATTCTATATAAGGGCGAGTGACAGACGGTGCAAATGCTGCTGTCCCTTTCTTCTTCCTCTCCCAAACCATTTTTTAGCATTTTTTTAGTGTTCTTTCAAGCATTCTTCATTTTTTTCGCGATTTCTTCACATTTTCGCATTATTCACTCACCGGGCGCTTTGATATTTATATTTTCTTTAGTTTCTACACTTCTCGCGACTACAAGTAAGTAAATAATTACTTTTTTTCTTGAATTTTACTTAATTTATTAATTCATTTCTTCTTCTTTCAACTTTAGAAATGTTTAGAAATTTAAAATGCCTTAGGAATTTAGGGAGAATGCTGCCCATTTTTTTATTTTAGTGCAATTAACCTGAATTTTTGCATGATCACATAGAAATAGAATTTTTCTATAATCTTATGCTTTAGAATTAAGTTGTTTAGCGCACCATTCTGTGCATTTTTTTTTGTTCTTTTTGCTTTGGCAGCCTGAGACCATTATCTTGTGTTGTTGGGGGCGCACTCTTGCCGGGGTGCGCCCCATCTTTGTGCGCATATTGTTGTTGAGGCCTGAGGCCTATTTTTATGCCTTTTCATGCAGGAGGTCGGGCATACCCCTGCCGGGGTGCTGCCCAAATTTTTATTATTTATTCTAAAATTGAATATTTCCACGCGTAATGCATGCCTCGGGACCTAGAAAGCCCATTTCCTTTACTCATTTTAAATTATTTGTATGCTAATTGCATATCGTTTTGCCTTGATATGTGCAAAGCATGTGGGCAACCTTTGCCCTTTTCATTTATTATCAGTTTTCTATCTTGTTTTGGGTTGCCATCGCCCTGGTGAGGCCTAAATCGGCCTTCGCCTGGAGAATAAGTCTGATAATATTTGTTTTGTCAAATTTTCGCTGTCTAATTTCTCCTCCTTTGCAGGATGCCTCCTAGACGTAGAGCACCACAGGCCCAGCCCGAGCTTGTAGCTCCGGATTGGATGGATGACGAGTCAGCTCAGAGGTATAGAGCATTGGCTCAGGTAGAGCTTCGAGCCAGTCGCTTTGTGTCCCGACCATTTCTAGAGGCCCTAGGGTCGGCCCCAGAGTTTGATTTACTTGCCGAGGGTGCTGGGTGGATAGAGTTCCTTGAGCCTTCCTTCCAGACTTTCCCAGAGGCTACTCGCCAGGTCCTGGCCACTCTTCGCTACGCCGGTTTTCAGAGTGCAGATACCGACCCAGGGGTGGTTCAGTTTTGGTTCGACGGCGACCACTTCAGTATTACCAGGCAGAGATTCGCTCAGGCCATGGGGCTCCCTATAGAGGAGGGGGTCGAGATCCCACGATGAGCTGTTAGATGCGCCCATTGGGCTGCTATTGCCCTACCGAGAGTGTTGTATGGTCATGATATAGCGAAGAGCACCGTACCGGTGTCTCAGGCACTCCGGTATTTGCACAGAGTGCTATCCAGTTCGTACCTCGGTCGTGCTGGTAATCCAGGGTTGCTTAACGCGGCCGAGATCTGGAGCCTCTGGGCTATGGTGGCAGGACAGCGTCTCAACATTAGCCACGAGATCTTGGCCAACTTGACCAGAGTCAGCAGAGGGTTGACGCCGGTGGTAATAGTAGGAGGGGTTATCACCCGGTTACTTTTGAGGTTGGGGGTTAACCCTAAGAGGTTGAGAGGACCTTTGGGGGAGGGGATCCATGTGGATGCCGCAACGGCAGTACAGATGGGGATGATCTCCCCGATATCAGGGCAGGCAGAGGCCTACAGGGTGTTGACCATTCATGAGTCCAGGCAGATGTTCTCACTCCCACCCTTGGGTGCAGACCCAGACCACCCAGAGCAGCCAGAGCCTCAGCCTCCTCAGCCCAAGCCTCAGTCAGAGCATCAGCCTCCTCAGCCACAGACTGTGCCACCACCACAGCAGTAGGAGCAGCCCAGGACTCCCTCGGACTTTGACTTCGAGTTCATGATGGAAGACCTCTTCACTGCTTCACCGGCATCCAGAGCGCCTACTCCAGCCCCATCATCGAGCGCCAGGGTGCAGAGGTCTATCCACGGGCCCTCGAAGAGATACCACCCCTACTCCCGAGGTGACCTAGGGGCATCCACCTCCTCGGCACCACCGCCAGAGCCAGCACCGCAGCAGCCTGACTTCTCTCAGCTCCTCACGTCCATGTTTACAGCCTTAGAGCGGCGGCAGGATGAGAGGGATAGGACTATTCATGAGAGGTTGGATCGCCAGCAGGCTGCCATTCAGGAGCAGTCCCAGTCGGTGGAGTGCTTAGCCCGGGGGCAGGCCGGTTACATTGAGGATACGACTCGGGAGCAGGCTCGGGCCTTGGATGTTTTTAGGGATGAGCAGGCTCGGGCCTTAAGGGCCTTCAGAGGTGAGCAGATGAGGCTGATTGAGTAGATTGCTCAGGGGCAGAGGGAGCTTAGGCAGCAGCTCGCTCATGATTTGAGGACGTCACAGGACCAGGCGTCTAAGAGGGTCGACATGACCCTATAGATGATCGACGAGTCGCTCGACTCTCTGAGATCCCGCATCCAAGCGATAAAGGGGATCCTCCCACCTCTGTCTCAGACCATGAGAGAGTTCAGAGAGCAGACGGAGCAGAGCCTGGAGCAGAGGAGAAAGGCCGCCAGTGAGCAGACCATTCAGTTGAGCCAAGCCTTCAAGAAGTTGGGAGACAAGGTTTCTGAGACCTTAGGGTTTGTGAGCGCCTGTACCCAGCCCTTCATGGATGGCTACGCTCAGATCCGGTTCAAGCGGGCCCATGATCACGAGGCAGGACCCTCCACGGCTCGGCCAGCTCCACCTCCACCTCCGCTAGGGACCGTGCACATATCAGATGACGAGGATCCCGATGAGCCCTCCGACTACACACCTCTCTGATCTTTAGGGTGTTACTTTTGTATCTATTGTACATTTTCATTTTGTATATGCACTGTACAAAAATGACGCTTCTAGTGAGAACTTTTGTTTTATTATTGCATGATCATTTGATTGTTAATTGTTTAATCATATCACAGAAAGTGTATGTTCTCATATTTACTTATATGTCAATGGAAATGGCAATATAACAAAAACGAAACAAAAATGATGAATAACAACTCAAATAAGAAAAAAAAAATGAAAAATGAAACATGGCATAGCAAATGAAGCAAGATCACGCCATCAATAGACAGGTTAAAAGAAGACCACTCAAACATGAACTAACAAAATCTTTCATCACGCAGGTACAGAGAAATACCGATCTGAATATAGACATCGATTTAAAAAGATCCCTTTTAGGACAAGGAACCCGACGGGGTCTCCTCTTCTTCAAATCGAGACTGTAGCCAAAGCATGCTGCATCTCACAGATTGAAGTTGTGGCCAGAGAGTGCCGCACTTCACCAAATCGAGACTGTAGCCAAAGCATGCTGCATCTCACATATTGAAGCTGTGGCCAGAGAGTGCCGCACTTCACCAAATTGAGACTGTAGCCAAAGCATGCTGCCTCTCACAGATCGAGGCTATGGTCAAAGAGTGCCGCACTTCACCAAATTGAGACTGTAGCCAAAACATGCTACATCTCACAGTTCACGCGGAAGCCAAAGAGTGCTACGCACCTTGCAGATCGAATGGGGGTTAGCAAGGGAACTTCAGATCGAGGTTGTGGGCAAAGCATACCGCACCCCAAACCGGGGTTGTGGCCAAAGCATGCTGCATCTCGCCGAGCCCTAAAGGTCGAGATGAGACCGATGGGGGTATCTTCGCATCGCCGAATAGATCGAGATGAGGTCTAACCAGCATAAGGCACGGAGAGTAAAAGGCCGTCACAGGTACGCTTCCTTTCTGACCTTCTCTGAGTTTTGGCTTATCTAGGCGCTTATACACTAGTTGCTCCAAAACTGGGGGGCAACTGTAAGCACCGTGTCCCGGAGCGGTCCGGATCAGAGGTTACCCTATGATGAAATCAGTGTCTGAGCCTGTATAAAGGGCTGGATTTGGAGGTTTTAGTCCCACGTTCCACGAGAAATGAGGCTTTTTTACCATTCCTGGGCAGAGGGGGGAGAAAACAGAGGTTTTTCGAGTCAAAAAGCTTTTTGTACTCCACAGACGGCCAGCCCGTCTGTGAAGTCAGCCCATCGCTTCGAGTCACCGACGGCTGGTGATACTTTTCGACGCCCGTCGAAAAGTCACCGCCCCTGTCAGAACGCTGCCTAGTTTCCCGGAGCACGCAACCCTTCTGACGCCCGTCGGTGGATGTGGCAGGGCCGTCGGATGAATCCTTGTGTCAGAAGGATTCTTCCGACGCCCGCCCCTATACATGGACGCCCATCGGTCATGTCTGGCTTATAAAAGCTCCGGATTTTCAAGAGAAAAGGGTTGGAAAAATTTTGAAAAGGGGAAACTCTGCCCAATTTCAAGCAAATTTTCTCTCTCTTCCAACAAAACACATTTACAAAGGAAATCTATTGGATCAAGGATCAAATCAATCAAAAAGGAACTAAAATAATTAGTTTTCTTTAGATATTGATTCCAAAGTCAATCTTTTGAGGGATTGAAGAAGAAATAGCCCATTTTTCTTTCTTTGACCCTTCATCTTTTGCTTCTCGTGGAACGCGCGGGGCTCTAATCAACACAAGAATCTCACCCAAAGCGATTATCTGAGGGTAAATATTCCGGATTCCTTCTCCTTGTCATTTCATATTTATTCCTTATTTTGTGGAATTTATCAATATCTGTCATTATTTTCCTTTATTTTGACTATCTTTATCTCCTTTTGGGATAAAACCCATTTTTTGGCCTTGGAAAGAATTTTCTCTCTCCTATTTTTTCGGAGACAGTGGTGACCGATGGGTCATCTTTATCACCGATGCCCGTCGGTCACCCCACTCACAGATGCCTCTCCTTGAGTGATAGACGGACGTGTCGGTTACCTTAACCGACGCCCGTCGGTCATCTAAGGAAGGCCGTCTGTGGGTTCTGCCTCCATCCTTTTAAATCATTTTTTTATCTTTTTCAAATCCTTTCGGTTTCCTACATATTAATTTTATGTATATTAACATCTCTCGACTTTTCTATGAGTGTATATATGATTTCTCTTGGACTACCACAAGCTTGAGCGGCTATCTACCATATTCGGAGGATTCCGTCCGGTTTAGTTTCCTAACCTTCTCGATTATTTCCTCCATGTTGTTATTCATTGATTATTTCATGTATATGGATATATTCTTCTCATATTTCGTTAATGTATAAATATAATCTAAATGATTTTATACTTAAATAAAAATGAGGTTTGTATAAAGTGCAAAAGGGGCCAAAGCCTTGTCTTTATCCAATAAAATCATCATAAACAAAAATCTCCATTTTTAATAATGATGCGTGCGAGGACCAAAGTCCTCAAAATAAGCAATACCCCGATTTATGCATGATTCGCACATTTATGAAAGGGAGTTGTATTCCGCTCCTTGTATTATTGTAATTTATCGCTTTCATTATCTATCTGATCATTTATCGCTTTTAAAATGTGAATAAATGCGTCTTTTAATCAATTGCATGGTGTGGAGAGAGAGCGAATTAATGATATTAAGATTTGCTCATAAAATAAATGAGGTAGAAATAGATGAGAAATCCCGGACCCAGCTCTGGTCTTTGGGCTCAAGAGGTTAGAGGTTATCCTCCAAAATACTTCTTGGGTCACGAGGCTTTAGCGCTAATCCTAGGCTCTTTAGGGTGAGAAGTTCACCTTCCATGACCCCTCTGGCTGGCCCAAAATGGATACCAAGCGCAGTCTTAGGCTCTCCGAGGCGAGAGAAACTTTCCCAATATTCTATTGGGTGGCGACTCCATGAAACCTCCTTGTTGCCCAACATAGACGCACCTGCGATTTATCGCAAGCTTGTCAACGGACCCACAAATGCCCCGATCGCCCATGTGCGGGTGGTCGAACGGGCGGCCGCGGGGATCCGGCGCGCATCACACAGTGCCAGCTAGAGCCTATGCAGTGAGAGCTTAGGAGGAGCAGGATGCTCCAGATGTGATTGCCGGTAAGTTTCTACTGCATGACACTAAATTAAATGCTCTAATTGACCCTGGTTCCACACATTCATATTTGTGTACATATAAGTTATGTGATAAGTTGCATGTTGTGGATCAGTTGGATTATGAGATTTGTCTGACCAGTCCTTTAGGGCATAGTGTCAATGTGAGTAGAATGTATAGGAATTGTCCCCTGTTAGTTGAGGGAGTTGAGTTTCCAGCGGATTTGATTGAGTTGCCATTTAGAGAGTTTGATCTGATTTTGGGTATGGACTGGTTGGGTAAGCATCAGGCAGTGGTTGACTGTCATAGGAAGACAGTTGTTCTTTAGGATAGAAATCAGTCTCCTGTGGTTGTCAAAGGCTTGGGTTCGAGTTCTTTGAGTAATGTGATCTCTGCTATGCAAGCGAAGAGATTCATTAGGAAGGGTTATGAGGCATTTCTAGCAGTGATATTGGATTCTAAGCGGGATTAGGTTAGAATTGAGGACATCCCAGTTGTTAGAGAATTTGGAGATGTTTTTCAGAGTGAGTTGCCTGGTTTGCCTCTTGGGAAAGAGGTGGAGTTGTCCATAGAGATAGTGCCGGGTACTACTCCCATATCGAAAGCACCTTATCGGATGGCTCCTGCAGAGTTGAGAGAGCTCAAAACTCAGCTACAGGAGCTATTGTGTCCAACATTGTTAGCCCTTCCCCTCCCTCGACCTCTATGTATGACATCTGCACCTACTAGCATTTGCTATCCAACAACAATATGATGCACAAATATAACAAATCCTAAATATAGTGATGGAAAAAATTAAATATAATTAAATGTACAATAATTGCATTTACTGATGGTTGAGTAGCAGGTCTTGGATTTAGATTGGTTTCAGCTCTTGACATAGTATTGCTTTGTGATGTTGGGTTAGGTTGACTTTCTGCTCTTGGTATTAGTTGACTTGGTGTATTCTTATTTGCATTGCTGCCTTAATCTTCTTGTTATCTTGCATATTTATGTAAGTAATTATCAAAACAATACAATGTTACATATTTGTCACAGTTATTTGTCCACAAAAAAAAATAGAAAACTCACAAATATTAGGAAACCCTTCTAATTGTGACCTCTGATCTTGCAATGTGAGCAAGTCACTAGAGCCCCTTTTTTGGATATTTTACCAAATTTCTTGGTTGGTTCATCAGGTGCCTTCCTCCTATTTTTTTAGGTCTTCTAAGCATTGCAGTCACCTTAGGTGCTTCAATAGAGGGATTCTGTGTGCTAGGCCATAGCTTCATGTTTGTTATGGGCGGAATGTAACTTGCATGTGCCTTCAGGTAAGTAGTTTTTCTATACCAGTGAGCTACAAAGTCAAAAGGTTCAAATTTTTTATGTGCCATTACACATATAGCATGCTTGCATGGGACACCTTTTAGTTGCCATGACCTACATGAACATGTCATTGCCTTAATATTAACTACATGTCTATACACATCATCTATGATTTCAAAACTAGAATCACCATTCGAAATGATATGATAGTTTGAAGCATCTTGTCCAGCCTTTTGAATTGCATCCATAGCCATTAGTGAAACCTCACATATCCACTTATCTACAAATGCCCTCATTTCTGCCATTCTAGCCATAATCTTGTGCTTAATTTCTTCTAACATAATTATAATTGATTTATGCCTAGCCCTAGTGTCCAACTGTTATAAGTCTCACACATGTTATTCTCAATAATATCACAACAAGTCACAGGAGTAAAATAAGCCCTACACCAGGTTTCCTTGTTATAACATAACAAATCCTCAACAATTCCAAGTCCTTACTTGCTTAATTCATTTATTCTATCAAGTCCTACCTCAAAACTTGCTCTTGAACATGCCTAAAATTTCTTTCTTCCTTCTTCACCTCTCCATTTCTGTTTCCAGTTGCTCCATATGTGCCATGCATACATTCTCTTTTCAGCATTAAGCAGTAAATTAGCCACTGCCTGTATAAGTCCCTATAAAGTAAATTCACATATAACATTATATGTTAGTATTGTGTAGATTTAATATAATGCATAATAAGTAAATTAATAAATAAATGCATAAAATAAAAATACCTTCTGCATATCACTCATTACCACCAATCCAGTTCCAGCACTTTCATTCAACTATAGATCTGACATCAAACATTTAATGAACCATATCTATTACACCCCCTACCCATATGTAGGTGAACCCATCCGGGGAGGAGTGAGATGTCGTAAGAGTAGGGGTGTCACACTAGACAAATAGATATAAATCAAACATTCATACAATATAAACGTACGAAAACACAGCGAAAATTAAAACTTTAGAGAAGCAACAACTGATCATACATTAATATAATGAAATCATTACAATAATGTTCTGATCAACTGCCAACAAAATAATTACATATCCAATATAAGTAAGAGCAGAAGCTTACAAAATACTGATACAAAGAGAGTTCCATTACAAAAAGAATCATCATAACTATTACAAAAATAGCTCTAACACTAATCCCTTCTGTGTTGGCTTGACTGGCGGCGACTCTCCCAAAATACAGCACCTTCCACACCTGCACGGATAAAATACCGTGCTAAGCGATAACGCTTAGTGGGGAACACACAACAATAGAGTGGACGGCCATTCACAATGGTCGTCAAAGCATACACATACGATATGACAAATGTGGATACCCATGTCAGATATAATCATACTTGCATAATAATAGCATACATTCAAAGGCTCGTATCCACATTCATATACATATTAACTAATTTCTCATACTTATCATGCTCATTCGGATATCATATTCTGATAATCATATTGAAGCAAACCGAAGCAAACAGAATACCTGCTGACTCACAGTAGTGGATAATGAGTATACTGACAGTACCTTACGGGTACAAATCGAATACAGACAGTACCTTACGGGTACGAATCGGGAAACCATTTATTTTATCACATTCAAAATAAGTTTTCGGAGGGACCTTAAACAAGATCCAAAATTCATAAAGGTTCGCGAGGAACCAGTCGGGGACCTAATCGGGGTCCAAATGGAACTAAGACTGCAGCTAAAAGACTCTATTAGGCATGCCTAACTATACACTAGACTGACTCTCGCAGGTCATGTGTAATCCAATTCATGTTCCAAATCATAGCATATCATTCATCATGAAGAATTCATAATATTGCACATATAAATAAGCATTTTATATAGCATACAGAGGTAAAAATTCATGAAGAAACCATTTGAAATTCATTTTAGAAGAGAAAGCAAAATCAAAAAAATAGGGCATGAAGAGGTCACTAACGCGCTCGCGACAAAGGCGAACTTGCCCAGGTCGCGACCACGGCATTCGTCGCAATCCCACGGGGGATCAAATACAACTCGCTGTCGTGCTCGCAACAGTGTGCTGCCAGCCCGATCTGTCGCACTCGTGCTCAAGAGCTCGCTCGCGACAGAGAATGGCCCAAAACAGCTCGGTAGCCTAGCGCTCTGTCGCGCTCGCAACAGAGGCTTTGCTGCTTTGCTCGGCAGCAAGCTCAGATGCGTGCGAGAGCTGCTATCACCGAGCTCTATCGTGACCTCGCGACAATGTCGCACTCGCAACAGAGTCGGGATTTCTAGCCTTTACACGGAAAATCTGCAGTTCTCACTTTCACAACACCCAATCACACACAGTCAATTCAAACTTCCAATTACCTCATTTCCAACAACCAAATCATCATTTCTAACATATAATACAACATTTATGCGACAAATTCCAATTAAATCATGCCAATAACAACACAATTTACACAATTAGAATATCAGCACTATTCATCATTCATCTCAATCAAGAACACAATTGAGCTCATTAAGCCACATTCAAGCCTTCTTAGCACATCTTAATCAAAACCCATAACATTTAAACTACTATAAACATCAAAAACCCATAAATTTCTATAATTCAATGAAAGAGCAAAAAAATCGCAAAAAAAATTCCAAACCTGAATTTCCTAAGCTCCAAATCACTTGGTGCTACTAATACCAGCCTTTTCCTTGCCTTTAGGATCACGAGGAGGTTCCACCAAGACCCAGAACACAAATATAAAACCCAAACAAAGACAAACCAAATATCAAACTCTAGATCAAAACCCAAACAAAAATAAGAAGAAGAAGATGAAGGAGATGAAAGAAATGCAGAAAACTTACCCAAAAGAAGACCAAAAGATGATCAATTCCCACCACACCAACTTGGATCTAAGCTAGGGTTCTTTTGAGAAGAGAAAAGGAAGAAGAAGAGGAGAATGGGAAAAGGGATGGAAATTCTGCTTTTTCAATTCTCTTTCTTCTTTCTATTCATCTTTTCCTAACCCTAGCCATGTGTCCTCTTCCTAGTGGTGGATCTTGATCACTCACACCCAACAAGCATGCACTACACACACAAAGTCACCCCAACTAATAACACCCTACAAAGATATGCTCATGCACACACTATTACAACCCAACTTACTCACTTACATCCTACAACTATGTGAGCAAACACACCCGAATGCAATCCAACTAATTCACACCCTAGTACCGTACATGTACCCTTATACTAGCAAAACCCGCAAACATGCATTATACCCAAAATACCCTTATCCCATGCCAAAACACATACAATGAATGCACACACACAAATGGATCATACTACTAGGGGGCAAATGGGGTGTGACAATGTCCATTGTCCTTGGATTCCTTATCCACCATAGCCTATGCAATTGGGAATATTTGGTTATTACCATCCTTTGATACACAAGTCAGAATTTCCCCTTTAGTTATGCCTTCGAGAAAAGCTCCATCCAACCCAATTACTAGCCTACAACCATTCAACCATCATGTTTTAAGAGCCTATAAGCAAACACAAATACCCATGAACACTTCTTTCCCCATAATAATCTCCCTTGCAGTTCTTATCTTCATTGTTGAAACTGGGTTAGTTGCCCTTATCATATAAGCACAATCATACAGTTTAGAGAACTGATATGAGCCTAAATTGGTCATATTTAGTCCATGTTTTATAATTAAAATAATATTTATTTGTAGTTAATTGTGTTAAATTAGGTATGTTTTATGTGTTGTTCTATGTTTTGTGAGTATAGGAGAAATTGGAGAAAATAATGGAAAAAGGAGCAAAATGGTGCAAGAGAAGAGGAATCTGTCGCGAGTGCGACAAGCATCACGAGCGTGATAGGAAGTGCCAAAGAAGAGGGAAGAAAAGAGAGAAAGAGAAGAACCAAAGGAGAAGCCACGCACTATCGCGAGAGTGATGAGACGTAGAGGAAAGCAAGTAGCCAGCACAGCTAAAGAGAAGTAAGGGGGACAAAGGGCCGTGCTCTATCATGAGCGCGATAAGCATCGCGAGCACGACAGAGAAAGCCATTGGACAGTTATTGTCAAACATTGTCTTAAAGAATCATGCTTTCTCACCAACTTTTGCAACCCTTTTGAAGAAGCTTATCAAGGGACATGACTTTTAGAACATTAAATATATTTAATTCAACTGTAATTTGAAATGATGATGGAATTTTAATTAAGTATTTTTCTGTAAGTTTGAGAGAGAACAATTTCTTTAATTGAAGTTCTAAGTTAGTTTTATGTTTTAAAAAGAAGGAAATTGCAAGGAAGAAGTTTACACTTTGTGAAGGGAAAAAGGGTTGAGAGATCTCCTTCTTCTATTTCTAATCTTTACTTCTTCTTTGTAAACATTAAATGAATTTTATTTAAGAAACTTGAATGATATTAATGTTATTTCTATTTCCATCAATGTTAATAATCTTTGAAAGCAAAATTCTCTATTGGTATATTTGCATGATCATTATAAGTTAAAATAGAGTTGAGAGATTCACTTTATCTTATAACTAATAGAAATTCATTATCAAAACATAACTTGAGAGATCAGTATGTCAAGATAATTGCTATAAGTTGGTAATTAATCTAAAAATATGTGATTGGAATTAACTAGTTCATTAATGAGAGTTAAGGATTAGTATTGTAATTGCATGTTTTAGGCACTCTAGTTCATATCGAGAGAGTGAATTAGAAATTTGGCTTGCTGATAAGATTATAATTATAATAAAAATATGGAATCAAGTTTCATAATCATTAGTTCTTCATTATTTACATTGTCTTCTTTGATTATCATTAAATAGGTTTAATTAATTTGCATGACATGAGTAGTATAGAATTAACTTACAAATTATAGAACATTGTAAACAAGATAAAATCAAGTAGTAATAGTGAGTGATAGTTAATCTACATTCTCTGTGGGATCGACATTTTAAGTACTATGAGCGATTAATTGTGCACTTGCGGAGTTAGCATTTTCAGCACCTAACAAGTTTTTGGCGCCGTTGCCGGGAAATGTTATGATTAAATTTATCGCCATTATGAATCTTAATTTATAATTTTGGATTAAAATACTTAATTAGTTTTGTTTGTTTGTTTTGTTTTTTTTTACAGGATTGTATAGTTCAAGTATATGCCTAATATAAGGAGTTCTCAAGAAGAACTTGAACCATTGAATCTAAAAATAGAAAGGTTTCTTTCAAGTAACTGTAAATCCAATAAGAAGAAGAATAAGACTAGGAGACTAATCATGGCTGAAGAAGAGAATCCACCTAGATTGATGGATTTTGTTATGCCAGTATTGAGCGAGGCTCAAGAAGGGGTGGTAAGACCAACGGTAAATGCAAATCAATTTGAAATTAAGCCATCTCTTTTGCAAATGATTCAAAATAGTATTCAATTTTATGGTTTGGTAAATGAGGATCCAAATGCTCATTTGGAAAATTTCTTAGAAATTTGTGATACCTTCAAAATTAATGGAGTTTCTACGGATGCAATCAAGCTTAGGCTTTATCCTTTCACATTAAAGGATAAGGCTAAGACTTGGTTGAATTCACTTGCTAGAGGATCTATTACAACTTGGGACCAATTGGCTCAAGCATTTTTATCTAAATATTTTCCTCTAGCTAAAACTGCAAAAATTATTAAGGATATCACTACTTTTGTTCAACATAATAATAAATCTTTGTATGAAGCATGGGAAAAGTTTAAAGAATTGCAGAGAAGTTGTGCACATCACAACCTTCCAAGAGAGTTTCTTATACAAACATTTTATAATGGAGTGAATCCCATAACTAAAGGAACAATAGGTGTTGCAGCCGGTGGTTCTCTTATGAGAAAAACAACGAAAGCTGCATTTGAGTTGCTTGAGGAGATGTCCATGAACAATTGCATGTGGCCAACCGAAAGAATAAGGGAATTGAACTCTTCTAATGCTAGGGGGGTACATTCAATTGATTCAGTGGTAGCATTGCAAGTACAAGTTAAGGCTTTGACTCATAATATTAATAGCCTAGGTATGGGAGGAAGTTAACTAAATGCATGCACCATTTGTGGTCAACAAGGTCATAATAGTGAAGTGTGTAATTTGGGATTGGTTAGTATGGAGGAACAAGTGAGCTTTATCCAGGGACAAGGGCGTTGAAATCCATATTCAAATACCTATAACCCTGGGTGGAGAAACCATCCAATTTTTTCATAAAAAATAGTAGTAATCAGAATAGAGGTGTAGGGTTTTAGTAGCCTCAAGATAGGTTTAGAGTTTTAGAGGTTAAGATGGATAGGTTCTTAGAGGGTATTAACTTGAAGTTTAGTTCACAAGAAGAGAACCAAAAGAGGCTAGAGACAAAGTTTGATCAAATCACTAAAACTCATGCCTCATCTATCCATAACTTGGATGTGCAATTAGGGCAAATTGCTAAGGCATTACCTTAACGATTACAAGGAAATTTACCAAGTAATACGGAGGAAAATCCAAGGGAATATCTTTTGGCAATTAAATTGAGGTCAGGTAAATCCTATTCTAATGAATATATTTCTACTAATAAGGATGATGATGTGCAGGAAAAAAATTTTCTGAAGGGAGATGAGTCTTCTGTCGCGAGCGCGACAGAGGAGAGATCGGCCAATATCGCGAGCGCGATACCCTTCACAAGCACGAAAGAACAAAGTCCACCACCTGTCACGAGCGCGACACCTGTCGCAAGCACCACATCTATTCCCTTCATATCCGCAACGTCTTAAGCAGCAAAATCAAGATAAGCAATTTCAAACTTTTATTGATAAATTAAAGCATTTACATATTAATTTCAATTTTATTGAGGCTATAACTCAAATTCCTAACTATGCAAAGTTTCTTAACGACTTAATTTCTAAGAAAAGAAGTTGGGAAGACCTATCCACTGTTGAGTTGACTAAGCATGTAGTTCAATGATCACTAATAATTTGCCTACTAAGCTTAAAGATAATGGGAGTTTTACTATTCCTTGTACTTTGGGGATGTTGAATTTCCCAAGTGTTTATGTGATTTGGGGGCAAGCATTAATCTTATGCCATTATCTATCTTTAAGAAGTTAGGTTTGGATTATGTTAAACCTACCTCAATGGTATTGCAATTAGCTGACCAATCTATTAAGAAACCATATGGCATAGTGGAAGATGTGTTAGTTACAGTGGATAAATTCATTTTGCCTATTGATTTTATTATTTTAGACTTTGCTTATGATGTTAAATGCCCATTGATATTAGGAAGACCTTTCATGAGAACTGGTAGGGCTTTAGTTAATGTTTATGAAGGAACTTTGGTTTTAAGAGTGGAGGAGGATAGTGTAGAGTATCACATGGATAAAGCACTCAAATATTCCATGGATGAGAATGTGTGCATGAAAATTGATGTCATTGATGCTTGTGTTTTGGAAGTATTGGATGATGCAAGTCAAGAGGAGGACAATATTGAGGAAGAAGTTCATGAGGAGGAGGAGCAAGAGAGCTCTAAGCCAGAACTTTTGTATAGAAATGAGACACCTTTGCCACTTTCTATTGTAAGTCCTCCTAATGTGAAATTGAAAGAACTACCATGCCATATAAGGTATGCATTTCTTGGTTCGAATAATACTTTACATATCGTTGTTTCTAACAAGCTAACTAGTAAGCAAGAATCCTTGTTGTTAGAGGTTGTAAGAAAGAGGATTAAAATTATAGGTTGGCAAATTTTTGATTTGAGGGGAATTAGTCCAAATATTGTCATGCATAGAATTAACATGGAAAATGAATGTCAACCTAAGGCTGATAGACAAAGGAGGCTTAATCCCAATATGAAGGAGTAGTTAAAAAAGAAGTCATTAAGTTGTCAGATGCTGGGATTATCTATCAGATTTTAGATAGTGCATGGGTGAGTTCAATTCATTATGTACTTAAAAAAGGGGGAATGACTGTAATTAGGAATGAGAATGGAGATTTAATTCCTACTAGAACCACCACAGGTTGGAGGGTTTGTATTGACTATAGGAAGTTAAATTTAGCTACTAGGAAAGATCACTTTCCTTTACCATTCATTGATCAAATGTTAGAAAGAATAGTTGGCCATTCTCATTATTGTTTTCTAGATGGTTATTCGGGGTATTTCCAAATATTTATATGCCCTAGTGATCAATAAAAGACCACCTTTACTTGTCCATATGGGACTTTTGCCTATAGAATGATGCCCTTTGGGCTATGTAATGCACCAGCAACTTTTCAAAGGTGTATGACTTCTATTTTTGGGGATATGATAGAAGAGATCATGGAAGTTTTCATGGATGATTTTTCTATTTACGGTGATTCATTTGAGTTGTGTTTAAGAAATTTGGATAGAGTGTTGGCTAGATGTGACGAGACTAACTTGGTACTCAATTGGGAAAAATGCCATTTTATGGTCGAAGAAGGGATAGTTCTAGGCCATAAGATCTCAAGTAGGGTATAGAAGTAGATAGAGCAAAAACTGAATTGATAGAGAAGGTTCCTCTGTAACACTCCGAATACACCCTAGTTGGATTAGGATAAGTTTAGGGTGTAGCGGAAACCAAATGTGTTTGGGATAAGGACGGAAGTGTTAAAAAGGACACAACTGTCATTAATTCGAAAGTTTCGGTAAGTTTCGGTAAATTGGACAATTATATAGCCGTGCCTTAAATGACATGAAAAGAATTATTTTTGGTGATTAAAAATATGTAGTTGGATGATGGAAGTGATTAATTGTAATAAAGGATGTGACCGGTTTTATTTGTAAAGGGTAAGGGTATTTTGGTCATTTTATAATTATGGATTTAATTAAATGAATTAGTTAAATTATGTGGGCCAATGTATGAAATAGAAAAGTTGAATGCCAATTGAGGGAAAGGAAGTAAGAAAAGGGATTAAAAGATATGTTTGACATAAAAATCTTTATGGGACCAACAAAATTGTGACATGTAGCGCTTAGGATAAGATTGAATTACTTAATTAAACCCTTTTGACTTCATTTAGGCCATTCTTGGTTGGGTAAGTGAGGGGAAAAGAGAGAGAGAACCTCTTCTCTTCACGCCAATTCCTGTAATTTAAGTCTAAGATGGATTTTCCAAGTTTCAAGTAATTGGATGCAAGATTTGGTTGGGAAAGGTAAGTGGTTGGTTCTTTTCCCTTTTCCTCTCCTCTTCTCCTTAAAGATAAGTAGAGGTATGTGTAAATCTAAAGTTTGGTTGTTTTGTTTGGAGGGAACAAGAGAAGCTAAAGAAGGAGTAAGAAAGCAAAGGGGTTGTGCAGTCATTTGAGCAATTAGGGAGCAAAGGAAAAGAGGTTTGGAAACTCTTTATTTATATATGAGTTTGAGTATATTCATGTGTCATATAAGTTACTTCAATGTGTTGATGATGATATATGATGATGGTAGTGAGTGTTAGTTTAAATTGTTAAATTGTGCATGTGAATAGGATTTTGGGTGAAAAATTGTGTTAGAACACACCTGACCACTTTTTGGTTATTAGGATGTATCTGGAGTTTTAGAACTCCAAATGGTATGAGACTAGTAGCTTTTGAAATCTAATACATATTCCTACAAATGTATTCGAAATAGGCTTGAGCTAATTTTAGCTCTAAGTGTCCCAAAAGTGGTCATGAAGAAGAGGTATCTTCTTTTGCCGGGTTCAAGGGAGCAGTATAGGTTGTTTTGATCATATCTAATGATTTAGGTGTCCAAATGACCTGAAACTTGTTCTATATGAAATCTATTATTCTAAGGATTATTTTTTAAGAGGATATTTGGCTTAAAAATGAGGTTTAGAGGTCGGTTTAGGCAGTTGAAGTTTGCAGTGGAAAGCAGTCTTGTGACCTATCTTCGTGAGAAACCTAAAGGGGGCTTCTGCCGCGAGCATGACCATTGTCGTGAGCACGATAGAACCTGCTTGACAAGTGTTTTTCTTTGTATTTTGAACTTTTAGTTAGTAGGAACCCTTGCCTACCTTTACCCTCTTCTAATTTGTATATTTTGTTATGTTTTCCCTTCCGAAATACACCCGAACTTCATATGAACTTTATGAGACATATTCATCACATGTTTAGAGTTTGTAAAAGAGTAAATAAATAGATATCACTTAGGAATATAAGAGACTAGGGTTATAAATAAGAATACTGACTAAGGTACTTAAAAGTTTAATGAGTCGAACACTTTCGAATTCGTTCAATATTGACCTGATGCAAATTCTATTAGGAGATTTGAAGCGAAATTCTATAATTTGTATATGATGTTAAGGTTGAAGTAAATGATTATTTTAGGTGTATCATAAACTGAAAATGAAATGAATCTTTCATGTCTCGAATGGTTTTTATGTGATTGTCTAGATAATGAATGATTCTTAATAGATTGAATAGTCTGAGATGTGTGTGTTGGAGTTCTTGAATTTAAGGTATGAATTTGGGGAAGTAATGTTTATGAAATTATTTATGGGCATTATAAGAATAAATATGTTTTTATGTAAAGTTGTATTTAATTGAGAATGGACATGAGTGTGATCAAGTGTAGCTGCCATTGGAACTTAAATGGCGTTGTCGAAGGGTGATGCATGGCTCTATCACCAGCGCGACAGGTGTCGCGAGCGCGACAGAGGCCATCTAGTTTTCTGTCATGGTCGCGATTAAGGTCACGAGCGTGACTCTTTCCTATGCTATAAATGTATGTTTTTTGAGCTATTGGACATGGGTTTTGACTTGTAATTCACATATGACATGTCATGTAAATCAGGATATGCTATACCATGTAAGCTATAGTTGAAATGAATTTTTAAGCATGTTTAAAAACTAAGATATGATTGTAATTAAAGGTTATGGTTTGTTATATTTTATAGGAGCCATTAGTTTATAAATGAATTATGCATATGATTATTATTTGACTACAATAAAAGTATGTGCTTCTGAAAAAGTATTAAAATATAACATGTACATCATTAAAGGAAACAAGTATGTGTTTAGCTTGCATTAGTCGAGTTGTGGATAGATAGGCATGTTTATAGAGTTCAGTTTGCTGCAGCCATGTGTATGCATTTTGGACCCTGATCAGGTCCTTGAATTGGATCCATGCGATCCCCATTTAACTTGAATCTTGCTTAAGATTCCATGCGAAAATGTTTTTGAAATAAAAAGAAAAGAATGATTTTGATACCTTCGGGTATCCATGCGTTAAGAAAGTATTATCGGTACCTTCGGGTATCTATGTGTTACTCGTTATCCACCCCCTTGACTTAGCAGGCATTAATTGAATAAGAGTATGTAAATCAAATAATAAGTTATGAATTGATGAATATATGTGAAGACTTGTATGAAAGTATGTATTTTGTTATTGCAATCTAAATGCCTTATTGATTGGGTAAATTACATGATAAGGCATCTGCTAAGCAAGATGTGTGAAATGAATTTGGAAACCGAAAGGAATGTGAATAAGTGAACAAAGTGACATGTATATGATGTGAAAAAGTGTGATAATGTATAGGTGATTTGTTAAAGTTAATTTGCGAAGTAAGTGGTTATGTTGATGACCTCCTTGAAAGTATCTAATTTGTTATTATTGATATGATTATATTCTCTATATTATGCTTTTCTTTGAACTTATTTGACGGCCATTCTTAGTGGTCATCCATATTTATGTGTTTCCCACTAAGCTTTATGCTTAGCACGGATTTTCTTTTAATCCTTGTAGGTACTATTAATCGGATCGTTCGAGAGTCTTTTCACAGCAGTCCAGGCCAATGCAAGATTATGAAGAGATTTTAGGGTAGGATTTGTATAGTCTTCGGAATGTATGCAAGATTTGTAATTTTAAATTATAAGTTTTCTAAAAGTGATATTGGGCATGTAAATGATCTGTCTATGGTAAATTCTGAAGCAGTATACTTTATAGTGTGATTGTGCAATGAATTTATAGTTAATTATAATGTGTTTTTGAAAATGAAAGAAATTTTATAACTCATATTTCATCTTAAAGGTTTATAAGTTTTACATGTTAGTTTCGATAATGCCCTTGACCGTCGTCGTGAACCACCGGTTCACGGTATGGTTTACTGCGTACGAGTAAGGGGTGTTACAGCCTCCACCTACTATACTTAAGGGTGTAAGATCCTCTTTAGGACATGCAGGATTCTAAAGAAGGTTTATAAAGGATTTTTCATTAATTGCTAAGCCTTTAACGAACTTGTTGGTAAAGGATGTGCCTTTTGAATTTTTGGATGTATGTATGAAAGCTTTTGTGTAAACACCCAACTCCCACACATAGCATAACGAAGGACAGATAGCTATGGTGAGCGGAGGGTGCTACCAGGCAAAACACTTACTTAACAAAACAGAAAACAATATAATAAAATTTCTAACATCTAGAACCTCAACCACATACACATCCTAAACTTATCTCACACACACCATTATTCACACTAACGATTATTACAACTCATTACAAATGCTAATAAATAAACTTAATTACATTCCAAAATCAATAACACTTCCTACAAACTTCTACCGACTTGTTGGCAAAAGTCACAGCGGACCGCACGAACTAAACTTCGATCTCCTAACCTGCACAGATAAACAATTGTGCTAAGCGATAATGCTTAGCGGGGATACACAAATAATAAACAGCCACTCACAGTGGCGACCGATACAAATACATGCATAAGCGATATATACATAAGCATAAAGATACAGAATAAAGTTAGCACAGAATTGTAATATTAATCTCATACGAAAACTTAAGCCATTTCACATGCATATGCATTTTATAAACCATAAACAGAAATACTTCACTAATTTTCATCACAACACAAAATACATACTTATTGTTTGCATAAAATTGCTTAATGATCTTATAAATAGTTATACCTCATGAATTCTCAAAATACGTTTTCGTAAATCGAAATATAAAGTCTAGAAATTCCCATTATTATGAATATTTTCAAAACCATTCAAATTACAGTATCAATACTTAAGTCAAAACATTTCTTTTGATCAAACCATCAATTGTTTAAAACTAAACAAAACACTTCAATTCTCAGATTTGGTTCGGGCTCGAAATAATTATTCCAAGCTTCCTACGTATCCCTTTTATTGGGAATCAGAATCACGTAGTTCTACAAAAACTTTATACCCACATGTTACCGAATTAATCCTAATTTTTTTCTTAAATCCAGTTATATATCATGCTTACTACTTTATTTCCCTTGAACTAATATATGCATAACATTACCATGCTCATACAGAACAACAAACAATGCACATAAATTTCTTACTAATATACTTACAGTAGTTATCCAAGCTACGGTCCAGTAGGCAAATATTATAACATACCTGTATTCTAGTTTTAAACACATCAACAAATGTACATACATATATATACATAAAAATTCATTCACTGAATAGTCAACCATAGCAAATACGCACATCAGATACTTCACAAATTTTCTATGAAGACTTCATATAATCATACTCATAACTTTTAAACAGATTCATAACATGCATTTTTCACATACAAATTCTCATGCAGTCAGTATTCATTCATACACACTTATCAAAATAAACATTATTTGTTATATCTCTTTTCATTTACGGACATTGGCTTATTATACAAAACACATCGGTACCCGAAGATACCACACATTTCCGCATAGGTGTCCATAAAGGATCCAGAACAATTAAGTGCGTAAAGCACAAGCTCAATATCTTAACAAACCCTTTCAAAAGCTTATTCGCATAACTTTTTGCACATCATCACAGAACTTATCGATTCTTTTATTCTTTTAATTGCCTGCTAAGTCAAAGGGGTGGATAAGCGAGTGAACATAACACATTGGGTGTACCCGAGGGTACAATCGAAAAGCAATATCTTTATTTTCTCATTAAAAATATTTTCACATTGGGGGATCTTAAATAAGATCCGAACAGAGCACATTGAGGATCGCGTGGATCCAAACGGGGACCTGATCAGGGTCCAGAACCAAAGGGGCTACAGCTATCAGAACTCTATAGGCATGCCTATCTATCCACGACTTGACCGACATAGGCTAAATTTTCCAGATCATTATTGAATTCATCATGTTTTCATATATTTTTATACACATTTCATTAACTACTTGTAACATTCTTTTAGGATCACATAAACACATGCATTCATATACTTTCATACAATTCACACTAATTATACCCATCATATTCAAATTAACATATTAAACATAACCATATTATTGGGCACCATGCATTCATGTTTAAAAACATTTCCTTACACACATACATTCATAAAATAATAATGGTAGGTAAATTCTCATATTTCCATTATTATCATATATAAAAACATTTGAATAATTCATACAATAGTTCATAGAGGCATAACACAAGGGAGAAACCATGCAAAGAAGAAGATTTTTCAAAATATTTTAAGGCAGAGAGGGGACTGTCACGATCGCAATAAGAGGTCGCGCTTGCGATAGTAGCCAAGCTTGCCCTGCGGAAAAAAGGACCCTATCACAAGTCGTGCTCAATGTCATGACTCGTGAAGGCAAAATCACATAAGGCAGGCACAAGAGGGGGAGGGCTGTCATGAGTCATGTGTAGTGTCACGACTCGTGACACAAGCTGCAAGACTCATGGCTGGCTTCATGACTCGTGAAGAAGCTTCACGAGTCGTGCCAGCCTTCACGACTCGTAAAGGGGCTAAAGGCCATGGCGAGTCATGAAGCTTGTTATGACTCGGATAGCTCCTCTCACAGCTGCATACAAGATGCAGGAATCCCAGGGCTCTGTCGCACTCGCGACAGAGTCGCATTTTCTAAATCTAAAGTAAAATCTGTAGAAATTCTCTTCTTCCAAAAACTTACCCAGACCTTCAAATCAAACCAAAAAATCATCATAACTCACATTAAACAGTCAAATCATCATAAATAACACAAAACCAACCTTTACACCAATTATCACAATTAAGATCATGCAATTAACAGAATCAAGATCTCTAAATTGACAACCAGTAAAATAACTTCACAAATTCAATCAAAATACACTTTGGTTCAATAACCCACATATAAAGCACCTCAACCCAAATTATTCAAATCCATAGAATTTGAACATATCTAAATTGTAACACCCTTTTTCTGTACATAATAACTTAATTGCCTTAAACTATTCTTAAAATCATTACAAAAATCCGAGTAAATTTTTTTTTTTTATCACTAATAAACTTTACTATTCACACAATCATTCTCAAATAGGCTACTTAAATTCTACCGAAATTTCGGCAGAATCTCCTCTATAATATTGCTTATCCCCCTGTAAACAGAAACTCTTTACACTTCTATAATCAAATACATTTCCATCCATCCTACTCCAATTCAAATTCCACATAATTTTTCCCATCCTCCAATTTAATTCCAATCACATACTTATATAATAACTTATAATGTCATCAGCTCACTATTTACATCAATTATACAAAATACAAAGCTATTATGATAATACATCATCTATCAACTATAAATAATTATCTAATACAAATTCTTCGATACAATAGTATCCTAATTATCTATGTAGTGTACATGCCACAAGAACCAATATTCGAATTATCAAATACAAAAATTCCATTTCTTTCGCTTCCTTTCCATACTTACCAAGTCATATTTCTTCTATGAAGTGGTGCTGATATTCACTTGATTTCTTTCTTATACCTGCGCGAGGATAAACCACGCGCTAAGCTTTACGCTTAGTGGTGACTACCAAATTTACTTATCCAAGGCATAATTATAATATATACACATATAATTGATCATTCATACATTAATATCGCAAATTACTTTTTCTTTTCATAATCAATATAATACTTTATAATTAATATACCAATAGCTATTTAACTCCAAATTAAATATGAATGATTTGCAAGATAAAACCATATTTATGCAAAATATTCAATATTCTTTTAAAAATGCTGAAATTTGTTAAACCTGCATATTCAAGTTTCCAAATCCATAACTGAAATTTCCTAACATTTTGACAATGTACAAAACATGCTTATCATGCATCGCTAAGCAAATTCCATGAATTATTAAACAGTCAATTTGCTTCTGACATAGCAGTTAATATTTCATTTCTACATGACAATTATTATGGCTTTCATCTAGTCAGTAATACCAGCTAATATATATATACATGTATGTAACACACACTATACATGTATGTAACACACACTGGCGATTATGAAGTTTATTTACATACATAAAGCTACTTTATTAAATTATTAATTTCATAGGATCATTTACTGATATCATTTGCTCAATTAGAATTTTTATCACAGAACCATCAGCTTTATCAATATATACATATACACGTATATATATAACTTTAAATTTCACTCTTATCTACTAATTAACACCCCTTTAGCAGTTGTACTATTTTATCCTTCAACTTTACTTCTGTCATTAAGTTACTTTATGGCTTCTTAATCCACATTTACTTTCACACTTGCCATCTAACTTCTTAAGTTATACATTTAATATGGATTACAAAATTTATTGTTTAAACCCACGAATTTACCTCGCTTCATTTATTCCTTGTTAAATTCCTTGATTCACAATTATTTCACATTCATCAATTCACTTTGCAATTTATTATTTTGCCCATAGTACAATGCTGGCAGACTCTAAGCACAGGATAAACGAGGTGTGAATTTCTAAGAGTTCACAATAACCTAAAGAGACCTCAGAGGATCACTCCAGTACATTCCAAACCTGAAGAACCCCGAAGGATTACTCCAGTACATTCCAAACCTGAAGAACCCCGAAGGATTACTCTAGTACATTCCAATACAGATACTTTTAAGAATACAGAATAGGTCCATTAATGACCTATAAAAATAGTGAGACATCATGCTCACTCCCGCGGTTTTATGTCCCTATGGCTAGCCACTATATCCTGAACTAGACTTGACTCCCAGCTGATCGAATAGGGCCACATTAATAAATGTTATTTAAACAAATCCAAACTTTGATCTTTACATAAAATAAGATCAATATACATTTCAATTCAAATTTTTCCAGAATTAATCCCAGTATCATCCATCATCATTTTCTCATATAATTTCATTTATTTACCACATTTCACTAACTTAGCTTCATAGCAAGCCATTAATCATGTTTATATAATTAAAAGGCATTAACAATTATAATAAATCTTATAAATTTGTTTATTCTCTTCTATATTTTTTTCTTTCTTGTTACACCCCATACTTTTACAAATACCATAAACTCCTATGATTGAGTCTCCTTTTTCTTTATATTTTATTATCCACTCTTACTCACTTAATTTGATTCATTCTCTTCATGTTAAATTCCATCCTATCTTTATAGATTTACAATAAATTTCATTTTATTAAAATGACACCTATTATAAGTCCTCAACTCTATCATATTACTCGTAACATTTAACAAAATTGTACTAAACAATTTTCACAAGTCGACCCATACATAGCGACTAAAATTTATTACGGTAGTAATTCATCACAATATGTATATTATCCATTCTTAGTTTATAAATTCAAATGCACAATTCAAGTGAAATTCCATGATGTACCCAAAAACAGAACTCCACAATTACCAAGCCCTACTTGCTTCTATTTCAATGATTTAGCTCAATTCATCAGTTTAACTTAATTTGCTTAATTTATTTAAGCTTTAACTCACAGCTTAAAATAATTGACTAAACTAAATTAAATTCACCATACAGTTTAAAACTTATTACAAACTTACTATTGTATTTATGTTATTTTGCACTTATATAGGGGTACACATATACTTCTAATTTGGTCTTAACAGTAATTTGACTGCTTGAACAATGGCTTCAACCCAAATTAATCCTTAATTCAAACTATCAATAAACGTAATTGGAATTCCCACTCAACATTTAAATTCCCACCAATTCTTTAAGAATTATCAAATACACTACCATTATCAAATTTAATTATTGTCAAGTTATTTATTAGTTTAATTACTAATCTAGTTTATACTCCAGAATTTTTATCATTATAAAGATTATATACAATTTAAAATCCTACTACAAATTTATCTATATTTCTCCTATTTTACAAATGCAGTCCTACTTTCCCGAATATGGAAAACTTTTCAATTCTTTTCATTTAACCTGAAATCTGTAAATCTCAAATTTAATTCTATTCAGCTAAGCCATTACTCTTAACACAGTGCCAGCAAATCAATAAAATTGTTCACATACTGCATTTAGCAAAATCACTCTTAATAAATTTTAACTTGTGGAAAATCATTTAAGAAAGTAATTCTGGTGGCCACATACCGGATTTTCTGTATATTTTGGGTCTTTTTGCGGTCGCCGGAGCTCCACCGGAGTCACCAAGAGCATCAAAAGGAAGCTCGACGCCTCGGGGTTCCTTTTTCAGTGATCACGCGCCGAAAACGCCCTCCATTTCGCCGGAATCGTCGTCGATAGGTTTGGTTTTCTCCTCCTCCGATCTACTCGTCGCCGGCGATTGAGGGAGATCCACGGCCACCGAAAGCTTCGCCTTGCCGCCTTGAGTCCAGTCGCACTGCTCGTGTCGCCTCTCGCCGTCGGAGTTTGCCGAAAAACGCAAGAGAATCTCACGGTGCTTCTCTCGCTCTCCTGGAACGACGACGGCCACGGACAGGGAGAACGCCGAGAGTTGCGCTGCAGGGAATGTCGGCGATTCGTTGCCGGTGTCGTCGCCAGCGCTGCCCCTCAACCGCTCCCTCTTCCCCTCTCCGGTCTCTCTCTCTTTCCTTCGGTCTCTTCCCCGTTCTGCCTCCATACCCAGAGTTTCCTTTTCTTTTCCTATTTCTCATAATACCCACTAATTCTAACTTATTTTACTCTCCCTTATTTAGTTAATTTAGACCACAAGAAATATTTTCATATGTAAAAAAAATATTTATTTGTATATCTAATACTATTTATTATTTTATCTTTGGTTTAATATTTCTCATCCATTTACATGTAATATGCGTTACACACACATACATATATGCATATATCAAAAATTATTTGAATAATTAAATTACATAGCTTTAATGAAAAATTTCACTCTCATGCGTCAAAATTAACATTTGACGAATTTTTTTTTTAGCCTGTCAAGTTATTAAATAAAAACACTAAAATTTTTGGGGCGTTACATAAATAACGTTAACCTCCATACATTTCTAGATAAACCAAATCAAAACCCCCAAATCATAATATTCGTCAAAATAACAAAATCCCAAACCTCATCTCCTTTGCTCCTAATAGTTCCCTTTAGTTGATCTTCCTTGCTTCCAAACTCATCCAAGGTCTTTCTCATCCACAAACACTACAAGAAAATAGACATTTCCCGACAAAAATTACAGACGAAAAATGTGTAATTTCCGTCGGGAAAATAAAATGCCGACGGAATATTTTCCGTCGACGATATAGGCATAGGGAATAATTCTCGATGGAAATTTTTCGTCGGGAATTATTCTCGACGAAAATTCTACTTCCGTCGGGAAATTCCCGACAGAAATTCTACTTCCATCAAGAAATTCCCGACGGAATAGTTTAATCCATCGGGAATAAAATTCTACTTCCGTCGGGAATACTTCCCGACGGAATGCTCTATTCCATCGGGAATAATTGCCTATGGAATATAGTATTCCGTCGGGAATTATTACCGACGGAAATTCCTGATGGAATTCCTTCGGGAATAATTACCTACAAAAATTTAACTTCCGTCGGGAAATTAAACAAATTTTGCCCCCTTAATTAGCAATTATATTTTTATAATGTAAATTATAACTTGTAAAATTAATTGCAAAATAATGAGCAAATGAAGATGATATCTAAATTTTAATATCCAATAATAGTCAAATTTAATAATTGTACTAGTTATAAAGTTAGTAATTATGTAATAACGTAATATCCATGTCTAATACAAAATCATAACTAATTAAGCTAATGGCGGCGGCAGCGGCTGAGAAGTATGATCGGACTGCTGCGATGACACCATACCCTTCAAATTTGCCATCTCATTGCGCAGCTCAGATATGAAGTCGAGAGATTGCTGCCATCGAGTCTGTGACTGTTGCAATTCAGATCTCAGCTCATTTACAGTATTCTCAAGTTCATGGACTCGCCTGGATTCAGATCGTCTATGTGATGCGGCAGTACTTGAACTTGAGGAATGCAAGTGACAGGATTTGGCCAAAGAACCTAAGCCAAATATCTGTCCTCGCTGGTCTCTACCACCAGACACGTCACAATAGATTTGATTCGCATCAACATAATCAGAAGTCTGTGAGCGTTGCTGAATTGCATCTTGAACTTGTTCCTGCCGTAGGACAAATGTTTTACAATAAGTAACGATTAATAATAAGTAATATTTAAAATTTGTAAAATATAGTAACTTGGACATACATGTAAAACCCTTGACCGAGAATTGACGAACGTTTGACCATAATGCTTGTTGGTGTGGGTGTGTAAAAATACCTCAACATAGGTAGCCGGTCGACCCATCGATGCTCCCTGTAAACATAAAAAGAATTAAAGATGAACTATAATTTATTGACTATTCGTACAAGTTTTTACTTAAATTTCGACAGAGTTTCCCCTATATTTGGAGCATACCTCCTGTCTATGCATAGACAAAAAAACACTTCAAATTTCGAGACTATGCTACAATCCAACATTCAACAACAAAACAAACTCCTCACACAAGTAACATTCCCATCCTCCTCTATGGTAATGAGATAAAATTCAGACATCCTAACCATTAATTACAGTGGTAAAAGTAATATTTTGTAAAATTTTTACTTAAATTTCGGCAGAGTTTCCCCTATATTTGGAGCATACCTCCTGTATACATGACAAAAAAACACTTCAAATTTCGAGACTACGCTACAATCCAACATTCAACAACAAAGCAAACTCCTCACTGAAGTAACATTCCCATCCTCCTCTATGGTAATGAGATAAAATTCAGACATCCTAACCATTAATTACAGTGGTAAAAGTAATATTTTGTAAAATTTTTACTTAAATTTCGGCAGAGTTTCCCCTATATTTGGAGCATACCTCCTGTATACATAGATAAAAAACACTTCAAATTTCGAGACTATGCTACAATCCAACATTCAACAACAAAGCAAACTCCTCACACAAGTAACATTCTCATCCTCCTCTATGGTAATGAGATAAAATTCAGACATCCTAACCATTAATTACAGCAGTGTAAGCACCGTGTCCCGGAGCGGTCCGGATCAGAGGTTACCCTATGATGAAATCAGTGCCCGAGCCTGTATAAAGGGCTGGATTTGGAGGTTTTAGTCCCACGTTCCACGAGAAATGAGGCTTTTTACCATTCCTGGGCAGAGGGGGAGAGAACAGAGGTTTTTTCAAGTTAAAAAGCTTTTTGTACTCCACAGACGGCCTGCCCGTCTGTGAAGTTAGCCCGTCGCTTCGAGTGACCGACGGCTGGTGGTATTTTTCGACGCCCGTCGTGGAACGCACGGGGCTCTAATCAACACAAGAATCTCACCCAAAGCGATTATCTGAGGGTAAATATTTCGGATCCCTTCTCCTTATCATTTCATATTTATTCCTTATTTTGTGGTATTTGTCAATATCTGTCATTATTTTCCTTTATTTTGACTCTCTTCATCTCCTTTTGGGATAAAACCCATTTTTTGGCTTTGGAAAGAATTTTTCTCTCTCCTATTTTTTTCGGAGACAGTGGTGACCGACGGGTCATCTTTATCACCGACGCCCGTCGGTCACCCCACCTACAGACGCCTCTCCTTAAGTGACAGACGGACATGTCGGTTACCTTAACTGACGCCCGTCGGTCATCTAAGGAAGGCCGTCTGTGGGTTCTGCCTCCATCCTTTTAAATCATTTTTTTCTTCTTCTTTTCCTTTCGGTTTCCTACATGTTAATTTTATATATATTAACATCTTTCAACCTTTCTATGAGTGTATATTGATTTCTCTTGGACTACCACAAGCTTGAGCGGCTAACTACCATATTCGGAGGATTCCGTCCGGTTCAGTTTCCTAACCCTCTCGATTATTTCCTTCATTTTGTTATTCATTGATTATTTCATGTATATGGATATATTCTTCTCATATCTCGTTAATGTATAAAAAAATCTAATGATTTTATACTTAAATAAAAATGAGGTTTGTATAAAATGCAAAAGGGGCCAAAGCCCTATTTTTTATCCAATAAAATCATCATAAACAAAAATCTTCAATTTTAATAATGATGCATGCGAGGACCAAAGTCCTCAAAATAAGCAATGCCCCGACTTATGCATGATTCGCACATTTATGAAAGGGGGTTGTATTCCGCTCCTTGTATTATTGTAATTTATCGCTTTTATTATCTATCTGATCATTTACCGCTTTCAAAATGTGAATAAATGCGCCTTTTAATCAATTGTATAGTGTGGAGAGAGAGCGAATTAATGATATTAAGATTTGATCATAAAATAAATGAGGTAGAAATAGATGAGAAATCCCGGACCCAGCTCTGGTCTTTGGGCTCAAGAGGTTAGAGGTTATCCTCCAAAATACTTCTTGGGTCACGAGGCTTTAGCGCTAATCCTAGGCTCTTTAGGGTGAGAAGTTCACCTTCCATGACCCCTCTGGCTGGCCCAAAATGGATACCAAGCGCAGTCTTAGGCTCTCCGAGGTGAGAGTAACTTTCCCAATGTTCTATTGGGTGGCGACTCCATGAAACCTCCTTGTTTCCCAACATAGACGCACTTGCAATTTATTTGCAAGATGTCAACGGACCCACAAATGCCCCGATCGCCCACGTGCGGGTGGTCGAACGGGCAGCCGCGGGGATCCGGCGCGCGTCACAGTTGCGACTCCACTGGGGACGTTTATGGTTCGAGATTTCGATTTGAAAATACCTCGCTTAACATTTATGATTAAAATTTAATTCATAAATTCACTTTCTCTCAAAATTGCATTCGCATATCATTAGAGCCTTAGAATATGCTAGCTTGGTCCCTCTTTTAGCCCCGGTGCATTCCTGAAGCATGACCTCATTTTCACTCAATTTGGGGAAGTGTTAAGGATAATCACCAGCCCAAGCCACGTACCTCAATGGTATATCAAAATGATGACCCGATCAGTCGCTATGCGCGTGATGGGCTAGACCTGTCGGCAGGGATCATGCTTGGGTAGCCTTAAAGAAACATCTCCCTTGTCCAAAGCTCATGTAACGGCCGTAGCTATTTTCCATAGGTGAAATGAACCTTAATTCCATGCTTGTTGTATGGGTCCTCATGTATTGGGTGAGTCCACATGTATCGCTTGGTAACCTAGCCAAAGGCTATCATGCCCCGGTAGGGCCATGTCGAAATTTATGGAACATCCAAATACGTGACGATCATTATCCATCCGCTTGTACATTAGCATAGGAGTGTCATGCTGTCGGTTTTTCGCCATGCACCATGCGTGTCCATTGGGTCCCTCGTTGACCCTTGGGCTAATCCCACCTAGGAAAGAGACTGCACGACCACGTGTGTGGGAGAAATAAGGGCGGAAGGACCTACTTGCTTGCTTGTGCTCTGTAAGTGTTGCATATCACGACCATGCATTATATCTGCATTTCACGCATTATGCCTAACTTTTTGTCCCTGCAGCCATCATAGATCTGCCAAGGTGGATTAGATCACCAACCGGATGACTGATCCGAGTTCCTACTCCTGAGCTGTCAGATAGAGAGGGTCTACTAGAAATCTTATCAAAAATCAGTAGTACAGTATCTCAGATGGCAAACTCGCCTAGGGGGGAAGACGCCACTAGAGCCATGATTGCGGAAGAAGTGGGCCGCCGTTTTGAGGAATTCGAGGGTAGGATGATGAATATATTGACCGCCCTGGCACAACAGAATCCTCCTCCTCCTGTGAGATAGAATGAGCCAGAAGAAGAAAGGGTCGAAAGACGAGAAGAGCCTGTTAGACCACCTCCAGTAGAGTTAAGGTCAGTAGCCTCGGGAGAGCAGAGAAGAAGGCCTGTGCTGAGAATTGATGACGATAGAGATATCGAGGATGATAGAATGAGCATTGCGTCTGAGAAGGGGAAGGCACCTCAAGCTGATGAGTTTATTCTGAAAAAGATGGAAGAGAGGTTCGAAGCCATGGCCCGTATGATAGGCAGAGCTCATGGGATGAACCCGAAGGATAAAGAGTTAGACGGAGAGGACGCGATCCCTTACAACTTCAAAATGCCAGATGTGTCAAAGTTTGACGGTACTTCTGACCCGACCGCTCATGTGAAACAGTATTCTCTGGTCATGAAAGGGATCACGTTGTCTAAGAAGCAGAAGGTAGAATACTTTTGTCTGAGTCTGACCTCTCATGCCATCGACTGGTATCATGGCCTTGACCGCCGCACTAAAGAAGATTGGGATCTGCTCACTGAGGAGTTTTTGAAGCAGTATGACTGTAATACTAGGATGGAGGTGACTCTAAAAGATCTTGAACTACTCCAGCAGAAGACCGGGGAATCTTTCCATGATTATCTCACCCGATGGCAGAACCGAGTAATGGAGATGCGCAGGAAGCCGGACACCCAGGATCAGATTCGTTTGTTTATCAAAAATGCGAGCCCGTACTTGAAAGATGGGTTGAAGATGAATGGGTTGAAGGACTGGGAGTCTCTCAAGGATATAGCCATCGAGGCAGAGGGAGAGTTCTTGACTAGGAAGGCTAACAGTGATAATTTTGCCAAAAGGGCTAACCCCGGTCAAGGAGCTGGTAGGCCAACAGGTCCCAATAATGGCACTAGAAGAACTGGTGAAGTGTCTGCTACCGAAGTGACCAACCAGAGGAAGTTCTCGAACTTGGGGAGACCATTATCTTGGGTCTTGAGAAGGTTAATGAAGGAGGGAAAATTGCACCCTCTGGCTCCTAGGCCAGCTTTGACGCAAGGGAAGCCTGGACACAAAGATAATGAATTATGTGCGTTCCACCAGCACTCAGGCCACATCACAGATAAGTGCAAAGCGCTCCAGCACTCTATCCAAGACTTGATTGATAGCAAGCAAATTTCTGACCCTGAAAAGAGGGGAACTGAGAAGAAGCCCGGTTATAATGCCGTACCACCACCCGTGTTTATGATCGGATCTAGCCTGCCAGAGTGGTACGTGCTACAAGATCTATATGGGAGCGAGAAGTTTGCCACTGATTTTTCCAAGGATAGGAAGGAGAAGGCAGTTGTGGCGACCCTTGATTGCTGGTCTAGCAATGAGAGCGGTGGAGAAGTCGAGGAAGAAGGGGAAATGAACCTTGATTTGTGGCGGTTCGATGGAGACGAAGAAGAGATAGGGGCTGTGACAAGGAGTGGAAGAGTGGTTCCTGAGATTACGAGACTACCTGAGCCAGTGCAGCCATCAGCAGAGAAAGAGCAAGAGGAAAGTCAGATTGTCAAGCAGTTGAAGAAAACTGCAGCTCAAATATCCATCTAGGATCTATTGAGAGAATCCCCCTCTCATAGGCAGAAGGTAGTAGAGGCTTTGGTTGATGCCACGGTCGCCACCACAATTTCCCCATCAGAGCTTTTGGGTCTAATTAAGGGAGGATCAGAGGAGAGATTGGTCTTTTCTGACGCTGACCTACCGGTTGAAGGCCGTAACCATAACCGACCCTTGTACATCAAAGCGCAGATTAATGACAAGCACACTGCTTGTGTTATGGTAGACGATGGGTCTTCTATCAATGTGTGCCCCCTGATAGCTCTACAGGCTTTTGGCTTAAACGAGGATATGCTCAGTGGATCAGATCTGACTATCACAGCCTACGATAATTCAAGGAGGCAAGCCTTGGGAACCTTTAAGACCTTGGTCAAGACAGGACCTATTGAAGTGGAGGTAGAATTTGTAGTGCTGCCCATCCCTGCTAACTTCTCAGCTCTACTTGGGAGACCCTGGTTTCACAAATTAGGAGGAGTGCCATCCACACTACATCAGATGATAAAGTTCCCACACGAGGGGGAGGTGGTGACTATCAAAGCGGCCAGGGAGAACCAGGTCTCAGCACTGGAAATAGCTAATCAGCCATTTAGCGGCTTCCACGTGTCCATGATAAGGGAAGAATACGGTTCAGTGGATAGCCCAGCTGTGGTTAATATGATGAAGAAGATGCACTATCTCCTTGGGGCTGGTTTGGGCAGAAACTCTCAAGGGTTGCAAACAGCGATCACCACTCGAGGTCAGAAAAATCGGAAAGGTCTGGGGTACAGAGGTGGCTTCGGCAAGAAGAAGGCGATAGACAAGATCCCTCACATTTCAGAGAGCTTCGTACCAGCATCCTCAGTTTGTGCTTACACTGGCGAAGACGAGCCGCAATGGGTAGATGGGAGGATTGTCCCTGGCTTCGAGATCTTTAATGATGTATTTGACTGGCGTGTCGGGTTTATCAAGACTGCTGAGAGCTTCTGGGATGAGGAGGTCATGACTCAGGGTATCACTTGGGATAGATGCGAACCTGAGGAGGTCATTACCAAAAAGATTATAGCTGCCAGGCTGAAAGGGAAAGAGAAGATAGCAGAATCAGAGCTGAAAATGGGGGATTTGAAGATTTCTTCTGATATGCCTGGAGGGCCTCTGCTGAATCCGGAAGCCAGTGATCAAGCTACAACGGCATCAACCTCGGGAGTGGCAGAAGAAGACTCCAGCTTAGACTGTCTTTTTATTCCAGAACTCTTTTATGATGTAAATGACAATTATAATATTATTAATAAGGCAAACAATTTCTCTTACTTGTGCGATATTTTTAATGATTTCAACATGCATGAACATGATCATATTCCATCAATTTTTGACATTGATTCCACTGATACAATGCCTTTTAATCTTGGAACCTCGGAAAATCTGAAAGAAATTCTAATAGCATCAAATATAACTCCTGAGTAGAGGAAAAATTTTGAGAGAATAATAAGAAAACATGAAAAAGTCTTTGCCTGGACCTATGAAGACATGCCGGGAATTGACCGAGATGTGGCAGAACATGCTATCCCGACTTATCCGGATTACAAGCCTGTAAAACAGAAGTTGAGAAGGCTCAGACCAAAATGGGCTGACAAGGTCAAGGAGGAAATTCGACAGCAGATTGAAGCCAAGTTCCTTGTTGAGGTGCAGTATCCTACATGGCTGGCAAATGTGGTCCCTGTAGCAAAGAAGAACGGAAAGGTCAGGGTGTGTGTGGATTATCGAGATCTGAACAAAGCTTGTCCTAAAGATGATTTTCCACTACCCCATATCGATGTATTGATAGACAGTGTCGCCAATTGCGCGATGTATAGCTTTGGAGATGGATATGTGGGCTACAATCAGATCTTGAACAAAATAGCTGACCGGGTTAAAATCGCTTTCATCACGGAGTGGGGGACCTATGCCTACCGGGTCATGCCTTTCGGCCTGAATAAAGCAGGGGCCACATACCAGAGAATGGCAACCAAGATTCTGAGCGACTTGATCCATAAAGAGGTAGAAGTGTATGTCGATGACATGATGGTCAAGTCAGCCACCCGAGAGGGACACTTTGAAGCTCTAGAGAAGTTCTTCACCAGGATTGACAAGTATAATCTGCGACTTAACCCCAAGAAGTGCATTTTCGGAGTGACTTCAGGAAAGCTATTGGGACATGTCGTCAGCCAGAGGGGAATAGAAATTGACCCAGACAAGGTGAAAGCCATCAGAGAGATGCCTGTGCCGCAAAAAGAGAAGGATGTAAGGAGTTTCCTGGGCAAGCTGCAGTATGTCAGCAGATTCATCGCCAAGCTCACTTCGATATGCGAGCCTATTTTTAAGCTGCTTAGAAAGAATCAACCTGTGGTCTGGAATGAAGAATGCCAGAAAGCCTTTGACAGCATCAGGGAATACCTGTTGAATCCGCCAGTGCTAAGGCCTCCACAACCGATCAAACCGCTTATCCTGTATCTGGCAGTAGAGGACAGTTCAGTGGGCGCCATGATGGCTCAAGAGGATGAATTTGGGGTGGAGTTTGCAATTTATTACCTCAGCAAGAAGTTCCTAGCTTATGAGATAAAATATGCTGAAGTGGAAAAGATCTGTCTCGCAGTAATTTGGGCGTCAAAGAAACTGAGACATTATTTCCACTCGTACAAGGTTCAAGCAGTGGCCAAGCAGAATCCGTTAAGATATTTGCTGGAAGCACCGTATTTGCTTGGAAAGATGGGGAGGTGGCTGCTCTTGCTACAGGAGTTTGATGTGCAATACATCACCCGCAAGACTATTAAGGGGCGAGCCGTAGCCGAATTTCTTGCTGAGCATCCTATTCAAGGAGACACTCCCGAGTTCACCTTTCCTGATGAGAGCATAGCCGCAATTTCTGTTTAGGGATGGCAGTTGCACTTCGACGGGGCAGTAAATAATAGAGGAGCCGGAGTTGGGATCATCTTGACGACCCCAAATAATGAGAAACTTCCCCTCGCTAAGAAGCTGAGGTACAAAGCAACCAACAATGAAGCCGAATACGAAGCGTGCACCTTTGGATTGGAAGCTTTAGCGTCATTGGGGCAAAGAATATAGAAGTCTTCGGTGACTCATCCTTGGTGATTAACCAGATCTGAGGTGAGTGGGCAGTAAAAGAAGAGCGGCTGATGCCCTATGTTGAGTATTTGAGAAGGGTATGTGGGCAGTTCGAGACCTGCACTTTCCACTTCGTGCCCAGAGATGAAAATCGTATAGCTGATGCGTTGGCAACCTTAGTGTCGATGTGGGATAACCCCGAAGGAGTGGCTATGAAGCCAGTGCTAATTTCGAGTTCTGATAAGCCCAGTTTTGATGTCGAGCCAGTGATGAAAGTAGAAGTGGCGGATGGGAAACCATGGTACTTCGACATCATGAACTACTTAGAAAACAATAAATTTCTAGAAGAAGCTACTGAGAAACACCAGAGGATGATCCGGAAACTATCTACTCAGTTCATATCCTTGGAAGGGGTGTTGTACAAAAGACGGTCGGACGGGATTCAGCTCAGGTGCCTGAATGAAAAGGAAGCCCGCAAGGTGATGGAGGAAACCCATACAGGTGTCTGTGGGACCCACATGAACGGTTTGACCTTGGCTAAGAAGATCATGAGGCAAGGCTTCTATTGGCTTACGATAGACAACGAATGCTCGAAATATATTAACCGATGCCAGTTATGCCAACAATACGCAGACTTGAGGCACCTGCCAGCATCAGAGCTACATAACCTCACATCACCTTGGCCTTTTGCTGCTTGGGGGATAGATATCATCGGAGAGATTTGCCCTATGGCATCCAATGGACACAGGTACATCATAGTCGCAATCGACTATTTTACCAAATGGGTAGAGGCAGAATCCTTCAAAAAGATTGACGCGAGGGACATGGCCAAGTTCATAGAGAGGAATTTGATCTGCAGATATGCCCTCCCCCATCACATAGTGTCTGATAATGGGGTACAGTTCATGGGAGAAACCAGGAAGCTCCTCGAGAAGTATGGTGTCGAGCATCATAAATCCTCTCCCTAACGACCACAAGCGAATGGAGCAGTAGAAGCCGCTAATAAGAATATGAAGAAAATCCTGTCCAAGATGGTCCAAACCTACAAAGACTGGGCCGAAAAGTTACCCTTTGCCCTGCGGGGATATAGAACAATGGTGAGGACGTCTACAGGCGCTACACCATTTTCCCTGGTATACGGAATGAAAGCAGTATTGCCAATTGAGATAGAGCTCAAATCACTGAGGGTGGTCATGGAAGCCCAAATTCCAGAGGCCGAATGGGTGCAGCAAAGGCTACAGCACTTGAATTTACTGGATGAGAATAGGCTGAAAGCTTATTATCATAATCAGATTTACCAAAAGAGATTAGCAAGAACTTTCGAAAAGAAGGTGAGAAAGCATCCGCTGAAGGAAGGGGACTTGGTGTTCAAGCAGATGAGGCCAGGCATACCAGATATTAGAGGGAAATTCAGACCGACCTGGGAAGGGCCATATATCCTTAATAAACTGCTGTCCAAAGGAGCTGCAATCTTGTCGGATAGTGACGGGAACGAATTCAAAGAGCCGATCAATGTCGACAGACTCAAAAGGTTCCATGGCTAAAGACCAAAATAAAAAAAAAAAGAGAATAAAATGCCCTGCAAGTCAAAAATCGAAAAAAGGCGACTGTGTCACACCCCAATTGCCCCCTAGTAGAATGAGCCTGTCTGTATGTCTGTATGGGTAAGCATTCGCATGTGTTCGGCATTTCATAAGGGTATTTTAGTAAAATGTATGTTCTTGGGGTTTTGTTAGTATGTGGGTGCATACATGGCATTGGTGTGTTAATTAATTGAGAAATAATTGTGTACTTTTGCTCATACCATTGTAGGGTGCATTTAAGTGAGATTACTTTGGGTGTGTGTAATGCATGTTAGTTTGGGTGTGAGTGGTTAGCTTCACCAATTAGAATTGGACACATACTTAGGGCAAAGAAAGGAAAAAGAAAAGGGCATGAAAGAAAGGAAATTCAGATTTACGTTTCTTTCTTTTCTTCTCATCACCCTCTTCTTCTTCTTCATTTTCTTTACTCTAAGCATTGTGGTGTGGATTCAAGTTGGAATTGGTGGAGTTAATCTCTCTTTGCATCTTTTGTTGGTAAGTCACTACATTTCTTTAGCTTTCTTTCCATTTACTTCATCTTCTTCTTCTTCCTTGAGCTTAGGTTTAACTTAGGGTTTTGCATGTTGAATATCTGTGTTTAGTTGAGGCTCCGCGCGATCCCAAAGGCAAGGAGGTTGCTGGGAGCAGTGGGACTAAGTGTTAGAAGCTTAGATTCCAGGTTTGGGAACAATTGATTGTGAATTGTGTGATTTTAAGTTACTGTAAATTTTCTAGGGTTCTTGTTCTTGAGAAGTTTGAATGCTATTATTCTTGAATTGATTTAATGTTTAAATGTTGAATTGAGTTGTATAAATGTTGCCTTTATTGTTTGAGATGATTTCTGGAAGGTAAGAACAGGTTTTATTGGTTTTGAATCAAATTTGGATTGATTTTTGTGTTCTGGGAAAAATCTGGAAATCGATACTGTCATAATCCCGTTCTCCAGATCGTGTCGTGTGACTAGCCAAGAAGGGAGACAAGTCACGAAACGTGACCTCAGGTCACGACTCGTGACCTGCCAGTTTGAGGCCAGTCACGAGTTGAGGCTGTCTGCCACAGCTCGTGACCAGCTTAAATGAGGCCAGTCACGAGACGTGACTCCCCGTCACGCCTCGTGACCAGCCTGAGAGAGAAGGCCGGTCGCATGACCAGCTGAAGAAGAAGCCAGTCACGGGACGTGACCCTCAGTCACGTCGCGTGACCGGCGAGAGACGTTGCGTGATCTGCGAGATCACGCAACGTGACCTACGAGGGACAAGCAAGTCACGAGGCGTGACCCTCGGTCACGCCGCGTGACCTGCCTGGTGAGGAGGCCAGTCACGCCTCGTGACCAGCCAACCTCGCCCGTTTCTCCGTTCAGGCCATTTTTCCGAAATTTCCCAGTTTTTAACTCAGAAATGAATTTGGTATTTCTTCTGAATGGACTTTACTGCTGTGTGATGGATGTCATACTTTTAAATGCTTCGATATGCGTAATACCATGATTTTTGTGATGTTTATACACGATATTCTGTTATTTGATTTGAGTGACGCATAGCCTGCTAGAGTCAAGTAAGTGGATAGTTAGGCATGCCTAATAGAGTCTGTTAGCTGCAGCCCATAGTTCTGTTTGGACCCCGATCAGGTCCCCGTTTGGTTCCTCGCGAACCCTTTTCTGTATTGGATCTTGTTTAAGGTCCCTTTTGAAATTATCTGTGAAAGTTAAAGTATAATGGTTTAATCGATTCGTACCCGTAACGTACTGTCTGTAATCGGCTCGTACCCGGAAAGTACTGTCTGTATACTCGTTATCCACTACCTAGAGTCAGCAGGTGTTCTCTGAATGTTTATTTGAACTTCTCTGATCTGATTTGGCTATAAATGGATTATCTGAATGAATATATTGATGTAATGCATATCGGATTATTTCTGAATGAATATGACTATGAAATACTGATTGTATGGCTTTATTATATGAGTATGTTTATATGGTTTATGTTTTAGCCTTTGCATATTGTCCTGTGAATGTGAATTGCCTTGACGACCATTGTGAATGGCCGTCCATTATTTATGTGTGTTTCCCCACTAAGCGTTTATCGCTTAGCACGGTGTTTTTACCCGTGCAGGTGCGGAAGGAGTTTGATTCGAGAGTCGCCGTCATCAAGCCAACACAGGAAGTTTTTAGTGTAGGGCTCCTTTTGTATAGTTGATGATTCTTTTTGTATAGAACTCTCATGTATCAGCTTCCGGTTTTGTAATTATATTTTGGTCATGTAATATTATTTGTATCAGCTAGTTGATCAGATCATTATTGTAATAGTTTATTATAGTAATGCATGATCAGCTTTTGCTTTCTGCATGTAAAGTTTTTAATTATTCTGTATTTTTGAATGTATGTTATGAATGGATGTATGTTTTGCTTTGCTATTGTTTGGTGACACCTTGACTCATACGGCATCTCACTCCTTATCGGATGGGATCGCCTACGTATGGGAAGGGGGTGTTACAGTTTGTGGTATCAGAGCCTAGGTTTAGGCATTTCTGGGTGTTGTTGTGATTGTTCTGAGTTTCTTAGATGTGTATGTGTCTAGATCTGTGTTGGCTGATGCGGTTGTTTTTTTTTTGTTTGCTTAGATGGCCTCTAATTCTGTTCGTGGATCACTCGAGGAATCCGCCGAGAGTGTGAATCCTCCAGTTGTGGATCCGTCTGTTTCTGTTACTGTGACGGCTCAGCATGCTAGGGTCCAGCCCGAGGCCGCAGCCATGCCCTTTGAGGCTATGTTCAGACTGCATCAGGACATGGCTAGGGTTTTGGAGAGAGTGACTGCTCCTAGAGCACTTATGGAAAATTTGAGAAGGGCAGGAGTTGAAGATTTTTATGGCACTGGTTTGAATGAATCTGAGGTGGCTGAGAGATGGTTAGATAAAGTAAAGCGTGCTTTGAGAGAGATTTGGTGTCCTCCCGATCAGCAGGCAGAGTGTGCACTAGTTCTTCTGCAAGGGTATGCATTTGAATGGTGGGAATTGGTTTGTAGGCATCCTCAGCTACCGGATCCGATTACTTGGGAGTTCTTTGAGGGTGAGTTCACAAAGAAGTACATCGCTCAGACTTATAGAGATGCGAGATGGGCAAAGTTTTTGAGTTTGAAGCAGAGGGCTTTGTCTGTAGCAGAGTATGAGAAGGAGTTCAATAGGTTATCTCGCTATGCCCCACGTGGAGTTATGACTGATGACTTTAGATGCAAGCATTTCGAAGCGGGGTTAAATGAGTCTTTGAAGATTGCTTTGATTTCTCTGATGTGCATACCTGGGATCAGTTATTATCAGATTGTAGAGGCTGCTGTGAGAGCTGAGTTATCAGAGACTGTGTTGAGAGAGAGAGCTCAGAGAAGGAACTCTTCTCGTGGAGGATCTTCATCGGGTAAGAGATCTAGGGACCCACAGGACGAGTCATCTTCTGGTCCGGCTTCTAGAAGCAGAAGATGGGGTTCTGCAGCTGTGTCAGGTTCTGGTAGGGGAGGTAGATCTGATGCCATACCTGTTTGTGCGAATTGCAGCAAGGCTCACCGGGGTGAGTGTAGGTGGCTCACGGGTGGATGTTTTAGATGTGGGAGCACTGAGCACCGTGTGGCTAGTTGTCCCCAGTCGATTGAGGATTCAGGACCCCAGGGAGGAGCTAGTAGGGTTGGTTCGAATGCTTCTCAGGCTACACGTGGTAGAGGCCGAGGTAGAGGTCGAGGTGGTCGGCATAGAGATGGAGCTGCTTCAGAGACTGTTGAGCGTCCTCCTCAGGGTGCCATTAGAGCCTATGCCATGAGAGCCAGAGATGAGCAGGATGCGCCTGATGTTATTGCTGGTAAGTTCCTACTCCATGACACTGAGTTATATGCTCTAATTGATCCTGGTTCCACACACTCATATTTGTGCACAGATAAAATTGTTGATAAATTGCATTCAGTTGATCAGTTAGATTATGAGATTTGTGTGACCAGTCCATTAGGGCATAGTGTCAGTGTGAGTAGAGTTTTTAGGAGTTGTCCTCTGATTGTTGAGGGAGTTGTGCTTCCAGTGGATCTGATTGAGTTGCCTTTCAGAGAGTTTGACTTAATTCTGGGTATGGACTGGTTGGGTAAGCATCGGGCTGTAGTTGATTGCCATAGGAAGACAGTTGTACTTCGGGATCGAGGTCAGTCTCTTGTGTTTTTGAAAGGTTTGGGTGCTAGTTCTGTGAATAATGTTATTTCTTCAATACAAGCTAAGAGATTTATCAGGAAAGGTTGTGAGGCTTTTCTAGCAGTTGTGTTAGATTCCAAGAGGGATCAGGTTCAAATTGAGGACATTCCTATAGTGCGGGAGTTTAGTGATGTGTTCCCGAGTGAGTTGCCTGGGTTACCTCCTGTGAGAGAAGTTGAGTTATCCATTGAGATTATGCCAGGTACTGCACCTATTTCGGGAGCACCTTATCGGATGGCTCCTGTAGAGTTGAGGGAACTTAAATCTCAGCTACAAGAGTTATTGGATAAGGGGTTTATTAGACCGAGCATATCTCCATGGGGAGCTCCAGTTCTGTTTGTTAAGAAGAAAGATGGATCCCTGCGGATGTGTATTGACTACCGTCAGATTAATAAAGTTACAATGAAGAACAAGTATCCGTTGCCTAGGATTGAGGATTTGTTTGATCAGCTTCGAGGTGCGGGTGTCTTCTCCAAGATAGATCTTCGATCAGGGTACTATCAGCTACGAGTTCAGGATGCGGATGTGGTTAAGACTGCATTTCGGACTAGGTATGGCCACTATGAGTTTCTTGTGATGCCGTTTGGTTTGACTAATGCTCCAGCGGCTTTTATGGATCTGATGAACCGTGTGTTTAGGCCATACTTAGATCGATTTGTAGTAGTGTTCATTGATGACATCTTGGTGTATTCCAAGGATGAGAGTGAGCATGAGGAACATCTTCGATTAGTTCTACAGATGTTGAGAGAGCATCAGTTGTTTGCCAAGCTTAGCAAGTGTGATTTCTGGCTTCGAGAAGTGTCATTCTTAGGTCACATTGTTTCAGCTAGAGGTATTCAGGTAGATCCAGCCAAGATTGAGGCGATAGTTGATTGGAAAGCGCCTAGAAATGTTCAGGAAGTGAGGAGTTTCCTTGGTTTAGCAGGTTACTACCGTCGCTTTGTTAAAGGATTTTCTGTGATTGCTGCTCCGATGACTAGATTGTTGAGGAAAGGAGTTAGATTTGAATGGTCAGACAGGTATCAGTCTTGTTTTGATCGGTTAAAGCAGTTGCTTGTTGAGGCTCCTATTCTTACTCAACCCACTTCGGGTAAGGAGTTTGTCATTTATAGTGATGCTTCTGGAGTTGGTCTTGGATGTGTGCTGATGCAGGAAGGTAAGGTAGTGGCTTATGCTTCTCGTCAGTTGAAGCCACATGAGAGGAACTATCCGACGCATGATTTAGAGTTGGCAGCTGTGATTTTTGCTTTGAAGATTTGGCGTCATTATCTGTATGGGGAAAAGTGTAGGATCTTTTCGGACCACAAAAGTTTGAAGTACTTCCTTTCACAGAAAGAGTTGAACATGAGACAGCAACGTTGGCTTGAGTTATTTAAGGACTACGACTGCATTATGGATTACCATCCTGGTAAGGCTAATGTAGTCGCTGATGCTTTGAGTCGGAAATCAGTTTCAGCCTTGTTCTTGAGGCGATTCAGATGGAGATTTGGTTCTGATGGAGCTTTGCTTGCTCAGTTGCGTGTGAAGCCTACCTTGAGACAGAGTATTGTGGATGCTCAGAGAGATGACCAGAGGCTTCAGCAGATTGTGCATGAGGTTAGATCGGGTAAGCAGTCAGAGTTCTCAGTTCAGAATGAGGTACTTTTGTTCAGAGATTGCCTGTGTGTGCCAGAATCTGAGGATTTGAGGAGACAGCTTATGAGTGAGGCACATAGTACAGTCTTTACTATGCATCCGGGCAGTGAGAAGATGTATCGAGACATGAAGCAATTCTTTTGGTGGTCCGGTATGAAGAGGGACATTATGGATTTTGTTTCCAAGTGCTTGACTTGTCAGCAGGTAAAGGTCGAGCATCAGGTACCTTCGGGTTTGCTTACGCCTTTATCCATTCCTGAGTGGAAATGGAATGATATCGCCATGGACTTCGTTTCTGGTTTGCCTTTGACTCAGAGGAAACATGATTCAGTTTGGGTTATAGTGGATAGGCTTACGAAATCAGCTCACTTTCTGCCGGTTAGAGTGGACTACTCTATGGACAGATTGGCCAGTATCTATGTGGATGAAATAGTTCGGTTGCATGGTGTGCCTTTATCCATAGTGTCAGATCGAGATCCAAGGTTTACTTCTAAGTTTTGGAAGGAGTTGCAGAGAGCTTTGGGCACTGGGTTGAACTTCAGTACAGCGTTTTATCCTCAGACCGATGGTCAGTCAGAGCGAGTCATTCAGATTCTGGAGGATATGATGAGAGCTTGTGCTTTGGATTTTTCGGGTAGTTGGGACAGATATGTATCATTGATGGAGTTTGCCTACAACAATAGATTTCAGTCGAGCATCGGTATGGCACCATATGAGGCTTTGTATGGTCGTCAGTGTAAGACTCCGGTTTGTTGGACCGAGCTATCCGAGAGATCAGTGATTGGACCAGACTTGGTTAGAGATACTGAAGAGAAGATCAGAGTAGTGCAGCGGAATTTGAAGGCAGCAAAGGATCGACAGAAGTCTTATGCCAATTTGAAAAGGAAAGATGTACATTTTGAGATCGGGGACAAGGTTTTCCTTAAGGTTTCACCTTGGAGGAAAGTGCTTCGGTTTGGCAAGAAAGGCAAGCTTAGTCCTCGTTTCATTGGACCTTATGAGATTTTGGCTAAGGTAGGACCTGTAGCCTATAGATTGGCGCTACCGATGGAGTTAGCAAAGTTGCATGATGTGTTCCATGTTTCGATGCTTCGTCGGTACAGATCAGATCCTTCACATGTTATGTCGGTGCAGGATATCCAGGTTCAGCCAGACTTCTCTTATAATGAGGAACCGCGAGCTATTCTAGCCCAAGAGGTGAGGCAGTTGAGAAATAAGCAGATTCCGTTGGTTAAAGTGTTGTGGATCCATCATGGAGTCGAAGAAGCGACTTGGGAACCAGAGGATTTGATGAGAGCTCAGTATCCGCAATTATTCAGTTCAGGTGAGAATTTCGAGGACGAAATTCTTATTTAGTAGGGGAGAGTTGTCACACCCCAATTGCCCCCTAGTAGAATGAGCCTGTCTGTCTGTCTGTATGGGTAAGCATTCGCATGTGTTCGGCATTTCATAAGGGTATTTTAGTAAAATGTATGTTCTTAGGGTTTTGTTAGTATGTGGGTGCATACATGGCATTGGTGTGTTAATTAATTGAGAAATAATTGTGTACTTTTGCTCATACCATTGTAGGGTGCATTTAAGTGAGATTACTTTGGGTGTGTGTAATGCATGTTAGTTTGGGTGTGAGTGGTTAGCTTCACCAATTAGAATTGGACACATACTTAGGGCAAAGAAAGGAAAAAGAAAAGGGCATGAAAGAAAGGAAATTCAGATTTACGTTTCTTTCTTTTCTTCTCATCACCCTCTTCTTCTTCTTCATTTTCTTTACTCTAAGCATTGTGGTGTGGATTCAAGTTGGAATTGGTGGAGTTAATCTCTCTTTGCATCTTTTGTTGGTAAGTCACTGCATTTCTTTAGCTTTCTTTCCATTTACTTCATCTTCTTCTTCTTCCTTGAGCTTAGGTTTAACTTAGGGTTTTGCATGTTGAATATCTGTGTTTAGTTGAGGCTCCGCGCGATCCCAAAGGCAAGGAGGTTACTGGGAGCAGTGGGACTAAGTGTTAGAAGCTTAGATTCCAGGTTTGGGAACAATTGATTGTGAATTGTGTGATTTTAAGTTACTGTAAATTTTCTAGGGTTCTTGTTCTTGAGAAGTTTGAATGCTATTATTCTTGAATTGATTTAATGTTTAAATGTTGAATTGAGTTGTATAAATGTTGCCTATATTGTTTGAGATGATTTCTGGAAGGTAAGAACAGGTTTTATTGGTTTTGAATCAAATTTGGATTGATTTTTGTGTTCTGGGAAAAATCTGGAAATCGATACTGTCATAATCCCGTTCTCCAGATCGTGTCGCGTGACTAGCCAAGAAGGGAGACAAGTCACGAGACGTGACCTCAGGTCACGACTCGTGACCTGCCAGTTTGAGGCCAGTCACGAGTTGAGGCTGTCTGCCACAGCTCGTGACCAGCTTAAATGAGGCCAGTCACGAGACGTGATTCCCCGTCACGCCTCGTGACCAGCCTGAGAGAGAAGGCCAGTCGCATGACCAGCTGAAGAAGAAGCCAGTCACGGGACGTGACCCTCAGTCACGTTGCGTGACCGGCGAGAGACGTTGCGTGATCTGCGAGATCACGCAACGTGACCTACGAGGGACAAGCAAGTCACGAGGCGTGACCCACGGTCACGTCGCGTGACCTGCCTGGTGAGGAGGCCAGTCACGCCTCGTGACCAGCCAACCTCGCCCGTTTCTCCGTTCAGGCCGTTTTTCCGAAATTTCCCAGTTTTTAACTCAGAAATGAATTTGGTATTTCTTCTGAATGGACTTTACTGCTGTGTGATGCATGTCATACTTTTAAATGCTTCGATATGCGTAATACCATGATTTTTCTGATGTTTGTACACGATATTCTGTTATTTGATTTGAGTGACGCATAGCCTGCTAGAGTCAAGTAAGTGGATAGTTAGGCATGCCTAATAGAGTCTGTTAGCTGCAGCCCATAGTTCTGTTTGGACCCCGATCAGGTCCCCGTTTGGTTCCTCGCGAACCCTTTTCTGTATTGGATCTTGTTTAAGGTCCCTTTTGAAATTATCTGTGAAAGTTAAAGTATAATGGTTTAATCGATTCGTACCCGTAACGTACTATCTGTAATCGGCTCGTACCCGGAAAGTACTGTCTGTATACTCGTTATCCACTACCTAGAGTCAGCAGGTGTTCTATGAATGTTTATTTGAACTGCTCTGATCTGATTTGGCTATAAATGGATTATCTGAATGAATATATTGATGTAATGCATATCGGATTATTTCTGAATGAATATGACTATGAAATACTGATTGTATAGCTTTATTATATGAGTATGTTTATATGGTTTATGTTTTAGCCTTTGCATATTGTCCTGTGAATGTGAATTGCCTTGACGACCATTGTGAATGGCCGTCCATTATTTATGTGTGTTTCCCCACTAAGCGTTTATCGCTTAGCACGGTGTTTTTACCCGTGCAGGTGCGGAAGGAGTTTGATTCGAGAGTCGCCGTCATCAAGCCAACACAGGAAGTTTTTAGTGTAGGGCTCCTTTTGTATAGTTGATGATTCTTTTTGTATGGAACTCTCATGTATCAGCTTCCGGTTTTGTAATTATATTTTGGTCATGTAATATTATTTGTATCAGCTAGTTGATCAGATCATTATTGTAATAGTTTATTATAGTAATGCATGATCAGCTTTTGCTTTCTGCATGTAAAGTTTTTAATTATTCTGTATTTTTGAATGTATGTTATGAATGGATGTATGTTTTGCTTTGCTATTGTTTGGTGACACCTTGACTCATACGGCATCTCACTCCTTATCGGATGGGATCGCCTACGTATGGGAAGGGGGTGTTACAGACTGTGCTAAAATTGGGCGCCTCGACAGGGTGAAAACCGAAAAAAGGCATCCTATCCAAAAATTAGAGGCATGAGAGAAAATGTCCGATCGTGAAAACCCGAGAGGGCCGATTGGTAACAGGAGTTGATGCTGTTAAAATTTGGTTCTTTGTGTTAACAGCGCGTAAGCAGCTGAGTAAATGCCAAAACTGATCATGTATACTGAAATTATATGAAAATGTACACAAATTCGTGAAATAGAATGAATATTATCCTTTTCATTTTTGTCATTTCCTAGTTCTGCATTAAAAAGAAATGTAGCACCAAAAGAAATACATATGTAAGCCAAGCTAAGTCCTGCTGCTGCTCTCGCTGACCAAATGCTTGAGCCCTCGGGTCCTGTTATCAGATGCTGGACTAAGGATCCACTTCTTGTACTCATTAGTCGAAGACACAGAATGATTGCCAAACTTCGGGATAACAGTCTTCACTGGTAGTCTGCCCTATAGCTCATGATACCGAGAAGCAAACGCAGCCGAGAGAGCTCCTCCCCGGAAAGACAAGGGAACCCTCATTACATCCTGGGTCGTCCCGAGCTGGCGTGTACATCGAGAGGTGATGCAGAAGGTGGCCTGATGGAGGCCGCAGAGGGGAACACACCCCGATGGCCCATCAATGACCACATGAGACAGTGTGAGCCAGGCAGACGTAAAACTGATGTCGTCATCTGACAGCTCGCCAAATCTGGTAATGCCTTCACTAGTAGTGGCACACCCATAAAGTCGTCGATTCGGCAGAAAGTGGCTTGGCGAGTACTATGGAGTAACTCAAGGGGGTGGTTCAGACAGCATCTTCAATTTTTCTTGCAGCCAGATCTGAAAAAAAAAAAAAGAAAAAAAAAAAGAAAAAAAAAAGAAAGAAGAGAAGAAAAAGAAAAAAGAGAAAAAAGCCGATGAAGTAAGTAGGGTTTACTTCAGGCAAAAATAAGGCACAGGGTTGTGTGAAAATATGAAAGGACGCACCTCCCGCTAAGAAAAGCTAGTGTGAAAATCCATAAGGGACACACTACCTTTAAAATAATGACGTACCTAGAGCAATAAGGGGCTGCCGGTGAAGGTTGTAGTGGATCCAGAGCTCACAGCGTCCAAGCCCAGAATGGTTTCAGCCAGAATGAGCGGTAAGCGTGATAATCCCAGATGAAAGTCACCCAAGACTCCGAACAAGCGAGAGTCACCTGTCAAACCCCCTGGAACAATAGTAAGGAAGTTCACCATGCAAAACAAGAATGTAATGCTTACCCGGTAGGTGGGGATGTCAGTGAACTGATCCAGAGCCTCGATTAGTGGCCCCAGAGCAAAGAGAGAGCCCGGGGTAATCAGCCGGACGGCCTCAGATGAGGGTATGCCGAGCGCCATAGCTATATCCCGAACCTGGAATAGGCCGCAGTGGGGGACGCAGGGCAGAGCGCTAGGAGGGAACCAAGCTCCGAGAATGGCAGTTAATTCTTCAGGCAAAGGGCACAGTTCTTGATAAGTGAACCAGAAAACGTGAAACCGGGGGTTCCAGAAGTGGGTTGCCGCCAGGAGGAGGTTTTGGTTGACTTTCACCCGGCACAGGTATTTCAGCCCAGACAGAGAGGAAAGGACGCCCTCTTCCCAAGTGTGTTTGTCATCTAAGATACGGTGCATCCTTTGGGCCAGAGAGGAAGTCATTTTGAGAAATATGAAAGGCTCAAGGTGTTGGAAAATGAAGAGACTCAGGAAGGGCAAAAATTTTGGCAGAATTTATAGGGAAGGGTCACCGACGGCCTACCCGTCTCTCTAGAGAGACGGCCTACCCATCGGTAGAGATTCACCTGGCAGGCGCATGCGTCATCATTGCATTCATCACGCGCATTAAATCGCATTTATTGCATGACAGACGGCCAGCCCGTCGGTCGCTTCTACAGATGCCCAGCCTGTCGGTCACGAAATTCTATATAAGGGCGAGTGACAGACAGTGCAAACGCTGCTGTCCCTTTCTTCTTCCTCTCGCAAACCGTTTTTTAGCATTTTTTTTAGTGTTTTTTCAAGCATTCTTCATCTTTTTTTCGCGATTTCTTCATAATTTCGCATTATTTACTCATCGGGCGCTTTGATATTTATATTTTCTTCAGTTTCTACACTTCTCACGATTCCAAGTAAGTAAATAATTACTTTTTTCTTGAATTTTATTCAATTTATTTCTTCATTTCTTCTTCTTTCAACTTTAGAAATGTTTAGAAAACTTTAAAAACCTTAGGGATCTAGGGGGAATGCTGCTTTTTTTAATGCAATTAGAATTTTTGCATGATCACATAGAAATAGAATTTTTCTATAATTTTGATGCTTTAGAATTACGCTGTTTAGCGCACCTTTCTGTGCATATTTTTTGCTTTGGCGGCCTGAGGCCATTATCTTGTGTTGTTGAGGGCACACTCTTGCCGGGGTGCGTCCCATCTTCATGCGCATATTGTTGTTAAGGCTTGAAGCCTATTTTTATGCCTTTTCATGCAAGAGGTCGGGCATACCCCTGCCGAGGTGCTGCCCAATTTTTTGTTATTTATTCTAGAATTGAATATTTTCACGCGTAATGCATACCTCGGGACCTAGAAAGTACATTTCCTTTACTCGTTTCAAATTATTTGTATGCTAATTGCATATTGTTTTTGCCTTGATATGTGCAAAGCATGTGGGCAACCTTTGCCCTTTTCATTTATTATCAATTTTCTATCTTGTTTTGGGTCGCCATTGCCCTGGTAAGGACTAAATGGGCCTTCGCCTGGAAAATAAGTCTGATAATATTTGTTCTGTCAAATTTTCGTTGTCTAATTTCCTCTCCTTTATAGGATGCCTCCTAGACGTAGAGCACCGCAGGCCCAGCCCGAGCTTGTAGCTCCGGATTGGATGGATGATGAGTCAGCTCAGAGGTATAGAGCGTTGGCTCAGGTAGAGCTTCGGGCCAGTCGCTTTGTGTCCCGACCGTTCCTAGAGGCCCTAGGGTTGGCCCCAGAGTTCGATTTACTTGCCGAGGGTGCTGGGTGGACAGAGTTCCTTGAACCTTCCTTCCAAACTTTTCCAGAGGCTACTCGCCAGGTCCTGGCCACTCTTCGCTACGCCGATTTTCAGAGTGCAGATACCGACACAGGGGTGGTTTAGTTTTGGTTCGACGGCGACCACTTCAGTATTACCAGGTAGAGATTTGCACAGGCCATGGGGCTCCCTACAGAGGAGGGGGTCGAGATCCCGCGGCAAGCGGTGAGACGCGCCCACTGGCCGGCCATTGCCCTACCGGGACTGCTGTATGATCATGATACAGCGAAGAGCACCGTACTGGTGTCTCAGGCACTCTGGTATTTGCACAGAGTGCTATCCAGTTCGTACCTTGGTCGAGCTGGTAATCCATGGTCGCTTAACGCGACCGAGATCTGGAGCCTCTGGGCTATGGTGGCAGGCCAGCGTCTCAACATTAGCCACGAGATCTTGGCCAACTTGACCAGAGTCGGCAGAGGATTGACACCGGTGGTGATAGTAGGAGGAGTTATCACCCGGTTACTTTTGAGGTTGGGGGTTAACCCTGACAGGTTGAGAGGACCTTTGGAGGAGGGGATCCATGTGGATGCCGCAGCGGCAGTGCAGATGGGGATGATCTCCCCGATATCAGGGCAGGCAGAGGCCTACAGGGTGTTGACCATTCATGAGACCAGGCAGATGTTCTCACTCCCGCCCTTGGGCGCAGACCCAGACCACCCGGAGCACCCAGAGAAGCAGCCTCCACAGCCCGAGCCACAGCTAGAGCCCCAGCCCCAGCCCGAGCCTCAGCCAGAGCATCAGCCTCCTCAGCCACAGACTGTGCCACCACCACAGCAGCAGGAGCAGCCCAGGACTCCCTTGGACTTCGACTTCGAGTTCACGATGGACGACCTCTTCGCCGCTTCACCGGCATCCAGAGCGCCGACTCCAACCCCATCACCGAGCGCCAGGGTACAAAGGTCTATCCACGGGCCCTCCAAGAGATACCAGCCCTACTCCCGAGGCGACCCAGGGGCATCCACCTCCTCGGCACCACCGCCAGAGCCAGCACCGCAGCAGCCTGCGCAGCCTGACTTCTCTCAGCTCCTCACGTCCATGTTTACAGCCTTAGAGCGGCAGCAGGATGAGAGGGACAGGGCTATTCACGAGAGATTGGATCGCCAGCAGGCTGCCATTCAGGAGCAATCCCAGTCGGTGGAGCGCTTAGCTCAGGAGCAAGCCGCTACATCAGGCATACGACTCGGGAGCAGGCTCGGGCCTTGGATGTTTTCAGGGATGAGCAGGCTCGGGCCTTAGGGGCCTTCAGAGGTAAGCAGATGAGGCTGATTGAGCAGATTGCTCAGGGGCAGAGGGAGCTTAGGCAGCAGCTCACTCATGATTTGAGGACGTCACAGGACCAGGCTTCTCAGAGGGTTGACATGACCCTACAGATGATTGACGAGTCGCTCGACTCTCTGACATGACCCTTTTGCAATGTTATTCATTGATTATTTCATATATATGGATATATTCTTCTCATATCTCGTTAATGTATAAAAATAATCTAATGATTTATACTTAAATAAAAATGAGGTTTGTATAAAATGCAAAAGGGGCCAAAGCCCTATTTTTTTATCCAATAAAATCATCATAAACAAAAATCTCCAATTTTAATAATGATGCATGCGAGGACCAAAGTCCTCAAAATAAGCAATGCCCCGACTTATGCATGATTCGCACATTTATGAAAGGGAGTTGTATTCCGCTCCTTGTATTATTGTAATTTATCGCTTTCATTATCTATCTGATCATTTACCGCTTTCAAAATGTGAATAAATGCGCCTTTTAATCAATTGCATAGTGTGGAGAGAGAGCGAATTAATGATATTAAGATTTGATCATAAAATAAATGAGGTAGAAATAGATGAGAAATCCCGGACCCAGCTCTGGTCTTTGGGCTCAAGAGGTTAGAGGTTATCCTCCAAAATACTTCTTGGGTCACGAGGCTTTAGCGCTAATCCTAGGCTCTTTAGGGTGAGAAGTTCACCTTCCATGACCCCTCTGGCTGGCCCAAAATGGATACCAAGCGCAGCCTTAGGCTCTCCGAGGCAAGAGTAACTTTCCCAATGTTCTATTGGGTGGCGACTCCATGAAACCTCCTTGTTGCCCAACATAGACGCACTTGCAATTTATTTGCAAGATGTCAACGAACCCACAAATGCCCCGATCGCCCACGTGCGGGCGGCCGCGGGGACTCGGCGTGCGTCACAAGCAGTAAAAGTAATATTTTGTAATACTTACAAGTCTATCTGCATGTTCCCGATGCGACAACGATCCTCCAGTATGCAAGCATGAACTGAGTCCCTCAGGTCCTCCCCGTCTGTTACTAGAATTCTGCTCTGAAATGGAAATGGCTTCAGGGGTCGTCCAATACTGTCTCCAATGTGCCCATACATCTTCGGTCATGTAGGGAGGTCCGACACCACCATTTTTTATCAAGCAGACTAAATCTCTGTAACGTGCCCGCGCACTAGTCTCCCACACAGAAGGCATGATCTCGTCAAACGTCGAGTTCCAATAACATTGTTTCTTATGAGACAGACAGAACAAAAAACAAAATGTAAGCAAGTGTAAAATATAATTTGTTATGTAACAAACTTTATCATAAATGTTTTACCTTGAATTCTTGGAAATAAAAATTCTTTGTTTCCTCTGACACATTCTTCCAGGCAAACCCATCGTATTCAATTCTGTTTTTGAAAGAGGTTGTCATTATGCGTGAACACTTTCTTGAAGGATTCAATCTAAGATACAACAATGTGAATAATGTTAGTACAAGTAATAACTGTCATTGAAATCATAATGAAGTGAAATATTAATTACTTACTCCTCAGCTGTGATATTGATGTATATTCTTCCATCCTCTCCAATTGAGCCGGGCGTAGGCTCTTCCACTTGTTCTGTTCCTGACCCCTGAGGTGGCATAGATTCTGGGTGTGCCATAGGAGTGGAATCAGTGGAAGAAATGGTAGATGGTGCAACAAAGATGGGCGGTGATGCGGCAGCCTCAGTGCTGGCATTAAGCCCATGCGATGGGGATCCTCCATTACCAGTACTGTCATCGCCATCATGCAACCTGAGACGCGGAGGAATCGACGTTCTCTTCTTTCGCTTAAACATTTTTCAACCTGCCATTATAAGGAAAATGCATATTGTCAGATAATAGAAAATAATTACATTGTAATAAGCATATTAAATTAATATCCAAGTCAGTGCAATATTAATTGGTCTCACATGATAAGCAAGTAGTTAAACAAATTATTCGCTATCGTCACTAAGTTGTAAATCATAATTCAAATCATCCTCATTTTTCGATGTATAAGAGGAAAATTCTGGCTCGTCATCAGATCCATCGCCAACCAAAGTTTCTTCATCATCCTCACCATCAATGTCAACAAATTCATTGTCCGCATAGTTCAATGGTTCGTTATCTTCAAAATTCAGAGAGTTGTTGATTTCATGAACTTTCGGTTCTTCCTCCTGAAATGCATCATTATTTTCAGAACGTTCACTTTGTCCGGTGCCTTTCCTTTCATAAATGCCTCTTGGTTTGACTTTGCACGCTGCAAACCATTCCGATCTGATATATGATGATTGTGTGATTGAATGTAGTTTTGCTGTAAATTTCTAGGTTTTGATAATTATTGAGATTATGAGCTTAAATTGTTAAATTATGTGAAATTAATTGTAGAAATATGTTATATTGTGTTTGTTGTGGGTGATGGATGGCTGGAATTGAGGTAAGAGACCAAGTGGAGTGATCTATGTGTTTGTGTGTGAATTTGGAGAAGAAGGAATGTTGTGCATTTTTTAATGATGCAACATACCGCAAGTATACGGTGTACCGCAATAGTACTTTAGATATCGATCCCACAGGGAACGTGTTACACACTATTACTAATTGATTTTAATCTTGTTTACAATGATCATAAAATGATAGAGAAGTGGTTCTAATTTAATCTAATATGTAAAATTATTAAGTCAAGTTTATGTGAATCCAAAAAGATAGAAAATATTAATGATGCTAGATATAAAAATGGAACTCAAATTAATTGTTCTTTAATGACTTTAGCATTCTTGTCTTGTAAGTCAAGTTGAATAAATTTCCTACTTACTTTCTCAATATAAATAGGACTGCCCAAAACATACACATATAAGTCTAATTCCAAATTTTCATTTAAGAACTAGATTATTATATATGCAAATCTTAAGAATAAAACACAACCTATAACAACCATCTTAATATTCTAATTTCTCAAACAATATCTCAATGATGAATTTCCAATTAGATGTAAGAATGAATTTATTTCTCAATCAAACTCATACTTATAATGACAATAAATAATTTACTAATGAGAAATTCTACAATTAAGAACACTTGAATAAATATGAACAATAAAATAATTTAATATTAAACATTTAAGTTCAGAATTCACATCATAAAACAATTACAAAGAAGAATTAAAAGATAGGAATTGAAGAAGGAGATTTTTCAACCCTTTTCAAGTCATCAATTGTAGTCCTCTTCCTTGTATATTATCTTCTCTTCAACACATAAACTCTACTTAAGCAAAACTAAAGAAAATTATTCTAACTTGCAGAAAAATATTCAAATGTTCAATTCTAAGTCTAACATATCTAAATTACAGTTAAAATCAGTATTTATAACATCAGCTCATGCCCCTTCAGATGCCCTTCTACAAAGGTTGTAATTGTTGGAGGAAAGATACAACTTTTCAAGTTCAAATTTGAACTTTAGTGTCTAACGGATCCCTCTGTCGCGATCGCGACTCCTGTCGCGCTCGCGACAGAGCACGCCTTCTCTTTCGCTCGCCTTTCCTCGCGTGTGCCTTCTCCGCGCCCTGTCGCGACCTCGCGACGTCTTCCCTTGGTCGCGACAGCTCCTCTTTCTTCTCTTCTCTCTTCTTCTCTTGATCCTCCTTAGCGCGCTCGCGCCTCCCATCGCGATCGCGACAGAGCCTTTTCTGCCTTGGCTCATTTCTTCTTCTCTTCTCCATTTGCTCCATATTTTCTCCATTAACTCCATGTTTTCTCCATTTGTCTCCTACACACAAAACTTAACAAAACACATAAAACACACCTAATTCCAACAACTAAAAACACTTAAAACATTATTTATAATCACAAAGTATAGTTTAATTATGAGCTATTTAAGCTCATATCAAGGAAATCTGCAGAATTCTGCAGATTTTTAGAAAACCCGTGTCTGTCGCGAGCTCAACAGCGTCGCGAGCGCGGCAGAGGCCAGTGTTCCAGCCTTCATCCTGTAGCGTGACACCGCTCTCTGTCGCGAGCGCGACAGAGCGCTGGTGGTTGCGCTGCTAGCTCGCGCTATCGCGAGCCCGCGATAGCGAAGAGAGCTCTCTGTCACGATCACGACAACGTCGCGAGCGTGACAGAGCCGGCTACTTGTTCCTTCTCACGATCGCGAGGTCTGTTGCGGGCGCGACGCGCAGGGAGTCTAGCCCCTATCGTAAGCGTGACAGCTCTGCTGCCCATCTGGGTTTCTCTTCTCGCATGCTTGTGTACGAATCTCTGAATGATGATGTTTTTGAATTACATGCAAGATTAATGTTACGAATTATATGAATGGGTAATTATGAGTGATATATGAATGAGACTTTGAATATTATGAATTGGATTGCATGGATTATGCATAACCTGCTAGAGTCAGTTTAGTGGATAGTTAGGCATGCCTAATAGAGTCTATAGCTGCAGCCTCAGTTCAGTTCGGACCCCGATCAGGTCCCCGTTTGGTTCCTCGCGAACCATTTAATGTGTTTGGATCTTGTTTAAGGTCCCTTAATAAAACGTTTTGTATATGAAAAAGTGAAATGGTTTTCGATTCGTACCCGTAAGGTACTGTCAGTAATCAGTTCGTACCCGTAAAGTACTGTCCGTTCACTCGTTATCCACTACCTCGAGTCAGCAGGTGCTTATTGCTTTGAACTGTTTTGATCTTTACAAGAATGTATTATCCGAATGTGTACAATGGTGAGATAGTAGGAATGCATTTATGTAAACTCAAATGTATGATTCTATATGTTCGTATGTTCATATTTGTATCTAATGTGTATTTTTGATTATGCCAATTGTATGCGTTATGCTTGACGACCATTGTGAATGGCCGTCCATTTCATGTGTGTGTTTCCCCACTAAGCGTTTATCGCTTAGCACGGTGTGTTTACCCGTACAGGTGCGGAAGGAGTTTTGCTGTGGGAGAGTCGTCGCAGCCAAGCCAACACAGCTGGGTTATAGTGTAGGGCTTAATTTTGTAGCTTGATGATTCTTTTTGTACAGAACTCTCTTATGTTAGTTTTGTAATAGCTTCCGCATATGTATAAGTATATTTTTGAATATGTAATTATCTTTTGTACCTTTGGGTTGATCAAACAGTAATGTAATGTTCCCCGTTATATTAATGCATGATCAGCTTATTTCGTGATTGGTTTTGTAAAGTTTTAATTACCCTGTATTTCGGTATGTATGTTCATATATGAATGTACGTTTATTCTGTATCTGTGTGGTGGCACCTTTTCCCATACGGCATCTCACTCCTCATCGGATGGGATCACCTACGTATGAGTAGGGGGTGTTACAACAATACTCACACTCCGGGATCACACTTCCCTTGCTAGAGGGTGGCGCTACACTACCGACTTCCAAACGTACCGGAATCGGGACACCTCTCGACTTCTTACCACTTCCAATCCCACCATCAGGTGCTTTCCTCTTATTCTCGATCCTCTGTTTAATCAATTCGGATTCCTCCAACTTGATCGCCGCTGCCACTAACTGATAATACCCCACTTGCTGCAAGACTGACATTGCCGACAAAGGACCTCTGATCACCTCACGCAATCCCTCTTGAAAGTGCCTACATCTGAACTCATCCATCAACAACTATTCAGGCACATACTTACTTAACCGACTGAATTCGTTCTCGTAATCACTTACGGTCATACCCCGTTGCTTCAGACAGATGAACTCTCTCCACTTGGCTTCCCGATATGCCTTCATCACATATTTCTGCTCAAATTCTTGCTTAAAGAATTCCCAAGTCAACTCGGTTGGTCGTTGTGGATTTTGCATCACAAGTTCCCACCAATCGTACGCTGATCCTTGTAACAACGACACTGCGTAAAGCACCCTCTGATCTGCGGGACATCTAATCTCTTGCAAAATCCGACCTACCCTCTTAAGCCAAAACTCGGCCACATGAGATTGGTCTAAAGCAGTCCCATGAAAGTCTTCTGCTCCTCTCTTTCTTAACAACTCAGTCGGAGCCTTAGGAGCAGTCAACCTCTCTACCAACTGAAGTAAACTTTGCACTAGGACCGGATTCTCATGACCAAAACCCATACCAGAAATCTCTTCTTGCTGACGCTGAGGAGCAGGTTGCTCACCTCTCACTATACTCGCACTACCAGCCATCTCACCCACGTTCTCACTTGGATCAGACTCCATCTAGACACTACACAAGACAAGACACATCTGCATTAGGCCACGACACAAAACCGACGCTCATGCAAAGACTCAACACATGACAAACAAGGAGAACCAGAACCGCCTAAACCGGCTCTCTAATACCACAACTGTAACACCCCCACTGCCGCCCCCGTTGGAAGGGCGCCGGGGGGGGGGCGCGCTACCCGATGCTCACTCACAATATTCACACATACACGTATACATGCGCTAAGCGGAAGCATTCTCTAAGAATAATAATAAAGGCAGGACATATATCTCAAATAATCAAAATATAGAGTTAGATACAACATCCAAAATATTACATCAAAAACTTTACAAAGAGTTATAAGAGCCGCTAAACAAAAATACTACATACAAAAAGAATTACAGGAGGAGATAACAAAAACAACTCTACTCCTATGTGGCCGACTTGCAGATGCGCAACACGAGCAAACCTCCAAAAATCCTGTCACCTACACGGGACAAGAACCCGTGCTAAGCGATAACGCTTAGTGGGGAGGAACAAAACACGACAGAACACTATACACGATATAGTAAAAGCATACAGAATTCATTAAGTACCAGATCGATGGAATTCCATTGCAAATTTTCATTGGTAAAGCCAAATTTTCTTGTAATTAATTAATGTTTATATAATTTTATTTTAGTGTATTATTATTAAATTTAAATGACTTGTATTTTATGTTTAAAACTTGAAAAATTTATATTTTAATTTGATGGATAGATTAAATTCTTTTATATGAAATTTATGTTTAGTTTTTTTAACGTTAATCGACTGTATTTAAGAGTTAATCAGTTGTTAATAAACTGAACTTGAATTTTAATTTTAAAAAATCGACTTTAATAAACTGATTTAGAAAATAGGCTTTAACTGAACAAAAGACTATTCATGGCATTTTGTTTTTGGGGAGAATGTGCAAAATTGATTTATGAAATTAATACTGCGGTCAATTTGATCCAATATCAAGTTTGAAATTTAATTTAAAAATAATTCTTAGTAGGGCTAAATAGAAAAACCAAAAAACTGTTAAAGCAATTTAAAAAATTAAGTTCAAATCGATTTTAGCAGTTAACCGCTCTAATTTGATGTAGACGTGGACTTTAATTTTTAGAATTATGGTTAATTAATCGTAATTAACGGTTAACCAATTATTAATATACTAAATTTGAACTTTAATTTCAATTTTGAATACCTAATTTTAATGGACTGAACTTGAAAATAAACTATATAATGATTAATCAGTACACACTCACTTCTAACTCTTAGTTTAAGATATACTCTTGTACCAATTAAAATTCCGCTTATTTTTTCAAAAATTCTTTTCTAATAGCAGTTAAATTTAGAGGATAATGCAAATTAACCTTATATTTAATATTCCACCCATCTCATATTTTTTTTATTCACAAATAAGTATTTACTTTTTTTCTTTCACAGAAAATAAACAAACCGATTATCTTATACTTTTAATAATTTACCTTTCTTAAAAAAAATTAATTTATTAATTATATTTTAAAAATTAAACTAATATTTATTGTAGAAAACATATTTGAGAGGTTATATTTAAATATACTATATTTAAAAATATACCAATAAAAAAATAAATATTTATTTGTGAACGAATAAAATGGTTATTAAAGTTAAGAGATTAATTTTTTTACTATAAGTTTTCTATTATATAAAAAAGTAATTAATTAATAACATAGCTTAAAAAAATTATAATATAAATTACAATTAATAAAATAAAATCAAAATATAATAAACAATTGATTAATTAATCTAGAGGTGGCAAATGGGCGGGTTGGGCGGGTTTGGATTGAGTCATAAATGGGTGGATCAGAAATGAGTGAGTCGTAAATGGGTAAAAAATAGTTGGGTCGTAAATGGGTCAATTACCCACATGGGTTGGATGGATTTGGGTCGACCCATTTTGACCCAAATGAGTTGGTGAAGCCCTACATGGACCGAAGTGTGAATCGACTCATTTGATCTATTTTTTTTTATCAAAAAATAATTCCCAATAACGAAATACTAAAAAAATTAAAAAAATAATTCTCAATAAAGAAATACCAAAAAAAATTAAGTTAACAATACTAAAAAGTATTAGATATACAAATAGTAAATAATATACTAATCCACTCGATATCCGCTCTAGTTTTACGAACATTGATTTTTTAATATTCAACTAATGAAGTCCAAAGTGATTTTACAAGATTAGATTGTTTAGTAAGTTATAATCTCAGCTGAGGATAAAAGTCTTGTTGTGAGGTCTCACGGAACAAAGTTGAAATGTACATCAGTAACACAAGGATAATAAATCAAGGAACTGCACATTAAATATAATTAGGCAAGCCATGACATGACTGCATGGTGCTACAAAATTAAGTTAAAAGTTTTCAAGGAGTTTCTAGTTAACAATTCATTACAATTAAGGACAGGGATATCCATAATAATACCATACCAGTTCATTAAAGATCATAACCAAAAGCAAAAATCCAAGTAGTATCAGCTAAGGCCCATTGCCTTCTGCTCCACCACTCAACATCACCGTATCTCAGTTCCGCAACAGCAGCCAACAGTATGGAACAAGGTTCATATATCATATGGGAAAAATAAAATTTGATAAAACAACTTAAATAAATAATTTAACAGGCAAGAAAGATTCAAGATATAGCTTGCCATCTTGAAACAAATAAACCAGAAAATTGAAAATGAAAATACAAGAGAACGACCAAAGCCCTGGATAGACTAATAACAAATTAGCCACCGTTGAAAACTATTACAACCAAAAATTGCTGGCAGTTTAATAGATTGAGTAGCCTATGTTTTTGGAGACAAAAGTATCACGGTAGTCATGTTTTGTGTTGTTAGATGTTAAGCCACCGTAACACCATAGTCCCTTCTTTTTGACTAATACTATACTCCCTATTATTAAAACCAAACTAGCAATTTTTACAAAAATATCCATGGAAGAAATCTGATAAGACAAACCAGTTCAATAGAAGCCCCTTTTATTCTAGGCTTAAGATATCTATTTTCTAATCTTAATAACAGCCAAAAATGAGGATGGCACAATAGACTGGAAAATGCACAGCCATGAAGGAAGGAAATAGATATAAGACAAAACATCGACAAGAAGGATGCTACAGATTTGTTCTCAAACCCAGATATAATTCCTCACAATAATCATAACCTATTTAAAGAATATGATCAAAAAATACAGCCCACGATAAATTCAAGAGACTGAGATATAATTACTTTAGTAAAGTCCTCATCAATAGAAGCAGTGTGGAAGGCTCCAGAGTAGACAGAGCCATCCCTACTATGAACATCAATAGGAAGTCCAATTATACACATAGTAGCAAACAAAAAGGCCTTGCTTAGACAAGTCTCCATTTCAGCTTCTACCCTGTTTTTGTAACCCATCAATTTTTTTTCTATATCTTTCAAATTTTCTTTCTAGGTAATTCAATTGAATTATCACCGCAAACGGAACTTTGTATGTATGGAGCTAAAACTGTAGAGATTGGAAAGGAGGGATCTGAAACTAAGAAATGCGAGAGAAATAGGAAAATAGTAAAGTGTGTAAACTTTCAACATACCAAACCCACATATCAGACACTTACTCAATTTACACAGACATAGCAACAGAAACTCTAATAAAGAAAGAACAGCAGAAAGTAAAGAAATTAGAAGAAAGTTGAAAAAAAAAAAAGCTTAGAATCTTACAGGATAACATGACTAGTAGCTGGGTGGCGACAGAGGTTTGAACGGACGGTGGAGATGGAGAGAGGCAGTGAGGGTGAAAGGGGGCAGAGTGAGAGGATTGCCGATTTCGATCGCGAGAGAGAGAGAAGGGGGCAAATAGAGAAACAAAGAGGAAAGAGGATTGACCCGTTGGGTGTATAAGGCTGACCCGAACGGGTTGAATTTTTTATGGGTTAATTTTGGGTGGATTTGAATGGATAATTTTTGAAATTGGTTGAATTTGGATCAGTTTTTATTGGGTGGATTTGGATGGATTATTGAGTTTTGGTCAACTTTTACAGGCTTAATTAATCATAATATAAAAAAGTACAAGACAATATTTTAAAAGAGTTAAAAAAAGCTGGGCCCAAAATTATTGGTCCTACCAAATTATTATTTTTTAAAAAAAATTGCTTCATAAGCTCAAAATAGTATTTATTGCATATTTTCAATTTTACTAACAAAACAATTAGTAAATTAATGTTTTTTTTTAATTTTCATATTAATTTTTCATAAAAAATAACAAAATGATAATTATATAAAAAGTCACAAAACGTGATTTTTATGGTACAAATGAATATTAATTAACATAAGTAAATTTGTTTCAAAAAAGAAAGTTACACCTGTCAGTTTTTGGATTGCGCATAAACATTATGAGTTGCTATTTAAAAAAAAAAACAAAAAAAACAAAACAAAATTTGGAGGCAAAACCTTTATAAAGGCATTAATTCAACGGCCATGATCGCAATCTGGTACTTTCCAACAAATCTAAATTATAAGAATCCTCGGATGCAGCTATAAGAATGTAGCAAACACCAAATTAATAACTAAATTATAAGTTTAACGATTCACTCACAAATCCCAAACTCATGTAATATAAAGCTAGAAGGAACATTTCATAAGATTCATAATTGAGTATCTGAGGGTGCATTAGCAACAACAATCCATAGATCTGGGGGCAGAATTTACTTAGCAGTAAAACATGACTCGCTTAACATTCTCCTTCAAGGCAGGTAAAGGCCGGACAGCAGCATTAGCACTTGGTCCTCGTGTGCTTCGTGCACCTCCAACACCACCCATGCCTCCGCGTCCTGAAACTGGCCCACTTGTCATGGATCCACTGTCCGATGTCTCTGGTTCCATATAGAACCGAGCACGAAATGCTGCCAGATGAGCATAATAGGCAGGAGGCACTGAAACCCACCAGCTATTACCAGTCAATTTGCTTTCACACAAAAAGGCATACACAGCAAATAGAAGTTAAACGTAATATTCACAAAGACGTGACTAACCTATTGAAACTGACCGAGTGCATCTGGCATATCTGCAACAAATAAAATTTAAAAAAAAAAGATTAGAAATAGAGCCATAATTGATGCAGAGAAAAAAGATTGGCAAATTACTTGATGACAACATGCGTCATCATAAGTTTTAACAGTGAAAAAACATAATGCCAGTATTTTCCCGCATTGGAATTAAAGGAACCACCAAGACCATCATATCAAGAATTTCTAGAGCAAGATTGAAGAAACCAAACAATTTCATGATACACAGCCATCGTCTGAAATAATACTTCCCACTCCTGGGTGGAAGGAACCAGAACTTACGTGTAGCAAAGGTTATTGGTGAGGGATTGCAAACCATCAGCTGTAAATTTGTTTTCATCCCATAAGACATGATAATGAGCTGGACGGCTTGTTCCCTGAAATCATGTTTGTCATATATCATCAAGCATTTAAGAACTGAACCAATTAATTTAGATAAAAACAATTTGACCATGTACCTGAATACCAGCATGGCTACACAAATAAAAGTCAAATTCTGTTGGATGACAGATTTTCGAGTCCACAACTGTGCCTGTCATGTAGGAAGAAATCAGATCACCTGTAGAACGGAACCTAAAAGCATTATCAAACTAATATATATGCAAGCATTAGTTACCAGGCAATATATTCCCACTCTTGTCAACAGCATTGCGATCATGGTGGTGGTTGGCAAATAACCTGGTGTGATGACGCTTCTGAACAACAACGAATGTCACCGGAGGCTGATAATTTGGTTCTAAGGAAGCACATGCCTGTAAGGCAATAATAGCATTTTATAGAAAGTTTACTAAATTGGATTACGCAATAAATGAGTAAAAGGCTGAAAACATTGATCAATGCAGCACAAAAAACAAAAAAAAAATAGAAAACATTATGCACCTGTGCACACAAGGAACCAGGTTCACCAAATTCAACACAATAAAGACCAAATTAGCATTACCTTGCGTATAGCATCTAGCTCATAGAGTAAAACTTGATAAAATTGCCCTTCACTAACACCATCTCTGGAGACAAGTGATTAAATAATCAGATGTAAGAAATAAAATAATAACAGTTACAATGAAAATGAGGAGAGAATGAGACAATGCCTGTAAAATATAATACGCTGTGGCTTCTGTCCAGTTGCTCTGCGGAAAGATATAAGGAGTTCCCTGCATCACGGAAAGGCAGCTAAGATACACCCTTCAAACAACACAATTCTCACAAACTATATTGCCTAATAAAAGTTAATTCTAAACCCATTACACATCAGCACTTCAATAAAAGCAAACTACCAAATCCAGCCCAGCACAAGTGACAAGCACAGTTTATATCAACCCCAACAACCACAATTAAACAACAAAAAAAACCCCACCACCACCAACAAGAACAGCAGGTCAACACATTTAAAACAGACAACAGGATTTCTGCTCTTCATCATTCCCTATGTCCTTTCCAAGATAGCTGCAGAATCCATGCAAATTCTTATCATATCAACAAAATAAATACCAATTAATGCCACAAAGGAAAATACTAACATGCATTAAAAAAAACACTTCCTAGTAAAAATTAGGGATACATCCAGACAAATGGGGCAAAGAACCAGAGCCTGGTCTCCTAATGCAGTTAACCTCAAGCCTGAGAAGTCAGGAGCCAAATATGCCCTTGAAAACTAAGAAAGAAAGGGATATAGAAAAATGGCCAGAGTCATACTTTATCATGCCACCAGTGACTTTTCCTCTTACAGGATCTTGCCACTCTTTGAATAAATCTTGGATAAGCTCCTGTCGATGGGCTTGAGCACAGACCAAACCAGCATATTTTGTGATTTCTGGCCAATCTTGAGAAGCAACAACCTGCATTGAAATCTCAAAACTTTTGGTAAAAGTAAATTGAAAAATTGCAAAGCCTACACAGCTAAAAAAGATGCAGAAGCTGAATAGGGGAGAAATCCAGAAAGCATACGGCTGCAATAGATGGGCTTGAATCCTCGCCAGGATGAGGATGAGTAACATCAGCACCAAAAATAATAGTAGGCCGGTCACTGACTAAAGGTATACGCCTTGATAATGCATCAACAAGTACAGTATTTCTTCCTCCAACTTTCACATTTATCTTCAGAGCCACATTTGCCAAATACTGCTTGCTCATCCGAAATACATGCTTCGTTAGACAGCACTGTGAAACCAGCCCAAGATCTGTCTCACAAATCCGCTTCAAATCACCTGCATCATATGTAAAGACAGTAATTATACCATAACATCAAATTGTGCATTTCCAAGAGAATTTATGAATAAAATGAGAAAGAGGCACACAGAAACAATACCAAATCACATACCATAAAGAGAGCCGTTATTATCAGGAAGAATTACAATAAGCAAGTCAAGCTCTTTGCCCTGGGGCTGTAATTTCGAAATAGCATCATGGTAACGGGATTTCAAGACCCTCTCTACTTGCTCAGGACGAGCAGTAAGTGCAGGAAGGACTGGTTCAGGATTAAATGCCTTTAAACAAACAGCCATTAAAAGTTTAGAGGTAAAGCAAGTTATATCCAACCAAATAAACAGATACCAATAGGAATAGTAAGAATTTCTATACCATGCCAGAAATGTAACACATTTGTGCAAGTTCATAGCAAAATCCCCGGGCCACACTGTCTTGAACATTGCGAGAAAAGTTAATGCAGATCCAATTGTTCACAGTTCCCCCATTCACCATTTTCTGCAACAAAATGAGGAAAAAGAATTAAAAGATACATAATTGTGAGTTAAAAGTCTATAAATTACGACACAGAACAAACAGTAAATGTTTTAGTAGTTATGCTGTAGTTTCATAGTAGGAGATATACCTTGTTCATCATATTCCATTGACCAACTTGAGGCAGGCAATCCTTCTCTCTACCTGTGTCATGATATTTAAGCTGCACAAACAGCACCCATAAGCCAATACTCTTCATTACAATATATCCAGCAGACAACACAGACAGAACAGGGTAAGAAGAGAAATTACCCATGGAGCAGGCAAAATGCGAGCTTCAACAGAAGCAAGCTTCTCACTAATTTTAATACCGAACTCCTTTGCATAGGGATCATTGTGGTAAGCATTATGATGAACAGTCTACACAAGCAACATTAAGCATGTTATCAGTTTATGGGAGTTTAAAAGAAAGGGAGCCTTGCATAATCAAGGATTTCATGCAAAATAATGACCCGACACCAACCAACAAGCATAAACAATAGCTAGAGAAATCATTAACAATAAAAAGCAACAGCTACTTCAACCATTGAGCTGTACACTCTTGAAGTATAACCATGTCACCAAATGTAACCTAAACGAAGAGAAGAGAAAGTATCATTGTGATGCCAGAACCACAGATAGCAATCCTGAAACAAATTGTGAATTTCTTTAAATGTATGGCAAATAATACCTAGATTCTCAACTCAGCAGTACTAATTCACATAGAGAACAAAATTTCTACCATTTATCTAACATAATATGTGTCTTTGGTACTAATTCACACAACAAAATTTTCTTACATGCATGGCAGAATAACATCTTGATTCTTAACTGATAGTACTAATTCACAAAGAACAAAACTTCTACCATTATCTAGCAGTTAGGTGTCTTCAGCTACTTATAGCAATATCTGCAGTTAATTACAAAAAAATGGCATTGTGACATTCAGCAACATTACCCAGTAAAACAAAGATTTATGGCATATGTGACAGCGCTTAATAAGTAACATGCCTTGCATCAATAGATGCATCATAGGATAATACCACTGCAAACATCATATTGGAAAAGCTCAGGCAATTAAGAGAAAAAGGTAAATTACATCTCAGTATGAACTAATTCTACTTCATAGATAAAAAAAACATGTTCAACAATAAATTGTACGAGGAATGAGTGCTCTATTAGATATTAAAATATAGAGCAAATGCTCCAGAACAAGACGTGCAACTGATCCACTACAATATCAGCTGAAAAATGCAACAAACAAACTTCAAAGGTGGTGCATCAAATGGCTCGATGATCTAAAAAACTATCACAGCCACATAATCATTGTTATATACAACACTAGAAAAATACATGCACAAAAATATATCACCTGCAAAATATCAAGCTCCCTTTCATGGGGGCGCTGACAGGTAACCTTCAGCAAAGCAGTTATTTGCCTCTCATTTAGTCTCTTAGAGTACCTCTGACCCTCGACAATCTTGCAAACCTGTTTTGGAATTGTAGCCTGTAAGCAGGCATATTTAAACAGCAGTGAAAAATAATAGCAGAACATATTTACCTCCATAGGCAAATAATTTGGCCTCTGTTGATTTCCCACTTGAAGACAGGGCCACTGAGTGTGTCGGATGACAAAGCCATACGTCTCATAGAAGTACTCAACGACAGACTTCATAGTCCCTCTTTCGTCAACAGGAAAACTATATAAAAGGAATGCAATAAGGGGATAAGTTGTGCACAGCCCAACAACGGCCAATAAAAAACTCAAAAAATTTACATCATGTGACACTCACGTCAGTTCTCGTGTAGCTTGAGATGTTAAACCTGATATGCGGTATTTTCTGCGCATATTTCCACGATGTGTAACTTCAACCTTGACTCCTCTTAAAGCTTTCTTTATCTGTTGAGACAAAATGACAGTTAATTATATCATAATCATGTAAATTATCACAAACAAACATAAATTCAGACAAACATCGAAAATGGTTCTATGCAACCAATAACAGCTTTGCAAAGTATCATATAGAAGTTCAGCTGCTGCTCAAGAGAAAGAGGAACCATCTGTCAATAAATTCAAACAAACATCGAAAGTGGTTCTATCCAACCAATTACAATTTGCGAAGTATCATATAGAAGTTCAGCTGATGCTCAAGAGAAAGAGGAACCATCTGACAACCAGAATTAGCCATAAAAGTACCAAAAAATAAAGCTAATAATCAAGAGAAATGACTGTCTAAACCATTCTGACCTTCACACGGTCAGCATCAGACAAAGGTCGAGATGAGACATCCCGATTCAAAAGTTGGGTGACAAAGTCAATGACTGGCAGTGGCTCAATGAAAGCAGTAGATGACATATCTGCACCCCAACACACAACAAATAAAAATTACATCAAGGAAAATGAGAAAATAATAAAACATTTTAAACAATGCATATATAATAGCAATGGACTCAAGACAGGAACCTGACTGAAATAATAAACAAGTTGTCAGAGAATCATGTACCAATATTAAGGGACAGTCCCATCTGTGTGGGGCGAATGCTTTGGTAAAAACCACGCCAACTCTCCAAACCCTCACCAAGGGGCTGCCTTCTTCCTAGATCAGGGGAATAAAATGATCGACCCACAGGGCAATACCTACAGCTGACCAATATTAGCCTTCAGATATACAATGGAACATATAATATTGGGCTAAAAGGAAAATGATCTGCACCTAGTGGTAGGTAATTCACGCAAAACAATGTCCAGAACTTGGAGGGCTTCTTGCGGTGCATCTGCTTGCCGCCCCTGCAAAAAGAGCCCTAAATGATGCAAGTCTGCACGTGCAGCTAATTTTATCACAACCCTAAATTCTCTCTCTCTCCTGCAACAAAAATAAAAGAAATTACCAACTAATGAAGATCGCGAAGAGAGATTATACAAAAATGCAGAATGTAATAACTGTAAACCTTTGTCCGCCTGATCCATCATCTTCATCAATCAGAGTGATTTTGAATTCCTTTGATAAAAATGGAAGTGGACCAGCAGTGTATAGACTCTTCCGGCCATCATAGGCAGGAAGACGCTTTCCAAGATGAGATTCTCGGTACAACTTAACCAATTGTTCCATCACAGCACGGTTGACTCCCCTTGATGTGACCTCAGGTGTGATGGTAACCTATTGACATCAACAATATCAAGTAACTGTATGCATTAAAACCACAAACTACAAAAGTAAATTAGAGATGAGCAAACTTACATCATATTGGTGCAGATCCTTGTCTGGTAACTCAGCAAAGAAGTGGTTAGCCTTTACTATACACTTTATGCCCATGCTACCCTTGCCAGGACGAAGAGGGAACCTCATTGATTTACTTGATGGCGGAGGTGCAACCTGGATTGCCTGGCTTGAAGAGCCTTCATGCTGTACCGGCAATGGCTCTGGAGGACGGGTAGAAGGGCTCGCTTCAGATGGAATCTGCTGAGGGGACACCCTGGCTTCATAAGGAGCCTGGGTTGCTTGGTGCAGCTCGGGAACTGGTGGCCTAGAAGGGCCACCAGACTGACCTCCTCCACGGGGACTACTGCCTCGACCGCCACCATAGCCTCCTCGGCTTCCTTGCTGAGGTGGCACTCCTCTTCCCCTACCTTGATACTCGGGGGTCCCACCATAATGCTGCTGCTGCGGCATACCACCACGGCCCCGGCCACCATAGCCACCCCCACGACCTCCTTGTTGAGACTGGGACCCCCAACCCCTGCCACCTTGGTATGCCCCTCCCTGTTGAGGTGGAACATTCCTCTCAGGTGGGCGCTGGGATCCCCGACCACTAGCCCCAGAAGCTTCTTGGGACTCAGAGCTCTCACCACTACTGGTAGGAAGTTCTGTTCTCCTCTTTCTCACCATAATGAGAACTGTAAACAAGTCATATATTCAGATGTGAGAATGATTATAACAGCTACGTGCTCCATTTAACCAATCAAATTATAACAGCTACGTGCTCCATTTAACCCATCAAATAATAGTAACATGGTAGATATTACTCTGTGAATAGCATGATGAATGTTACACACAGCACAAAAAAATATAAAAAGGCATGGCCATAAAGAAACAGTGATGGAACAGAATACTCATTCAAGTAAGCCCTGTACTCAAATAACACTAAATTCAAACTTTGAATGCCCCTTACAGTTATATTTACATAATCTTCACAACTAGGACCAAATAACGGAGCAGTAAAATATGCAACTAATTATATTAATAATATGCTATAAAGTGTCGTGTTGCAAAAAATACGAACAGAAAAGCAAAAGAAGCTACTGCAGAACCCCAACTAATCAAAAGGATACTATTATTTCAGCAAAAGCATAGAGAGTTATGAATAATTATTTCGAACAAATTAAAAAAAAAATTCTAATATAGAGAGCCAGCTAAATGTTAAAAACTCCCATTAACCACTGAAAAACTAAAGAACATGCAGGAACCAAAGAAAGAAAAAATTTGGCTATAACAAGTTATATTTCATTAAAAAAAAAAATAAACAATAAAAAATAATAATAAAAAAAAAAAAGCAACCGCAGTCTCCATCACATCTTCGCAAGTTAAGCATAATATAACCAAAACCCAAAAACACGATATTGCTTATCAAACAATGCTATAAAATCGCAGAAAAGACCAAACGATCTAAAATGAGAACAATGAATTTCACAAGTACAGATCAAGACAAGCAAAAACCTCAACTAAAACGGAAAACCGTCAATAAGAGCAAATAGTTTCTAAAAATCAAATAGATCTACGGAAACAAAGACCTAGAATCACTAAAACACAGTAGATCCAAGCTCCACGTCGGAAACAGCGAAAGACACATACAATAAAGAGATGATAACCAAAACGATTAATGACCAAAAATAGTACAAAAAACATATTAAAAACACCTAAAACCACCATTACTTACCTGAAAACCGCTACCGGAGAACAGCCGATGGTATAAAGAAAGCGAAAGAGAAAAAGGAAATAGTACTGCAGAAACTGTACGACGCCACTATTAGAGAGAGAGAAGGTAGCTAAGCCCTACCCAAACTCTCGTGTGGAAAAATAAAAAATTAAAACCTCTAAAATGGCATCCACACTCTGCTTATAAGAGGGTGGTAGGTGTTGGAAAATGACAAGTCTGTCCCTACTAGACCTCACTATGCTTTTCCCACACTCTCACCTTCTCCCCCTGATTATTACGTGGATGCTGACATGGCATTTTTTTATTATTTTTTATTAAGCGATGTGGCTTTTTTTTAATAAGCGACCACTACTATGCCAATGTCAACTCGATTTCCACTTTGGATACTCCATTCCACAACGGATAAAAAAGAATTTCCTTCTTCTAGGACTTATTAATTAAATATTATTTATTTACTTTTTCAAAAATATATCTAATATACTTTTAATTTCATACGAGCATGGTGAATTTTGAAATAGGTAAATTCATCAAAATCAATTGATTTCATTAATTAATTATTAAATTTTATTATTTGCTTCTTTCACAAAAATTATTATTTGCTAAAATAATTTTATTAAATTTTATTATTAAGTGATAAAAATGAATTTTCAATGTTATGGTAAATAAGAAAATTAAATGAAAATCAAAGGATATTGTATGACAATGCTATTTACTTGATAATGTGTATCTTCAAGGATACAATATATCACTAAATATCAATGTTTTAAAAATCAGACCAAACCGACATGTCAAATTGATTTAATCGGAAACCAACAGCTGTCCGATTTTCATAACAGATAAAAACGGAAAGTGTTTAAAACCGAATTGAGCCGGAAAAAATGAGCGAACCGGGAAGAACTCGGTTTTGTCCCAAAGACACCAAACGGTGTTGTTTTGGTGGAAAAAAAAAAGAAAAAAAAATTAAGATAGATTAGGGCAGCAGCAGTTCCCATTTTTTCTTTCTTCACTTCACTCCATTTTTGCGTTTTCTTCAGTCACTTTTCTCTCACTGGATGACTGAGAAAGAGACAACCACCGCAGGACTAATGCATCTCCAAGCCGCACCACCCTAAACTCCCTGTTGTCCTTCTATCATAGGAATTTTGTAGAGCTCAATAACTAGTAAGTCGATTTAATATTTGTTTTTGATGGGTAATTTGTTGGTGGGTTGGATGATATAGGGGAAACGAGAGATTTTTAACTATGTAATGGTGAATTTTATTAGGTTGTATGCGGGAAAAATTAGTTGTTTTGGTTTTATCAGATGCCTTAATTATTTTTAGTTTTATTTCATTTTTTCTCTTGGCTGATTTTCTTGCCTACCAAATAGAAAATTGCGATCTTTTATGTTTTTTCTTTTTGATCGACATTTGAGTATTTTGAATCAAGATGTTTTAGTTTGGGATCGTGGATGAATTTAATTTTTTTTATTCCAAATGAATGTACATGGATTATCAGTTTTGTTTTGTGAATCTATTTAAATGCATGATAGCTAAAATACATGTTTTCACACAAAATGGACAAATTTTAAGTTGGAAAAAGAGTTAAAGGCAATTTGGATTTGAACCTGCTCGGGAGAACAACGATTTACTAACTTGCCTTGTTTGAATAACAATCAGAATAAATAATTAAGAAAAATAAAAAAAAATTATTATGAAAATTTTGTTGGGTTTTATATTCTCTTAATTGTCTGCATTATCTTACTATAGACCTCGTAATATTAAGAAATTTGTAAATCAATTATTGTTTAGTTGATCATTTTATATATATTAAAGTTTATGAAGATATTATTATGACTTACACTCTTTGTTTGTCAATGATAATTACAATATTCTTGGATAAGCTCATTTTCATCGATCCATTCTCCAAGTTGGTATTTTTGTATCTTTAATACTTCAATGATACTCTATATATCTGTGGAGTTCAGTTCCTATGCTCTTATCCCACCGCTTTTTAACTATGGATGTTAATTTACTTGATTATACTAGATGTTGAAATGTGAGTAATTTACCTGATTATACTAGATGTTGAAATGTGAGTTACTTGTCAATTGCTAACACTCTTTTAACTATAGATGTTAATTTACTTGGTTATACTAGATGTTGAAATGTGAGTGAGTTGTCAATATAATAAATAATTGACATGATAATACACAAACTACTGTAAGATATAATGTAAAGAGGTATTTTATCACACAAATGAGATGGAGATGGGGATAGAGATAGAGAGGAAGATGAACAGGATTAGAGTCAAATGAATTTATTTAAATGCTTGTTTTTTATATTATGTGAACTTATTTAGATATTTGCTATTTATGTTTGAACAGTTTATTTGATTTTTATATTTGCAAATTTTAGTAAATTTAAAATTACTATTTTTATATTGATTTTTGATAATTAATAGGTTGTTTGAATGTGTTTTTTATATACTATATTTTTAATATTTTATAAATAATTATATTTAAAAAAAAAAAAAGATAAAAACTCCGAGGCAACCCGATCAAACCAATTGACCCATGACTCAGTTGACAGACTGAGTCGATGTCCTATCCGATTCTGAAAACATTGCTAAATATTCTTCCAAATAAAGAATGTGCATCTTCCTAATTAGTAGTCTCCAATAAAGATTACTAAATAGGAATAAGTCTTCTTAACAAAGAGTTAAGAACCAAGTGATAAGAATATAATTATTCGTAATTTACAATTACTTGTATTTCTTATGTTAGAATTCTTTTCCTTGTATGACTCCCTCTTTAGGGTTAACACCTATATAAATACTTACTGTCAATAATATACAGTGGTGTTAACCCTATTTTTCCAGACGCTATAACTACTGAATCTTCTCTCACTAATATGAGTTCAGTTGCTCTCTTTACAACTGTTATTTCTTCTTCTTTACCCTCCTATCTTAACGTTTCTCATCAAATTTCAGTAAAGTTATCCTCCACCAATTTTTTATTGTATGGAATGCCCAATTCTTGTCTATGATCCGTGTCAGTAGTCTTGCCGATCACATTAAAGGAGATGCTGAAGCATCATCTCCTGTCTGTTCCACCTATCCTACCTTGTTTCAACGTGACTAGTTAGTGCTCAATCGGATTTTATCCTTTGTATCTGAATCTGTTTTACCACAAATTGTTCTTGCAAAAATAGCTAGAGATGCCTATTCTAAAGTCGCAATAACCTATGCCAATGGGTCCAAAGCACATAGTAGAGAACTACGGTCTCAACTGTTCTATATTCGTTGAGGCAATGACAGTATTTCTACTCATACACAACGGGCTAAATCACTTTGTGATCAACTTGCTATCTTAAATCATATTGTCCCTGAAGAAGATCTTGTTGATTTGATCTTGCAAAGCATAAGTCCAGCATATAGACCCTTTGTGCGCAATCTAGAATCACGCCTTAACTCAACCAAATTTGATGACTTACTTGGTTTTCGTCTCAGTGAGGAACGGAATTTGAAGCTTGAAAATTCCTTTGGGGATAGGTTATTACCCACACCGAGCAGTTTGACTCTCCTGCTCAAGGATAGGGTTGTGGTAAAGGCATGGGACATGGGGGGTTTTCTGGTCGTGGTGCTGCTTCTTATTCAGCCCCTTACTCTTTGCAATCTAGACAGTCTCCTGCTAAACGCCCTCCTCAATAACCATAAATGACCAGTGCTTCTTTTGATACTTATACTGTCATATGTTTTAATTACGGGGGTAAGGGTCACCTTAGTCGGGTATATCCTTCACCAAAATGACTCAAAGATGATAGGGCTCTTGTATCAAATTATACGGTTGGTTCCATTTCATCTCAGAAGCCTTGGATTATTAATTATGGCACAACCTATCATGTGATAAATGACTTGGGAAATCTCACTCTTGATTCTGAATACGATGGTTCTAATGAAGTCTCTCTTGGTAATGGGTCTAAACTTGCTATTTCTCATGTTAGTTCGTCTGATGTATCCATTAACTATCATTCAATTCTTTTTTTGATATTCTTTGTGTCCTATCTTCTACTACTAATCTTGTTTTTGTGAGTTCTCTAACCCATTATAATCCTATTTTTGTGGAATTTTTTGCTGATTATTTTGTTGTGAAGGACTTGGAGACGAAGTCTATCTTGGCAGAAGCTTGAATAAAGATGGATTATATCTGCTTCCTAGTGATCATCATCAATTTGGACCGCAAATACACCCTACTTCTCTCAAGACTTTGCATGATCATTTGGAACATGCAGCTATTTCTACAGTTAGAAAATTAGTTAGCCAAACTAAAATTTATGCTAGTGATTTCTCTTTTCCCAATTTATGTTATTATTGTTCTATCAGCAAGAGCCATAAATTACCTTTTTCTTCATATCAAACTACTGGGCCTCTTGATTTAATTTATTGTGATTTATGGGGACCCGCTAGTGAAACTGGGGTTGATGGATCCCTGTATTATGTTTTATTCTATGATCATTATAGCAAGTATTCTTGGCTTTATTTCATCAAATTTAAATCTAAAGTTCTTAGTCTATTTATCAAGTTTTAGAGCATGGTGGAAAAATATTTTAGATGCCCCGTCAAAAAATTCCAAGCTGATTGGGGTGGTAAATATCAGGCTCTAACTAATTAGTTGAATGATAATGGCATCATACAGTGGAGTTTTTGCCCTCATACTTATGAAAAAAATAGTTATGCTGTAAGAAAACATCGACATGTTACTAAAACAAGATGGGCCTTATTGTATCATGCTAAAATTCCACAAAAATATTGGCCTTATGCCTTTGGTACTACTATTCATATCATTAATCGTCTTCCCACTATCACTCTTAACAATTGGGTTTCCTATGAATTGTTATTTAATCAATCTCCTTATTATTCTATGCTACGAAGTTTTGGATGTATGTATTTTGTTGGAGATTATAAGTAACAGAGTAATCTGTTGCATTTTATTCTGAATTAAAAAATGCCTTTTTATAGGCTTATATGCACAACAAAATGGCTAAATATCTCAACACACTTCAGAGTTTATTGCCACTACTCCATGACTCAATTTCCACTACTCTATGACTAATATCAAATGACAACATATGAGGCAATTTTAAATCAACCTTCAACACCCCCTTGATCAAAGTTGGATACACCAATAAGAGTCCTGAAATATGCATGCTTTTGACTTGGAATAGCTTTTGTTAATATATCTGCTAGCTGCTTATGTGTGGTACAAAACCTCAATTCAATCTCTTTTCTTGTAACCATCTCTCGAATAAAATGAACCTAGATGTTAATGTGTTTTGTTCTTTCATGATTGCTTGGATTTCTTGACATTGCAATTGCAACTTCGTTGTCACAGTATATCTTAATTGCATTCATTTGCCTTTCACCTATATTTGCTAAAAGTCTTCTTAACCAGATGCATTAACAGGCTGCTGAAGTTGCAGCAACATATTCTGCCTTCGAAGATGACAGAGCCATTGTAGCTTATTTTTTTGAGCTCCATGTGATTGTACATGATCCAAAACTGAAAACATGACTTGAAGTGCTCCTTTTATCGTTCAAGCAATTAGCCCAATCACTATCAGTAAAGCCAATCAATCTAAAATCTTTAACATGAGAATACCATATTTCATAATCTAATATTCCTGCAATATAACATATTTATTGCACCAAAATGATGCTTTAAAGGATTACTTGTGAACCTTGAAATGGCACTAACTGGAAATGAAATATTCGGGGTGAGTATGAGTTAAATAAATCAAACCACCAACTAAACTCTTGTATGTTTGTGCACTGGCTTTTACTGTACCATCCTCTAACTACAATTTTTCATTTATATTCATGGGTGTAGCTACAATTTTACAATTAACCATGTGACATCTTTTGAGCAAATCAGTTGCATATTTTCTGTTGTGAAATGAACACACCATCTTCATATTACACCACCTCAAGCCCAAGGAAATAGTGCAGCTGACCCAGATCTAACATTTCAAATCTACTCATTATACTATATCTAAATCTAGCTATAAGAGAATTACTTGAACCCATGTAAATTATATCATCAACATAGATGCAGACTAGAAGAAAACCATTGTTACCTTGCTTCTTCAAGTAGAGTGTCGGCTCATTTTCACTCCTTTTGAACCTAGATTGAAGAAAATATGAATCAAGCTTGTTGTACCAAGCTCGTGGTGCCTGCTTCAACCCATAAAGTGCCTTTTTCAGCTTGTACAATTTATCTTCTTTGCCATTAACTACAAAAACATCTAGTTGAGTGACATAAACTTCTTCTTCCAGGTTTTCCTTCAAGAAAGTCGACTTCACATCAAGTTGATAAATTGTCCATCACAACTAAGCTGCTAAGGCCAAGATTGTTCTCACCATTTCAAAATGTGCAACAGGTGAAAATGTCTCCTGGAAGTCGATTCCATGCTGCCGTGCATATCCCTTTGCTACCAACTGAGCCTTGTGCTTTTGGATACTTCCATCTACCTGATATTTTTTTTAATACCCATTGCAGGCAAATTGCATTTTTTCCATTGGGTAAGTCTGTTAGCTCCCATGTTGCATTTCTTTGTATTGCCAAGAGTTCCTCTTCCATTGCTATAACACCTTATATCCTGTCCAATGAGTGAGCCAGATAAGAATGTTACAACTTATCTTAAAATCCATAACATACGAATAATTAAATTTCTTTTCAATTTATAACTACTTCAAATTTTACTATTTATTTTATAGAAAATTTCGGCAGAACCTCCCCATAATTTTGCCTATCCTCCTATAAAGCAAAATTTTTATTACACTTCCATAAATAACATTTTTAATTCCAAACTCCTTAATAAACTCCTTACACAAAGATTTATCCCTTTCTCTACTGTTTCTGTAAGGACCCAAAATATACCACAGCAGTAATAAAGGATGTTTAGGGTGTGATGGAAATCGAATAAGAGTGAATAAATGGCTAAAGCACCGAAAAGGATGTAACCGTCATTAAGTCAAAAGTTTTGGCAAGTGCGGTAACTTAGTAAATTGTTAAATTATGATAAAAATGTATGGATTGAATTCATTGGTGGGCCAATATATGAAGAGAATTACATTACATGCAAAATGTGGGAACTAGTGAATTATAAGGATCAAATTGAGAATTTCATAAAAATCTAAAGAGCGACCAATGGGATTGTTACATGTATCAATTCTAGATGGATGTAAAGTGGGCATATAAATAGAGAGGGAGGATGAGGCCAACCATTCTATGGCTAGAAAATTAAGAAATTTCCTCCCCTTCTCCTTCACGTTTCTTTCATCTAAACCACACTTAGGACATACTTGAAGCAAGCTAAATTTTTAAGCATTTAAGGTAAGATTGAAACTCTTATCTTCATTATCTTCTATTGTCTAAGAGCTAGATATATGTGGTTGATAATGGTTTTAATGTGGGATGTTTGATATATATGGGTGAGAAAATTGGACAAAGCAAAGGAAAAGAAGTGGTGAGAGCAAAGGAGGCTTCAAGGAGCAAAGTAGAGCACAAAGAGGTTTGGGAACTTTTGATTTGTGCATATGTGTGTTTTGATAAATTGAATGATTTATTATGTGATTTGGATATGTAAAGATTGCTAGAATGATGATTTAAGTGAATATTACTTATTAATGGGATTTAGGAAGTTAGCTTGTCAAAAATCTGCCTTAGGAATCATGTGACCCCATTAATGTGTTTTGGCCATATCTCGACCTATAAACCTCCAATTGGAGTGATTCTAGTTGGAGATAAAACTTAAACCATAGACCTTTTAATGTTAAGAAGATATCAAAATCCAATTTGATCGATGTCTTGCAAGTGTATTGAATCGACAAATAATATAACGAGTATAATTAAAGACCCACGAATATTAGGGAAAGTGGATTGTTAAGCTAAATATCTGTGGTTAAGTGGTACTAATCTGCTATGTCCCCATGTTTGATGGAGGGAAGTTTTAGCTAAGTAAGAAATTAAAAATATAAAATAACAATTAAAAATAAAAACAATCATAAATAAATCAATAAAGGATTAATTAGATGCTTAGGAAATTCTATCCTCATAAATTGCAATCGAAGACGAGAAAAACAATACAAACATGAAATTCTGGATAACCCATCTAAACCCAAGTCCCCATTTTGGAGCAAACTATTCTAGTTAACTAATTTCCCATTCTAGAGCCAATTAATCAACTAGCCTAAGCACGGGTTTAAAGTCTTAGATATGAATTAATTTTCCATTCCGGAGCCAATTAATCCATTACCCATCTATTCTTCACCATTATGAACCTAATAACATCAACAACCACAAACCAACCTACCATTTCGGACTCAGCTAGAAATATAGATACAAATATTAAAAGAACAGAGCATAGGTATGAAATAGTCATCAAATACATTCATTCAAATCGCCATTCCAGACTAAATTTAAATAAAGCAATTGAATCATATTCATACAGAGATAAACAAGAAAAATAAAAGAAATCATGAAAATATTCATTAAACCCAAATATCCAAAATATAAAATATGATTCAAGAATTCCTAAGCACGAAGAATTACTTTAACATCAAAAATATAATCATCAAATATAGAAAATTAGAGTTTAGAATACATTCTCGATGAAAGAGAAAATAGATCTTGAAGTTTCTTCTTCAACATCCTTGAAATCTCATTTAATCCCAAATTAAAATTCTAAACTAGATTAATCTAAATTATTTAAAAATAAAATTGAAGTTAAAATTAAATCTATCGTAAAAATAGTATTTAAGACGAAGAAATAAAACCTAAAAGAAATAAAAGTCTAATTTTTTCTATCAAAATCTACTCCTTTTTTAGAAGATGAAATGACGTTGTGATGCGCGCCGAACCACACGACTCCCCTTTTCGAGAGACCCGCTTTTAGGGCCCTCCCGAGGGAGTGGGTTTGTAATGGCCTCATTACCGGGTTAGCCGGGAATAATTTTTTCCTATAGTGAATAGTGACACCGGGGTAAATAGTACCTCGTCGAAAAATATTTTATTTGATTATTGAAAAGTATAAGTTACAGTGAGTTTGAGGTTAAAATTTGAAGTGAAATCGATATCAAGTATGGCCTCAAAAGGCAAAAATAAGAAAAAAGTCACGGATTCGATATGAATAGCAACTAGTTTGACTGAGTGTTTGACCGGACCGTAGAGGATGCTACGGATCTTAGAAAAATAATTTGAAAATATGGACGTGCTCGTATGAATGAGTAGAATGATATGGTAATGAAAATTTAATTTTTGGTGACACTGAAAAATTGAGTTATCGGACTGATAAATAATTACCGGATCAGAAAATAATTTTCGATTGCACCCATAATATTATTGGAGTCTAATTAATATGTGTTAAGAATTATGGAGTCATTTTTATGAGGAATTAAGCTCATAAAGTAAGGAAAAATAAATGATTTCGGTTTAAATAGTACTCAGTTGACTAAAAGTTTGACCAAGACTTTAAAAATAGTAAATGATATCCAAAATTGATGAAAATTTCTAGATTGACTATAAATAATGTAAAGGAATTTTTGGTAGTAAAAAGAGAATTTTTCAAGGACTTTGAAAATTTACTGATTGGACTGGTTTGATTAAATCGGACCGAAAATGGACTCCGTTTTGGCTGAAATTTTAAATGTAGCTTAATTTATATTTATTATTAATTATAAAATTAATTTCAGGAGAATTAGAGTTTGGAAAAAGAGAAAATTAAATTAAGAGTGCAAATTGAGGCATAAAAGTGGTTTGAGTTTGAATTGGTAGGCTCAACTTGGTTGGACCTTAAACCAATCCAAAAATCCACTAAAAATACCATTAAATTGACAGATTGGTAGGTAGATCAGCCTTATCTCTCCAGCTTTTCTTCTCCCTTCTCTCTTCTTGTTTGCCGAAAGCTTCCTTTCCCCATTTTCTTTCATTTTTCTTCATAATTTGCTTGATTCCTCCTTGAATTCAAGCAATCTAAAGTGAAATCAACCCCTCTTTGAGACTATAGCAACCTCTAGTGTTCATTTGGTGGGTTAAAAAGCAAAGAAAATCAAGGATTGGAAGTTATGACTTCAAAAGGAGGTAAGAGAATTTGATGGTTTTAATTTGATTTAATATTTTTATGAGTACTCTAGGGTGTCTAGAGTATATTTATGAGATTTGATTTGATAAAAGAAGAAAATTGATAAATGTTTGATTTTGTTGAAAATTCTGCCATGATGAGGAATTTGGAGGAAAATGGTTATTCAAGAGCTAAAGGCAAAAAAGGAAGTACAAGTAGAAAAGAAGGAGCCATTAAATGAGGTTTGGGAATTGGTTTGTTAATTTGTGTGTTAAGGATTCTTTATTGCTGAATTGAATATTCTGAAGTGTTAATTTATGTGTTATGTTGGTTTGGATTAAATTTGGTGAATTGATGGTGTCAAATGAGTTGGTTTGAAGCTTGTTGAATTCCAAAGTGTAAATCTGACTGGGTGGGTCTGATTGACCTTTGGTCATTGTTTTTAGCATAAGTCGATTTTTACAACTCCAAAATGTATGATTCTAGTGGCGTTATAACCATGACATTCATACCTAGAAAAGTTCTAGAAATAAGCATGGGCTAATTCCCGCTCTAAAACCCCTAAAAATGGAAAAAACAGAAGGATTTTTATTTTGGCCGAGTGGCTGGAACCAGTTTTGTCATTGATGTTGTCTGACCTCAGTCCGATTTTTAGGCCATAACTTGAGTTAGAAATCTCTAAATAGGGTGATTCTAAATGCATCTGAACTTTAACTTCTGTACCTACAAATGTCTTAGAAATAGCTATAATTTATTTCTGGCTCTAAGGTCTCCAAAATTGTCCAAAACAGTAGCCTTTTTTCCTGGAACAGGGCTTTGGAGCAGTCTCTATTTATGATGTCATATCTCCTAGGTTACAGATCCAAATGACCTGAAATTTGTTCTCATAGACAGTAAACATCTTGGGATCATTTTTTAAGAGATAATGTTGGCTAAACATGACGTTTACTTGTTGTTTATGAGTGGATAATTAGGTTGAAAATACTGTTTTTCTAGAAAAACACAGCTGTGCCCGATAAGCACAGCTATGCTCTCAAAAACACAGTTGTGCTCTCAAAATATAGCTGTGCTTTCAGAAACACAGCTGCACCCGAAAAGCACAGTTGTGCCCACTTAAACACAGCTGTGTTTTAGCATGATTTCTTTTGTTTATGATCTAACTTATGAATTTTGCTATCAAATGAACTCGGTTTTAAACCAAATTAAATATGATGATTATTTAGCAATAATAAATTATATTTGTTAAGTTTTTGTGTTATTTTATGAATTGTTTAGTTTTTATTCTAAATCTGCTTTTAACCTGAACTTCCTGAAACTTATTTGGTATATTCAAACGACTTGTGATTAAAGAATTGATCAGGAATATATTGGACTATAATATAAATAATATGATAGTTATTAAATTGATGATAGGCAAATAACATTATGCATGATATTATTTAATAAATATTTAGCAATATTAAATAATATTTATCCAGACCTTACACTGTTAAATAGGAAATTTCAAGAAATATGCAGATTATTATTTTATGATGCATAATTTATTTTCTTATCTATTTTCTGATCTGCTACCTGATTATATGTGTATTATATTTTTACATAGTAGATTAGAGTATACAGAACTACATGGTTCTGATTCCGAATTCTTGAGATACGTAGGAAATTTAGAATATTTATTCAAAGTCCGAACCAAATTATGAGAAAAAGGATGTGTGCCTAGAAATGTACAATTCCTCAAAGTGTTAAAATGTCAAAGACCTATTTTTGATGTGTTTTGATGATAACTAATGGTATGTCTATGTTAATCAACATGTAATTATGCTAAATGGATGATAAATGATATAAAAAGAATCTATAGTGAATTATTGGCATGTTGGCCGAATGGTATACTTATGTGTATCCATGTATATCATGATGAGGTGATGAGTTAATGACATGACATGGCATAAGAATGAAAAGCAAGGGAATAGTATGATAAAATTCCATGAAATGTATGTATGATTACTTAAAGATATGAAAAATGGAATAATGATGCCCTATGTAGTAATCTGGTAGTCAAGTCTAGTACAGAATATGTTGGCATGCCATAGAGACATAAGACCGCGGGTGTAAGCATGGCAACTCACTTTTTAGTAGGCCAATAATGGTCCTACTTCTGTATCTGAATATCTGTATCTGAATATCTGAAGTGTACTGTTCTGTATTAAAAGATAGTGGTGGTTCCACAGGACTCTGCTGGTATTTCTATGTGAACTTCTGGAGTTCATGTCTCGTTTATCCTATATTCAGATTCTGCCAGTGTGTTACAGGGGCAAATGGTAAAGAAAAATAATAAAATGAGTTTAAAATGATTAAAGTGACATAAATGTTTTAATTGGCATACGTGATTGTAATGAATGATTATGTTATAATTTGACTTATGATTTAGTTTATAAGTAATGTGAATTGATATATGGAACATAATGATCAAATGCTTACAATGAGCCAGAATATTGTAAATATTTATATTATTATGTTTTTATGCATAATTAAATAAAAGTGACAAAAGTGATTGATTGTTAATATTTGGTTTAATATGTTAATTGTAGTGATTTATGGATAAAGAAAAAGGAAGGGCAAAAATCGTAATATGTAAAATGTTTAGGGGCAATATGGTAAATATGTGCTTTAATTGGTTGAATTGTGATTTAAAAATGTTATTTGTGTGAAAAAGGACATAATGGTAATTAATAAAAAGTTTTGTAGGCATAATGGTAATTTTGCACCTAATGGATAAGCATGTAAATATGAAGTTAAGCTATCATATGTGTAAAATTAATGATAAATAATAAGTGCAAATTGAAATAAAGTTATAGAATATGTAAAATGTCTTAAAAAGGTATGGCTAATAATATGACTGGGTAAATATATAATAACTTAATGAGTAAATGATTTTATGCGATAATTGAATGTGCAAATATCCATTAGATGTTCTGAATGTGGAAATGCCTATCTTATTGAATAAAGTAAGGTTAAAAAAACTGTTATAAGTGCGTATTAAATGAATGTTATGTTGACGACTACTGTGAGTTGTCGTTTATATTATATTTATGTATTCCCCACTAAGCTTTAAGCTTAGTACGAGTGTTTCATCCGTGTAGGTTTGAAGATAGAAGAGTCGACAGGGACATTCCGCAGCAGTCAAGGCCAACGAGTCTGTAGGAGAATCTTAATAAAATTTTAATTGTTAATTGTAATGTTATAAACTATGGCTTCATTAGTAAAGGATCTGTATATAATACGTGTATAGTAAAAGTATTATACGAATTGGTATGTGAAAGTATTGTGTATAAAGAAAAAAAAATTATAACTCTATTTTTGATATTGTTTCTGTAGTGTTTTGTCCAGTAGCATCCTTTACTTGTCGTTGTGCTCCAACCATATTACTGTGTGGAGATCCACGTACGGGTAAGGGGTGTTACAGGGTTCGTGTCATTTGATCTTGGATAATACAAGACATTTTGGAATCCCTATCCAATAGAACATTGGGATAGTTCATCTAGCCCCATGAAACCTTTGGGCACCTTTGAGATATTTTGGAGTCGCCACCTAATTTACGAGAAATTGGGAAAAGGTCGTCTAATCTCTATGGTCTAAACCAGAGAGTAGTTTGGAACTCCACTCTTATTAATGTCTTGATTAATTATAAATGAGTTTTTAGATAAGAAAATTTCATCTCTTATCTCACACGATTAATGCAATTTATTAAAAGCGCAATTCAAGTATCGAAAAAGCGGTAAATAAATGTTTAAATAAAGCGGTAAATAAACACGCAAAGCAACATTATTACAAAATAGAAGTTGGGACAAATACAATCCCCCAAATGAAAAGAAAAAGCTAAATAAAATTGCTCTAAAAATGATTAATTATAAGGGCCCACAAGATATATAAATATAAAGCTAAACAACTAAGTAAAGTCAATCAAAAGGAGCCACATGCATAAATCGGGATATTTATTCAGTTTAGGAACATTGGTTCCCTCATCCTCACATAAAAGGGGATCGAAGAGTTGTATCGACTATTGGCTTGAAAATCGGGACGAATTACTCCCATTTTGATAAAATTTAACTTTTCATTTTAATTCATGACACTTTTCATTCTTTGGCTAAAATCAAGGACATTGGTCCTAATTTATTAATAAAAATTTCAATTTAATCATAAAAATATTTTTGTAATTTTTTTATCCAATACGCACCCAAAATAAAACTATTTTATTTGTAAACAAACATAATCACATAAAAAGAATTAGGTAAGATCTCACCCAAATGATGTATCCTCCCACGCGTCGTGACCCCTCCGTTTGGTGACGAAAACACTCAAACAAGCAAAATCACATTTTAAACCCAACTAAAAAAAACAATAGAAAAATATTAGCAATAATTCCAAAATCAACTAAATATAAATGAAAATAAGGGAATATAAATAAAATTAATACACAAGTAGAAAATAAAATGAATTAAATTAAACGGATTAATTTAATAATAATAATAATAATAAATACTGATAATAATAATAATAACAAATAATAATATAATAATAACAATAAATAATAATAATAGTAATAATAATAACAAATAATAATAATAATAACAATAACAATAGTAATAACAACAACAATAAATAATAATAATAATAATAATAATAATAATAATAATAATAATAATAATAATAATAATAAATGACAATAATAAACAAATAAAACTAAATAAATAAACAAGATGAGTGAGAAAGACAAATAAACATGCAATAAAAAATAACAACATTTAAATAAAAAAGAAGATCATCACAAAAATCATACCAAAAACAAAATAAAGATGGAAAATCATACTAAGAGACTAAATCTCAACTCCAAAAACACATACTCATCAACCCATTATTCACATATTTATTAATGGAAAAAATGAGAAAATAAAATATGATAATAAAATGGGTCCAAAAAACTTTACCCTCAGATTTGATGATATGTAAATAAGATATCTCAATTTAGTTCCCCATGTAAAGATTCAAAAAATAGACTCAAAAAGATTCAAAAATCTTGAGTTTTTGTCTCAAAAAACTCAAGAACACTAAAGGTTAAAAATGATTTTTTTGTTGTTTGATGAGAAACCCAAGTCAAGGAAATTGGTTTTTCCTTCCTCAAGTTAAATCTAAACTCTATAAACTTTTCTAGATCTAAGAAAATTAAAAAGAAATCAAAGAAGAGAATTTTGTTTTCAAAGAAAATGGATTTTTGCTCTCAAGAAAAATTCCCAAAACCTCCAAATGCTCCCTTTCAAAAAAAATCCCCACTTTCTCTCTTCAAAATGTTCTATTTATATGCATTCTCAAGAAAACCTAATTAAATTAGGAAAATAATTTAAAAATAAAAAAACACTTAAAAACGGGTTAAAAAAACGCCCAAAAAAGGTAAAAAAGTCATTGTCGGCAGAAAAAAGGAAACTGGGGGCGTTGGTAGGCGAGAGGGGCGGCCTGAGGCATAGGGACAGCCTGTCGAGGGGCGCCCAGCACGCAGGGGTGGCCTCGCGTACAGCTACCGCGTGGCTTCCCGCGCGCGGGGGGCAGCCTCGCTCGCGCAGGTCTCGCCTCTCGTAAGTAGGGGCGGCCTCGCAGGCGTAGGCTGCTCCTGCGCGCCCCTAGGAAACTATCACTTTCAACCTTCTTTTTGCTTATGAATAGGCACTTAGTTTCATCATTAGGAAATCCTAATCTTGGACCGCCTCGGAACCCGGTATCTACAGCTGCCCCCAATTTTGGGGAAACTAGCACGTAGGTGCCTAGGTGAGCCAAATTCAGAAAAGAAAGGAAAGAAGCACGTACCTGAGGCGGTGACCTTCCTGCTGCTACGAGAAAGAGAATCGTCTCTTTAAGTCACCATCTAGACTATAGAGCGATTGTCATCCCTTTGCGTTGCATTGAGTCTTCTCAAGACTTTCGAAGTGCAGGTGCCATCCTCAAATGGCAACGCGTCGAGTCTGCTCTAAACATATGAAACGCGGGATCCACTCTTCTAAGCTGCACTGAGTCTGCTCAAGACTTACAAAGTGCGGGTGCTATCCTCAAACGGTGATGCCCTGAGTCTGCTCCAGACTTATAAAATGCGGGAATTGCTCTTCTGAGCTGCACTGAGTCTGCTTTAGATTTCCAAAGTGCGGATGCCATCCTCAAATGGCAATGCGATGAGTCTGCTCCAGACTTACAAAATGCGGGAATCGCTCTCCTGAGCTGCACTGAGTCTACTCCAGACTTACAAAGTGCAGATGCCATCCTCGAATGACAATACATCGAGTTTGCTTTAGACTTGCAAAATGCGGGTGCCATCCTTAAACGGCGATGCGTTGAGTCTGCTCCAAACTTATAAAACGCGAGAATTGCTCTTTTGAGTTGCACTAAGTCTGCTCTAGATTTCCAAAGTGCGGATGCCATCCTCAAATGGCGATGCGCTGAGTCTGCTCTAGACTTATAAAATGCAGGAATCGCTCTCCTGAGCTGCACCGAGTCTGCTTCAGATTTACAAAGCGCATATGCCATCCTCAAATGACGATACACCGAGTTTGCTCTAGACTTGCAAAATGCGAGAATTGCTCTCTTATGCTGCACCGAGTCTGCTCTAGACTTACAAAGTACGGATGTCATCCTCAAATGATGATGCGCTGAGTTTGCTCTAGACTTACAAAATGCGAGAATCGCTATCCTGAGCTGCACCGAGTCTGCTTTAGACTTACAAAGTGCGAATGCCATCCTCAAATGACGACGCGCTGGGTTTGCTCCAGACTTACAAAATGCGGGAATCACTCTCCTGAGCTGCACTGAGTCTACTCTAGACTTAAAAAGTGCAGATACCATCCTCAAATGACGATGCGCCGAGTCTGCTCCAGACTTATAAAACGTGGGAATCGCTCTCCTGAGCTGCACCGAGTCTGCTCCAGACTTACAAAGTGCTGATGCCATCCTCAAATGACAATGCGCTGAGTCTACTCTAGACTTACAAAATACAAGAATTGCTCTCCTGAGCTGCAGCTGTTTCTTGAATAAAACAAGTTCCGTTAAATCAATTTATCATGATAATCATTTTGATCATTTACCTTTTGCGAAGGTTCAATTGTTATTATCTCATTTTATCATTTTATCATTTGTCGTTTATCCTCTTAATATATTATTTTTATCTTTGCGATATCAAAAGGTCATCTGCATACAAACTATATTCGTTTATTACAAAATAAACAAAGCGAAAAATCATGACAGGGGGTCTCCCTGAATGTCGACTACAGATAGTCTCTGGGCTCCTCAGGGTCCTTCTCATCTGGGAAGTGCGCCATCGGTACGCCTGGTCCTGCGAAGGCACCCGGCTAATCAGCTACCCCTACTGGTGGAGATCTAGGGATTGGCATATGGGGCTTCTGAATTTTCACACCCAATTGTCCCTCCTCGGTGAGCCTAGCATCTGTGCTCTCCTACAAGTCTATTACCAATTGTGAGATATCGGGGATCAGTCCCCTTATTATACCTCTAGCCTCGTCATGCCGACAGACTCATCTACCACCTGTAGGGCCTCATCCACCCTCTATGCAGCTATTGCATGGGAGGCCCTCATGGACTCCTCAAGTCTATCCCGGCACTGCCTTCTAGTTGAAAAGACCGAGACACTTAGATGCTCACTGAGAGACTTAGATGTTGAGTCTTCTAATTGCCCACAGCATGGTGTGCATGAATAGACTTGCTTTTTTAGATATTCTCTTTGGTGTGGATCCATAGGATTCCTTTATCATGGGGACTTTATCTTGATTTGATCGTTTAACGTGGCTGAGTACTGATGTTGAGCTAAAGTTGTCCTTTGGCCACTTTTGCATGTGAGGTTTATTTAGATATTTCCTGCAAAGTTACGTGCACAAAAACATATACACGAGATTATATGTGTGTGTGAAATATATACACAAGGCTATATACAAGAAACATGCGTAAAGGATTATGTGCAAATAGCCCTATGTGCAAATTATATGCATGTGATGTATGCATGACACTATACGTGCAAAATATGTGCATAGACCTATATGTGTCTTATGTATGCAGAAACTATGTGCATGGAATGTGTGCCTTATGTGCATGACATATATGCATGGAATATGAGCACAGAATAAGTGCAAAAATTGTGTATACGCAAGTGATCATGCGTGTGAATGCATGTAGGGCACCATGTATGCATGGAATGATGTATGTGGAAGATTGTACTTGTGTGATGCACGTGAGATGCAAAGAATTATGCAAATATACAAAGAATCGTACATGCATGATGCACGTGAGATGTTTGCCATTGCGCAAAAGATGTATGTATGCGAAAATGGATATGCCATATCCTAGGTGGTTAAGGGATTCGTTGAGGGTATGGCTTAGCTGCCCATTCTGTCTAATGCCTTCAAGGATCTAGAAGTAACATCTTGGCTTGGGAATTCTGATCCATAACCTCATCAAAGAGAACCGTCTGGTGTGCACCCTTGCCCCCTGGTCAACGAGCATGCGCCTTTTGCTATGAGCTGTACAACATTTTGCCCCCCAGGATTCTGACTCATGTTCTGCATTATGCATTATCTTGCCTGAAGGGAGATCATCCGAAGTAATGCCGCCTTATTGTTCCAGGCGTTGAAAGTCATTGATTAAAGGTAGTGCGTCCCTTATGGATTTTCACACTAGCTTTTCTTTGCAGGAAATGCATCCCTTTGGGGATTTTTCACATAACTCTATGCCTAACTTTTGCCTAGAATGGACCCAACCCACTCCAGCAGCTTTTATCCGTTTATTTTTTCGTAGGACAGACTGCCTGTTCCCGGGTTTTCACCCTGTCTTTTGGCCTAACTTTTGCTTAGAGAGCCAGTTACAGCTTTCAACTTTAATAGCCTCTCTTTTCCCTTTTTTTTATGTCTCTCAGATGTGGTTACAAGAAAAGCTGAAGCTACTATCAAAGCCCCCTCCTAAGGTAATTGGAATTTATTCACTGAGGCATTTTCTCCATACGCAGCGATCGTATTCCTTTGCCTCTTCCGACGGAGGTGTTGCTATATTGGGTGAAGTAGCGGATGAGGACATCAGCTTTATGTATCCCTGGCTCTCCCTTTCTACTGTGGCCCTGGACGGTTGTGACGCGCGCCGAACCCGGAAACCCAGCAAGGGCCCTCTCTTTGAATCCGCTTTAGGATTCGAGGTATGAAGGTTCGCGTCTTTTGATCATGGGCGCCATGAGACATCATCGGTGTATCCCTCCCAATAGAACATTGGGGAGAATAACCTAGCCTATTGACGCCTAAAGGCACCTTTGAGGTATTTGGAGTCGCCACCCAATTTGCAAGAAATTGGGAAAAGGTTTATCACCTCTATTGGTCTAAACCAGAGATATGGTGTCCGGAACTTCCCTCTTATTTATGCTTTGGTTAATTATAAATGGGTTTTTAAATTCTTAAAATTATATCTCTCATCTCATACGAGCGATGCATTCAAATTAAAATGCGCATATCAATCATTCGAGAGCAATAAAATAAAAGCAACAGATAAAGCGATAAATAAAAGCGGTAAACACCCAAGCACACAATTACAAGAGAAATCGGGGAGAATACAACCCCAATAAAAGAAGGTTAAAGATGTAAATGGGGACGGAATACAATCCCCAAAAGATAAATAAAGTTGCCCCAAAATTAATTACAAGGGCCCCAAAAGAAATGAACTTGAATTTTAAAACACTCACTTAAGATCAAAATAAAAGAACATACATAAATCGGGACATTATTTGAGGAACGTTGGTTCCTTCGCGCTTGTTCGAAATTTAGGAACATTGGTTCCTTCGTATTAATTTGAAGAGGGTTCGAAGAGTCATTTTTGATTGCTTGAATTGAAAAACCGGAATGAATGATCCCATTTTTGTAGAAAAGTTGACTCTTCGTTTTAATTGTGACATTTTTATTGTCGGGCTAAAACAAGGGACATTGGTCCCAATTTTATTAGTGAAGAATCCAATTTAATTGTAAAAATATTTTTGTGACTTTTTATCACACGCGCACAAAAATAAAACAAGTACTTACGAGTAAACATGTAACACATAAAGAGAAGGGATTAAGAAAGATCTCACCGAGCAAGGCGATATTCCACGTGTCGCGACCCATCCGGGGAGCCGTGAGAACGCTTACACTACCCGACCCAAATTAAACTCATACAAAGATAATATCGAAAATAATATTAGTAAATATTTTAGGCAAATTTATCAAGCAAGTGCAAAATATAACAATAATAATAAATGATAAATAATGATAACGACAATAATATTATGATAACAAATAATAATATTATATGGCACATAAACATTAGCATGACAATAAGTAGGTGATGATAATACTAATAATTATAATAACATAATATCGATAAATATACAATGAATATATAATAATGATAGTAATAAAAAAAAGAGATGATACATAGCAAATAAATAAATATAATAATAGCGACGATTAATTAATAATAAACATAAAATACATGAATATATAATAATAATGATAATAATAATAATAGTGATAATAAGGTGGTAATAATGCAAATAATAGTAGTAATAAGTGACAAATAATATGAAAACAGAATAATCAATTAGAAATAATAATAACAATAAGAATAATAATAGTGATAGTAATAATAATGCCAAAAATAAGGGAATGGATGGCCAATAGAATAACCATAATAATAACTACGTGAGATAACAATGAATAATAAAAAAAATGACAATAGCAAACAATAACATGAGCCTAAATATGAACACAAGCATAAATAGTGATAACGATAAATAATAATAATAATATTAGCACATGAACATGAAAACCCATTTAAAGCCAACAAATAACATATTAATGATGGTATTGACACAGTGAAATGCTAAAAATAAATAATAGACAATATATTAATAGCAAAAAAATAATATTAACAATAATAATAATATGCAAAAATAATGAGAACAAGTCCAAGAATGTTTACCCTCAGAATTTTTAGATTGGGGAAACGGTGTCCCGATCGATTTTCCTTGTCAGATTTGTACTGATGAATATTTGAAGAAAATGTAGAATCTAATGTTTTGAAATAAAATCAAGAAAATACTTTGATGAAAATATTTTTTGATGGATGATTTGAGTAAGAGGAAATTAATTTTCCCAACCCAAATCACTCAATAAGATGGATTATATCTTTTTTTTTTGAAGAGCAAATCAAGATTTAAAACTTAAGAAAAGAGAGAAAAAAATAGTAGCTAAAGCAAAAATGGCCCCTGGAGAGAAAAAAGTTGAAAGAAAAAAGGAGCTCTAAAAATAATTGTCGTCCTCCTTAAAAATGAGTACCAAATTCTCATTTAATCTTGTCTTGGCCAAAAATGGCAAAAGACAAAAAACCCTTTATTTTTAGTTAATCCAAAATATCACAAAATGGTGAAATAATGAAAAAGTCAGACTGAAAAAAATTCAGACTGAAAACAGCGAAAAAAACGGACAGGCGAAGACCAGGTCGCGCGGAGAGGGCAAGGGCGCGCGCGACAGCAGCCTGCTGCGCGCGTGGTGCCCCCCGCACCGCGCGCGGCAGGCAGCTGCCTCGCGCGCAGGGGCTGCGCGCGAGGCAGCTTGCCTCGCGCGCAGGGGGGCCGCGCGGAGCCCCCTGCCTCGCGCGCAGGGGGGCGCGCGGAGCCCCCTGCCTCGCGCGCAGGGGGGTGCGCGCGGCGCCCCCTTCCTCACGCGCAGGGAGGGGCGCGCAGCGCCCCCCGCCTCGCGCACAGGGGCTGCGCGCGAGGCCCCCCGCCTCGCGCGCAGGGGGCCTGCGCGCGAGGCGCCCCTGCGCGCTGGGCGGCCTGCTGCGCAGGCGCCCCTGCGCGCTGGGGCAGCCTGCCGCGCAGGCAGCCCCGCGCTGCCGCAGGCGGCCTTCGCGACCCCTTTTTTTTTATTTTAAATTTTAAACTTTGACACAAAATTAATATATTTTTTTCATCTTAATTTTAATTTCCCCAAAAATATATATTTTTAATTATTTTCCGAAAAACACACCTTTTGACAAGGAACGATCGATTCTCACCTTTCTTGCCGAAAATCGGTCTTCTATTTCATCATTGGGTAATCCTGATCTTGGACCGCCTCGGGACCCGGTGTCTACAGTTGCCCCCAATTTTGGGGAACTTAGAACCTAGGTGCCTAAGTGAACCAAAATTCAGAAAAGAGAGGGAGAGATGCATACCTGAGGCGGTCGCTGTCCGGGACTTGGTTTTGCCAGCTTGTCGGCATCATAGGATTACTACCTGTCACATGATTGAAAAACGTCAGCTTGTCGACGTGAAACCATGGCTGAGCGACTGATAAACACCAGTTTGTCGGTGCGTGCAGGCGTCAGACTTTTAAGAACGCGACTGATAGAACGCCAGCTTGTCGGCGTGTGAAACCACGGCTGAGCGACTAATAAACACCAGCTTGTTGGTGTGTGAAGGCGCCAGACTTGGAAGAACGTGATTGATAGAACACCAGCTTGTCGGCGTGTGAAACCACGGCTGAGCGACTGATAAACACCAGCTTGTCGGTGTGTGAAGGCGCCAGACTTGGAAGAACATGATTGATAGAACACCAGCTTGTCGGCGTGTGAAACCACGGCTGAGCGACTGATAAACACCAGCTTGTCGGTGTGTGAAGGCGCCAGACTTGGAAGAACGTGATTGATAGAACACCAGCTTGTCGGCGTGTGAAATCACGGCTGAGCGACTGATAAACACCAGCTTGTCGGTGTGTGAAGGCGCCAGACTTGGAAGAACGTGATTGATAGAACACCAGCTTGTCGGCGTGTGAAATCACGGCTGAGCGACTGATAAACACCAGCTTGTCGGTGTGTGAAGGCGCCAGACTTTGGAGAACGTGATTGATAGAACACCAGCTTGTCAGCGTGTGAAACCACGGCTGAGCGACTGATAAACACCAGCTTGTCGGTGTGTGAAGGCGCCAGACTTGGAAGAACGTGATTGATAGAACACCAGCTTGTCGGCGTGTGAAACCACGGCTGAGCGACTGATAAACACCAGCTTGTCGGTGTGTGAAGGCGCCAGACTTGGAAGAACGTGATTGATAGAACACCAGCTTGTCGGCGTGTGAAACCACGGCTGAGCGACTGATAAACATCAGCTTGTCGGTGTGTGAAGGCGCCAGACTTGGAAGAACGTGATTGATAGAACACCAGTTTGTCGGCGTGTGAAACCACGGCTGAGCGACTGATAAACACCAGCTTGTCGGTGTTGTGAAGGCGCCAGACTTTCCTGCGAAAACAAAAGAGACTTGTGTGCAAGGGTAAGTTATGCACGTGCACATGCATATGTCATGCAGGATGCAGGTGACACCATTCATCTAAGTGGCCCAGTGGTCGAGGTGCGATAACTCTTGCTGAAGCGACTCGTGGCTTTGTTTGGTCGATTATGCCCCCAAGTGTCTGAAGGCGCTGTCCTGATTTAGAAACTCTGACTCATAACTTTTCAGGGAGGATTGCCCGATGCGTGTCTTTGCTTGAAAGGGGTTGCCCAAGGTAATGCCGCCTTATCGCTCCAAGCGTCATTGTTTTAAAGGTAGTGCGCCCCTCGTGGATTTTCACACTAGCTTTTCTTAACGGGAGATGCGTCCTTGTCGGATTTTCACATAACCCTGTGCCTTATTTTTGCCTGGAATGGACCCAACCCAATCCAACGGCTTTTATTTATTTCATTTTTTGTAGGGCAGACTGACTGTTACCAGGTTTTCACCCTGCCCTTTGGCCTAACTTTTACTTAGAGCGCCAGTCACGGTTTTCATCTCTAACGGCCTTATTGTTATCATTATTTATTTATTTATTATTTTTTTTAACAGATTTCTGTCGATTGCACGGATAAATTGTGCTCATTCGAATGGGAAGTGACAGCAGTGACATATTACTCGTCTGAAAAGAACTATGGACATTCATTGGATAAAAGAACTTCTCTGAGTGCATAATTGCATACATGTACATGTTTCTCGTGTGATTTCATTACACATGATCATCATTTGACATTAGGCCCCAAGATACCAGACCACATCTAATCTCGAAATAGATCTCAAAAGCATCACACTCCTGTTATCAATCAGCCCTCTCGGGTTTTCTTGATTGAACATTTTTCTCTCTTTTTTTTTTTTATTTTTTTTTTGTCTTCAGCCGTGGAATCTTTTCAATCTGTCGACGTTGATCGGCTCCCTGAATTCATTCCCATCTCTATCTGTCAGGATCGCAGCTCCTTTAGATAAAAGCTTCTTCAGAACGAAGGGTCCTTCCCAAGTTGGCCTGAACTTGCCTCGAAAATCCGGAACCCCTGGCCTCATTTGTTTGAAGACTAGGTCTCCTTCCTTCAATGGGTGCTTTCTTACTTTCTTCCTAAATGAGCGGGCTAGCCTTTTCTGGTAGATCTGGTTGTGGTAGTATGCCCGCATCCTATCTTCGTCCAATAGGTTCAACTGTAGTAGCCGCTGCTGGGCCCATTCGGCTTCTGGTAGCTGAGCTTCTGTTACCACCCTCAATGACTGGAGTTCTATTTCTACTGGTAGAACTGCTTCCGTCCCGTAAACCAAGGAGAAAGGGGTAACCCCTGTGGAAGTTCTGGCGGTGGTCCTGTAGCCCCATAGTGCGAATGGCAATTTCTCGGCCCAGTCTTTATAGGTTTGCACCATCTTAGCCAATATCTTCTTGATGTTCTTATTAGCTGCCTCGACCGCCCCGTTGGCCTGTGGTCGGTATGGAGAGGACTTATGGTGTTGGATGGCGTACTTCTTGAGCATCTGCCTAGTCTCAGCTTGGAACTGTACCCCATTATCTGACACGATGTGATGAGGGAGACCGTACCTACAGATCAAGTGTCGCTCGATGAACCTGGCCATTTCCCGGGCGCCTAATTTCTTGAAGGATTCAGCTTCAACCCACTTGGTAAAGTAATCAATGGCGACTACAATGAACCTGTGCCCATTAGAGGCTGTCGGGTGTATCTCCCCTATTATGTCAATCCCCCATGCGGCAAATGGCCACGGAGATGTCAGGTTGCACAATTCCGACACCGGCAGGTGTCTCAGATTAGCATACTGCTGGCATAATTGGCACTCCTTCACATATTTAGAGCAATCTGTATCCATTGTTAACCAGAAAAATCCTTGCCGCATTATTTTCTTTGCTAGGGCCAGACCATTCATATGGGCCCCACAGACCCCTGCATGGGTTTCCTCCATAACCCTTTTAGCCTCTTTTTCATCTAAACATCTGAGTTGTATGCCATCGGCTTGTCTCTTGTACAACACCCCATCTACACTGATGAATTGAGTGGACAGTTTGCGGATTAGCCCTTGGTCTTTTTCAGTGGCTTCTTCCGGGAATATTGACCTCTCCAAATAATTCAGGACATCATAGTACCATGGCTTTCCATCAGTAGTTTCAACATCCCCGACTTGTTCGGTCTCAAAGTATGGCTTGCTCGAACTGGAAATGAGCACAGGCTTCATAACTATTCCTTCCGGGTTATCCCACATGGATACTAAGGTAGCTAGGGCATCTGCCAATTGGTTCTCATCTCGGGGCACGTAGTTAAAAGTGCAAATTTCAAACCGGCCACTAAGTTCTTTCAAGCACTTTGCATATGGCAACAGCCGCTCTTCCTTGATGGCCCATTCACCCCTGACTTGGTGGATTACTAAAGATGAGTCCCCGAAGACCTCTACTACTTTTGCCCCCACGGCTGAGAGTGCTTCTAACGCAAAGATGCAGGCTTCATACTCAGCCTCGTTATTGGTGGCTCTGTACCTTAGTTTCTTGGCTAATGGAAGCTTCTCTCCGTCTGGGGTTACTAGAATCACTCCTGTTCCGGCTCCCTTGCTATTTACTGCCCCATGAAAATACATCTGCCACTTCTGCACGGTGATGGCTACCACGTTTTCGTCGGGGAATTCATACAATAGCTGGTCTCCTTCAATTGGATGGTCAGCAAGAAACTCGGCCACTGCTCGACCTTTAATGGTCTTTCTAGTAATGTATTCCACGTCAAATTCTTGTAGCAATATCAACCATCTTCCCATTTTCCCTAGTAAAGAGGGTGCCTGTTGCAGGTATCGGAGGGGATTTTGCTTGGCAACAGCCTGCACTTTGTAGGAATGAAAGTAATGCCTCAGTTTCTTTGATGCCCAGATTACTGTCAGGTGTAGACACCGGGTCCTAAGTCGGGTTTAATATTGAGAGATAAATATAGAAATGGTAATTTTGGGTCTTTGATAACTCCTCCAAAAAAAAAAAATAAAAAAAAAATAAAAAATAAAAAAAATAATAAAAAAAAATAAAAAAATAAAAAAAAGAAAGATAAACAAAAAAAAAAAAAGAGAAAGAAGAAAAAATAAGAAAAATATATAAAATATTAGAAATAGAAATTAATTAGTTAATTAAGTGATTAGTTGTTATTGTTTGATAATTAATATGCATTTAGAGTTAGGATGATTAATTGGTTAATATTTTAGTATAATTAAAATAATATAAAAAAAATAAATAGAGAATGGAAAATTAAAAAAAAATTGAAAAAATATAACATATTGTTTAATTAAATAAATTAGATTTAATTTTAGGTGGATTAATTAAATTAATTTTTTTAGAGTAATTAGTAGTGTTTAATTAATTATTATGGGTGGAAAATAATTAAACTAAAAGGAGGAATTACCATATTACCCTTAACCCTAGAATATAAAAAGAAAGAGATGGCAAAAATTCAGGGGCTCATTATTTTTTCGGCGGCTGAAAATCAAAAGAAATAGAAAGAGCAAGGAGAGAGCAGGAGAGTGAGCTGAAGAAATCGAAAGATCAAAAGAAAATCAAAAGAATTAAAAGAAGAAGAGAGGAGCAACAAACAAAAGGACCAAAGAAACCAAACCAGACCGCCGGACCGGTGAGAAAGAAAGAAAAAGAAGAAAAAAGAGGGGAGAGAGGCGGAGGCTCCGCTGCCCAACCGCGGTCACCGGCGACGACACGCACCCCACCGCCGGCATCAGCACCCCCAGACGCTTCCGACGGCACCGGCCGATCCTCCAACGGACCCCGGTAGGCGGCGCGTGTAGGCGATCTCCGGCGAGGCATCATTCACGGTTTTTGGCGATTTCCGGCTCCGGCGAAACCCCTTCCGGCGCGTGGACCAGTCCGCCGTCTTCCCCGGGCGACGATCCATCAGACGGCGTTGGTGTCGCAGACCGTCTCCCCTCCGGCGACCCTCCGGCGCCGGTAAACCCCTTTTCTGATTTTTGTATTATTATTATTATTATTATTTCTGTTATTATTATTATTATTATTATTATTATTATTATTGTTTACTCTATTTTCTGTTTTTGTGTTATTTAGTCTTATTATTATTATTATTATTATTATTATTATTTACTCTATTTTCTGTTTTTGTGTTATTTAGTCTTATTATTATTATTATTATTATTATTATTATTATTATTATTTACTCTATTTTCTGTTTTTGTGTTATTTAGTCTTATTATTATTATTATTATTATTAATGGTACATTTTCTGTTTTTATATTAATGTTATTATTATTATTATTATTATTATTATTATTATTATTAATGTTACATTTTCTGTTTTTATATTAATGTTATTATTATTATTATCATTTCTCTTTTCCTATTATTATTATTATTATTATTAATGTTACATTTTCTGTTTTTTATATTATTATTTTCTGTTCTTATATTATTATTATTATTATTATTATTATTATTATTATTATTATTATCATCATTATCATTACTGTCATTATTTGTTTGTCATCATAATATTATTGTTTTTACCATCATGCATTATTTTTATTATGTTTTGCATCTATTTGATCGATCCGATTAGAATATTCACTAATATTTTTGATATTATTTTTTGTATGAGTTCAATTTGGAGTTGGATTTTGTGAGCGCCCCGCGGCTCCCCTGATGAGTCGCGACGCGTGGAGTGTCGTCTTGCTCGGTGAGATCTTTCTTAAATTCCTTCTTTTACGTGTTATGTGTTTATTTGTACATAAATATTTTATTTTCATACGCGATTGATAAAAAAGTCACAAAAATATTTTTATAATTAAATTGGATTTTTGTTAATAAAATCGGGACCAACGCCCCTCGTTTAGCCAAATAACAAAAAATACATCTCGACTTAAAACGGGGAGTCAATTTTCTATAAAATGGGATCACTCATCCCGGTTTTCATCCGAACAATCAAAACGACTCTCCGAACATTCTTTAAATAAACACAGAGGAACCAATGCTCCTAAACCATAGAATAGGCACGAGAAGGAACCAATGTTCCCAAAATAAATACCCCGATTTATGCATGTCTTTTTATTTTGATTTTTGAGTGAGTGTTTAAATTTATGTCCTTTTAAATTTACGTCGCTTTTTCATTTTTGGGCCCTTGTAATTAATTTTGGGGCAACTTTATTTATTTGGGCCCTTGTAATTAACTTTTGGGGCAACCTTAATTATTTTTGGGGATTGTATTCCTTCCCCGGTCACGCCTTTATTTTTCTTTCGTTGGGGTTGCATTTCGCCCTTATTTCTCATGTAATTGTGTGCTTGTGTGTTTACTGCTTTTCCTATTTATTTCTTTATTGCTTTCTTTTATCGCTTTCTCGATGCTTGGTATGCGCTTTAAATAAAACTGCATTAATTGTGTGAGATGAAAAATGAAATTTTATAATTTAAAAACTCACTTATAATTAACCAAGGCACCAATAAGTGTGAAGTTCCGGACACCATCTCTGGTTTAGACCGATAAGAGGTTAAACTTTCCCAATTTCTTGTAAATTGGGTGGCGACTCCAAAATACCTCAAAAGTGCCTAAAGGTGTTATGGCGATGGATGGTCCTTTTCAATGTTCTATTGTGAAAGGAGGTGCCGAAAATATCTCATAACACCTAAGATCGGAAAAGACGCAAATTTCATACCTCGAATCCTAAAGCGGATTCAAAACGAGGGCCCTTGCTGGGTACCCCATTTGCGCGTCACAGTGGCGACTCCACTGGGGACCGTTTGTGACTTTGCTCTGAAAATGTCTTGGTTAAAATGTATAATTGGGTTTTTAAAACTAAAATTTCATCTCTCATCTAAATTTCATTGCATCCATGCTAGAGCCTTAGAATTATGCTAGTTTGGTCCCTCTATTAGCCCCGGTGCGTTCCTGAAGCACGACCTCATTTTCACTCAATTTGGGGAAGTGTTAAGGATAATCACCAGCCCAAGCCTCATGCCATCAAATGGTATATCAAATGGTGACCCGATCGGTCGTTATGCTCGTGATGAGATAGACCCGTCGTGCAGGGACCATGCTTGGGTAGCCTTAAAATAACATCACCCTGACCAAAGCTCATGTAATGGCAATAGATACTTCCCCTAAGTGGCATGATCCTTAATACAACGCTTGTGATGTGGGCCTTTATGTATTAGACAAATTCAACCAAATTAAGTGGTCTCTTATCAAAGGCTTTCATGCCCCGGTAGGCCCATCTTAACAAAATTGAAATGTTCAAATACATGATGGCCAAAATTCATACGTATGTCCATTAGATTAGGAGTGTTATGCTGCCGGTTTTTCACCGTGCACATTGCGCGTTCATTGGGTCCCCTGTTGACCCATGGACTAAGCCCACCTAGGAAAGAGACTGCACGACCTCGTGCGTGGGAGTAATAAGGATGGAAGGAGCTATTTGCTTGCATGTGGTTGTCCGTGGTGCATCAACACAATCATGCATCCCTAATGTCATTCATGCATCATGCTAACCTCTTTTGTTATTTCAGCCATCATAGATCCGTTTGAGTGGTCCAGAGATCTTAGTGGAAGGTTAGTCAGGAATCCAGTAGCTGATCCATCAGATTTAGCGCTTGTTTTGGGTTCAGATTGGGATTGCAATTCAGATTCTGGGTCAGAACAGTCTGTTAGATCAGTAATGGCAGAATTACCACAGGATTCGGGTGCAATAACAGCACAAGATTTGGATAAGAGGTTTGAGGCTTTCGAGAGGAAGATGCTTGCTATGATGGGAAACCTGTTTACCCAAATGGCACCACATACTGGGCAGTCATCTGGAACTCAAACGGCTAGCCCGGTTGAAACACCTGTCGTGGAGACCGTAGTGCCAACTAATGCTCTGCCGCAGCCAGTTGTCGAGCCTAGGGCAACGGCACCAGTTGAACAGCAAAGGGTTCCGGATCCAAGGGATGATTTCTTGGGGGAAGAGGAGGATGAGCCGGCAGTTTTGCAAGCTGTGAGATGTAAGATTCCCAAGCTAGAGGACGATGTAATGAGGAAGATGGACGAGAAAATGGAAGCCATTACCAGGATGTTATCAGTCGGAAGAGGAGTTATGCCTGATGATGTGGATTTGAGTGAGGAAGATCTATTGCCTCAAAGATTCAAGATGCCAAACTTACCAAAATTTGATGGGACTTCTGATCCCTCAGCGCATCTCAAGCAGTACGCCTTAGTCATGAAGGGCACAGGTCTCACTAAGAAGCAAAAGGTAGAGTACTTCTGCCTCAGTCTAACGGGGTCAACAATTGACTGGTATCACGGACTAGACAGAAGGTCGAAGGAGGATTGGGACCTACTCACCAATGAATTCATGAGGCAGTATGACTGTAGCACCCGCATGGAAGTGACGTTGAAAGATCTTGAGTTGCTGCAACAAAAAGCTGGTGAGTCTTTCCATGATTACCTTACGCGATGGAGGAACCGCGTTATGGAGATGAAGAGGAAGCCCGACACCCAAGACCAAATAAGACTGTTCATTAGGAATGCCTGTCCGTACCTGAAAGAGGGGCTCAAGATGAAGGGGCTTAAGGATTGGGAATCCTTGAAAGACATAGCTATCGAAGCCGAGTCGGAATACCTATCAAGAAAAGCCAGTAATGACAGTTTTGCAAGAAGGAACTTTGGGACCCAAGGAGGGAATAGACCGAGTGGCACTGGAAGCAGTAGTAATCGAGTGGGCAAGACAGCGGAAGTTTCAGCCACTGATGCAAACCAAAGATACTATTCAAATTTGGGAAAACCTTTATCTTGGGTTCTCGAAAGATTGACAAAAGTGGGAAAGCTTCATCCATTACCAGCCCGACAAGCTAAGACTTATAGCCAGCCAAATCATAGGGGGGATCAATATTGTGCATTCCATCAACACACCGGCCATCTCACTGATTATTGCAGAACTTTAAGGAATCGGGTCCAAGATCTCATCGATAGCAAACAGATCTCCGACCCCGAGAAAAGAGAAAAGAAAAAGAAAGCCGAGTATAATGCTGTCCCTCCCCCTGTTTTCATGATAGGATCGAGTCTACCGGAATGGTATGTGTTAAGGGACCTCTATGGCAATGATTATGTGGCAATTGTCCGCCCAGAGCAAGCGGTTAGTGGAGAGAAGCCACGGGTTGGCATGATAGACTGTTGGGACACGACCAGTGAAAGTGAGATTGAAGAAGCCGATGGGCCAGAGGGTCTATGGAGTTTTGGGGGTGAAGAAGAAGTGCAAGAAGTGCAAGCAGTGACCCGCAGTGGGAGAGTGGTGCCAGAGGTTGAGAGACAGCAGGATCCAGTGCCTCCGAGTGAAGAGCGAGAAACAGAAGAGAACCAAATTCTAAAGCAGTTAAAGAAGACGACTGCGCAAATATCCATCTGGGACTTGTTAAGGCAATCCCCGAGCCATAGGCAGAAGCTGGTTGAAGCCTTGTGTGAGTCGACGGTTGCCATCACCATCTCACCAACCGAATTGTTGGGCCTTGTGAAAGGAGGATCGGAGGAGAATATAGTTTACACTGACGCCGACTTGCCGGTTGAGGGTCGTAACCACAATCGTCCTCTGTACATTCGAGCCCAAATCAATGGTAAGCACACAGCTTGTGTCATGGTAGATGACGGGTCTTCCATCAATGTTTGCCCACTGGTAGCACTGTCCGCATTTGGGTTAAATGAAAGTATGCTGAGAGAATCTGACTTGACCATCACTGCTTATGATAACTCGAGAAGGCAAGCTGCGGGGACTTTTAAAGCGCAAGTGAAGACTGGGCCAGTCGAAATTGAAGTTGAGTTTGTGGTTTTGCCGATTCCAGCTAACTTCTCCGTGCTGTTAGGGAGACCATGGTTTCATAAACTGGGAGGAGTTCCATCCACCCTCCATCAGATGATCAAGATCCCCTATGACGGCCAAGTAGTGACCATTAAAGCAGCCAGTGAGAATCAAGTATCAGTGCTCGGAATTGCCAAACAGCCTTTTAGTGGGTTTCATGTGGCTATGGTCAATGAAGAGAATGAGTCAGTAGTGAGCCCCCAAGTCGTTAATATGATGAAGAAGATGAGCTTTCTCCCTGGAGCCGATTTGGGAAAGAATCTGCAAGGAATCCAGACACCCATTGCCACAAGGGGGCAAAAAGACAGGAAGGGTTTGGGCTACACTGTTGAGAGCAAGAACATCAAGCCTTTGAAGAAGCCTGCGGAAGTGCCACATATTCTGGACAGTTTTGTACCTGCCACATCAGCATGTGCTTACTGTGGAGAGGCCGAGCCCCAATGGATTGATGGCAAGATCACTCCGGGTTTTGAAATTTTCAATGATGTGTTTGACTGGTCTGAAGGGATGGTCAAAACAGTAGAAGCCTTTTGGGATGAAGAAATTTTCAATCAGACCCTTGCATGGGATCGAGAGGTTCCCGAGGAGATCATCACCGAAGGTATACTGGCTACCCGCGTAAAGGGCAAAGAGAAGGTAGAAAATGAAGAAGTAGTGCTGGAGATGAAGAATCTGAAGATTGACACCGACAAGGGGCCATCACCCTCAGCAACAGTTCCTGCAGAAGACGATGATAGCTTTGCTGATGTACTCTTTATTCCTGAACTATTTGATGATTATGATTGTAATTCTGAGTTTTTCAATAAGATGAATGACTTTGCTTACTTGTGTGATGTTTCTCATGATTTCATTATGCATGACCATGAACATGAATCATTCATATTTGACATTAACTCAACCAATACCACCACATTTAATCTCGGGACCTTGGAAAACCCAAAGGAAATCTTGATAGCATCCGATATAACTCCCGAAGAGAGAATAAAATTTGAGAGAATATTGAAAAAATATGAAAAGGTCTTCGCCTGGACTTATGAGGACATGCCGGGAATTGATCGAGATGTAGCTGAACATGCCATCCCAACCTACCCCGAGTCTAGACCTGTAAAACAGAAGCTCAGGAGATTGAGGCCAGAATGGGCAGAAAAGGTAAAAGAAGAGGTCCATAAGCAGATAGAGGCTAAGTTCTTGGTAGAAGTCAAATACCCAACCTGGTTAGCCAATGTTGTCCCAGTAGCCAAAAAAGACGGTAAGGTACGTGTATGTGTGGACTACAGAGACTTAAATAAGGCCTGTCCAAAAGACGATTTTCCTTTGCCCCATATCGATGTACTCGTGGATAGTGCAGCGGCATGTATGATGTACAGTTTTGTGGACGGATATGCGGGTTACAATCAGATACTAAACAAGATCGTGGATCGGATTAAGACAGCCTTTATTACGGAATGGGGGACATTTGCCTATCGAGTGATGCCTTTTGGGTTGAAGAATGCTGGGGCGACGTATCAGAGGATGGCCACCAAAATTTTGAATGAATTGATCCACAAGGCGGTCGAGGTGTATGTTGACGATATGATGATCAAGTCGGCTACCCGGGAGGGACACTTTGAGGCCTTGGAGAAGTTCTTTCAAAGGATCGACAAGTATAACCTTCGCCTCAACCCTAAGAAGTGCATTTTTGGAGTGACATCTGGTAAGCTGCTAGGCCATGTGGTGAGCCAAAGAGGAATAGAAGTAGACCCTGATAAAATTAAGGCAATCAGAGAAATGCCGGTGCCCCAAAAGGAAAAGGAGGTTCGAAGTTTTCTGGGTAAGCTACAGTACATTAGTAGGTTCATCTCTAAGCTTGCTTCAGTGTGCGAACCCATATTTAAGCTGTTAAGGAAGAATCAGCCAGTCAAATGGAATGATGATTGTCAAAAGGCTTTCGATCTCATTAAGGATTATCTTCTAAACCCCCCAGTGCTACGGCCGCCACGGCCTGTCAAACCTTTGATCCTTTACCTAGCAATAGAGGAGAATTCTGTAGGAGCTATGGTGGCCCAAGAGGATGAATTCAGGGTTGAATTCGCGGTTTATTATCTCAGCAAGAAATTTCTCCCCTACGAAGCCAAGTATGCAGAGGTAGAGAAGATTTGTCTAGCAGTAATTTGGGCTTCCAAGAAACTGAGGCATTACTTCCACTCTTACAAGGTGCAAGCCGTCGCCAAGCAAAATCCCCTCCGGTACCTCCAGGAGGCGCCCTCCTTTTTAGGAAAGATGGGAAGGTGGCTAATCTTGCTACAAGAATTCGACGTGGAATACATTACTAGGAAGACCATTAAGGGCCGAGCAGTTGCAGAATTCCTAGCCGACCATCCGGTTGAAGGCGACCAATTCGAACATGAGTTCCCGGACGAGAATGTGGCAGCCATTACTATGTAGAAATGGCAAATGTACTTTGATGGGGCGGTAAATAATAGAGGAGCTGGAACAGGAGTGATCCTAGTAACCCCGGAGGGTGAGAAACTTCCCTTAGCAAAGAAGTTAAGATACAGAGCAACGAATAATGAAGCCGAATACGAAGCCTGCATCTTCGGGTTGGAAGCGCTCTCGGCCGTGGGGGCAAAAGTAATAGAGGTCTTCGGGGACTCGTCTCTGGTAATTCATCAAGTTAGGGGTGAATGGGCCATCAAGGAAGAGAGGTTATTGCCATACGCAGAGTGCTTAAAAGAGCTTAGCAGCCAGTTTGAAGCTTGTACCTTTAATTACGTGCCACGAGATGAAAACCAGTTAGCAGATGCTCTAGCCACTTTGGTATCTATGTGGGATAACCCGGAGGGAATAGCTATGAAGCCTGTGCTCATTTCGAGCTCAGAAAAGCCATACTTTGAAACCGAGCAGGTCGGGGACGTTGAAGTGACTGATGGAAAGCCTTGGTATTATGATATTAAGAACTATCTGGAAAGGTCAGTGTTCCCAGAAGAAGCCACTGAGAAGGACCAAAGGATGATCCGCAAACTGTCCATTCAATTCATCACTGTAGATGGGATATTGTACAAAAGGCAGGCTGATGGCATACAGTTAAGGTGCTTAGACGAGAAGGAGGTCGAAAGGGTCATGGAAGAGACCCATGCAGGAGTCTGTGGGGCCCATATGAATGGTTTAGCTTTAGCAAAGAAGATAATGAGACAAGGGTTCTTCTGGCTAACAATGGATACGGATTGCTCAAAGTATGTGAAGCGATGCCAATTGTGCCAGCAATACGCGGATATGAGACACGTGCCAGTCTCAGAACTGCACAATCTAACCTCTCCGTGGCCGTTTGCAGCTTGGGGAATAGATATGATAGGAGAGATACATCCTACAGCATCTAATGGGCACAGGTTTATAGTGGTCGCCATTGATTACTTCTCTAAATGGGTCGAAGCAGAGTCTTTTAGAAAGGTGGACGCCAGGGACATGGCCAAGTTCATTGAGCGAAATTTGATATGCAGATATGGCGTTCCACACCACGTCGTGTCAGACAACGGGGTACAGTTCCAAGCTGAGACTAAGCAGATGCTCAAGAAGTATGCCATTCAACATCATAAATCCTCTCCGTACCGACCGCAGGCTAATGGAGCAGTTGAGGCAGCTAATAAAAACATCAAAAGGATACTGGCTAAGATGGTACAGACTTATAAAGATTGGGCCGAAAAATTGCCTTTCGCACTATAGGGTTACAGGACGACCGCCAGAACATCTACGGGGGTTACCCCTTTCTCGTTGGTGTACGGAACAGAAGCAATTCTGCCAGTAGAAATAGAATTACAGTCACTGAGGGTGGTGGCAGAAGGCCAAATACCGGAGGCAGAATGGGCTCAGCAACGGCTGCTACAGTTGAACTTGTTGGATGAAGATAGGATGCGGGCATACTATCATAATCAGATTTACCAGAAGAGATTGGCTCGTTCATTCGGAAAGAAAGTAAGGAAGCATCCGCTCAAAGAAGGGGACTTAGTCTTCAAACAGATGAGGCCAGGGATTCCTGATCTTCGGGGCAAGTTTAGGCCAACGTGGGAAGGACCTTTCATCTTGAAGAAGCTTTTGTCAAAGGGGGCTGCAATCCTGACAGACAGTGATGGAAATGAATTTAGGGAGCCAGTCAATGTCGACAGACTGAAGAGGTTCCATGGCTAAAGACGAAAAAAAAGGGGGTAACGAAAGGAGAGAGAAAATGATCGATCAAGAAAACCCGAGAGGGCTGATTGATAACGGGAGTTGCGATGCTGTCAAGATCCACCTCGAGATTAGGTGTGGTCTAATATTTTTGAGCTTAATGCTAAATGATGTTCATGTATAATGAAATCACACAGAAATGTATGCTTGTATGCGGTTGTGTACTCAGAGTAATTCTCTTGTTTAATAGATATGCATAATTCGTTCTAAATGAGTTATACATTGCGTCACCATTGATGCGACCCACGAAAAGAAAAAGATTCAAAAAAAAAAAAAAAAAAGAGGCCGTTAGAGATGAAAACCGTAACTGGCGCTCCAAGCAAAAATCAGGCCAAAGGGCTGGGTGAAAACCTGAAAACAGGCAGTCTGCCCTACGAAAAAAATAAAATGGACAAAAATCGCTGGAGTGGATTAGGTCCATTCCAGGCAAAAAATAAGGCACAGGGTTATGTGAAAATCCGAAAAGGACGCATTTCCCGCTAAGAAAAGCTAGTGTGAAAATCCACAAGGGACACGCTACCTTTAATCAATGACTTCCAATGCCTGAGACAATAAGGCTGTGAATCACCAAATGGTATCCTCTCGAGTAGATGGCATATGATACAGAACACGGACCAGAACTCCAGAACTACAAAAGAGCCTCTTTTGAACCCTTGGGGGCATCAGACGGAACCAAGCTGCGTCCTCAACGGACCCCCTGACCACCTAGGACGTGGTCTATTCGTCTTTGCATACATCTGATATCTGCATAACGTATACACATGCACATGCATACTCACCCTTGCATACAAGTTTCTTCTAATTTTGCAGGAACAACCTGGCGCCTTCACACACCGATAAACTGGTGTTTATCAGTCATTCAGCCGTGGTTTCACACGCCGACAAGCTGGTGTTTCATCAATCACGTTTTCCAAAGTCTGGCGCCTTCACACACCGATAATCTGGTGTTCATCAGTCGCTCAGCCATGGTTTCACACACCGACAAACTGGTGTTATATCAATTGTGTCATTCAAAAGTCTAGCGCCTTCACACACCGACAAGCTGGTGTTCATCAGTCGCTCAGCCATGGTTTCACACACCGACAAACTGGTGTTATATCAATCATGTCATTCAAAGTCTAGCACCTTCACACACCGACAAGCTGGTGTTTATCAGTCGCTCAGCCATGGTTTCACACACCGACAAACTGGTGTTATATCAATCATGTCATTCGAAGTCTAGCGCCTTCACACACCGACAAGCTGGTGTTCATCAGTCGCTCAGCCATGGTTTCACACACCGACAAACTGGTGTTATATCAATCATGTCATTCAAAGTCTAGCGCCTTCACACACCGAAAAGCTGGTGTTCATCAGTCGCTCAGCCATGGTTTCACACACCGACAAACTGGTGTTATATCAATTGTGTCATTCAAAGTCTAGCGCCTTCACACACCGACAAGCTGGTGTTTATCAGTCGCTCAGCCATGGTTTCACACACCGATAAACTGGTGTTATATCAATCATGTCATTCGAAGTCTAGCGCCTTCACACACCGACAAGCTGGTGTTCATCAGTCGCTCAGCCATGGTTTCACACACCGACAAACTGGTGTTATATCAATCATGTCATTCAAAGTCTAGCGCCTTCACACACCGACAAGCTGGTGTTCATCAGTCGCTCAGCCATGGTTTCACACACCGACAAACTGGTGTTATATCAATCGTGTCATTCAAAAGTCTAGCGCCTTCACACACCGACAAGCTGGTGTTCATCAGTCGCTCAGCCATGGTTTCACACACCGACAAACTGGTGTTATATCAATCGTGTCATTCAAAAGTCTAGTGCCTTCACACACCGACAAGCTGGTGTTCATCAGTCGCTCAGCCATGGTTTCACACACCGACAAACTGGTGTTATATCAATCGTGTCATTCAAAAGTCTAGCGCCTTCACACACCGACAAGCTGGTGTTCATCAGTCGCTCAGCCGTGGTTTCACACACCGACAAGCTGGTGTCCTATCAATCATGTCATTCAAAGTCTGACGTCTTTACACACCGATAAGTTGGTGTTCATCAGTCGCTCAGCGCTAATCTCACACGTCGACAAGCTGATGTTCCCTCAGTTACAAAGCTAACAACAGTTCTGTAATACCGACAAGCCGGCAAGACCAGGTTTGTGAAGCAACCGCCTCAGGTACGTGTCTCTTTCTTCTCTTTTCTGAATTTTGGCTCACTTAGGCATCTAAGTCCTAGAGTTCTCCAAAATTGGGGGCAACTGTAGACACCGGGTCCTAAGTCGGGTTTAATATTGAGAGATAAATATAGAAATGGTAATTTTGGGTCTTTGATAACTCCTCCAAACAAAAAAAAAATAAAAAATAAAAAAAAAATAAAAAAAATAAAAAAATAAAAAAAAAGAAAGATAAACAAAAAAAAAAAGAGAAAGAAGAAAAAATAAGAAAAATATATAAAATATTAGAAATAGAAATTAATTAGTTAATTAAGTGATTAGTTGTTATTGTTTGATAATTAATATGCATTTAGAGTTAGGATGATTAATTGGTTAATATTTTAGTATAATTAAAATAATATAAAAAAAATAAATAGAGAATGGAAAATTAAAAAAAAATTGAAAAAATATAACATATTGTTTAATTAAATAAATTAGATTTAATTTTAGGTGGATTAATTAAATTAATTTTTTTAGAGTAATTAGTAGTGTTTAATTAATTATTATGGGTGGAAAATAATTAAACTAAAAGGAGGAATTACCATATTACCCTTAACCCTAGAATATAAAAAGAAAGAGATGGCAAAAATTCAGGGGCTCATTATTTTTTCGGCGGCTGAAAATCAAAAGAAATAGAAAGAGCAAGGAGAGAGCAGGAGAGTGAGCTGAAGAAATCGAAAGATCAAAAGAAAATCAAAAGAATTAAAAGAAGAAGAGAGGAGCAACAAACAAAAGGACCAAAGAAACCAAACCAGACCGCCGGACCGGTGAGAAAGAAAGAAAAAGAAGAAAAAAGAGGGGAGAGAGGCGGAGGCTCCGCTGCCCAACCGCGGTCACCGGCGACGACACGCACCCCACCGCCGGCATCAGCACCCCCAGACGCTTCCGACGGCACCGGCCGATCCTCCAACGGACCCCGGTAGGCGGCGCGTGTAGGCGATCTCCGGCGAGGCATCATTCACGGTTTTTGGCGATTTCCGGCTCCGGCGAAACCCCTTCCGGCGCGTGGACCAGTCCGCCGTCTTCCCCGGGCGACGATCCATCAGACGGCGTTGGTGTCGCAGACCGTCTCCCCTCCGGCGACCCTCCGGCGCCGGTAAACCCCTTTTCTGATTTTTGTATTATTATTATTATTATTATTTCTGTTATTATTATTATTATTATTATTATTATTATTGTTTACTCTATTTTCTGTTTTTGTGTTATTTAGTCTTATTATTATTATTATTATTATTATTATTATTTACTCTATTTTCTGTTTTTGTGTTATTTAGTCTTATTATTATTATTATTATTATTATTATTATTATTATTTACTCTATTTTCTGTTTTTGTGTTATTTAGTCTTATTATTATTATTATTATTATTAATGGTACATTTTCTGTTTTTATATTAATGTTATTATTATTATTATTATTATTATTATTATTATTATTATTAATGTTACATTTTCTGTTTTTATATTAATGTTATTATTATTATTATCATTTCTCTTTTCCTATTATTATTATTATTATTATTAATGTTACATTTTCTGTTTTTTATATTATTATTTTCTGTTCTTATATTATTATTATTATTATTATTATTATTATTATTATTATTATCATCATTATCATTACTGTCATTATTTGTTTGTCATCATAATATTATTGTTTTTACCATCATGCATTATTTTTATTATGTTTTGCATCTATTTGATCGATCCGATTAGAATATTCACTAATATTTTTGATATTATTTTTTGTATGAGTTCAATTTGGAGTTGGATTTTGTGAGCGCCCCGCGGCTCCCCTGATGAGTCGCGACGCGTGGAGTGTCGTCTTGCTCGGTGAGATCTTTCTTAAATTCCTTCTTTTATGTGTTATGTGTTTATTTGTACATAAATATTTTATTTTCATACGCGATTGATAAAAAAGTCACAAAAATATTTTTATAATTAAATTGGATTTTTGTTAATAAAATCGGGACCAACGCCCCTCGTTTAGCCAAATAACAAAAAATACATCTCGACTTAAAACGGGGAGTCAATTTTCTATAAAATGGGATCACTCATCCCGGTTTTCATCCGAACAATCAAAACGACTCTCCGAACATTCTTTAAATAAACACAGAGGAACCAATGCTCCTAAACCATAGAATAGGCACGCGAAGGAACCAATGTTCCCAAAATAAATACCCCGATTTATGCATGTCTTTTTATTTTGATTTTTGAGTGAGTGTTTAAATTTATGTCCTTTTAAATTTACGTCGCTTTTTCATTTTTGGGCCCTTGTAATTAATTTTGGGGCAACTTTATTTATTTGGGCCCTTGTAATTAACTTTTGGGGCAACCTTAATTATTTTTGGGGATTGTATTCCTTCCCCGGTCACGCCTTTATTTTTCTTTCGTTGGGGTTGTATTTCGCCCTTATTTCTCATGTAATTGTGTGCTTGTGTGTTTACTGCTTTTCCTATTTATTTCTTTATTGCTTTCTTTTATCGCTTTCTCGATGCTTGGTATGCGCTTTAAATAAAACTGCATTAATTGTGTGAGATGAAAAATGAAATTTTATAATTTAAAAACTCACTTATAATTAACCAAGGCACCAATAAGTGTGAAGTTCCGGACACCATCTCTGGTTTAGACCGATAAGAGGTTAAACTTTCCCAATTTCTTGTAAATTGGGTGGCGACTCCAAAATACCTCAAAAGTGCCTAAAGGTGTTATGGCGATGGATGGTCCTTTTCAATGTTCTATTGTGAAAGGAGGTGCCGAAAATATCTCATAACACCTAAGATCGGAAAAGACGCAAATTTCATACCTCGAATCCTAAAGCGGATTCAAAACGAGGGCCCTTGCTGGGTACCCCATTTGCGCGTCACACCAGGCAGATCTTTTCCACTTCAACATACTTGGCTTCATAAGGGAGGAATTTCTTGCTGAGGTAGTAAACCGCAAATTCGACCCCGAATTCATCCTCTTGGGCCATCATGGCTCCGACAGAATTTTTCTCTATTGCTAGGTAGAGAATCAAAGGTTTAACAGGCCGTGACGGTCGTAGTACTGGGGGATGTTGGAGATAATCCTTAATGACATCAAAAGCTTTTTGGCAGTCGTCGTTCCAACTGACTGGTTGATTCTTCCTGAGGAGCTTAAAAATTGGTTCGCACACTGAAGCGAGCTTGGAAATGAACCTACTGATGTACTGCAATTTGCCCAGAAAACTCCGAACTTTCTTTTCCTTTTGGGGCGCTGGCATTTCTCTGATTGCCTTGATTTTATCAGGGTCCACTTCTATTCCCCTTTGGCTTATCACATGGCCTAACAGCTTACCCGAGGTGACTCCGAAAATGCATTTCTTAGGATTGAGGCGAAGATTATACTTGTCGATCCTCTGAAAGAACTTTTCCAAGGCCTCGAAATGTCCTTCTCGAGTTGCTGACTTAATCATCATATCATCGACATACACTTCAACTTCCTTGTGGATCAAGTCATCCAAGATCTTAGTAGCCATCCTTTGGTACGTCGCCCCGGCGTTCTTCAACCCAAAAGGCATCACTCGATATGCGAATGTTCCCCATTCTGTGATGAAAGCTGTCTTGATTCGATCCACAATCTCGTTAAGGATTTGGTTGTATCCCGCATACCCATCCACAAAGCTGTACATCATACAGGCGGCCGCGCTATCCACTAGTACGCCAATATGGGGTAGGGGAAAGTCATCTTTTGGGCAGGCTTTATTCAGGTCTCGGTAGTCAACACATACTCGGACTCTCCCATCCTTCTTGGCTACGGGGACAACATTGGCTAACCACGTGGGGTATTGGACCTCTACTAGGAACTTGGCTTCGATCTGCTTGTGCACCTCTTCCTTTACCTTTTCTGCCCATTCTGGTCTCAGCCTTCTGAGCTTCTGTTTGACCGGCTTGCACTCTGGGTAGGTCGGAATGGCGTGTTCAGCAACTGCCCGATCAATCCCTGGCATATCCTCATAGGTCCAGGCGAAGACTCTTTCATATTTTTTCAAAATTCTCTCAAATTTTATCCTTTCCTCAAGAGTTACGTCGGATGCTATCAAGATTTCCTTCGGATTTTCCGAAGTCCCGAGATTAAATGAGGTGGTATTGGTTGAGTTAATGTCAAATATAAATGATTCATGCTCGTGATTATGCATAATGAAATCATGAGAAACATCGCACAAGTAAGCAAAGTCATTCATATTATTAAAGTACTCAGAATTACAGACAGAATTGTCAAATAGTTCGGGAATAAAAAGTACATCAGCAAAGCTATCATTATCATCTTCCATCGGTGCTGGTGCTGAAGCCGACGGCCCCTCATCTTGAACCTCAGCTGCATTCAAACTCTTCGATTCTGGCACTGCCGCTCCGTCTTCCATCTTCTCTTTACCCTTTGATTGAGCAGCCAGCAGGCTTTTGGTGATAACCTCCTCGGGAACTTCTCGATCCCATGCTAGAGTCTGATTGAAGATTTCCTCATCCGAGAAGGCTTCCACTGCCTTGACCATCCCCTCGGACCAGTCAAACACATCATTGAAGATTTCAAAACCTGGGGTGATCTTGCCATCAATCCACTGAGGCTCCGCCTCCCCACAGTAGGCACACACCGATGCAGCCGGTACAAAAGTCTCCAAAATGTGCGGCACTTTCGCAGGCTTCCTTGTGGGCTTGTTCTCCTTGGCACCAACAGTGTAGCCCAATCCTCGCCTATCCTTTTGCCCCCTTGTGGCGACGGGCTCTTGAATCCCTTGTGAGCTCTTACCCAAACCAGCCCCGGGGAGAAAGTTCATCCTTTTCATCATATTGACAACTTGAGGGCTTACCACCGACTCATTTTCTTCATTCACCATAGCCACGTGGAAACCACTGAAGGGTTGATTGGAAATTCCGAGCATTGACACTTGATTCTCACTAGCTGCTTTAATTGTTACAATCTGGCCTTCATGGGGAATCTTAATCATTTGGTGGAGCGTAGATGGAACCCCTCCCAACTTGTGAAACCAAGGTCTTCCAAGCAGCACTGCAAAGTTAGCCGGTATTGGCAGGACACACAAACTCAGCCTCTATCTCAACTGGACCGGTCTTGACTTGAGCTTTAAAAGTCCCAGCAGCTTGCCTTCTCGAGTTGTCATAAGCAGTGATAGTCAGATCAGATTCACTCAACATGCTCTCATTCAATCCAAGTGAAGGTAGCGCCACCAGTGGGCACACATTAATGGAGGACCCGTCATCCACCATGACACAGGCCGTGTGCTTAACATTGATCTGAGCTCGGATATATAGAGGGCGATTGTGATTACGACCCTCGATTGGCAAGTCAGCTTCGGTGTAGACTATGTTTTCTTCAGATCCCCCTTTCACAATGCCCAATAACTCGGAGGGTGAGATAGTGGTGGCGACTGTCGATTCACATAAGGCTTCAACCAGCTTCTGCCTGTGGCTCGGGGATTGCCTCAATAGGTCCCAGATGGATATTTGTGCTATCGTCTTCTTCAGTTGCTTTAGGATATGATTCTCTTCCGTTTCTTGCTCCACCGTCGGAGGCATCGGGTCCTGTTGCTTCTCAATTTCCGGCACCACTCTTCCGTTGCGAGTAACAGCCTGTACCTCTTGCACTTTGTCTTCTTCACCCCCAGAGTTCCATACATCCCTCGGCTCGTCGGCCTCTTCAGTCTCACCCTCACTGGCTGAGTCCCAACATTCTATCATGTTGACTTGGAGCTTCTCCCTATTGACTTCCTGTTCGGGGCGGACGATAGCCATGTAGTCATTGCCGTAGAGATCCCTCAACACATACCACTCTGGTAAACTTGATCCTATCATGAAGACTGGGGGAGGGACGGCGTTATACCCGGTATTCTTCTTCTTTTCCCTCTTTTCAGGGTCGGAGATCTGTTTACTGTCAATGAGATCTTGGACCCGATCCCTTAAAGTTCTGCAGGAGTCAGTGAGGTGACCGGTGTGCTGGTGGAAAGCACAGTATTGGTCCCCTCTATGGTTAGGCTGGCCGTAGGTCTTAGCTTGTCTGGCTGGCAATGGCTGAAGTTTTCCCTCCTTCATTAATCGTTCTAGGACCCAGGACAATGGTCTTCCCAAATTTGAATAGTGTCTCTGGTTCACATCAGTGGCTGAAACTTCCGCTGTCTTGCCCACTCTGTTACTGCTGCTTCCAGCGCCACTCGACCTATTTCCCCCTTGGTTCCCAAAGTTCTTCCGAGCAAAACTGTCATTATTGGCCTTCCTTGCCAAGTACTCCGATTCGGCTTCAATTGCTATGTCTTTTAAGGATTCCCAATCCTTGAGCCCTTTCATCTTAAGCCCCTCCCTCAAGTACGGGCTTGCATTTTTGATAAATAGTCTGATTTGGTCCGAGGTATCGGGCTTCCTCTTCATTTCCATAACGCGATTCCTCCACCGCGTAAGGTAATCATGGAAAGATTCACCAGACTTTTGTTGCAGGAGCTCGAGGTCTTTTAACGTCACTTCCATGCGGGTGCTGCAGTCGTACTGCCTCATAAAATCACTTGTAAGCAAAACCCAATCTTCTTTCGACCTCCTGTCCAAACCGTGGTACCAATCAATTGCTGACCCCGTCAAACTAAGGCAGAAGTACTCCACTTTTTGCTTCCTGGTAAGACCTGTGCCCTTCATGATCAAGGCATATTGTTTAAGATGGGCCGAAGGGTTAGACGTGCCATCAAACTTTGGTAAATCTGGCATCTTAAATCTCTGAGGCAGCAGCTCCTCCTCACCCAAGTCTACATCTTCAGGGATGACCCCCTTTCCGACCGACACCATTCGTGCGATGGCCTCTATTCTTTCCTCCATCTTCCTCACCACATCATCCTCTAGCTTAGGAGCTTTGCACCTCACCGCTTGGGGAACTACTGGCTCATCTTCCTCTTCCCCTAAGAAATCATCCCTTGGATCTGGAATTCTCACCCTCGGTTGCTCAACTGGTGCCGCCACTCTAGGTTCAGTGGCTGGCTGTGGTACAGCGGTAGTTGGTATATTGGTCTCCACAACAGGTGCTTCGACCGGGTCAACAACTAGAGCTCCGGACGGTTGTCCAGCGTGTGGCATCATCTGGGCGACAAGGTTCCCCATCATAGCAAGCATTTTCCTTTCAAAGTCTTCGAATCTATTGTCCAAGTCTTGTGTTGTTACAGCACCCGAATCTTGCGATAATTCTGCCATTACTGATCCAGAGGATTGTTCTGAACAAGAGTCTGAGTTTCTATCCCAATCCGAAACCCGATGCTGATGCCAACCTTGACGGCTCAACTACTTGATTTCTAACCAACCTCCCGCTAGGATCTCTGGACCACTCAAATGGATCTATGATGGCTGAAAAAATCCAATTCGTTAGCATAATGCATGGATTGGCATTAAGAATGCATGGCCGTGTTGATGCAGCATCCACAACCACATGCAAGCAAACAGACCCTTCCAACCTTATTACTCCCGCACAGCGGGCAATGTGGTCTCTTTCCTAGGTGGGCTTAGTTCATGGGCCAACAGGGGACCCTATGAACGCGCAAAGTGCACGGCGAAAAGCCGGCAGCATAACAGTTCTAGTCTAATGTACACGCGTATGAGTTTTGGCCATTTACGTATTTGGACAATTCAATCAAGTTAAGGTGGGCTTACCGGGGCATGAAAGCCTTTGATAAAAGACCACTAAATTGATTGATTTCGTTTAATACGTGACGACCCATACCACAAGCATCGTATTAAGGAGCATACCACCTAGGGAAGTTTCTATTTGCCATTACATGGGCTTTAGTCAGGGTGATTTTCTTTAGGCTACCCAAGCATGGTTCGCGCCAACGGGTCTAGCTCATCACGAGCATAACGACCGATCGGGTCTCCATTTCGATATACCAAAAGGTACAAGGCTTGGGCTGGTGATTATCCCTAACACTTCCCTACAATGAGTGAAAGTAGGGTCGTGCTTTCGGGAACGCACCGAGGTAAGATAGGGACCAACTAGCGTAAGTCTAAGGCTCTAAAATGATATGATGCAATTTTTTTTAAAAGAGATAGAATTTTAAGTTTCAAAACCCAATTATAAATTTTAACCAAAGCACTTTCGGAGTGAAGTCTCAAACACTAAGTCCCCAGTGGAGTCGCCACTGTGACGCGCGCCGAACCCGGAAACCCAGCAAGGGCCCTCTCTTTGAATCCGCTTTAGGATTCGAGGTATGAAGGTTCGGTCTTTTGATCATGGGCGCCATGAGACATCATCGGTGTATCCCTCCTAATAGAACATTGGGGAGTATAACCTAGCCTATTGACGCCTAAAGGCACCTTTGAGGTATTTGGAGTCGCCACCCAATTTGCAAGAAAATGGGAAAAGGTTTCTCACCTCTATTGTGTCTAAACCAAGAGATATGGTGTCCGGAACTTCCCTCTTATTTATGCTTTGGTTAATTATAAATGGGTTTTTAAATTCTTAAAATTATATCTCTCATCTCATACGAGCGATGCATTCAAATTAAAATGCGCATATCAATCATTCGAGAGCAATAAAATAAAAGCAACAGATAAAGCGATAAATAAAAGCGGTAAACACCCAAGCACACAATTATAAGAGAAATCGGGAGCGGAATACAACCCCAATAAAAGAAGGTTAAAGATGTAAATGGGGACGGAATACAATCCCCAAAAGATAAATAAAGTTGCCCCAAAATTAATTACAAGGGCCACCCAAAAGAAATGAACTTGAATTTTAAAACACTCACTTAAGATCAAAATAAAAAGAACATACATAAATCGGGACATTATTTGAGGAACGTTGGTTCCTTCACGCTTGTTCGAAATTTAGGAACATTGGTTCCTTCGTATTAATTTGAAGAGGGTTCGAAGAGTCATTTTTGATTGCTTGAATTGAAAAACCGGAATGAGTGTATCCCATTTTTGTAGAAAAGTTGACTATTCGTTTTAATTGTGACATTTTTATTGTCGGGCTAAAACAAGGGACATTGATCCCAATTTTATTAGTGAAGAATCCAATTTAGTTGTAAAAATATTTTTGTGACTTTTATCACACGCGTACAAAAATAAAACAAGTACTTACGAGTAAACATGTAACACATAAAGAGAAGGGATTAAGAAAGATCTCACCGAGCAAGGCGATATTCCACGTGTCGCGACCCATCACGGGGAGCCGTGAGAACAGCTTACACTACCCGACCCAAATTAAACTCATACAAAGATAATATCGAAAATAATATTAGTAAATATTTTAGGCAAATTGATCAAGCAAGTGCAAAATATAACAATAATAATAAATGATAAATAATGATAACGACAATAATATTATGATAACAAATAATAATATTATATGGCACATAAACATTAGCATGACAATAAGTAGGTGATGATAATACTAATAATTATAATAACATAATATCGATAAATATACAATGAATATATAATAATGATAGTAATAAAAAAAAGAGATGATACATAGCAAATAAATAAATAATAATAAGCGACGATTAGTTAATAATAAACATAAAATACATGAATATATAATAATAATGATAATAATAATAATAGTGATAATAAGGTGGTAATAATGCAAATAATAGTAGTAATAAGTGACAAATAATATGAAAACAGAATAATCAATTAGAAATAATAATAACAATAAGAATAATAATAGTGATAGTAATAATAATGCCAAAAATAAGGGAATGGATCGCCAATAGAATAACCATAATAATAACTACGTGAGATAACAATGAATAATAAAAAAAATGACAATAGCAAAACAATAACATGAGCCTAAATATGAACACAAGCATAAATAGTGATAACGATAAATAATAATAATAATATTAGCACATGAACATGAAAACCCATTTAAAGCCAACAAATAACATATTAATGATGGTATTGACACAGTGAAATGCTAAAAATAAATAATAGACAATATATTAATAGCAAAAAAATAATATTAACAATAATAATAATATGCAAAAATAATGAGAACAAGTCCAAGAATGTTTACCCTCAGAATTTTTAGATTGGGGAAACGGTGTCCCGATCGATTTTCCTTGTCGGATTTGTACTGATGAATATTTGAAGAAAATGTAGAATCTAATATTTTGAAATAAAATCAAGAAAATACTTTGATGAAAATATTTTTTGATGGATGATTTGAGTAAGAGGAAATTAATTTTCCCAACCCAAATCACTCAATAAGATGGATTATATCTTTTTTTTGAAGAGCAAATCAAGATTTAAAACTTAAGAAAAGAGAGAAAAAAATAGTAGCTAAAGCAAAAATGGCCCCTGGAGAGAAAAAAGTTGAAAGAAAAAAGGAGCTCCAAAAATAATTGTCGTCCTCCTTAAAAATGAGTACCAAATTCTCATTTAATCTTGTCTTGGCCAAAAATGGCAAAAGACAAAAAACCTTTTATTTTTAGTTAATCCAAAATATCACAAAATGGTGAAACAATGAAAAAGTCAGACTGAAAAAAATTCAGACTGAAAACAGCGAAAAAAACGGACAGGCGAAGACCAGGTCGCGCGGAGAGGGCAAGGGCGCGCGCGGCAGCAGCCTGCTGCGCGCGTGGTGCCCCCCGCACCGCGCGCGGCAGGCAGCCTGCCTCGCGCGCAGGGGGGCGCGCGGAGCCCCCTGCCTCGCGCGCAGGGGGGGCGCGCGGAGCCCCCTGCCTCGCGCGCAGGGGGGTGTGCGCGCGGCGCCCCCTTCCTCGCGCGCAGGGGGTTGCGGGCGAGGCCCCTGTCTCGCGCGCAGGGAGGGGTGTGCGGCGCCCCCCGCCTCGCTCGCAGGGGCTGCGCGCGAGGCCCCCCCGCCTCGCGCGCACACCCGCCTCGCGCGCAGGGGCTGCGCGCGAGGCCCCCCGCCTCGCGCGCACCCCGCCTCGCGCGCAGGGGGCCTGGCGCGAGGCGCCTGCCTTGCGCGCAGGCGCCCCTGCGCGCTGGGGTCAGCCTGCCTCGCAGGCAGACCCGCGCTGCCGCAGGCGGCCTTCGCGACCCCTTTTTTTTATTTTAAATTTTAAACTTTGACACAAAATTAATATATTTTTTTTCATCTTAATTTTAATTTCCCCAAAAATATATATTTTTAATTATTTTCCGAAAAACACACATTTTGACAAGGAACGATCGATTCTCACCCTTTCTTGCCGGAAATCGGTCTTCTATTTCATCATTGGGTAATCCTGATCTTGGACCGCCTCGGGACCCCGGTGTCTACAACGGTCCTCCAGGATGCATCTCGTTATGTGGGCTTCGTGAGGCCACCTTTCGTATTACTACCCGCTGTGCTCGACGGTTTCAAGGGATTCAAGATGTAGTGAGGCACCCTCTATCTCTCCAAGGTGACATTTTTATCTTCGGCTTTTATCTCCCGATACCATAGCCTTTGGACCAGCTGCCGGTGAAGACTATTATACCATCTATCGGGGATTATTCCTCCACTTCCACTAGTACATTCAAGAGGTAGGTGCTTAGTCCCGCAGTTGATAACAAGACCTATTGACTTAGGCATATGGCCTGCGAGAGTAGTAGCAGAGCATAGTTATTTAGATTAGATGCATTCAATAATGAACGATGTTTCTCTTTTTATAAAAGAACTAGAAAATAATGAACACATGAGTCAAATCGCCTTTGTTTTATATCTTTCTGCAAAATTATGTACATTTCAATATGATTTCTCCATACATGATCATTATCTAACATAGATTCAAAATGCAAAACTATATCTAATCTCAAAGTAGATATCGCAAGTATCAAACTCATGTTTCCAATTAGCCCTCTCGGGTTTTTCTTGATTGGATATTGTCTCTTGAGCCTCTAATTTTTTGCCCATGGTGCCCTTTTTTTTCGGTTTCACCCTGACGAGGTGTCCAATCTTAGCAAGGTCGCATTTTTCGATTTTCGACCAGCAGGACTTTTATTCTCTTCTTTGATTTTTAGTCTTTAGCCATGGAACCTCTTAAGTTCTGTTGACATTGACAGGCTCCTTGAACTCGTTACCATCACTATTTGTCAGAATTGTTGCACCCTTTGATAAAAACTTCTTAAGAATGAATGGATCTTCCTATATTGGTCTCAATTTACCCCGTATATCTTGAACACTCGGTCTTATTTACTTAAAGCCTAAATCGCCCTCTTTCAGTGGGTGCTTCATGACCTTCTTTCTAAATGATCAAACAAGTCTCTTTTGATAGATCTGGTTGTGATAATAAGTCTGCAACCTTGTTCTTGTCCAACACATTCAACTGCTACCGCTGCTGCTTATGCCCAGTTGGCTTCTAGAATCTGAGCTTCAATGACTACCCTTAAAGACTTGAGCTCCACTTCATAGGAAATACTGCTTCGGTCCCATATACCAAAGAGTAAGGCGTGGCTTCTATAGAAGTAATGACAGTGGTTTTATAGACCCATAGTACGAAAGGCAACTTTTCTGCCCGATCCTTATAGTTCCAAACCATCTTGGACAAAATTTTCTTGACATTCTTATTGGCCGCTTCAACTGCCCCATTAGTTGCGGGCGATATGGAGAGGTCTTGTGATGCTCAACGCCATATTTCTAGAGTAGTTTTTTAGTTTTAGTCATAAATTGCCCCCCGTTATCGGACACAATGTGGTGTGGGAGACCCTATCTACATATCAAAGCTTTTTTTTTTTTTTTTTACAATGAACTTGGCCATATCTACATATCAATTCTTTTTTTTTTTTGACAAGCTTTATTTAAATCTTGATAGTTTACTCACACACGCACTTCTCTTCTTAATTATGGGGACAACGTTGACCAACTAATTCGGGTGTTGTATTTCAATAAGAAATTTGGCCTTATTTTTGCTTATGGATCTCTTCTTTTAACTTTTTCTGCCCATTCTGGCTCGAGTCTTCTGAACTTCTGCTTGATCGGTCCATGATTGGGATATGTCGGCATAGCGGGTTATAGCGGGTTCGGCAACTTCACGATCATTTCCTAGTATGCCTTCGTAGGTCCAGGCAAAGACTTTTTCATATATTTTTCTTTCAAAATTCTCTCAAGATGTAATCTCTTTTCAGGAATTACATTAGATGCTATCAAGATTTTCTTTGGATTTTCCAAAGTTTCGAGATTAAATGGAATGGCATCAGTTGAATCGATGTCAAATATGAATGAGTGATGATTATGCACAGTGAAATCATTAGAAACATCACATAAATAAGCAAAACCAGTTATTTTATTCAATAAAAAAATTAGAATTAAAAGCATCATTATTAAATAGTTCTAGAACAAAAAGAACATCTAAATAACTATCATCTTTCGTCCTTATCAACACAGATGTTGTAGACAATCTCTCCTTATCATTCTTCACAAACCACCTTCTTTTCTTCTCATCTCATTGTCTTGAACTTATCTCCTCAGAGTCCGACATTCATCAGTCTCATGCCCAGTATGCTGATGGTAGGCACAATACAGATCTGCTCGATGACTGGGATGTCTCTAGCTTCTGGCGAGTTTTACAGGCTTCGGCTGTAACTTCTCTTTTTTAATGAAATGAAAAAGGTGCTCAGATAAAAGGCTTATCTAAGATGGTATAGCAGCCTTGAGTAGTTCCCTTAGTTGAAACCTTGGTGGCTTCAGCATCTCTTACACTGTTAGCACCGAGACTCGAGCTCCCGTAATTACCTCTTCCCATGATATTGTTCCCTCCTTCAAGGATCACCAGCTGCTCGTTATTAATAGGATCCTGGACTTGACCTTTCAGGATTTGGCCATTGTCTATCAGATATTTGGGTTGCTAATGACACTTCAGTTGTCCTTGATCTCTAGCTGGCCTAGCCGACCCTGGTAGCTGGTTTCCCTCTACTGTTGAGGCAGAGATTTGTCTATGCCGAAATAATATTTTTGGGCTGTTTTAGTCGCTGATACTTCTACTGTCCCCGAGAGCCAACACAACTGTCACACCTATACGGTCGATTTTCATTTCTAAGTCCGTAGCAACCTTCTTGTGAGCATCCAGGTGTGACACGCGCCGGCGCCCAGCAAGGGCCCTCGCTTTGAATCCGCTTTTGTGATTCGAGGAATTGGTTTGCGTCTTTTGATCATGGGCGCCATGAGACATCATTGGTGTATTCCTCCAAATAGAACATTGGGGAGAACAATCTAGTCTAATGACACCTAAAGGCACCTTTGAGGCATTTGGAGTCGCCACCCAATTTGCAAGAAATTGGGAAAAAGTCTCTCATCTCTAACGGTCTAAACCAGAGATATGGTGTCAGGAACTTCTTCCTTATTTATGATTTGGTTAATTATAAATGGGTTTTTAACTTCTTAAAATTATATCCCTCATCTCACGCAATTGATGCATTTAAATTAAATAGTGCATTCCAAGCATACGAAAGCGATAAAAGGAAAGCGATAAAGAAAGCGATAAATGAAAGCGATAAACACACAAGCACACAATTATAAGAGAAATAGGGGCGGAATACAACCCCAATAAAAGGAAATTAAAAATGTAAATGGGACGGAATACAATCCCCAAAAATAAATAAAGTTACCCCAAAATTAATTACAAGCGCCCAAAAAGAAATGAACTTGAATTTAAAATACTCATACAAGATCAAAATAAAAAGACATACATAAATCGGAACATTGTTTTAGGAACATTGGTTCCTTCGTGCCTATTCGAATGTTTAGGAATATTGCTTCCTTCGCGTTTATTTGAAGAGGGTTCGAAGAGTCGGTTTGGTTGTTTGGTGAAAACGGGAATGAGTGATCCCATTTTGGAGAAAAATTGACTCTTCGTTTTAAGGGTGATATTTTTATTGTTGGGCTAAAATAAGGGACATTGGTCCCAATTTTGTTAGTAAAAAATCAATTTAGTCATAGAAATATTTTTATGACTTTTTATCACACGCGTGCATAAATAAAATAAATGTTTACAGATAAGCACAGAGCACATAAAGAGAGGGTTGAAAGGATCTCACCAAACCGGGAGACTCATCCACGTGCTGCGACCCAACAGGGGAGCCGCGGGAAAACTCACACAGTGCAACACAAAACAAATCTCAGACAAAAATAACATCGAAAACATTATTAAATGCTCTAATAAAACTAATCGAACAAATAATAATAATAATAATAATAATAATAATAATAATAATAATAATAATAATAATAATAATAATAATAATAATAATAATAATAAAAATAATAATAATAATAATGGCGATAGAATAGTGATAATAAACATACACTTTAATAATAATAATAACAACAACAACAACAACAATAATAATAATAATAATAATAATAATAATAATAATAATAATAATAATAATAATAATAATAATAATAATAATAATAATAATAATAATAATAATAATAATAATAATACACATGAGGTAAGCATGTAATAATAATAATAATAAACAGTAGCAAATATATAATAAGCAAACAATAAATTAATGGCATAAAGATAATAATAGTAATAACAATGATAATAATATAGAACAATAAGCAACAAATAATAATAATGATAATAATAAATGTAAATACAAAGATCATAACCACAATAATAATAGTAATATTAATATTAATAATGACACAATAGTAATAATAAAAATAATGACAACGACAATAATAATGATAATAATAGTGAATGAACACAAAAATCAAATTAAAGCAAACAAATAATGTATTAATAGTGATGTTAACACATTAAAATGCTAAAAGTAAACAATAGACATGATAATAATGGAAAAAATAATATTAACAACAATAAATAATATATAAAAAAAATAAATGAGAACGAGTCCAAGAATGTTTACCCTCAGAATGTTTTTAGATCGAAAATAGGATGTCTCGATCTGTTCCCCTTGTTGATTTTTGATGATAATAATATTCAAAACAAGTGTAAAAATATGTGTTTTCAAATGAATTAGTTCAAGAAAATATTTTTGGTGGGATGAATAAGCCAAGAAAATTAGTTTCTCTTGCTCAAATCAACCCAAAATTAAATATTTTTGAGTAGCAAAGACTAAAACTTGAGAGAAAAACTTAAAGATTTTTGAAAGATTGTTGAAGAGGAAAAAAAATGCTTCCTGGAGAGTCCAAGAAGAGCTAGAGAGAAAGCCAAAATATCCCCTTTTGTCCAAATCTGCCCTTCTTCAAAATGAAGGGAAATTTCCCTTTAATTTTCAGTTTTGGCCAAAAATAGGAAGGGACAAAATAGCTTTAATTTTTAGTTAATAAAAAATAGCATGAAAAGGTGAAAAACTAAAGAAAACGGACTGGAAAACAGAATGAAAACGTAGGAAAATGACGCGTTGAAGGAAGTTGGGCACGCCTGCCCGCGTGGAGAGAGGGCTGCGCGCATGCGTTGCCCTGGCACCGCGCGTGCCGCACGGCTGTACGCGTGGCACAGCTGCGAGCGCAGAGGCCCCTGCGCACTGGGGGCCTGCCGCGCGGGCGCCCCAGCACGCTGGGGCAGCCTGCCGTGTGGGCGCCCCCGTGCGCTGCCGCAGGTGGCACTCGCGACCCTTTTTTTTTTTAATAAAACCTTGAGGACACAAAATTAATATTTTCTACCCTATTTTAATTTTTAATTTCTAAAATATATATTTTTAATTATTTTTCGAAAAATACACTTTTAACGAGGGAACAATCGATTCTTACCTTTCTTGTCGAAAATCGGTCTTTTGTTTTCATCATCAGGTAATCCTGATCTTGGACTGCCTCGGGACCCAGTGTCTACAGTTGCCCCCAATTTTGGGGAACTTAGAATCTAGGTGCCTAAGTGAGCCAAGATTCAGAAAAGAAAGGAAAGAAGCGCGTACCTGAGGCGGTTGTCTTCCGGATCGCTAGTGAAATCATTTCCTTAAGTCGCTATATAGACCGAGGGACGATTTTCATCCTTCTGGGTGATGCGCCGAGCTTGCTTCAGACTTACAAAATGCGAGGATCACCCTTCTGGGTTGCACCGAGTCTGCTGCAGACTTACAAAGTGCGAATTGCTCTTCTAAACTGGTGGTGGTGCACCGAGCCTGCTCCAGACTTACAAAACGCGAGATATATCCTCCGCAGAGGACTGCACTGAGCCTCTGACAAGGCTACAAAAAGTGCAGGAAATATCCTCCGCAGAGGACTGTATCGAGCCGCTGACAAGACTACAAAAAGTGCAGGAAATATACTCCGCAGAGGATTGCACCGAGCCGCTAACAAGGCTACAAAAAGCGCAAGAGATGTCCTCCGCAGAGGAATGCACCGAGCCGCTGATAAGGCTACAAAAAGCGCAAGAGATGTCCTCCGTAGAGGAGTGCATCGAGCCGCTGACAAGGCTACAAAAAGCGTAAGAGATGTCCTCCGCAGAGGAGTGCACCGAGCCGTTGACAATGCTACAAAAAGTGTAAGAGATATTCTCCGCAGAGGAGCGCACCGAGCCGCTGATAAGGCTACAAAAAGTGCAAGAGATGTCCTCCGCAGAGGAGCGCACCGAGCCGCTGATAAGGCTACAAAAAGTGCAAGAGATGTCCTCCGCAGAGGAGTGCACCGAGCCGCTGACAAGGCTACAAAAAGTGCAAGAGATATCCTCCGCAGAGGAGTGCACCGAGCCGCTGACAAGGCTACAAAAAGTGCAAGAGATGTCCTCCGCAGAGGAATGCACCGAGCCGCTGACAAGGCTACAAAAAGTGCAGGATGTCCTTCTGGATTGCTCTCCTGAGCTGGGTGTTCATTTAGATATTTTCTGCAAAATTATATGTATAGAAGTATACGCAAAAAGTTGTATGCATGATGTGAGATGCATGTATATGCAGCAATGCAGGATAAGAATTCATCTGAGTGGATTTAGAGGCGACGGCCGGTTTAGTCGTAACACGCCGCGGGATCGATGCCCTCTGGGATTGCTTTTGGGTCTCATGCCTTTGGGGGATTATGAGGTTCTCCTCTGGTACCTGTAGTCATTATTTGAAGGTAGTGCGTCCCTCATGGATTTTCACACTAGCTTTTCTTAGCGGAAAATGCGTCCTTGTCGGATTTTCACATAACCCTGTGCCTTATTTTTTGCCTGGAATGGACCCAACCCAATCCAGCGGCTTTTATTTATTTCATTTTTTGTAGGACAGACTACCTGTTCCCAGGTTTTCACCCTGCCATTTGGCCTAACTTTTGCTTAGAGCGCCAATCACGGTTTTCATCTCTAACGGCCCTTTTTTTTGGAAAAGTTGGAGTTGTTGCGAAAAATCTTTCGGGTATGATTGACATGTGCTTATGTGTCAGATCATGGTTGTATAAGCTTGGTTCTTTATTAGGGAGGTGCCGTAGGATTGGCTTTACAGTGGGTAGCAAGATGAGTTAACTGAAGGGCCTGAGTGGCGAGAATGGTAGAGGGTAGGTAGTACCAATGTGCTGATTTTATGCTGGAACTAGACAACTTTGAGTGTGCAAAAAGGAACTGTCTTGATCACAGACTACACCCTTGCCTCCATAAGTGCATGTAAGAGGAGGGTACTTAGCCCTGCAGTAGATAATAGGATCCCTCGGCTTAGGAATCTGGTTGGTGAGAGCAGGAGTAGAGTAGCCACTTAGATTTTACTTTTTATAAAAGAACTTGGAAATGATGAGTTGAACTGCTTTCGTCTTATGTATTTGCAATGACTGTGTGCATTTCAGCATGATTTCTCCGTACATGATCACCATTTAACACGGATTCAGAATGCAAAATTACATCTAATCTCGGAGTGGATCTTGTAAGCATCAGACTCCTGTTTCCAATCGGCCCTCACGGGTTTTCTTGATTGAATATTTTCTCTCTTTTTTTTTTAGCCTCTGCCGTGGACCCTCCTTCATTTCGTCGGCGTTGAATTTGCTTCCCTTGCTGTCTGTCGGGACGTTGCTTCCTTGGATAACAACTTTTCAAGAACGAATGGGTGTTCATATGTTGGTCCGAATTTACCTCGTCCGTCTGGAATACCCGGACCTATTTGCTCCCGTCTGGAATACCCGGACCTATTTGCTCAAAGACCAAATCTTATTCTTTCTGTGGGTGCTTTCTGACGTTCTTTCCAAATGATCAGATAAGGTGTTTTCTGATAGATCTGATAGCGATAGTAATCCCGGAACCCATTTTCGTTTGACGTGCTTAATTGCTGTAGCTGTTGCTTCCACGACTGCCCCTTAAGGATCTGACGTGCTTCAACGGGCAGTAATGTTTTCGCCTCACGCGTCAAGGTATAAAGCGTGACTCTTGTAAAGGTTCTAATTACATACCCCAGAATGGGTCTACCCCGTGACCTTCTTGGTCTTCCTCTTGTTTGTATGTCATCTATATGTCATCAGCTCATTCTCATATAGCACACCCTTTATACTTACGGACTGGGTGGATGGCTTATGGGTTAGTCTTCAGGTCCTTTCAGTGGCAGGCATGAGCAGTAACAACACAAGAATATCCCTCGCATTGCGTATCCTCTATATTGATGAACTGATTGGGTGGCTTGTGGTTCAGTCTTTAGGTCCTTTTCAGTGGCTAAGAAGAATGGCAAAACGCAGATACGTGTAGATTAACGGGACTTGAGCAAAGCTTGCCCCCAAATAGCATTCCCTTGCCCCCTGATCAATTCTCTCTTTTCTTCTCTCCTCTTTTCTCTCTCTTTCTTTATTCTTTTATTTTTATTTTTATTATTTTTTATTATTTTTTATTATTTATTTTATTATTATTTTTTTTCTCGCTCCCCAATTTTCTTTTAGCAAGCTTCGTTCGAATCCTGAAGTTTACACATACGCACACTTTTCTTTTTAACCCTTGGGACCCTCGTTGTTCAATCTAGTTGGGTGTTGCATTTCAGTAAGGATTTTGGTTCTGGTTCTGGTTCTGCTTGCGGGTTCCCCTTTCAACCATTTGTGTCTATTTCGACTTGAGTCTTCTGAGATGTGTTGGCACCTGTCCGTGATTAGGATGTGTTTGTCATAGCATGCTCGGTGGCTTCATGATCATCTTCTGGCATGTCTTCACAGATCCAGGCAAAGACTTTTATTTTATTTTTTTTATTTTCTCTCTTTTACTCTCTCTTCAAGAGTCATAACAGATGCTATCAAGATTTTCTTTAGGTTCCCCCAAAGTTTCGAGATTAAAAAAAGTGGCATCGTTTGAATCGTTATTAAATATGAATGTGTTATGATCATACATGGTGAGATCACAAGAAAATATCACACAGATAAGTAAAACATCCATTCTACATTAGAGTTAAAGAGTTAAAACATCATCATTAGATAGTTAAAAAATAAACAAGAGCATCTAAACAGCTAACATCCTCCCTTCTTGCCAACACGGATGTTGTAGTCTACGGTCTACTATCACTTTCGGGAACCATTCTCCTCACCTCTCAACTCCTCATTAATGAGGCCTTGAATACGTTTTCTCAGAGTTCGACACGTATCAGTCTCATGCCCAGTATGCTGATGGTAAGCACAATACCAATCTGCTCGGTGACCGAGATGCCCTTGGCTCCCGGCGGGTTTTGCAGGTTTCGGCTGTAGCTTCCCTTTTTTGATGAAGTGAAAGAGGTGCTCAGATAAAGTCTTATCCCAAATGGTATAGTGATCTTGAGTAGTTCCAATATTTGGAAGCTTGGTGGCCTCAACATCTCTCACACTATTATCACTGAGACTCGAGCTTTCCTGATTGTCACCCCTAATGACGTTGCCCCCTCCTTCAAAGACTATCAGCTATTTATCATGATCCTGCACTTGACCTTTCGAGGTTTGGTAATTATTCCTCAGATATCTAGCGTGTCGCCGACACCTCCTATGCCCTCGATTTCTGGCTGGGTTGGCTAACCATGAGCGCAGGTCCTCCTCTGCTGCTTGAGGAACAGATCCGTCCATGCCAAAATAACATTTTTGAACTATTCTAACCGTCGGGGTTTCCTTTGTCCCTTGAGTGCCGGCACAGATGTCACACTTATACGGTCGATTTCTCTTTCCTAAGTTCACAGAGACTTTCTCATGAGTAGCCTGGGCAATTGCAAGTTTAGACTTTGAAATTTCTTCTTCGAGGACGTCCATCCTTCTCTTCAGGCCCCGTGTCATTATCAGAAACCCATCCTCTGGGACTTGCCTCTTGCCTTTTCATTCAGATGACGGAGTAAAAGGTGGCTCTCCTCTAGACTCAGTTGGTTGCAGGTATACTCCCTTAGCCAGATCATGCTCTTTTTTCAACATTGTAGGAGCAGTAGGCTATTGTTCAACAGGTGGCACCACGGCGGCGACTAAATCCTCTATAGTAGTCGTTGTCTGAGCTTCGAACTTTTCAACCCTACCTTTTATCTCCTTTATCGCGTTATCCTCTCCCTTGGGGATTCTGTTCATCACAGTCTGAGGAATTACTTGCTCATCCTCTTCCTCCACCATGAGATCATCTTTCGGGTCAAGAATTATTTTCGGCTCAAGAGGTGTAATTGCTCTGGGCTTAACATCTGGTTGTCGTACGGTAGGGACTGCTATAGGAGCCTCTTCTACAACAGGCAATTCAACTTGTTCAACAGCAGGGGCCATAGGCGGTCGGTTGGCATTTGGTGTCATTTGGGCAGCGATATTTTCTATCATGGCCAATATCCTCCTTTTAAAATCCCCAAGCCTCTTATCTAGATCTTGCATCATCAAAGCACCGGTCTCTCGTGGTAGTTCTGCCATCAAAGATGATTCACTAGTCGCTGAGAGTGGCTCAAAATCCCAAACAGGCACTAATTTCAGCAATCCAAAGGGCGAGTCTGTCGTCACTAGTCGATCGTCAGAACCTCTGGTCCACTTGGATGAATTTATGATGGCTGAAAGGTCAAGTTGTTAGAATGATGCACGAATGATATGTATAATGCATGATCGTGTTGGTGCAAATGCGAGATCCGTGGATTACCACAATACGGTGGGATGCATGGAAGAAACCAAACACGGGATGATATGTACATGCGAAAAGAATAATATGCAGATGAGAAGATATATACACACACAGTATGAGATTATACGCAAGATAATGTGTACATGTGAAGAATAGCATGCAGACAGCAAGATTCAAACACACATGGCATGAGGTAAAGTATATTATGATTTATATATACATGCATTTATTTTATTGACATGCATGCGCAGTATCCACAACCACATGCAAACAGATAGACCCTTTCAACCTTATCACTCCCACACACGAGGTCGTGCGGTCTTTTTCCTAGGTGGGCTTCATCCGAGGGTTAACAGGGAACCCGTCGGACACGTATGGTGCACGGTGGAAGACCGGCAGCATAACAGTCTTAATCTAATGCGCATTCGTATGGGTTTTGACCCTTACGTATTTGGACAATTCAATCAAGTTAGGGTGGGCTTACCGGGACATGAAAGCCTTTGATAAAGAACCACTTAATTTGCTTGATTTTGTTTAATACGTGACGGCCCACATCACAAGCATCGTATTAAGGAGCATACCACCTAGTGGAAGTTTCTATTTACCATTACATGAGCTTTAGTCAAGGCGATGATACTTTAGGGCTACCCAAGCGTTGTCCCTGCCGACGGGTCTAGCTCATCACGAGCGTAGCGACCGATCGGGTCTCCATTTGATACACCAAAAGGTACGAGGCTTGGGCTGGTGATTATCCTTAACACTTCCCTACAATGAGTGAATTAGGGTCGTGTTTCGGGAACGCACCGAGATAAAGAGGGACCAACTATCATAAGTCTAAGGCTCTAAAATGCAATGCAATGCAATTTCAAAAAGAGATAGAATTTTAAGTTTTAAAAACTCAATTATATTTTTAACCAAAGCACTTTCAGAGCGAAGTTTCAAACACAAAGTCCCCAGTGGAGTCGCCACTGTGATGCGCGCCGGCGACTTGCAAGGGCCCTCGCTTTGAATCCGCTTTTAGGATTCGAGGAATTGGTTTGCGTCTTTTGATCATGAGCGCCATGAGACATCATCGGTGTATTCCTTCCAATAGAACATTGGGGAGAACAACCTAGTCTAATGACACCTAAAGGCACCTTTGAGGCATTTGGAGTCGCCACCCAATTTGCAAGAAATAGGGAAAAAATCTCTCACCTCTAACGGTCTAAACCAGAGATATGGTGTCCGGAACTTCCCTCTTATTTATGCTTTGGTTAATTATAAATGGGTTTTTAACCTCTTAAAATTATATTCCTCATCTCACGCGATTGATGTATTTAAATTAAATAGCGCATTTTAAGCATACGAAAGCAATAAAAGGAAAGCGATAAATGAAAGCGATAAACACATAAGCACACAATTACAAGAGAAATAGGGGCGGAATACAACCCCAATAAAAGGAAATTAAAAATGTAAATGGGACGGAATACAATCCCCAAAAATAAATAAAGTTGCCCCAAAATTAATTACAAGGGCCCAAAAAAAAATGAACTTGAATTTAAAACACTCATACAAGATCAAAATAAAAAGACATACATAAATTGGGACATTGTTTTAGGAACATTGGTTCCTTCGTGCCTATTCGAATGTTTAGGAACATTGGTTTTTTCGCGTTTATTTGAAAAGGGTTCGAAGAGTCGGTTTGGTTGTTTGGTGAAAACGGGGATAAGTGATCCCATTTTGGAGAAAAATTGACTCTTCGTTTTAAGGGTGATATTTTTATTATTGGACTAAAATAAGGGACATTGGTCCCAATTTTTTTAGTAAAAAACCAATTTAGTCATAGAAATATTTTTGTGACTTTTTATCACACGTGTGCATAAATAAAATAAATGTTTACAGATAAGCACAGAGCACATAAAGAGAGGGTTGAAAGGATCTCACCAAACCGGGGGACTCATCCATGTGCTGCGACCCAACAGGGGAGCCGCGGGAAAGCTCACACAGCGCAACCCAAAACAAATCTCAGACAAAAATAACATCGGAAACATTAGTAAATGCTCTAATAAAACTAATCGAACAAATAATAACGAAACAATGATAATGATAATAATAATAATAATAATAATAATAATAATAATAATAATAATAATAATAATAACACAATGGTACTAATAATAATAATAATAATAATAATAATAATAATAATAATAATAATAATAATAATAATAATAATAATAATAATAATAATAATAATAATAATAATAATAATAATAGTGACAATAAACATACACTTTAATAATAATAATAATAACAATAATAATAATAATAATAATAATAATACACATGAGGTAAGCATGTAACAATAATAATAATAAACAGTAGCAAATATATAATAAGCAAACAATAAATTAATGGCATAAATATAATAATAGTAATAACAATGATAATAATATAGAACAATAAGCAACAAATAATAATAATGATAATAATAAATGTAAATACAAAGATCATAACCACAATAATAATAGTAAAAATAATATTAATGATGACACAATAGTAATGATAAAAATAATGACAACGACAATAATAATGATAATAATAGTGAATGAACAAAAAAATCAAATTAAAGTAAACAAATAATGTATTAATAGTGATGTTAACATATTAAAATGCTAAAAGTAAACAATAGACATGATAATAATGGAAAAAATAATATTAACAACAATAAATAATATACAAAAAAAATAAATGAGAACGAGTCCAAAAATGTTTACCCTCAGAATTTTTTTAGATCGGAAATAGGATGTCTCGATCCGTTCCCCTTGTCGATTTTTGATGATAATAATATTCAAAACAAGTGTAAAAATATGTGTTTCCAAATGAATTAGTTCAAGAAAATATTTTTGGTGGGATGAATAAGCCAAGAAAATTAGTTTCTCTTACTCAAATCAACCCAAGATTAAATATTTTTGAGTAGCAAAGACTAAAACTTGAGAGGAAAACTTAAAGATTTTTGAAGAGGAAAAAAATGCTTCCTGGAGAGTCCAAGAAGAGCTAGAGAGAAAGCCAAAAAATCCCCTTTTGTCCAAATCTGCCCTTGTTCAAAATGAAGGGAAATTTTCCTTTAATTTTTAGTTTTGGCCAAAAATAGGAAGGGACAAAATAGCTTTAAATTTTAGTTAATCAAAAATAGCATGAAAAGGTGAAAAAACTGAAGAAAACAGACTGGAAAACAGACTGAAAACGACGCGTCGAAGGAAGCTGGGCACGCCTGCCCCCGTGGAGAGAGGGCTGCGTGCGCCAAGAGGCGCGCGCGCTGCCCTGGCACCGCGCGCGCCGCACGGCTGTGCGCGTAGCATAGCTGCGCGTGCAGAGGCCCCTGCGCGCTGGGGGCCTACCGCTCGGGCGCCCCTGCGCGCTGCCGCAGGTGGCACTCGCTACCATTTTTTTTAATAAAACCTTGAGGACACACAATTAATATTTTCTACCCTATTTTAACTTTTAATTTCTAAAATATATATTTTTAATTATTTTTCGAAAAATACACTTTTGACGAGGGAATAATCGATTCTTACCTTTCTTGCCGAAAATTGGTCTTTTGTTTTCATCATCTGGTAATCCTGATCTTGGACCGCCTCGGGACCTGGTGTCTACACCAGGGTAGTTGCAAGTTTGGCCTTAATCTGTTCTTCGAGGATGTTTATCCTTCTTTTCAGGCCCTGTGCCACTGCTAGAAACCCATCCTTTGAAACCTACCCCTTAGCTCTTCATCTAGATGATGGGGCAAAAGGTGACTCTCCTCTAAATTTAGTTGGTGGTAGGCCTACTTCCTTAGTTAAATCATGCTCTTTTTGTGACATGGTAGGAGCAGTAGGCTATTGCCCGACAGATGAGTCAAGTGGCACCTTGCCTCTATGCTCAAAAGTAGACGGAAGCATTACGGCCATTTCTATATAAGCCTTCTTGACCATGGCTGGTTCAACTTGGTTAAGGGTAGTCGCCATAAGCTGAGCTTGAAGAACGAGCGCCATGGCATCCATTCTTTCCTTAACCATGGTCAACAAGCTCTTTTTAAGCTCTTCGAATCTTTCATCTATCTCTTGGGCAATTAGAGCATGAGTCTCTTCAGTCTGTTGTGAAGAATTGGCCATTTTTGAATATTTGAATTTCTATTAAGTGCCCTTGATCCTGATCCTGGCCTCAGACAAAAGGTCTCCTAATTAGGTGACTGTCGGAACCCCAAAATCTCTTAGGCAAATGGTCTGCAGTGGCTGAAAAATCAAGGAGTTAGAATGATGCATAAATGACGTGTAATGTATGAATATGCTATGCAAATGGTCCTCGATGACTGAAAGATCAAGAAATTACAATGATGCAGGTGATGCATGGAAAAAACTATACATAGGATGATATTGTACATTTGAAAAATAACATGCACAGAAAAGGATACACACATATGAAGGAAACTAATAATTTTTAATTTAATTTTTTTTTACAATATCTCTTTATTTTATTTTATTTTATTTTTTTATGTGTATGAATAACACGTAATGCATGGATATGCAATACAATATCCGCAACCACATGCAAGCAGAGAAATTCTTCCAACCTTATAGCTCCCACACATGAGGTCATGCAGTCTCTTTCCTAGGTGGGCTTAATCCATGGGCTAACAGGGGACTCGATGGATGCGAATAGTGTATGACAGTAAATCGGCAGCACAACGTCTCTCAGAATGCGCATACGTATGAGTTTTGGCCATTATGTATTTGGACACTTCAACCGAATTAAGGTGAACTCACCGGGGCATGAAAGCCTTTGATAGAGGCCCACTTAATTCGTTTGATTTTGTTTAATACATAACGGCCCACATGACAAGCATCGTATTACGGTTCATTTCACCTAGGGGAAGTATCTATTGCCATTACATGAGCTTTAGTCAGGGTGATGTTACTTTAGGGCTACCCAAGCATGATTTCTGCCAATGGGTCCAGCTCATCACGAGCATGAAGACCAATCGGGTCTCTATTTGATATACCAAAAGGTACTAGGCTTGGGCTAGTGATTATCGTTAACACTTTTCTACATTGAGTGAACGTAGGGTTATGTTTCGGGAATGCACCGGGTTAGATAAGGGACCAAACTAGCGTAGATCTAAGACTCTAGCATGGATGCAATGCAATTTTGAAAAGAGATAGAATTTTAATTTCAACAACTCAATTATACATTTTAACCAAGATACTTTCAGAGAAAAGTCACAAAGTCTCCAGTGGAGTTGCCACTGTGACGCGCGCCGAACCACACAGCTCCCATTTTTGAGAGACCCACTTTTAGGCCCCCCCGAGGGAGTGGGTTCGTGTCATTTGATCTTGGATAACACGAGACATTTGGAATCCCTACCCAATAGAATATTGGGATAGTTCATCTAGCCCCATAAAACTTTTGGGCACTTTTGAGGTATTTTGCAGTCACCATCCAATTTACGAGAAATTGGAAAAAGGTTGTCTAATCTCTATGGTCTAAACCAGATAGTAGTTCGGAACTCCACTCTTATTAATGTTTTGATTATTTATAAATGAATTTTTAGATTAAAAAATTCCATCTCTCATCTCACACGATTAATGCAATTTATTAAAGGTGCAATTCAAGTATCGAAAAAGCGGTAAATGAAAGCGATAAATAAAACAATAAATAAAACAATAGACACGCAAAGCAACATTATTACAAAATAGAAGTTGGGACAAATACAATCCCCCGAATGAAAAGAAAAAGCTAAATAAAATTGTCAAAAAAATGATTAATTACAAGGGCCCACAAGATATATAAATTTAAAGTTAAACAACTAAGTAAAGTCAATCAAAAGGAGCCACATGCATAAATCGGGATATTTATTTAGTTTAGAAATATTGGTTCTCTCATTCTCACTTAAAAGTGGATCGAAGAGTTGTATTGGCTATTGGCTTAAAAATCGGGACGAATTACTTCCATTTTGAGAAAATTTAACTCTTCATTTTAATTCATTACACTTTTCATTTCTTGGCTAAAATCAATGACATTGGTCCTAATTTATTAATAAAAATCACAATTTAATCATAAAAATATTTTTGTAATTTTTTTATCTAACACGCACACAAAATAGAACTATTTTATTTGTAAATAAACATAATCACACAAAAGGAATTAGGTAAGATCTCACACAAATGATGTATCCTCCCACGCATTGTGACCCCTCTATTTGGTCACGAAAACATTCAAACAAGCAAAGTCACATTTTAAACCCAAATAAAAAAAAACAATAGAAAAATATTAGCAATAATTCCAAAATCAACTAAATATAAATGAAAATAAGGAGAATATAAATAAAATTAATACACAAGTAGAAAATAAAATGAATTAAATTAAATGGATTAATTTAATACGTATGATAATAATAATAATAAATACTGATAATAATAATAACAACAATAAATACTGATAATAATAATAATAAGAAATAATAATAATAATAATAATAATAATAATAATAATAATAATAATAAATAATAATAACAACAACAATAAATAATAATAATAATAATAATAATAATAATAATAATAATAACAATAAATAATGATAATAATAATAATAGCAAATAATAATAATAACAATAATAATAATAATAACAATAAGTAGTAATAATAATAATAATAATAATAATAATAATAACAACAACAACAACAACAAATAATAATGATAATAATAATAATAAATGACAATAATAAACAAATAGAACTAAATAAATAAACAAGATAAGTGAGAAAGACAAATAAACATGCAACAACTAATAACAATATTCAAATAAAAAAGAAGATCATCACAAAAATCATAACAAAAACAAAATAAAGATGGAAAATCATACTAAGAGACTAAATCTCAACTCCAAAAACACATACTTATCAACCCATTATTCACATATTTATTAATGGAAAAAATGAGAAAATAAAATGTGATAATAAAATGGATCCAAAAATCTTTACACTCAGATTTGATGATATGAAAGCAAGATGTCTCAATCTAGTTCACCTTGTCAAAATTCAAAAAAATAGACTCTAAAAGATTAAAAAATCTCGAGTTTTTGTCTCAAAAAACTCAAGAACACTAAAACTTAAAAATGATTTTTTTGTTGTTTGATGAGAAACCCAAGCCAAGGAAATTAATTTTTCCTTCCTCAAGTTAAATCTAAACTCAATAAACTTTTCTAGATCTAAGAAAATTAAAAAGAAATCAAAGAAGAGAATTTTGTTTTCAAAGAAAATGGATTTTTGCTCTCAAGAAAAATCCCCAAAACCTCCAAAATGCTCCCTTTCAAAAAAAACCCCTATTTTCTCTCTTCAAAATGTTCTATTTATATGCATTCTCAAGAAAACCTAATTAAATTAGGAAAATAATTTAAAAATAAAAAAATACTTAAAAACGGGTTAAAAACCCCAATAAAGGTAAAAAAGTCATTTTCGGCGGAAAAACGGAAACTGGGGGCACTGGTAGGCGATAGGGGCGGCCTAGCGCGCAGCTGCAGAGGGGTGCCCAGCACGCAGGGGCGGCCTCGCGCATACAAGGCCATGCCTCGCGTACGCAGGTCGCACTTGCCCTATGCCTTGCGCCTGCCCGCGAGGGTCGCTTGCTCTAACGCGCCGATGGCGGCGGGCTGCTGAATTTTTTTTTTAAAAACTATTGCTTCCAACCTTGTTTTAAAATATATTTCAATTTTCAAAATATATATATATAGTTTTTTTTTAAAAAAATTATTTTGATAAGGAAACTATTATTTCCAACCTTCTTTTTACCTATAAATAGGCACTTAGTTTCATCATTGGGTAATCCTAATCTTGGACCAACTCGGAACCCGGTGTCTGCAGATGCTTATTTTTTTAGTCTGCAGAAAAGCACAACTGTGTTTTAGAAAACACAGCTGTGTTCTTGAATAAAATGCGTAACGTTAGGGCTGATGCGTTGTGCGCGAATTGGTGGCAATTGGGTAAACAACTGTATTTCGGAGAAAACACAGTTGTGCTTTAGGTGCTAAAGTGCGTAACGACAGACTACTTTGCGAGTGCCTTTGGTTGAAAAATACAGCTGTGTTTTGGCCAAGACACAGCTGTGTCTTGGGCTATTATCGCTAGCGCTGGACGCTAGATGGCATAGCTGTACTCTATGAAAGCACAGTTGCTCTTTAAGCAAAAGTCTACCCTCTTTCACCATTTTCTCCTATAATTAGTGCCGCATCTCCAATTTAGATCTGAATTGAAATAAAACACTTGAAAACATCCCAAAACTTATTAAAAATTATAAAAACATTATAAACTAAATAATTAAGATAAAAATAAATAAAGAAAACATATAATTATACCAAGAAATAACCCAAAATATAAATATAATTGCAACTTATCACAGTTCTGTCTTTAGGGTCTTTGAAAATTTGATCAAAGTTGCAGGTCTGTTACTGCTAGTGCAATGGGAGCAGTTGGTGTTTCCAAGGGTATATCTCTTAGGATATAAGTCCAAATTGCATGTTTTTTATGTCATTAAAAACTTAAAAGATAAGGGAACAATTGTTTAGAAGAAACTTTTGCCCATAAATATCTCTAGCTAGGTGAACCTGTGCAAAAATGGATATGGAATTTGTATTTTACAGAATGTAGCAAAATAGGGTTACATGGCTATCAGGATTTCCTTTCAAAAATTTGATCAAACTTACAGGTCTATTGCTGCTAGTGCAATAGGAAGAGTTGGTGTCCCTAGTGGTATATCTCTTAGGATATAAGTCTAAATTACATGATTTTTGCGTCATTGGAAACTTAAAATGTAGGGAAACAATTATTTAGAAGAAACATTGGCCCAAAAATGTCTCTAGCTAGGTGAAAAACCTTGTGCAAAAATGAACCTGGAATCTGTCTTCTACAGAATGCAGTAGAATAGTGTTACATGGTTGTTAAGGTTTCCTGCCTGCCATGTAAATGCATTATGAAACCCCAAAATTGCCTAACAATTGGCCCATACGGCAGGCAGAAATGTTTGACTGCCGTGTGACTCCTGTTTCAACCTATATTTTGCATTTTTTCTCCTGAATTAAACCTGAACTTCATAGGAAGTTCCCAAAACTTGTTTGACATATGTCTAGCATTATGAAATGAGTATATCAATGTATTTGATGTGACAATACATGTAAATAATGTTAAGACATAAAGTGTTAATAAAGGAATTGTGTGTGTATTTAGTATTTAACTATCGAAAATGACCGAAAATGACGTGGTATGTGATATTGAGTATGTATAATGAATATATGGATATGTATGATTAAATCATTATGAAATGTGTATATTGTACATGATTTACATGAAAATAATAGTAATATGCATATAGCTTGCATTTGTTAAACCAAGTGTATATTTGTTAGGTTATTTTCCAACATTATTCTGAATACATGGCTAGTGCATTGGAATATATATATGTTGATTTATAACTATAAATGAGTAATGCATACATGAATCCTAAATGTATAAAGAGTATATGAAATATGATTGGTATCATGATATAAATGTGAATGCTTAGAGCCTGCAAAGTGTCTAGGTTGTGGATAGATAGGCATGTTTATAAGGGATAATGATTGCAGCTGCTAATGATGACACCATATTGGTGTCTAGTATAGTGTTCTGATACCTGTTTGGTATCTAGTGTATTGAGATTGTCGAGTTTTTAGTGATTAATACTGCTTAATCAGTATTTAGTGTTGATACCACATGTGGTATCTTTGTTCTCGTTATCCACACCTATAGATAATATGTGGGCTAAAGAGGTTATATGAAGTGAAAGATCTAATGAATATAGTTTAAAGTTATGATATACGTGTTACTTGTTGTATGAGGTTATTCTAGGCATGAGATTGGAAGCATGTGTTTTTAATGATATGTAAGATGAGTTGTTATGAATGTGTGGTATAAAAGTGTACGTGAACTCGTTTACTCTATTATTTAAATATGGATGTTTTGACTTCACATATATGTATGACCATGTATATATGCATGCATTCAACAACTTCTGCGAGAGGTCATTCATATCATTATAGTTCCCCACTAAGCTATAAGTTTAGCATGAATTTTTAATCCATGTTGGTACTGGAGGTAAGTTGAGTCCAAGGACGACCAGTTAAGTGCAAAGCCAACACAAGACTAGAAGAGCGAGGCTAGTGTATGATTTGTAAAAGCTTATGTAACTGTGACATTTTTGTAAACGAAATGACATATGTATGCATTAGCGAGTATATGCAAAATTAAAGAAATTAATGTATAAAACAATAAATTTTAGCATTGTAATGTATTAGTGAAACAGGAATTTTGTATTCTCAGTTTATATAGTATTGTTTAACTATATAGTGAGATTTGATTAAATTATATGAATGCACGTAAACACATGACCCAGGTTACGTGTTCTGTAGTGTGACACCCCGTTTGACTGATGATAAGTGATAAGTAGTATGAGTTATTGAATGTCTGTAGATGTGGGTGTTACAATTTCGATCAGTCAATCAAAAATCAAAACTTTATTTATATAATCACATCACATAGTCATCAACTACAAAAGTCTTCTCAATTCAATAACAAAACTAAATACAATTTTAAACTTTATTTGAATACTTTGTAATATATAAATTAAGACTTAAAGTATATCTTAGTTACTCTTTCCAATATATTCATAAAATTCATACATATATACATTTGCAGCCCTTTTTTTCCTTTAAAATTTCATTAATACACTAATCTCTTCATTTTAGATCGTTTCATACACTTATATACTCATTATTTGCTTTGGTTAACTTAATAAAATAAAGTAAATAAAGTTGTTTACTTGTAAGCAGATTGGATTATTTCAATTACCATATAAATCCTTATTATTTAGTATGTACTAAGTTAAAGAAACAAAGCAACATCCCTTATCTAAGTTAGACCTTGTGCCATCTAAAGAGAAGGCAAACTTCTCATACCAACTAATTCACCATTCAACTAAATTTAAATATCAATATATATCATATGACTTTAAATTTAAAAGTAATTTATTCTCTCTAATTTCTTATTATGTTGTGACTTTTCTCTTCCTTAATAGAATTCTTTCTCATGAAATCTATACCATATGCATGTTCAAATCAAGCTTTCAAAATAATACTTATATAAGAATAAATCAAAGAAATAAAATCACCTATTTTCTTTTTACTATCACCCGTAACATTTCATTAACAAAAAAATTAAAAAGAATTCATTGTCTTATAAACTAATTGCAGCCTAGTCACCACAATTCTCATCTTATAATTACCAATGTCCAATTTTCTTAATAAAATAGACCAATGTCAAATTTTCTATCCCAAAAATGACGCTTAAAAGAAGAGTTATTATTTTCTCAAAATGGGATCACTTATTCCGATTTTCTAAAAAATTATTTGAGAACTCTTCATTTTTTGTAAAATATGCATGCAGGAACCAATGCTCCCATCTAAATGATCTCTCTATTTTATGTATGTTTATCTTCCCTTTTGGTAGGATAATTTTTTCTTTATTTTAGGATTATTGTAATTTATTATAGTTTTCTTTATGTGCATGAAGTGCGCTTTTAATTTGTTTGCATAAATCGTGGGAAAAAGAGATATTAAATTAATCTTAAAAACTCCTTTATAAACTCTAATCGAGGTATAAATAAAAGTGATGTTTCAAACCTTCTCTAGTTTAGGCTTCATGGGGTTAGATTTACTTTCCTAAAGTTTTATTGGGTGGCGACTCCATAATACCTGCCTTGTGGTGCCCAACTGACACCTTTGTACGTTGATTGCCAACAATGGAATAGGGATGCCCTTTTCTATTGCGAAGCGACCAATCTTTATGAGTTTGAATAAACCTTCTCGGACCCTAAAATTGGGCCTTCGGGATTGACGGGGTTCGGTGCACATCATAGTGGCGACTCCACTGGGGACAATGAGGCTTTGCTCTTAAAGTGCCTTAGTTAAATTAAATATAAGTGAGTTTTTGAAATTAAAATTCTATATCTTTTTGAAAAATTAAATTGCATTGCATTGCATTCATGCCAGAGTCTTAGAATTATGTTAGGTGTCCCTTTCTTAACCCCTGTGCATTCCCGAAGCACGAACCTATGTTCACTTAATGTGTAAAAGTGTTAAAGATAATCACCAGTCCAAGCCTTATACCATTTGGTATATTGAATGATGACCTGATCGGTCATTATGCTCGTGATGAGCTAGACCCATTGGCAGGGATCATGCTTGGATAGCCCTGAAGTTTCATCACCCGACTAAAGCCCATATAATGACAATAGACACTTCCCCTAGTTAACATGTACCGTAATACTATGCTTGCTATATGGGCCATTATGTATTGAATAAATTCAACTAAATTAAGTGGTCACTCATTAAAGGCTTTCATACCCCGATGGGCTCATTCTAATTCATTTGAAGTGTTCGAATACACAATGGCCAAAGCTCATGTGTATACACCTTACATAGGAGGAGTTATACTGCCGGTTTTTCATCGTGCACTGTACGAGGCCATTAGGTTCCCTGATAACCCTTGGGTTAAGCCCGCAGAAAGAGACTGCACGACCTTTGGTGTGGGAGTAACTTAGGTTCTATCTGCTTTGTTTATTATTGTGGGTGTTGCACGTTCATGCATTACATGCCATTCATGCATCATCCTAACATTTTGAGTTTTACAGCCATCATAGATTCATCCAAGTGGCTTAGGGGACCATATGGCTGCCTGATTAGAAATCCTTTGTTTGGATTGCTAGAGTAGATATCGGAGTCAGGTTTAGAGTCGATTTTAGTTGACAGTGAATCCATATTTTCTTCGAAACACTCATCAGGAGTTAGAAATGGCTGATCTACTGTGAGGGACTGACCAGAATGCTGCTTTGACTGCCCAAGAATTGGACAGGAAGGCTAGAGGAATTTGAAAAGAGGATGATGGCTATGATGGGGAATCTTACTGCCTCATTAACACCACCTGCTGGGCAACAGCCTGAAGCCCTTGCGGTGGGCCAAGCTGAGCCAAATGTAGTTGGGGAAGCTTCTGTAGTAATCGGTGTTGCACGTCCTGTAACACCCCTACCCTAGGTACAAATTCATTTTAATTAATTATTTATATTTATGTGACAGAAGGTGACCCAAATGGAGCCGACAGAAGACCCAAACGGGGCCGGAGTAATGACCCAAATGGGGCCAACAGAACATAACAGTAGGCTGCAGCATTTATGGCCCTATAGGCATGTCTATCTATCCATAACCTGGACACAAGCAGGCAACTAATTTAGTGCTCATAAATTCGCTTTATATACATAATTAAATTCAAGTTGAACCATTTATTTCATTTTTCCATGTCATGAACAAATTAATTCAATTATTTTATCATGCATATTCCATAAATAATATCAATAAATAAAATCACATTTGGGTTCATATATTCCATTTAGGTGCATATATATATATATATATATACAAGGATGCCACATGATTAAAGGGTACAGTACAAAGAAAATAAGAAAATGAAGTTTTGTTAATCAAGAAGATACTGGCAATGATCAATCACAGCAACCGAATTGCCCTTTGGACTAGTAGCTCGCAGATCGAATTGTTTCGGCCGATATACCTTCAAGTTTGAAAAATCACACGGAAAATATCCACAAATGGATTTCACAACCTATATCTAAAGTGCAATGCAGGAAGATGAATAGTATTTTTGATGCACCAGATTAGCCTGAGCTGCAAGTGTAGAGCATACTTAAGAATGAGAAATAGATACGGAAAATAAAGTCACAATTTAAACAAAGATATATATATATATATATATTGGAATGTTAATACAAATTAAATAAACTGTAAGGTAAAAATGCTCAACACATGAGCTACACTTACAGGTTTTGGAAGAAAACAAAATAATTACAAAGTTTTTTAGGAGATAAACTCTTAGCTCAAGATTACAAGGGTATGCTCAACACATGAGCTTCCTAATGTCTAAGCTAGTGTGTGAGAGTTTTGAAGATTGGGAATCCTCCCCAAAAAAGTCTTTGCCTTCAGCTGGGAAGAAGGGGTCTTCTTATAGAGAGTCCATCCGTAAATCTCGGGAGCTTAAAGTGACTGGATGAGCTGTAAAGAAGAGTATTCACATGTAAGAATCCTGTAGCTTCATGATAGCTGTTTGAAAAAGAAGAAAAGCAATCGACAGAATAATAGTTTTTACTATTTTCTTTTTGACTTTTTTTTTTTGTGATAGGCTGGGCATTATACAAAAGTGTGGGCTTAAGTCTATTTTAGAAATACAATATTTGGATTGTGTCTAAATGTTTGGAATAAAATGGGCTAGGCGCATGTTTACAAAGAATCCCATTTATGGGCTTAAATGGGAGTTTGGAAAAATATTATAGCAGTTATCTTCATTGTCATCACCCAAATCAACTATGGGCTCAGAACCTGAGGAAGAGCCTGGTTTTGAAGGGCCTGAAGAAGCTTTGGATGATGAGGCCTTACTTTAAAGGAGTTGGGCCATTATTCGAAAATATTCTTCTTCAGTTTTTGCAGCTGCTAACTGGGTTTAGGCAAAGGACTTCTGGGCTAGAAACTGTGTTGTTGAAGGTTCTGGTTTGAGAAGGACTTGACTTTGAAGACATAAATTAAAAGCAGGTTTTTTGATGGAGTCCGGAATATAGAACTTCCTCCATTATCTAATTTTAAATCTTCTGACTAGATTTATATGTGCTTCTTGCTAATGGTAATCTATATACCAGGCCGTTACCTATGGTAAAAAGAATCTCGTTGCAAAAAGCATTAGATGATGAAATCTTTTTTCTTTGTCAGAGGGTTTGTAAGAGGTTTTAAAAAGATTATAGCTTTCCTGAATTTGGGGCTTTAGAATTTCAGGAGAAGCTCTATACAATTTTCACTAGTAAGCAAACCATAAAGGGATTTTGGAAGGCTCTTGTTTGAGGTTGAAATAAAATAACCAAGTATGGGTGAAATTTGTATTTTGAAAAAGAAAGGCATTATACCATGCCTGTTGATAATCCCAGTAGGAATAGGTTCGGCAATGGTTGCAAGTGGTTTTAAAATCAACGAAAAAAGTTTTAGGTTGGTGAAAGTTTTATCCCCATTCGAGAGGAGAGAGAACTTTATGAATTTTTTCCATTGAGTAATTGACTTGTCTAGTTTTTGGATTATCCACAATGGATACAGAACCCGTCAATTCCAAGATTGCCCTATAATATGGCTGGAGTTTTGTTAAATCCCATGGTTTGAAAAGCCAGCCTTTAGGAAAAACTTTTGAAATGGCCATATAAGGGTTTTGAAGATAAAATCCTTCCTCCATGGTCCAAATATATTGAAAGTCTATTTTAACAAAATAATTTGAAATATTTTTTGATTAGGACAAAACAATTTTAGAACTATTTTGTGTCAAAACAATTTTTGAAAATTCTTTTTGAGAGGATTTTAAAGAGACAACTCCAAGATCAGAGAGTTTGATAAGAATCTTATCACAAGACGTATCCTGTGTAAGTTTTTCAATTCTTTTGGAGGAGGGTTTTGAGGATGAAGATCCTTCCTTCTATTTTGGAATAGTTTGAGATATTTTACCTGACTGCTGTTCTGCTAGTATTTTGAAAAGTGAGCCAAGTTCTGGCTGTTTAGAAAGAGTCTCAATCTATTGTTGGACCTGAAATGATTTGCTTAGGGCCTCCTCATCTTCTTCAACAATTTTGGCCCATGATTTTATTTCTGTGGCGGACGAAGCTGCTACAGGTTTTGAAATTTGTTGGTCCTCTTTCTGGACCTCTTTCCCCTTTCCGGACCTCTTTCCCCTTTCCCTTTAATTTTTTTGGCATGTTTAAGTCCTATTTTGAAGGAACTCTCTGGTTAGAAAATTAGAAATCGAGTTTTTTTTTATCTCCTTTAATAAATTCAATTTCAAAATCGAAAATGCTAAGGATAGCTTGCCATCTGGCAAAAATTTGTTCTGTTTACTCACTAATCTCTCTAAAAAATTTCGGCCAAGCCAATAAGAGAAAACTCTCAAAAGTTTAATTAATCAAAATCTGAAGTTTACAACTCCTATTAGCCTATTTGTATGGTGGCTAATCCTAATAACCCTTAAAAGCTAAAAACAAACCCTAATAAGGCCTAAACACACATAAGCCAAAATTACCATGGGCTTTACAAGCTAAATTAAGCTCAAACTAAAGAAAATAAACATACTGAAAATTAAGTCTTATGGGCCGAATATGAAGGCCCAAAAGAAAGATTAATTAAAACCCAAAATAACTAAAAGAAACCCAAAATAAAAGCCCTACACGCCTAGCCCATTAAACCACAACTTAAAGGAGTCCTATGACTTTTAAATGAAGGTCATGACATGTACAATTAAAAGCCCAAAGTTGCATAAGCCCTTGATGGCTTAAATTGGCCCAATTCCTTCATTGGCTTCCAAAAGGCTAAGTACTTTAATTTGGCCTTCAAGCTCTCCATAGCATTTCTCAATAGCCTCTTCATCAATTTCTTGAGTGATAAAGTCTTGAACAAAAGATGACATAGCCATCTTTAGCTTCTGAGCACGTCCTCTTATTATTGGACCACTAGGCATCTTCAAAGGATCTTTGGTGGTTGATGGCATTGTTATTGGATCCATATCATTCCCTCCCTCCTCAAAAAGATTTGTCCTCAAATCTGCATTTACATCAAAAGGAGAAAGGTCAGAAACATTAAATGTAGCAGAAACACCATACTTACCTGGTAAATCTATCTTGTAAGCATTATCATTGATCTGCTCTAAGACTTGAAATGGACCATCACCACTTGCATCCAACTTTCCCTTCCTTCGGTTTGGAAACCTTTCCTTCCGAAAATGCACCCAAACCCAATCTCCAGGAGCAAATACCACTTGTCTCCTTCCTTTATTGGCTCTTTCAGCATACTTCTGGTTCCTCTTCTCAATGTTAGCCCTGGCTTTCTCATGCAAAGTCTTTACCAATTCTGCCTTCCTCTTGCCATCTAAACTTGAAAGCTCATTTAAAGGCAATGGACAAAGATCAAGCACAGTCAGCGGGTTAAAACCATAAATAATTTCAAATGGTGAAAAACCAATATAAGAATGAATACTTCTATTATAAGCAAATTCAATGAAAGGTAAACAATCCTCCCATGTTTTGAGATTCTTACCCACTATAGCACGAAGTAAGGTACCCAAAGATCTATTCACTACCTCTGTTTGACCATCTGTCTGCGGGTGGCAAGTAGTAGAAAATAACAACTTTGTACCCAACTTACCCCATAGAACACGCCAAAAATGTGAAAGGAACTTTGTATCCCTGTCAGAAACAATGGTGCGTGGTATACCATGCAAACGCACAACTTCTTTAAAGAATAGGTCAGCAACATGAACAACATCATCACATTTATGACGAGCAATAAAGTGAGCCATTTTGCTAAACCTATCTACCATAACAAAAATGCTATCTCTACCACGTTTAGTTATAGGCAATCCAAGCACAAAATCCATAGAAACATCAGTCCAAGGAGAACTAGGTACGGATAGAGGCATATACAAACCATGGGGCATAGTTTTAGACTTAGCTTGCCTACATGCAACACATGAATTACATACTTTTTCCACATCCACGCGCATATGAGGCCAATAAAAATGCTCATTTAATATGTCATAAGTCTTATGCACCCCAAAATGTCCCATCAATCCCCCACAATGAGATTCTAATACAAGCAAATCACGTATTGAACACTTAGGAAAACAAAGCTTGCTGCCCTTAAACAAAAAACCATCATGCTTATAAAATTTATCAAAAGCTTGATGCTTACATGTGGCATACACATTACCAAAATCAAGATCTCCAACATATAGTTCTTTAACATGTTCAAAACCAAGTAACTTAGAACTAAGTGTAGAAATTAAAGTATATCTTCTGGACAATGCATCCGCAACAATGTTATCTTTTCCATGCTTGTATTGAATAACATAAGGAAATTGTTCAATAAATTCAACCCATTTAGCATGCCTCTTATTCAATTTACCTTGGCCCTTCAGGTGTTTGAGGGACTCATGATCGGTGTGAATGACAAACTCCTTGGGAAGGAGATAGTGCTGCCACACGTCCAAGGCTCTCACTAAGGCATATAACTCCTTATCATAGGTTGAATAGTTGAGTTGGGCTCCATCAAGCTTCTCACTGAAATAAGCAATCGGCTTCTTTTCTTACATCAAAACCGCCCCAATACCTACACCAGAAGTATCACATTCTATTTCAAATGTTTTATCAAAGTTAGGCAAAAATAAAATAGGAGCGGAACACAACTTCCCTTTCAAAGTCTCAAATGCCTTTTTCTGTGCTTCTCCCCACTTAAACCCAACTTTCTTCTTGATAATTTCTGTAAGTGGTGCAGTAATGGAAGAAAAATCCTGCACAAAATGCTTATAAAAACTTGCCCTGTGCACTCACCACAAAACCAAGAAACACAAGTCTATCTATGCAAAATGTACATTTTTAAGCTTAGAATACAACTTTTCAGATCTCAAAGCTTGTAAAACTAACCTAACATGCTCAATATGCTCTTCATAAGACTTGCTGTAAATGAGTATATCATCAAAGTACACAATAATAAACTTTCCTAAATATGCACGCAATACATGGTTCATAAGTCTCATAAAAGTGCTAAGGGCATTAGATAGCCTAAATGGCATAACCAACCACTCATACAAACCATATTTAGTTTTAAAAACTGTTTTCCACTCATCACCAGGTTTCATTCTAATTTGATGATATCCACTCATTAAATTAATTTTAGTAAAATACACAGCACCACATAATTCATCCAATATATCATCTAGCCTAAGAATGGGATGTTTATACTTTACAGTGATTTTATTGACTGCACGACAATCAACACACATCCTCCATGTTCCATCCTTTTTAGGCACCAAAAGAACAGGCACTGTGCATGGACTCATGCTTTCTCTCACTAATCCCTTCTCCATGAGTTCTTTCACTTGCCTTTGCATTTCTTTAGTTTCCATAGGATTGCTTCTATAGGCTGGTCTATTGGGAATGGTGGATCCTGGCACAAAATCAATTTGATATTCTATCCCCCTCAAAGGTGGTAACCCATCTGGCATCTCATCAGGAAAACATCAGAATACTCTTGCAATAAAGAAATAAAACTAGGGGGCAAAGAATCAAGATTAGGGTCAGTGTCAGAAAATAAAACTTCCTTGTAAATTACAAGGACCAAAGGTTATCTTAAAGTTAATGCACTCTTGACCTCTCTTGCCGTCACATAGAAATTCTATTTTTGCCACCCCCTTACTTGTTTTCACTTACCACTGGGCCATTTATTTGTTTTGTTTCTTTTTGGGCCTCTTTTCCCCCTTTCCTTTCTTTTTCTCTCTCTCTCACCCCTTGGGCTGAAACCTCTCTCCCCTTTTCTCTTTTGGCCGAAGCCTCTTTCTCTTTCTCAAACATTTTCTTTTGATCTTCATAAATCTCTTGAGGAGATAATGGGGCTAAAACAACCTTTTTACCTTCATAAGAAAAATAAAATCTGTTAGTGTACCTGTGACGTGCCCGAACCCAGCTCGGCATCCGGGTGGCCCTCGGGAGTCCGCTTTTAGGCCATGAGACCGGATGGAGGTTCGTTTAAAACTCGTGAAAGTCGGTCGCTTTACAATGGACATGAATTTACCCAATTCCATTCTTGATAATCAACTTACAAGAGCGTCCAATGGGTATCATAAGGCAGGTATCACGGAGTCGCCACCCGATAGAATATCGAAAATAAATCTAACCTTATGAAGCCCAAAACCAGAGAGGGTTCGGGACCTCACTCTTATTCATACCTTTGGTTAATTTTATGTAAATGAATTTTTAGGATAAATTATTTTATCTCTTTTCTCACACGATTATGCAATAAAATATAAAGCGCATTTCAAGAACATAAATATAAAATAAATAAAACGATAAGTAAAATATAATTACATAGAATGAAAATACATACATAAATCGGGCTATTCATTTAGACGGGAACATTGGTTCCCAATTACTTATTTTATGAAAAGAGTTTAGAGTTCTCAAATCGATTTAAACCTTTGCTTTGGCGTGAAAATCAGGACATTGGTCCAATTTTATTAACAAATTTTATTTTGGTAGAAAATATTTGTGTGGTGTTTTTTTTTAAGCGCGGTCAAAAATCTTTTATTATTACAGACCACAAGCGAATGAAAAAGAATAAAATAATAATTACATATTCCAAATAATAGATAAATTATAATCTATTCGCCTTGGCCGTGCTCCTTGGACAAGCCATGTGCCACTCGTGGTTGCAGTCATGACAAAAAATTAAATGATTGAATAAATAAACAAACAAATAATTGAATAAAGTAAGTTAAGAAAAATAATTAAAGTTAATAATGGATTAAATTAAATGATAAGTAAATGAATAATTAATTAATTAATTAAACAAACAACTGAATGAAATGATTGAATAAATAAACAAACTAATAATTGAATAAAGTAAGTTAAGAAAAATAATTAAAGTTAATAATGGATTAAATTAAATGATAAGTAAATGAATAATTAATTAATTAATTAAACAAACAACTGAATGAAATGAATTGATATTAGGGAATAAATTAATGCCAGTCCCATTAACTAAACACTTAGTGTGAAATATGTTTTCTCTTTATTCTAGGCTATCTTCCTTATCATTCAAGTTTAAAGCTCACCTAGCCACTAATGTTTTCCCACTTTCAGCAACTAACAACTCCCCCTCACAATCACAATCACTCCAATCTTCCAAAGAAGGCATTTCATTATCACTATGTTTTGATTCAGAAGTAATTTTCCCATCATCTCTAGCTATTATTACCCTCCTATTAGGATAATCACGTGCTACATGCCCCTTACCTAAACATTTAAAATATTTAATTTTCCTACTAGGGGCAGGAGTACTAGAGTTACCTTTAATACCTTTATTTGGAATTTGGGTTGCCTTTACTTCTTTTGGACCCGAATCTGCCCCATAGGGTTTAGATACCCTAAAGTCCTTCTTCTCCTCCTTTTTGGTCCATTTAGACCCCAAAGTATAGCTTAAGTTGTTGCTGTTCTTATTGAAGCTTTTACTCCTCTTTTGCTTTTTAATCTTCATTGCCATGTGCAACATCTCTTTCATAGAGTCATATCTATATAACTCAATGGCATCAGCAATCTCTTTGTTTAGACCACCTAAGAACCGAGCCATGGTGACCTCCTCATCCTCCTCAATGTTTGCTCTCACCATGCACATTTCCATATCTTTATAGTAATCCTCCACTGATTTTCCTCCATGCACAAGTCTATGCAATTTCTGATGTAATTCTCTAAAGTAGTGCGAAGAACAAACCTTTTTCTCATGGCTTCCTTCATGTCCCCCTAATTACTAATAGGACACCTCCCCACTTTCCTTCTACTCAAATTGAGTTGCTCCCACCAAAGCATTGCATAATCAGTGAACTCTACGGCTGCAATCTTCACCTTCTTTTCCTCTGAATATCTATTGCATTCAAAGATCATCTCCACCTTTCTCTTCCACTCCAAGTACTCTTCTACACTATTTCTACCTTTGAATGGAGGAATCTTGAGTTTGATGTTGCCCAAGTTTCCATCTATCTTTACACTAGTTTCCTCCTCCTCTTCATCATCAAAATCATGCTCCTCATGTCCTTGAATAATTCGGCCTCTCCTTGCTGCCCTTCTAGGTATATTAGATATACTTCCTTCAAGCTTCTCTTCCATTCTATCCATTCTAAGAGATAACTTTCGGATCTCACTAATGAAACCTTAATATAACATCTTATTATCTGGTACATGATCTTCACCTTGGGATATTCCCTTCCCACTAGTTTATTCAGTCATGGTGTATTACCTGCAAAATTGTTAGATAAAAACCTCACAAGCACTCCCTCACGTGTTTACACTCAAAGAATGTCACTCCTCTCGTGTTTCACACAATTAAGGCTTTTACCCTTTTAATGTCCTCACACTCTCTTGCCTTTTACCACTTAAGCTTGCAACTTTAAAATTGCACTTTAGAATTCAATCCACAAATCAAGAATCTTGAACACATTTAAGAAAGCAAAGAAAAAGTAAGCACTAACAATGAAAGGATAGCTCAAAACTAGAAAAGAAGACACTAGACACAATGGAGGTGATACACGGTCAAGAGTAGTGTACCACTTGATTATATCCAAATTAGAGTATTAGAATAAGCAAAGATACTCTAACAATGTAAAGGAACAAAAGCAAGCTTAAAACAAAGAAATAAGCAATAAGAATTAAGAAAAATGATAATTTGGACAAAATGTATGAATTTGATTCACTACAAAGTAAACCAAATATAGAACCTAGATATTCTACCCAGCAAAGCAAGAAATCAACAAAAAGACAAAATTAAACTAAATAAAGTAGTTTTCATGCAAAATAATTCAATTTAGAGCCAAAATAATAAATAGGCCGAATGGTGTATCAAGCTCTAATTAATGTGTCAAGTTGTGTGCAAAATGATGGAAAAATGATAGGAAAATGATAGCAAAATGGTAGAAAAATGATGGCAAAATGATACCAAAATGGTGACACAAATGATAAAAAATGATTCCAAAAATAGTGGCTCAAATGGATAATAAATGATATAAAAAATGGCAACTCAAATGGATAACACAAATGGATAAGGAATGGATAACACAAATGGTGGATCAATGATTGCAAAGTAAATCCTTGGTTAAGTAGGATTAGGATTACAATTCTAATTCTGATATGGATTAGGATTTTTGAAAATCTAAACCCAAAGGGATAAGGATTAATTTTACTAGCCCTTAAAGGATTCCTAATTCCCCAAGCAATATGGATTAATTTTCTCCCACCTATTATAGGATTTGGATCTGCCCTTTGCTATATAAATCCTCCTTGGCCGAATTGATCCCTACTCTTTTCTCCTTCTATACTTTTTCTTTCGCATTTTTTTTTTGGTAAATGAAGGAAATAACAACAAGACTAAAGACTGCCAAGGTCGGGTTTCAAGTCAAAAGTGATCAAGGTTCAAATTCAGTTTTCTAAAACCCTTTCTCAAAACACAAAAAACTTCAAAGTGAAAAACGGAGGTCTTAACATCGTTTTTGAGGTCTGACAAGGGCAATTACATAGGGAAAAGCCTAGTAACGATTCTAGGGCTCGAAATTCTCTTTCCGAAAATGTCTTATAATAGCAAATCGGACACCCGTGTCAAAAGTTATGGCCTCTCGAAATATTCTATTTTATTATTATTATTTTTTTAAATCAGCAAACTAATCTCTTCTACTAGGATTCGGATTCAAAGCTAAAGATGTTCAAGATTTCGGTTCAAGGCTATTTCACGAATTCAAGGTAAAGGTAAGACAAGAAAAAGGCTAATTTAAACACACAAAGAAACACAATTAACTAAGAAACTTAATACTACCCTAATTCGGCATAAACATAAAGAATTCAAAGAAAAGAAAACACAAACCTAACACTAAGATAAATAGGAATTTACCTTAACTTTGGCTCTGATACCAAATGATGCGGAACCCCAAGGTTAAAGAACCCGAAACTCCTTGAACATACACTTTGATTGCAAAGACAAAGAAGACAAACACCCTCCCTATTGAACCCCCAACCAACAAGTGAATGGAAACGCAAATAATCGGGAAATAAAGAAGTTGAAAACGCCACAATCAGGACAATTGATAAGTAATCAAATTTTTCATGCAATAGAAAAGATAAGCAAGCAATCCTCACTAATCTCTCTAAAGAATTTCGGCCAAGCCAATAAGAGAAAACTCTCAAAAGTGTAATTAATCAAAATATGAAGTATACAACTCCTATTAGCCTATTTATATGGTGGCTAACCCTAATAACCCTTAAAAGCTAAAAACAAACCCTAATAAGGCCTAAACACACATAGGCCGAAATTACCATGGGCTTTACAAGCTAAATTAAGCCCAAACTAAAGAAAATAAACATACTGAAAATTAAGTCTTATAGGCCAAATATGAAGGCCCAAAAGAAAGACTAATTAAAACCCAAAATAAAAGCCCTACACGCCTAGCCCATTAAACCACAACTTAAAGGAGTCATGTGACTTTTAAATGAAGTACATGATATGTACAATTAAAAGCCCAAAGTTGCATAAGCCCTTGATGGCTTAAATTGGCCCAATTCCTTCACTGGCTTCCAAAAGGCTAAGTACTTTAATTTGGCCTTCAAGCTCTCCATAGCATTTCTCAATAGCCTCTTCATGAATTTCTTAAGTGTCAAAGTCTTGAACAAAAGATGACATAGCTATCTTTAGCTTCTGAGCACGTCCTTTTGTTATTGGACCACTAGGCATCTTCAAAGGATCTTTGGTGGTTGATGGCATTGTTATTGGATTCGTATCATTTGATTTGCGAAGCCATCCTTCAAGATCACCTCGCTTTGGAACCTACATGGATTAGAAAATCCGTGCTAAGCGATAACGCTTAGTAGGGAACAACATACAATATGCAAGATATATATCATATATGCATTCATAATTATCATTGTATAAAAACAGTCATACAACTATAGTCATGCTTCTACAATCATGCTTCAATATTATGCTATGGCATCAACTTAATATAACTATATCATATCCCACAACTTGATTTATATATATATATATATATATATCCTTACTAATGAATCATGTTCACATGTCTGTGTCACATGTCAAACTTTATCACATCACATTCACATTCTCATTAATATGACATTAATTAAAAATCCACAATATTTTCATCAGCCTTGCTTGCAATTCAATGATGCGGATAATGGGTATCGCCATCAGTACTCGAAAGTACCATAATCATTTCTTATCCGAAGATACACACTCGCAATCAGTACCCATAGGTACAGAGACAACCAGTATAATATGATATATAAATAAACCCAATAAGGATTCAATAGAATAAAGATTTCTAAAGAAATCTGATGCTATCGGCCGCAATACTTAGACCCTATAGGCATTCCTATCTATCCACTACTTGACTCGCAGGCTAATTATTATTTCCAGTTATCTGTCATTCATTTACAATTTATATTGTTCGCATAGTCATATGAGATAGATCATAGTACATAACAGCTCGTGTACACTTAAACGTATACAATCATGTTCACATTCTCTTCATATGCAATCCCATCTAATTATACACTTTCACATATCTCACATTCATATTATAGATCTAATTAATATTGATATACTAGTGTAAATTCCATTTCTCATCATTATATAACATTATACAATGTTCCATAAAGATTTACACATCATTCATCTGCCTTACGGTGACAACCATTTGGTTGTGACCGTGACATAAGTGATAACAAAATAGAATGCAATTTAGGGGTACCTCATGGTGATAACCATTTGGTTGTGACCGTGACATATCCTTAATCTCAAAAATAGAATGTAAACCAAAGGTACCTCACGGTGACAACCATTTGGCTGTGACCGTGACATACCTAAATTCCAGAACAGGATGCAACTCATGCATACTTCACGGTGGCAATCAATTGGTTGTCACCGTGATATATGCAAATATGCAATCCAGAATGCAATTTGTACATACCTCAAGTGGCAACCAATTCATTGTCACCGTGACGTATGCCAAGCTTTAGGTAAAATGCTAAACTTAAGCACTCAACCTACACATTCTTAACTTGCAAAAATCATGATTCTAGCACTCAACATCATGCCAGTTAAACCAACATAATCACATCCCTTCATAAATTATGCAACTCCTTTAATGACACAACCATTCAATTAAGTTAAAAGACACTTCAATCTATCTTACTCTTAACTTATCATGCCTCAACTATCCATTAGCATTATACTCAATTCAACCTTTCTAATGCAACCCAAAAACTATCATAGCACTTGCCATATTCTCAGTAACAAACATTCATTCATCTAAGCTTCTTTCTTCAATTCTATTAATCTTATATCTCAAATACACAATTCAACTCAAATGTACATATCATGCTATTTGTAAACTCTTAACCAATTCATTGATCACAAACACAACCATTTCACTACTCATCCGAAATTTGAGTTCAAATTAGCCATTTAGACTCTTTACAATTACTATAACTCAATAAGTTCAATTCAACAATTCAACACATCTCATAACATAAATTACACATTCTAAACACATACATAATCAATTTAACACACACAAATCAGTTTGTTCCCAAACCTCTTCTCCTTAGCTCCTCTTTTGGTCACTTGGTGCTAGGCTCTCCTACCTTAGCCTTTCCCTTATCTTTCTTTGATTCTACCTCTACATCCATCATCCAAATTCCAGAATTTGAAGAAGATGAATAATCAATTACTAAATTACTTACCTTCAACAAGAACACAATATTCAGAATTCACTCAAAGAACTTAACCACTAATTAACCGACTAAATTTGATGAGATGAATCTTTTAGATGAAGAAAAGAACATGAAGAGAGAAGGAAGAAGTTCAGTCGAAAACCACATGTAAAGGATGCACTTTCTCTTTCATCAAATCCCTTTTATTATATGAATTGAGTGGTGGCAAAGCTAAGGCTTGCCACCCAGAGTCCACTCAATATCCCTAAATCCAAATATGCTTAATCTCATTTTATTAGTGTTAATTAACCCACCAATTAACTTAAGCATGCACAATTTCATAATGGTCACTTAAACTTATTTAATTTACTCAATTAGGTCCTCAATTTAGTTACTCTTTGGTCTAATGTTAACAAACTCATAATTAAACTTACCCAATTACCCTAATTAGACCAATTGCTACTAGGGTACAATCCGGGCCATTACAACTCTCCCCTCCTAAAAAGAATTTCGTCCGCAAAATTCATACTTGAATTAAATAGCTAGGGATACTGATCTCTCATTGCTGCTTTTGGTTCCAATGTCGCTTATTCAATTTCATGGTGCTGCCAGAGCACTTTCACCAATGGAACTTGTTTACTTCGAAGCTGTTTCACTTCTCTTGCCAATATTGCTTTGGGCCTTTCATCATAAGAGAAGTCCGGTTGCACTTGCACAGTTAGAACATGTGATTTATCCGAACAATATCTCCTAAGCATGGACACATGGAAGACATCGTGAAGCTTAGCCAAGGCTAGAGGCAAAGCTAACCGATAAGCCACTGTCCCAACTCTTCCTAACACCTCGTACGGCCCAATGAATCTCGAACTCAGTTTACCCTTCTTACCAAACCTTAGTACTTTCCTCCAAGGAGACACTTTTAGAAACACTTTATCACCTACTGCAAACTCAATGTCCTTTCTCTTTAGATCCTCATAAGACTTTTGCCTATCACTTGCAGCTTTTAACCGCTGCTAGATAATCTTTGCTTTCACTTCTGTATCTCACGCTAATTCAGGCCTGATAACCTTATGCTCACTCAGTTCTATCTAATATACCGGAGTTCAGCACTTCCTGCCATACAAAACTTCATATGGTGCTAAGCCAATACTCACTTGATAACTGTTGTTATAAGCAAATTCCATTAATGGAATATACTTATCCCAACTCTTAGAGAAATCCAGTACACATGTTCGAAGCAAATCTTCTAAAACCTAAATTACCCTTTTTGACTGTCCATCAGCCTGAGGGTGAAAAGCTATGCTGAAATTCAATCTTGTACCCAATGCAGATTGCAACTCTTTCCAGAATTTAGAAGTGAACCTCGGATCTCTATCAGATATAATAGATAATAGAATGCCATGCAGTTTGACAATCTCATTCACATACAATTCCGCTAATCGATCCATGGAGTAATCAAGTCGAGTCGGTATAAAGTGAGCTGACTTTGAAAACTGATCAACTATTACTGATACAACATCGTGCTGCTTTACTGTCATTGGTAAACCAGTGACGAAGTCCATAGTAATATTGTCCCATTTCCACTGTGGAATTGGAATAGGATTTAGCAAACCATGTGGAACCTGATGTTCTGCTTTCACCTGCTGATAGGTTAAACACTTAGAAACATATTCCACCATATCTCTCTTCATTCAAGGCCACTAGTAAAACTGTTTCAGATCCTGATACATCTTATTACCGCCTGGATGCATAGTAAAAACTGTATTATGCGCTTCATGAAGAAGTTTTTTCCTCAATTCCTTATTACTTGCAACACATAATCGATCTCGGTAATACAGTACACCTTCTTTATTCACTGAATTGTCAGTCTTGTCACCACTCCTTACTGACTGTAGAATTTGCTGCAGCTTACTATCACATTTCTGTACATCTACTAACTCATCTCTTAACCCAGGTCTTGCTTTCAACTGTGGCAAATCTCCTCTTAGCTCGTTGCAAGGATAAAGCTGAAACTAACATTTTACTTAACACATCAGCCACTACATTGGCTTTACCCGGATGATAATCCACAATACAGTCATAATCCTTGAACAGTTTGAGCTATCTTCTCTGTCTCAGGTTCAACTCTTTCTGTGTAAGTAGATATTTGAGACTTTTATGATAAGTAAAGATCTTACACTTCTCACCATACAAATAGTGATGCCAAATCATTAAAGCAAACACCACTGCAGCCAGTTCCAAATCATGAGTTGGGTAATTTTGCTCATGTGGCTTCAGTTGTCTTGAGGCATATGCTATAACTTTTCCATCTTGCATTAGTACATATCCCAACCTAACTCCAGAAGCATCACTGTACATTGCATACTTTTTGCCAGAAATAGGTTGAGTTAAGGTTGGTGCCTCAATTAACATTCTCCTTAACTGCTCGAAACTTGCCTGACACTTACCTGACCATTGAAACTTGACTCCCTTATGAAGCAACCTTGTAAGTGGAGAAGCAATCATTGAAAACCCTTTCACAAATCGCTGTTAGTACCCAGCTAATCCTAAGAAACTCTGAATCTTATGCACATTCCTGGGCGGCTTCCAACTCACAATCGCTTCTATTTTAGCTGGATAAACCTTAATACCTTCTAAAGAGACAACATGACCTAGAAAAGATACCTTTTTAAGCCAGAACTCACACTTACTAAGCTTAGCATACAGCTGATGCTCTCTCAAACTCTGAAGCGCAGTTCTAAGATACTGCTCATGCTCTTCCTCATTCTTGGAGTACACCAATAAATCATCAATGAACACCACTACAAATCGATCCAAATACGGCCTAAACACTCGGTTCATCAAGTTCATGAATGCTGCAGGAGCATTAGTCAACCCAAATGGCATTACTAAGAATTCATAATGGCCATAACGGGTTCTGAATGTAGTCTTGGGTATATCCTCCTTTTTCACTTACAACTGATAATATCCAGATCTCAGATCAATCTTAGAGAACACACCAGCTCCCTTCAACTTGTTAAACAAATCTTCTATCCTTGGCAAAGGATATCTATTCTTCATTATCACTTTATTCAGTTGTCTATAATCAATACATATTCTCATACTCCCATCCTTCTTCTTTACAAACAGCACTGGTGCTCCCCAAGGAGACACACTTGGCCTAATAAAACCCTTTTCTAATAACTCCTATAACTGAGTTTTCAGTTCCTTCAACTCATTGGGAGCCATTCTATAGGGTGCCTTAGACACAGGTGTTGTACCAGGCACAACATCAATTGATAACTCAACTTCTCTAACGGATGGTATACCAGCCAATTCCTCTATAAATACATTAAGAAATTCCCTTATTACTGGTATATCTTGAATTCTAACTTGTTTTCTTTTCGAATCCAACACAAGGGCTAGGAATGCCTCACATCCTTTTCTTAGGCAACGATAAGCTTGCATAGCAGACACCACATTACCTAAAGGCTTAGAATAAACACCCCTCACAGTCACCTTAGAATGTGTAGAACTACCAAGTACAACTGTTTTCTTCCTACAGTTAACTATAGCTCGGTGCTTACTTAGCCAATACATACCCAATATCAGATCAAATTCATCAAAAGGCAATTATAATAAGTCTACAGTAAACACTTGATCTTGCACCATTAAAGGGCAATTTTTATACACTTTGTTCACATTCACACTATTCCCCAAAGGACTTGTTACACATATATCATAATCTAAATAATCAGCAGCAGACATCTTATCACACAATTTCTTAGAACATGCATAAGAATGCGTAGACCCAGGTGTGATGCTCGCCGAACCCCGTGATGGCCCCGAAGACTCGCCTTTAAAGGCTTTCGGGATGAGGTTCATGGAAACTTGCAAGTGAAATTGCAAGGGCGTCTATTTCGGGCAGCAAGGAGGTTTTATGGAGTCACCACCCAATAGAACATTGAAAAAGTTCATTTAGCCTTAGTAAGCCTAAGACAGCATAGCTATGTCCATCATAGGCAAGCCGGAGGTATCTTGGAGGCCCCACCCTAATATTAGGATGAACCTCTCGGCCTCACGCTTGGGCAAACAAGAGGTGTCTTGGAGGCCCCACCCTAATAGAACATTAGGATGGCCCTCTCGCCTCGTGGTGCCTAGGACTATACAAATTGAGCCTTTTTACGGGACACAAGAGGTGTCTTGGAGGCCCCATCCCAATAGAATATTGAGATGGCCCTCTCACCTCGTTGAGCCCAAAGACCAGAGATGGTTCGGGACTTCTCATTTATTCATACCTTGGTTAAATTAAAATCGAGTTTTGAATTTAAGTTTTCATCCCTTTTCTCATACATTGTGATACAATAATTAGAGCGCAAGTTGGTCATACAAGGAAAATAGTAAATGAAAGCATAATTAAAATAAAGTGCATAAAAATAAATTACAACAAAACTAGGGGCGGAATACAACCCCCAATATAAAATAAATGTAAATCATGCATAAAACAGGGTATTTTTTAAGGATGGGGACATTGGTTTTCGCATGCATAGTTAAATAAAATAATTTTAAAGTGACAATTTACTTGGATGGAAAATTAGGACATTGGTCCCACTTTATTAGAAAAAGCCAATTTTATTTATAAAAATATTTTTGTGTGATTTTTAATTAAGCGTGCATAAAGTAAAGGATTTCATTAATAATTACATGACAAATAAATTAAAATACAAATAAAGGAAAAATGCTAAAAACAATAAAAATGATCAATCTCTGAATCTCCTCCTTCGCTCGCATGGATGCTCAAATAAGAAAAAATAAGGATTTGAAACAAAAAACAAGCACAAATAAAATTAATGCTAGTAATTAAATTAAGAAAATCAATTAAACACATAAAACAATAAATAATAGATTAGAATATATAAAATATGCATTATGTATGACAAATAAATTAAATGACATATTAAAATAAATAGATTAACATATTAACACAAAAAATGATAATAATAATGATAATAATAGAAATGAAGAATAAACAATTAAATAAAATAATAATAGAAATGAAGAATAAACAATTAAATAAAATAAAGTAGAAAGAATATTAAAAATGTTAAAACTATATATAAAATCACCTAAAATAAATAAAAACACAATAAATATAAAAATCTACATTGTTAATAATTAAATATGAACAAAAAAAATAAATAAAAGAAAAATAAAATAAAAAGATTAAGCCTAGAATGTTTACCCTCAGATTTCGGATTTGATTGATGAAGAATATGATGATTTTCCTTACTTTGATTCACAAAATAGAAATAAAATAATTGAAATTTTATTCCAAAATAAATTTTCTTAAAAAAAATAGAAGAAAATAATTAATTCTCAAGAATAAAGTATTGATTTCTTTGTCTCAAGAATAATTATTGATGAAAATTGTTAAAGAGAAGAAAATAAATTCAATTTGCAAGAAAAAAAATTATTTCTTTATCTCAAAAATTATAATTGATTCAAAATCCAAATTTTAAGAACAAACAATAGTTTATTTGCCTCAAGAAAAATTCTAGATTAAAAATTGTATATTTTAACCCAAGAATTTTTATTTGGAGAAAAAGATGTCAAAAAATCAAGAGAGAATTCTTGGAGGAGAAGAGAAGAAGAAATAATCAAAATTGATCCCAAATGAATTCCTCCCCTCATTCCTTTCAAATTTTCAACTTAAATGAATAAAAATGGAAAAAATAATTAATTAGAAAAGAAAATAGATTTTTTAGCTAATTTCCCTTAATTAGGGCATAAAAAGGGGAAAAAATCATTAAAAACTCGAAAAAAATGGTCCAAGAATCAAGCAAAATCAAGATAAATCGAAAAAAGGGGGAAAAAGGCATTTGCGGCAGATTTGGGCCGACCGATGCCCGTTAGCGCGCCCGACAGGCGTCGATCGCGCAGCTGGCGCGTGCGCCTGCGCGCTGCAGCGCCGACACTCGCCGATTTTTTTTTAAATTTTTAAATATCACTAAAAATACTAAAATTTTCTAACTTCATTTTTTAAAACTAATTTTTAAAATATTTTTGTTATTTTTTTATTCTAAAATGCAAATTTGAGAAGAAAATCATCACTTTCAAACTCTTTGCCCGTGAATAGGCAATTTGTCATCATTGGGTAACTCCGATCTAGGCTGACTCAGGACCCGATGTCTACAGTTGCCCCCAGTTTAGGAGAAGCTAGAACACTAGTGTCTAGGTGAGCCTAAACTCAGAGAAAAGAAGGAAAGAGACATGTATCTGAGGCAGCTATCTTTCCGAACTGGATGATGTCGTTGTGGTGGTTGTTGCATATTGTTGGCGTGTTATCTTTTGTTTAAGCGGTAGTGCCATGATCGTGCTACCCCTTCGTAGAGTGGTAGTGCCGTCATCGTGCTAACCCTTCTGAAGTGGTAGTGCCGTGGTCGTGCTAATCTTTCGTAGAATGGTAGTGCCGCTATCATGCTAACCCTTATGTGTTTTGAAGTGGTTGTGCCATGATCGTGCTAACCCTCTGTGGAGTGGTAGTGCCGTCATCGTGCTAACCCTTCTGAAGTGATAGTGCTAACCTTCCGTAGAATGGTAGTGCCGCCGTGCTAACCCTTCTGAGTTGGTGAAGTGGTAGTGTCGTGATCGTGCTAACCTTCCGTGGAGTGGTAGTGCCGTCATCGTGCTAACCCTTCTAAAGTGGTAGTGCCGTGGTCATGCTAACCTTCCATAGAATGGTAGTGCCGCCATCGTGCTAACCCTTCTGAGTTGGTGAAGTGGTAGAGCCGTGATCGTACTAACCCTCCGTGGAGTGGTAGTGCCGTCATCGTGCTAACCCTTCTGAAGTGGTAGTGCCGTGGTCGTGCTAACCTTCCGTAGAATGGTAGTGCCGCCATCGTGCTAACCCTTCTGAGTTGGTGAAGTGGTAGTGTCGTGATCGTGCTAACCCTCCGTGGAGTGGTAGTGCTGTCATCGTGCTAACCCTTCTGAAGTGGTGCTGTCTATGAGCCCTTTGGTTGATTGCCCCCTGAGAGGTCTTTGGTTGATTGCCCCCTGAGAGGTCTTTGGATGGTTGATCGCCCCCTGAGAGGTCTTTGGATGGTTGTTTGGATTGATGTTTAATCTGATGTTTGGACTGATGTCGTCACTCGGTTTTTGTCGGTGTCCGCATCTAATTTTTCTTACGGGAAAACCAAATATGCAGGAAAAATAGTGAGCATGCACGTGAAATGTATGTGTCATGCAGAAATGCAGAATAAGAATTCATCTAAGTGAATTTGGAGGCGATAGCTGGGCTGGGCTCAACTTGCTGTAGGATCGATGCTCTTTAGAATTGCTTTTGAATTTCATGCCTTTTGGGGTTGTGAGGTTCTCATCTGATACCTGTAGTCATTTTTAAAGGTAGTGCGTACCTTGTGGATTTTCACTCTAGCTTTTTTTAGCGAGAAATGCGCACTTTATGGATTTTCACATAATCCTATGCCTTATTTTTGCCTGGAATGGACCCAACCCAATCCAGCGGCTTTTCTTTTCTTTTTTATTATTTTTTTATTTTTTTTGAAGGATAGACTGTCTGCTTCCAGGTTTTCACCCTATCCCTTTGCCTAACTTTTGCTTAAAGCGCCAATTACGGTTTTCATCTCTAATGGTTTTTTTTTCTTTATTTTTTTTTTGCAGATTGCTGAAACTGTTATCAAAAATCTTTCAGGCGTCTTAGATCATGGTTGTATGAGCTTGATTCTTATCATGAAGGTACTGTAGGATTGGTTTTACATTTGATAGCAAGATGAGTCGACTGAAGCGCTTGAGTGGTGAGAGTAGCTGAGGGTAGACAATAGATGACTTTGATCACATTAAGTAAACTGCTCTGATCACATCAATATATCATTGCATAAATGCATGTGTTTCAATTTGATTTCATTAAACATGATCATTGTTTGGCATTAATCTCAAGAATACCAAACCTCATCTAATCTCTAGATGGATCTTAAAAGCATCAAACTCCTGTTATCAATCAGCCCTCTCGGGTTTTCATGATTGAATATTTTCTCTCAGCCCTTAATTTTTGCCCATAATGCTTTTTTTTTTTCCTAGCAGGACGCCCAATTTTAGCAAAGTCGCTTTTTTTTTTTTTCGATTTTCAACCCGCAGGGCATTTATTATTTATTTTTCTCTTTTTTTTAGCCTTTGCCATGGAACCTCCTTCAGTTTGTCGGTGTTGATTGGTTTTTGCTTTCATCTTCGTTAGCTGGAGAGGCTGCTTCTTCCGACGGTGGTTCTTTTTAGCATCAAAGTCTTGTTCTTGGCACTTGTGCAAACGGGATGAGGTAGTGAGTTTCTTTGCTTGGATTTTGGCTGTGAAAGTCTGCATCTTCCTTTTGTTGGCTTTGGTGGTTCAATTTCTAAAGTAACCTTTAATGGTTGAGATGGAGTCGTATGCTGGCCTTAAATGGTTTAGGATAAAGCTATGGTTTAGGACACGACTCTCTTTTTTTTTCTTGCTTTTTTTTTTATTATTTTTAAAGGTAATGAGTTGTCCTCCTAAGTTTGGCTACAAGGGTCCCTGTTGGTCTCATATGATTAAAGGTTAGTCTTGATTGGATTTGGGGTAAAGATCTCATATGGTTGTGAGGAAAGAAGTTGTAGGGCTTAGTTTTAATGAACTTCTGATGTAGCTTTTTAACGATCGGAGTTTTATTTTACTTGGCTCGGATGTTGGGGAGGCAAAGGAATGGATTTTGAAATTTCGCTTGTCATCATGTTGGCATGTTGAAACAGTATTGCCCCCACAATATTCTTGTGAATTGTCAGCATGTCATTCCATGTCCAGGCAAAGGCTCTTTTATTTTTATTTTTTTTATCTCTCTCAAAAATTTCTCCTCTTCAGGTGTTATATCAGATGCCATTAGGATTTTCTTTGGATTTTCCAAAGTTTCGAGATTAGATGCAGTCGTATTAGTTGAATCAATGTCAAAATAAATGCATCGTGCTTATGTGAAATAAAATTATTAGAAACATCATACAAATAAGCAAAAATTATTCATTTTATTGCAATCTTGCAAACTGTGTCATAAAAGTTATTGGAATGAAAAGAATCAAACATCTAAGACAAACTATCTTTTCCTCTACTCTCACTAGTGGATTGAGAAGACCCGATCATATTCATGGTGGAGGGACTGCATTGTAGCCTGCCTTTTTCTTCTTCTCTCTTTTCTCAGGATCCGTGATCTGATTGGTGTCAATAAGGTCTTGGATCTTGTTTCTTAACGTCCGACAGTAATCTGTCAGGTGCCCAGTATGCTGATGTTAGGCGCAGTACTGGTCATCTCTGTGCCCTGGCTGTCCCTGATTCATGGTTGGTCTAGGCATCAAAGGTCACAGCTTGCCTTCTTTCATCAACCTCTCCAGTACCTAGGATAGAGAGCGACCTAAGTTAGAGTAGTACCTTTGACCCTGTATAGCCTCAGTAGCTGAGACCTCAGCCGTCTTGCCATTTCTACTATTACTGCTCTCAGCACTACTTGATTTATATCCTGGCTGGTTCACATAGCCTTTCCCAGCAAAATTATTTTGGCTTGCTTTCTTTACTAGGTAAGCCGCCTCAGCCTCTACAGTAATATCCTTAAGTGACTCCCAATCTCTGAGCCCCTTAAAGCTGAGCAAATCCCTCAAGTAAGGGAATGAGTTCCTGATAAATAACCTAATCTGGTCAGCGGTGTCAGGCTTTTTCTTCATCTCCATAACCCTATTCCTCCACCTAGTGAGGTATTCATGGAATGACTCATCGCTCCTTTGCTGTAAGAGCTCGAGGTCCTTCAGGGTGACCTCCATTCTGGTGCTGCAGTCGTACTGCCTCATAAATTCTTCAGTCAAAAGATCCCAATCCTCCTTGGACCTCCTGTCTAGCCCGTGATACCAGTCTACTGCTGGATCCACCAGACTAACGCAAAAATATTCCACCTTCTACTTCTTGCTCAACCCGGTGCCTTTCATTACCAGGGTATACTATTTGATGTGTGCAGATGGGTCAGAAGTAGCATCGAACTTCGGCAGATCAGGCATCTTGAACCTTTGGGGCAACAACTCTTCATCCCCCAAATCTCTGTCCTCAGGATTGATCCCTTTTCTAGTTGATAGCATACAGGTGATAGCCTCAATCTGCTATCTCATCCCTCTTAAAGCCTCATCCTTGACCCTGGGTGCTCTTGGCCTCACAGCTTGGTGGACTATTGGCTCGTTATCTTCCTCTTCTATCACAAAATCATCATTGGGGTTGAGGACCCTTTCCCTTCTTGGTTCGATGGGGGCAGCAGCTCTATGCTCATTGATAGGTTGACGGGCAGCAGCTCCAACGAGAGGAGCCTCCCCACCAACAGGTGGTTTGGCTTGCCCCTGAGGAGGGACTGCCGGTGGTTGTGGAGCGATAGGTGGCTGTGGAGCAGCAGGTGCTTGGGGAGCAGGAGGATGAGCAATCCGTTCAGCCATGGTGCCTATCATATCCAACATCCTCCGTTCAAAGTCCTCTAGTCTCCTAGCAAGGTCTTGAGTGGTCAAAGCTCCAGTCTCTTCTGCCATTGATGATTCTAAATAGTATTTACTGATTGATGAGAATGACTCAGAACCCCAGTCAGACACTAGTTTCGACAACTCAAAGAGCAGATTTGTCCTTACTAGCCGACCGTCGGAACCTCTAGTCCACTTAGATGAATCTATGATGGCTGAAAAATTTAAATTATTAGAATGATGCATGAATGACATATACAATGCATGATAGTGTGTTATACAACATTTACAATCACATACAAGCAAGTAATTCCTTCCAACCTTATTACTGCCACATGCGAGATAATGCGGTCTCTTTCCTAGGTGGGCTTGATCCATGGGTTAACGGGGAACCCAATGGACGCGTATGGTGCACGGTGGGAAACCGGCAGCATAACATCTCTTGACTAATGTGCAAACGTATGAGTTTTTGCCTTTATGTATTTAAACATTTCAACTATATTAAGATGGGCCCATCGGGGCATGAAAGCCTTTGATAAAAGACCATTTAATTTGGTTGATTTTGTTCAATATATAATGGCCCACATAGCAAGCATCGTATTAAGGTACATGTCACTTGGGGGAAGTATCTATTGCCATTGCATGAGCTTTGGTCATGGGTGATGATATTTTAGGACTACCCAAGCATGGTCCCTGCTAACGGGTCTAGCTCATCATGAGCATAACGACCAATCGGGTCTCCATTTGATATACTATAATGGTACAAGGCTTGGGCTGGTAATTATCCTTAACACTTCCCTACATTGAGTGAACGTAGGGTCATGCTTTGGAAAAACACCGGGGTAAGAATAGGGACCAAACTCACATAGTTTTAAGGCTCTAATGAAATGCAATGCAATTTCGAAAAGGGATAAAATTTTTAAATTAAAACACAATTATAATTTTTAACCAAGGTACTTTCGAATCGAAGTCTCTTATGTCCCCAGCGGAGTCACCATTATGATGCGCGTCGAACCTTGTGATGGCCCTGAAGACCCGCCTTTAAAGGCTTTCGGGATGAGGTTCATAGAAACTTGCAAGTGAAATTGCAAGGGCGTCTATTTCGGGCAACAAGGAGGTTTCATGGAGTCGCCACCCAATAGAACGTTGGAAAAGTTCATCTAGCCTCAATGAGCCTAAGACAGTGCAGCTGTCCATCATAGGTAAGCCGGAGGTGTCTTGGAGGCCCCACCCTAACATTAGGATGACCCTCTCGGCCTCACGCTTGGGCAAACCAGAGGTGTCTTGGAGGCTCCACCCTAATAGAACATTAGGATGGCCCTCTCGCCTCGTGGCACCTAGGACTGTACAAATTGAGCCTTTTTACGGGACACAAGAGGTGTCTTGGAGGCCCCATCCCAATAGAATATTGACATGGTCCTCTCGCATCGTTAAGCCCAAAGACCAGAGATGGTTCGTGACTTCTCATTTATTCATACGTTGGTTAAATTAAAATCGAGTTTTGAATTTAAGTTTTCATCCCTTTTCTCATACGTTTTGATGCAATAATTAGAGCGCAAGTTGGTCATACAAGGAAAACAGTAAATGAAAGCATAATTAAAATAAAGTGCATAAAAATAAATTACGACAAAACTAGGGGCGAAATACAACCCACAATATAAAATAAATGTAAATCATACATAAAATGGGGTATTTTTTAAGGATGAGGACATTGGTCCTCGTATGCATAGTTAAAGAAAATAATTTTAAAGTGATAATTTACTTGGATGGAAAATTAGGACATTGGTCCCACTTTATTAGAAAAAGCCAATTTTATTTATAAAATATTTTTGTGTGATTTTTAATTAAGCGTGCATAAAATAAAGGATTTCATTAATAATTACATGACAAATAAATTAAAATACAAATAAAGGAAAAATGCTAAAAAAAATAAATATGATCAATCTTTAAATCTCCTCATTCACTCGCATGAATGCTCAAATAAGGAAAAATAAGGATTTGAAACAAAAAACAAGCACAAATAAAATTAATGTTAGTAATTAAATTTAGAAAATCAATTAAACACATAAAACAATAAATAATAGATTAGAATAGATAAAATATGCATTATATATGACAAATAAATTAAATAGCATATTAAAATAAATATATTAACATATTAACACAAAAAATGATAATAATAATGATAATAATGATAATAATAGAAATGAAGAATAAATAATTAAATAAAATAATAATAGAAATGAAGAATAAACAATTAAATAAACTAAAGTAGAAAGAATATTAAAAATATTAAAACTATATAAAAAATCACCTAAAATAAATAAAAACACAATAAATATAAAAATCTACATTGTTAATAATTAAATATGAACAAAAAAAAACAAATAAAATAAAAATAAAAATAAAAAGATTATGCCTAGAATATTTACCCTCAGATTTTGGATTTGATTGATGAAGAATATGATGATTTTCCTTACTTTGATTCACAAAATAGAAATAAAATAATTAAAATTTTATTCCAAAATAAAATTGCTTAAAAAAATAATAGAAGAAAATAATTAATTCTCAAGAACAAAGTATTGATTTCTTTGTCTCAAGAATAATTATTGATGAAAATTGTTAAAGAGAAGAAAATAAATTCAATTTGCAAGAACAAAGAATTATTTCTTTGTCTCAAAAATTACAATTGATTCAAAATCCAAATCTCAACAACAAACAATAGTTTATTTGCTTAAAAAAAAATTTTAGATTAAAAATTGTATATTTTAACCCAAGAATTTTTATTTGTTGAAAAAGATGTCAAAAAATCAAGAGAGAATTCTTGGAGAAAAAGAGAAGAAGAAATAATCAAAATTGATCTCACATGAATTCCTCCCCTCATTCCTTTCAAATTTTCAACTTAAATTAATAAAAATGGAAAAAACAATTAATTAGGAAAGAAAATAGGATTTTTAGCTAATTTCTCTTAATTAAGGTGTAAAAAAGGGAAAAAATCATTAAGAACTCGAAAAAAATGGTCCAAGAATCAAGCAAAATCAAGAAAAATCGGAAAAAGGGGAAAAAAGGCATTTGCAGCGGATTTGGGCCGATCGACGCCCGTTGGCGCGCTCGATGGCCGTGGGTCGCACAGCTAGCGCGCGCACCAGTGCGAGAGACGCGGAGAGTGTCGCTCATGCGCGGGTGACGGCCTGCGCGAGCGTTCGGGGAGCCCCGTGCGCCAGCGCCTGCGCGCTGACGCTCGCCGATTTTTTTTAAAATTTTTAAATATCACTAAAAACACTAAAATTTTCAAACTTCATTTTTTAAAACTAATTTTTAAAATATTTTTATTATTTTTTTATTTTTTATTCTAAAATGCAAATTTGACAAGGAAATCATCACTTTCAAACTCTTTGCCCGTGAATAGGCAATTTATCATCATTGGGTAATTCCGATCTAGACTGACTCAGGACTTGGTGTCTACACTAGGGTCAATCAATGCAAACATTTCTATATCAAAGAGTCGAAATGTACCAGCTATGACCTTTGGCACATCCTACTCCTCACGAGCCTTCATTGCATATGCTCGTGCTGGTGCCGTAGTCGGTCGATCAATAGACTCTGACACTGCACCACCTCTGGACTGGCTACCCCTGCCACGTCCTTTACCTCTTCCTTTGTTAACTGGAGGCAAATTGGATCCACCTCTACTCACTTCTTGCTGATTTCCTATTGCCTAATAAGCCTTAGGACAGTTAGCCAGAAAGTGTTTTGTACTGCCACATCTGAAACATGCCCCAGTCAACTTCCAATACTCACTCCTGTGACACTTACCATAATGGGGACACTCAGGCACATCACTCTTATTACCAGATGCACCCCTTCCATTACCAAATGCATAAGAGGATCCTTGCTTACTGCCTCTAGTAGCTGGATTACTAACTGACTCGACTGGAGGTGCTGCCTAAGTATCTCTCGATCTTTTCCCTAAATTTGCCCACCTCTGTTAGGATTTCTTCTCTGCATCCTCTCTTTCTGAATCTCAAGTGATCTTTCTACCCTTATGGTTGCCTGTACTATTTAGTCGTAACTCACAGTCTGAGTAGTGGTCATGGATATCAGTGATTCCTTAATTGGCTCATTCAGACCTTCCTCGAACTACTGACAGCGAAACTCCTCAGTAAGCACTCCCTCAAGTGCATACTTGCTGAGCCTACAAAATTCCTTTTAATACTCAGCTACTGACATTGCTCTCTGCCTTAGATTCAAAAACTATTTCCAGTTAGCTTCTCGATATGACTTAGTGATATACTTGTTACGGAACTCTTGTACATAGAATTCCCATGTAATCGGGTTCAAAAGCATCGGATGCCTTAAGACCAATTTCCATTAGTCGTAGGCAGATCCTTGAAGCAGTGAGATCACACACTCCACTTTCTATTTTGGAGGGCATTTTATTTACTCCACCTTGATCGACTCATCCAAACTGGTGCCATAAAATTCCTCCGCACCATGCTTCCTCAATGATTCTAGCAGAACCTTTGGTGCTGTCATTCGATCAAGCACCCTCGCCATATCTTGTGACATCTTAAATAAGGCTTTCATAGGAACCATTGGAACATCAAGTCCCACACTTACTGTCACAGATTGACCAGATTCAGACACTTATGGATCTTGGGGGTTTACACTTTCAGCAGTCTCTTCTCTAGCATCTTGAGAAGGATCCATCATTCTGATACATAAACAAGGACGTCCGCATTAGGTCAACACAGCTATACGCATCCTATTTTACACTATGATCAGAAATGACTAAACTTAGGCTCTGATACCACAGCTTGTAATGCCCCTTCGCAACCACTCATTCAATTTTGCTGTGGTAGTCGGAAATGGTCGTCACACACAAAGCACATGCATATCACGCAACTATACACATGCAAATCTTGAATTAAAAAATTTCATTCACATCTGCAATAACATACACATTCCATCTTATGTTCTTATACAAAACCTTTACTTTAAATTACATGCCTGAGATTACATAGTATCTTATTATATAACCAAAATAACTAAGTATATGAACATATTCAAGTACACAAAAAGCCAAAACCTACACTAATCAAATCCTAGTGTTGACCCTTTGATATGCGGAGCCGTCCTTCAAGATCACCTCGCTTTGGAACCTACACGGATTAGAAAACCCGTGCTAAGCGATAACGCTTAGCAGGGAACAATATACAATATGCAAGATATATATCATATATGCATTTACAATTTTCATTTTATAAAAATAGTCATACACCTATAGTCATGCTTCTATAATCATGCTTCGATATTATGCTATGGCATCAACTTAATATAACTATAACATATCCCACAACTTGATTTATATATATATATATATATATATATATATATATATATATATATATATATATATATATATATATATATATATATATATATATATAAACACAATCATGCTTCGATATTATGCTATGGCATCAACTTAATATAACTATAACATATCCCACAACTTGATTTATATATATATATATATATATATATATATATATATATCCTTAATAATGAATCATGTTCACATGTCTGTGTCACATGTCAAACTTTATCACATTACATTCACATTTTCATTAATATGACATTCATTAAAAATCCACAATATTTTCATTAGCCTTGCCTACAATTCAATGACGCGGATAATGGGTATCGCAATCAGTACTCGAAAGTACCACAATTATTTCGTATCCGAAGATACACACTCGCAATTAGTACCTGTAGGTACAGAAATAACCAGTATAATATGATATATAAATGAACCCAATAAGGATTCAATAGAATAAAGATTTCCAAAGAAATTAGACGTTATCGGCCACAATACTTAGACCCTATAGGCATACCTATCTATCAACTACTTGACTCGCAGGCTAATTATTATTTCTAGTTATCTGTCATTCATTTAAAATTTATATTGTTCACATAGTCATATGAGATAGATCATAGTACATAACAGCTCGTATACACTTGTGGGTATACAATCATGTTCACATTTTCTTCATATGCGATCCCATCTAATTATACACATTCACATATCTCACATTCATATTATAGATCTAATTAATATTGATATACTAGTATAAATTCCATTTCACATCATTATATAACATTATATAATGTTCCATAAAGAATTACACATCATTCATCTGCCTCACGGTGACAACCATTTGGTTGTGACTGTAACATAAGTGATAACAAAAGAGAATGCAATTTAGGGGTACCTCATGGTGATAGCCATTTGGTTGTGACCGTGACATATCCTTAATCTCAAAAATAGAATATAAATCGAAGGTACCTCATGGTGACAACCATTTGGCTGTGACCGTGACATACCTAAATTCTAGAACAGAACGCAACTCATGTATACTTCATGGTGGCAATCAATTGGTTGTCACCGCGACATATGCAAATGTGCAATCCAGAATGCAATTTGTACATACCTCACGATGGCAACCAATTCATTGTCACCGTGACATATGCCAAGCTTTAGGTAGAAGGCTAAACTTAAGCACTCAACCTACACATTTTGAACCACAAATTCCAACTTGCAAAAATCATGATTCTAGCACTCAACATCATGCCAATTAAACCAACATAATCACATCCCTTCATAAATTATGCAACTCCTTTAATGATACAACCATTCAATTAAGTTAAAGGACACTTCAATCTATGTTACTCTTAACTCATCATGCCTCAACTATCCATTAGCATTATACTCAATTCAACCTTTCTAATGCAACCTAAAAACTATCATAGCACTTGACATATTCTCGGTAACAAACATTCATTCACCTAAGCTTATTTCTTCAATTCCGTTAATCTTATATCTCAAATACACAATTCAACTCAAATGTACACATCATGCCATTTTCAAACTCTTAACCAATTCATTGATCACAAACACAACCATTTCACTACTCATCCGAAATTAGAGTTTAAGTTAGCCATTTAGACTCTTTGCAATCACTATAACTTAATAAGTTCAATTCAGTAATTCAACACATCTCATAACATAAATTACACATTCTAAACACATACACAATCAATTTAACACACACAAATCAGTTTGTTCCCAAACCTCTTCTATTTAGCTCCTCTTTTGGTCACTTGGTGCTAGGCTTTCCTACCTTACCCTTTCCCTTGTCCTTCTTTGATTCTACCTTTACATCCATTATCCAAATTCCAGAATTTGCAATAAAGAATCAAAACCAATCCAACCATGATTCAGAATCAAGAAAGAAGTAGAAGAAGATGAATAATCAATTACTAAATTACTTACTTTCAACAAGAACACAATATTCAGAATTCACTCCACCAACTTAACCACTAATTAACCAACTGAATTTTGATGAGATGAATCTTTAATAAAAATAAAAGAACATGAAGAGAGATGGAAGAAGTTTAGCCGAAGACCACATGTAAATGATGCACTTTCTCTTTCATCAAATCCCTTTTATTGCATGAATTGAGTGGGTTGGCAAAGTTAAGCCGTCCTTGGTATCAGAACCTAGGGGGATAGTAGAGTATAAGGCTATTTTTTTATAATTTGAAAAAAATTAAATGTTCTTAAAAAATTAAAATATTATCTGGGTAAAGGATAGTTGCTAGGTGGTAAGTCTTGTGTCAATCGTTGAGAGGCGTTTAAGGCAGTAAAGTCCAAGGCAAGGTTATCTAGGTGATAAAATAATATTTTTTTCGAAAACCACTAATTTTTAAAATTATGGAAATTTTTTTTTTGTAGATCTACTTCACTTTTAAGTTTTTTTACTACAGATTCTGTAGAACAAAATTCCAAACAAGGCGTCAATAGTGAAAAAATCACTATTGAATATTTTCAAAAATCCATAAATAACTGGGAAATTCTAAATATAAAAAAATATCAAGTCTATGAGACTGATCTGTTTCAAAACCTTTTCAAAACCGATTTTGTGATCAAAACAGAAGAACGAGATGTTCAAATTTCAAAACCTTTGAAACATATCATCTTCTTTCACAAAAAACACTTCAAAAACACCGAGATAAGAAATATAATTACATACACATAGGTCTTGTCCAAGTGGGAATCAAACCTTTAACAAAATAAGGCTTAAACACTTCAATACTTTGTCTTTTGATGGGTGCTAGATTTTTAAATTTTCAATATTCCATGCTAGCTTCAATAGAATCGAGACTATGTCAAGGACCGATTTCTTTTGAATGCTATCTTGATTTTCCAATTGCTTTAAATTATCAAAATATTTTAAAGTCATTGGTTTTACAAATCAAAACCCACAATTACAAAATGCTGGAAGGATCAATTCCAGTAGCAGTTATTTTCAAAGTGCATTATAAAGCAATGGTTTCTGCTTTTACTGCAACAAAAAATAAAGATTTTAAAAAGGGTGAAACTTTGTATTTACAAACAGATCTCTCAAGATCTAACACTGTTATTCCAAAAGCTATCTTTTGGAGAGATATTAGTCTTCCTAAAGAATGGATTTTGGAAGGTATTTTAAAACCAAAATCTCCTGAACAGGCAAAACCAAATACACATTTAAGGGAAATCACTCAGTATAATGACAGAAAGGTAAAAATAAGCTTCAGTAGAGCTTCCAGTTATCGATATTCTGATTTTGGTTCTTCAATGAGTACTATAGACTTGGGCAGAGCCTCAAGACTACCCTCAGTAATTCATCTGCCTGATAAGACGGAGAGTTTTCAAAACCCAAGATTTTCTTGTTCAAGCATTCCAAGTGTTTTTTTTTCAAAATGTGGATTATTCTTCAAATGTACCTCACCAGGTTTATACTAGACCACAAGTAGGTGATGAAGAACAATAAAATAATTCACCTCCAACTACACCATCTTTTTCAGTGGTAGCTGAAAATGTTATCAACGAACTAAATGTCTTAGAAAAATAATTTGAAGTAGACAAAACTTTCTTACATCAAGATTTATATTCTTCCAAAAATTCAGAAAAAAGAAATTGGTTTTTCTAAAATTTCCTGAATGAAAGAAAAGAAATTCAAAAAGAGTTTTATGACTTTGTCATACAAAACAAAGCTCACATTTTATTATTTGACTGGTTTGAAATTTATGCATCACATAATAAAATTTCATATCTATTCAAATCAAACACCAAATCTGTTAATCCTGTTACCGTTAGGGAAAAAGGTTATAGAATGGGAAATGGTAGATGGAAAGAAAACTCAACTTGAACATCCACCTTTGAGATAAATCAAAATTGCACGTCTAGAAACTACTATAGATGCTGCACCTCATAAAACTCCAAGCAACGATTCAATTAAGGATATTAAAAATATTTTTCAGCAAAACAACTTTACAAACACTCATCTTAATACAATTGCTAAGCAGTTGACTAGGATAGAGGAAACCCAAAAAATCACTGTTGTTTCCCAAGTTGAGGCAACAGATTCAAAACTAAAAAGCCCTACTTTTAGACCTTTTCAGGTTTCTAGAAAGAGTCAAAAACTGTTCAGGGAAGGTAAATTAGAATTTACCGAAGCTCATAAAACCCAACTCAGTAGAATAGAACGGACCTCTACTTCTACACCTGTAGTTGTTCGATATACCCCTGACCGTAGCAAAACTGTTAGTACTTTAGATCACATATCTGACTTCGAAGGACAACAGCAAACAAAAAATGAGGAGTTATGCAGACTCCATTGACAAAAAGGCCAACCTTTGTCCATAAATATAGTACCGGACCTTGGCATAGAAAATAGACCAAACATCTTGTCTCAGTCTAAATTCAATGCCAGTACTGTTTATGAATGGAACATAGATGCTATGTCCGAATATAACATTCTCAGTCTTCTCCAGTAGATTACTATGGCTTCAAATGCCTATAGGACCCAAACGAATACACCTGATAGGGCCATTGCTGAATTTTTTTTGTTGCAGGATTTTCAGGACAACTGAAAGGATAGTGGGACTATCATCTCATTGCCCAATAGCAATTAGAAATATTAGGTGCCAGTCAGACAATAGAGGAAGGTACACTAATCCTCGATGAGTTATGGAACCCTATTCTAGACGCTGTTGCAACTTTAATCCATACGATTAGTTTGCACTTCATAGGAGACCCATCTCACTTAAAAGACAAAAATGCAGAGTTACTTTCAAACCTTAGGTGTAAAAAGCTCATTGAGTTTCAAAATTACAAAAACACCTTCTTAACTAGGGTAATGTTTAAGGAAGATTCCAATCAACCATTTTGAAAAAAAAAATTCCTTGCAGGCCTTCCTCCCCTTTTAGGAGAAAGAGTTCGTAGTAAAATCAAAGAACCTTTTAGGATTTGTCAAATCCCTTATAACTATTTTACCTATGGGGAATTGGTCAGCTTCAATCAAAAAGAAGGTTTAAAAATCTACCAAGATTTAAAACTTAAAAAACATTTAAAAAGGGAAATGAAGAAAACTAGGCAAGAATTAGGATCTTTTTGTAAACAATTTGAAATCTCCACAGAAAACCGAACAAAGTCTTGTAGAGGTTCCTTCACAAAATCCTACAAAAAGTCTTACAAACGTTTTTCTTCAAAACCTAATAAGGAAGAGTTTTATAGGAAACCAAAAACTTTCAAAAAATGCAAGTCTTCTAGAAAACCTTCCAAACCACAACTTTCAAAACAGGTAACTTGTTATAAATGTAACAGACCTGGTCATATTTCAAAATATTGTAGGTTCAATAGAAAACTTCATGAACTACAAGTTGAGGAAGAAACAATTCAAAAAATTGAAGCACTCCTCCTTGAAACTTCTAATAGTGAAACTCAAATAAAATCATCAGGAAGTGAAGATTCTTTTCAAAATGACGAATTAGCTACCCTTGATTCCTCTAATAGTGAGTTGGGCATTAGTTCAAAGTCAATAAATATTTTAACAAAAGATCAAGAATTAATTCTCGATATTATAAAACAATTGGAAGATTCAAAACATCAAAAAGAAATCATTGAAAAACATTTGAAGTCTTTTGAACCCAAATTACCAAAACCTTCCACTTCGACTTCTAAACTTATTCCAAACAGCACTTATGATCTCACTAGGATTTTAAGTACTAGAACAAAAGTAAAAACTCATGTAACAATTCAATCGCTTTAAGAAGAAATTAAAGTTGTCAAACAAAAGCTTAAAACTCTTAAACAAAAACAGGAGGATGATTCAAAACTTCTTCATGCTCTCTTATCACAAGACTCTAGTTCTACTGATAATGAAAATGAAGAAAATGAAACTGCTAATCTAGACTTAAATAATGGAGTTCAAAGTTTAGGATAGGCTCCAAATGATTTCTTGTTTATTTTAAGAGAAATAACCTCAAGAAAATATTTGGTAAAAGTTTCTCTTGTTTTTTCAGACGATTTTAAAATTGATACAGTTGCTCTGTTTGATATAGGAGCAGATTTGAATTATTTAAAAAGATGTATTGTTCCAAAAAGATTTTCTTAAAAACTTATCGCAGCCAATAACTCCGACATGAAAATCAAACTGAAAACAGAAGCTTCCATTCAAAATGGAAATATTTTTTATCAAAACTCCTTTTGTTTTGTTAGAAAATATTAGCCATACTGTCATTTTGGGGACTCCATTTATCAACATGATTACTCCCTATTCTGTCAGGTATGATGGTATTTCTTTCAAAGCAAATAGAGAAAAAATTATTTTCCCTTTCATTGAAAAGAACAAGAAATTTAAATCTTTTAAAAGCTTGTTCTGTTTACAAAAATGAATTGAATTGCATAATTCAATGAAAACAAAAACATTTGCATTTTCTCAAATAGGATTTTCCCTTTTTTAAAATTCAAAAGGGTTTGGAAAATGATTTGGTAAAACAAAGAATTTCTGATTTTTAAAAGACAATTGAAAATGAGATTTGTTCAGATTTGCCAAATGCTTTTTGGAATAGAAAACAACATATGGTTGATCTACCATATGAAAATGATGTTTTAGAAATACAAATTCCAACAAAAGCTAGACCTATTCAAATGAATCATGAACTTGAAAAACATTGTAAAAAAGAGATTCAGGATTTAAAACAAAAAGGTCTAATCACATAATCCAGATCTCCCTGGAGCTGTACAGCTTTTTATGTTAACAAAAACTCTGAAATTGAAAGAGGAACGCCTAGGCTTGTAATTAATTATAAACCATTAAACAAGACTTTAAAATGGATTCGGTATCCAATCCCTAACAAAAAAGATCTTTTGTAAAAACTGCGTTCTGCATTTGTTTTCTCAAAATTTGATATGAAATCAAGTTTCTGGCAAATTCAGATTGAACCAAAAGATCGTTACAAAACTGCTTTTACTGTTCCATTTGGACAGTATGAGTGGACAGTTATGCCGTTTGGTTTGAAAAATGCTCCTTCAGAATTTCAAAGAATTTTGAACGAGATTTTTAATTCTTTTTCAAATTTTTGTATTGTTTATATTGACCATGTTCTTGTTTTTTTAGAGTCAATAGAACAACATTTCAAAAACCTCAAGACTTTTTTCTATGTGGTTAAGAAAAATGAACTTGTTGTTTCCAAAACAAAAATCTCTCTTTTCCAAACAAAGATTCATTTCTTAGGACATTTTATTTCCCAAGGAACGATTACTCCTATTGAGAGATTCTTAGCTTTTGCTGATAAATTTTCGGATAAAATTTTAAATAAAACCATGCTTTAGAGATTCCTAGGAAGTCTGAATTATGTTCTAGATTTTTGTCCTAACATTAACAGTCTAGCAAAACCTTTGCATGATAGGTTAAAGAAAAATCCTATAACTTGGTTTGATGAACATACAAGTATAGTTCAACAAATCAAGAAACAGGTCAAAGAGATTCCATGCCTGCATTTAGCTGACCCATTAACACCTAAGATTGTTGAGACAGATGCGTCTGACTTAGGTATGGAGGCATTTTAAAACAAATTGTGGGCGAAAAAGAATGCATAGTCCAGTTCACATCTGCACATTGGAATGATTGCCAAAAGAATTATTCCGTAATTAAAAAGGAAATTCTTTTAATTGTCATGTGCATTTTAAAATTTCAAAAATATTTACTAAATTAAAAGTTTTTACTTCGTATTGATTGTAAGTTTGCCAAAGAAGTTTTATAAAAAGATGTTCAAAACATCGCCTCAAAACAAATTTTTTGCCAGATGGTAAGCTATCCTTAGTATTTTTGATTTTGAAATTAAATTTATTAAGGGAGATAAAAACTCGATTCCTGATTTTCTAACCAGAGAGTTTCTTCAAAACAGGACCTAAACATGCCAAGAAAATCAAAAGAAAAGGGGAAAGAGGTCCAGAAAGAGGACCTACAAATTTCAAAACCTGTAGCAGCTTCGTCTGCCACAGAAATAAAATCATGGACCAAAATTGTTGAAGAAGATGAGGAGGCCCTAAGCAAACAGTCTCAGGTCTAACAATGGATTGAGACTCCTTCCAAACAGTCAGAACTTGGCTCACTTTTCAAAATGCCAGCAGAACAGCAGTCAGGTAAAATATCTCAAACTATTCCAAAACAGGAGGAAGGATCTTCATCCTCAAAACCCTCCTCCAAAAGAATTGAAAAACTTACACAGGATACGTCTTGTGATAAGATTCTTATTAAACCCTCCGATCTCAGAGTTGTCTCTTTAAAATCATCTCAAGTGGAATTTTCAGAAATTATTTTGACACAAAATAGTTCTAAAATTATTTTGTCCCAATCAAAATATATTTCAAATTATTTTGTTAAAACAGACTTTCAATATATTTGGACCATGGAGGAAGGATTTTATCTTCAAAAACCTTATATGGCCATTTCAAAAGTTTTCCTAAAGGTTGGCTTTTCAAACCATGGGATTTAACAACCCAGCCATATTATAGGGCAATCTTGGAATTGACGGGTTCTATGTCCATTGTGGACAATCCAAAAATTGGACAAGTTAATTACTCAATGGAAAAAATTCATAAAGTTATCTCTCCTCTAGAGTGGGGACAAAACCTTCCCAACCCAAAACTTTTCCTATTAATTTTAAAATCTCTTACAACCAATACCGGACCTATTCCTACTGGGATTATCAACAGGCCTGGTATAATACATTTCTTTCTAAAAATACAAATTTCACTCATACTTGGTTATTTTATTTCAACCTCAAACAGGAGCCTTCCAAATCCCTTTCTGGTTTGCTCATTGGTGGAAATTGTATAAAGCTTCTCCTAAAATTCTAAACCCCAAATTTAGGAAAGCTATAACCTTTTTAAAACCTCTTACAAACCCTCTGACAAAGAAAAAATATTTCATCCTCTAATGCTTTTTGCAACGCGATTCTTTTTACCATGGGTGACGGCCTGGTATCTAGATTACCATCAGCAAGAAGCACAGATAAATCTAGTCAGATGATTTAAAATTAGATGGTGGACGAAGTTTTCTATTTCGGACTCCATTAAAAAACCCGCTGTTAATTTATGGCTTCAAAGTCAAGGCCTTCTCAAAGCAAAACCTTCAACAACACAGCTTTTGGCCTAGAAGTCCTTTGCCCAAACTTAGTTAGCAGCTGCAAAAACTGAAGAAAAATATTTTCGAATAATGGCCCAACTGGTTTAAAGTAAGGCCTCGTCATCCAAAGCTTCTTCAGGTCCTTCAAAAGCAGGCTCTTGCTTAGGTTTTGAGCCCATAGTTAATTTGGGTGATGACAATGAAGATGACTGCTACAACATTTTTCCAAACTTTCTTTTAAGACCATAAATGGGATTCTTTATATACATGGGCCTAACCCATTTTATTCTAAACATTTGGACACAATCCAAATATTGTATTTCTAAAATAGGCTTAAGCCCACACTTTTGTATAAGGCTCAGCCTATCACAAAAAAAAAGTCAAAAAGAAAATAGTAAAAACTATTATTATGTCGGTTTCTTTTCTTCTTTTTCAAACAGCTATCATGAAGCTACAGGATTCTCGCATGTGAAGACTCTTCTTTACAGCTCGTCCAGTCACTTCAAGCTCCCGAGATTTACGGATCGACTCTCTATAAGAAAACCCCTTCTTCCCAGTTGAAGGCAGAGACTTTTTTGGAAAGGATTCCCAGTCTTCAAAACTCTCACACTCTAGCTTAGACATTAGGAAGATCATGTGTTGAGCATACCCTTGTAATCTTGAGCTGAGTGTTTATCTCCTAAAAAACTTTGTAATTATTTTGTTTTCTTCCAAAACTCGTAAGTGTAGTTCATGTGTTGAGCATTTTTACCTTAAAGTTTCTTTGATTTGTATTAACATTCCAATATATATATATATATATATATATATATATATATATATATATATATATATATATTTGTTTTAATTATGATTTTATTTTCCGTATCTATTTCTCATTCTTAAGTATGCTCTGCACTTGCAGCTCAGATTGATTTGGTGCATCAGAAATACTGTTCATCTTCTTGCATTGCACTTTAGATATAGGTTATGAAATCCATTCATGGATATTTGCCGTGTGATTTTTCAAACTTGAAGGTATATCGGTTGAAACAATTCGATCTGCAGGCTACTGGTCCAAAGGGCAGTTCGGTTGCTGTGATTGATCATTGCGAGTATCTTTTTGATTAACAAAACTTCATTTTCTTATTTTCTTTGTACTATCCCCTTTGATCCTGGGGCATCCTTGGTGGGTGTATATATATATATATATATATATATATATATAGATATACATATACATATATATATATATATACACATATACATATATATATATATATATAGATATATATATACATATACATATATATATATATATACACACACACACACACACACACACACACATATATATATATATATATGTAGATATATAAATATATATATATATTACAATATAATTAAATTAATACCCATTTCCATCCCAAAGTTTCCTACTAATTCATTTTACCTTAAAAGAAATGGAGATTTGTTAAAAAAAATGGAGATTTGCACAAATAGGACCAAAATAAAATCAAAATAAATGAATTGGGTTGTCATGAGTCGTGCCTCATGTCATGACTCGTGACAGTGGGTTGCTGTTCTGACTCGAGACAGAACCTAAACATGCCGAGTCGGCTTAGCTGTGTGGACTCGGTGCCGAGTCTGCTTCAGGGCAGACTTTGACCATGCTACTTGTGTGTCTAAAATGAGCTAGAAAATGGAATTTTTATCCAAAGTAGTCTTCTTAACAAATGTTCCCCTATGTCTTAAATTTATACTAAAAAATGTTAATGTCATTTGGAGTTAAATCCTATGTGATATGGCCTGATAATTATTGATTGTTCCAAGATAACTTCTAGGAACAGAATTATGTCCCAATTTTGAGAATTTTGCTAGGAATGATAGAGACATATTTTCACCATACTTCCTTCATAAAAGTTACACTACTAGGTGTCTAGATTCTGTATAATTTTGATTCATTCAATTTAAACTTTTATTCCAGGAGATATGGCTTTGGGAACATAGACTATTCCCTTGACCAGGCTAGAACAGGAACCCTACTATTTTTTTCAATTTCAAGGTATTTAGAGCTAGATTTAGCTCTTGACATTTTCAAGACATTTGTATAAATATATCTTAGGGTTCATATACAATTTAAATTACCTAATTTTGAGTTATATAACTCCATTTGTACCTAATACACTGACACTAGGTCTGATGACCATTTGACATAGTTTCCCCTAAAACTTTTATATGTCAATTTTCATGCTTTTACTCAAACCATCAACCACAAACTATACTCAATCATCAATCACAAGTCATTCTCAATCATCAAACACAAATTATAATAACACTAATATCAGTTAATTTGCTCAAAATAATACACAACACAAAGAGATTTCCTAAACCAGTTTTATATGCCAAAACTTCCCTTAACTTACTTCTTTCTTTTCTCCTGCTTCTCTTCTCCTTGCTCCTGTTTATTTATCCCAAAAAATTCACATCATAAACTCTTATTAACATTTATACAAAACCATAATTCTTAACCTTAATGAATTAAAGATAGAAGAGAGCTACACCAAATATTTGCCTTACCTTTTTGCTTAAAACTACCTATGAATTCCTTCTTTACTTAAGAATCACCTTTGACAAATTTTTGATAACACTTAACATGGGTTTTAAGATGAGAGAAAGGAGTTGAATTTGAGAAAAGAATGAGGGAATTTCTAACCCTCATTTTATCGACATTCATGGTCTTTATAGACCATGAGAATTGGCTTCCACTCTCTCAAGTTCTCTAGACTTTAGTGTGTCAACTTGTGATTAGTTCAAATGTCAACACCTTATTGGCACAAATCTTGACTTTGCACTTTACTCCTAATCTTTCCTCTATTCATACATTAACCCTGTAATTAAGTTTAATTCATGGATTGACATACACAATTTATCATTTAATGCAATTTAATCCAAAGGTACAAATTACCATTTTACCATTGAGAATTAATTAAATACCGATTATGCCCCTAACACATTCAATCACCCAATTCCATGCATTTGGTCACAAGCATACCCTAATTATGCCCGTAGGCAACTAAGGAATACCTTGGGGCCTTACACGTCCTCTAGATACCGAACTTAAAGTTACGGTACCTATAGAGCAGAAAAAGGACTGGGGTTCAGGGTCCTGAAGATGATTTTATAAAAGACAATGAGGATGAGTTGGTGACTACTCAAGTTGTGAAGAGCAAGGCACCTAGGGTAGAGGATCTGATGCTGAAGAAGATGGAAGAAACAATAAAAGCAATGGCCTATTTATTATCAGTGGGGAAAGGGATAAGTCTTAAGGACCGAGACTTAGAGGATAAAGAGATGCTTCCTCAGAGATCCAAAATGCCAGACTTGCCCAAGTTTGATGTCACTTCGGACCCGTTGGCACATATCAAACAATATACCTTAGTTATGAAGGGCATAATGCTGTTAAAGAAGCAGAAGATTGAGTACTTCTACCATAGTCTGATGGGCTTAGTTGTTAATTGGTACCATGGATTAGACCGAAGGGCTAAGGAGGATTAGGATTTATTGACAGAGGAGTTTTTAACGCAATATGATTGCAGTACTCGAATGAAAGTGGCCTTGAAAAACCTGGAGCTCTTGCAGCAGAAATCAGAAGAGTCCTTCCATGAGTATCTTACTCGATGGAGGAAGCGAGTCATGGAGATGAAAAGAAAGCCTGACACTTTTTATCAGATTAGGCGTTTTATTCGAAATGCAAGCCCATATTTGAAGAAGGGGCTCAAAATGAAGGGGCTCAAGGATTGAGAAGCGAGTAATGAGGCCTATGCCTGAAGGAATTTTAGTAATCAAGGGGAAATAAGTCGGCAGGCACTAGTAGTGGAAACAGGATTGGGAAAACAGCGAAGGTTTCTGCTACCAAGGTGAATCGGATATACTATTCTAATCTGGGCAGACCCTTGTCTTGGGTTCTAGAAATATGGATGAAAGAAGGGAAGTTGCAACCGCTACCACCTAAGCTAGCTAAGAACTAAGGATAGCCAGGCCACTGAGGAGAACAGTACTATGCATTCTATCAGCATAATGGGCACTTGACGGATTAGTGTGGAACATTGAAATATTAGATCCAAGACCTTATTGATAACAAATAGATTTCTGATCCGGAGACAAGCAAAAAGAAAAAAAAGGCCGTTATGCCGCAGGGTGAACCCCGATCGGCATCTGAGTCTGTAAGGCCCCGACTTATACCCTAGTCGTATTGGACATGCTCAGGGTACAAGAGAGGTTGAATTTGTGCTTTTTAGTTGAGTTTTTTAATGTTGGGACATTACTGGTATTAATAGATTTGTTAGGGGTAGTTTCATCATTTGACCTTTTTGGGCTAGATTGCATTAATTTAGTTTTGTAGTTGGACCATACTTGATTAGGTTGTTTTGAGGGACTTGTGTATGAGTTTTAATGGGTCAAAGGACCATATAGAAGTTTGAGTTAGAGGCCAATCAATGGATGCTATTTGGATCGTATGGATTAGGATGACTTGGGAAGAGATTTGCATGGCTTTAAAAGCCATAATTTCAGTGCATTTGGGAGCCAAGAATCTGGCCTCCCTTTTCTCCTCAATTCAACCATTTCTTTGTCTGTAAAAACTCATCCAATCTCCATTAAAATTCTGCTCCATGAGTTGAGAGTAAGGATTAGTGAGTTTTGTGTGTTGATGGCTGTGCTATGATGCTTTTGTAGAAGGAAGTGGAGCTAAAGCAAAAGGAAAGGAGAAAGTCAGTGCTAGTGGAGCCAATTGAAGGATTTTGAGAAAGGTAGGAAAAAATTCATTTGAATGTGTTCTTGATGCTTGAATTTTTGATTTGAAATATATGTTAATGAATATATATTATTGAGTTGCCTTGTTGTGGTTAGGTTTTGTTAAGTAGCTAATTTGGGGAAGTAGAGTTTATAGGGGAAACCCTGCTCAAATTTTGCCAGACCTCTATGTGATTCTTTAGTCATAAGTGGAGTTTAATAACTCCACATTAAGTGATTTTAGTGCCATTAGAACCATGACTACCATACTTACAAAATTCCTAGAAATGACCATGATCAAATTCTGCCTCTAAGACCCTTAAAATCGGCCAAAATAGAGGTTCTCTACTTTGGCCGATTCATTGGAGCAGTATAGGTTGTTTAGATCATATATGACGTTGTAGATGTCCAAATGACCTAAAATAATTGCTATTTGAAACTTAACATCCTAGGGAACAATTGTTAAGGGGGATTTTTTTGCGTAAAATTGAGGTTTAGATGTTGCTTTAGGTTGTGCAAAATAGAGTAGTGAAACAATCCTAAGATTCTGCTTCTGTAAGGCAAAATTTTGGGACCTCACGGTCAGTACCAAACCTTGCCACCATGACCAATGCTGAGGGAAGGAAAAATTGCCTAAAGATAGGGGTCATAATCAGTACCAAAACCTTGCCACCGTGACCTATGCCCATAGACTTCCGTTTTGCTTATTTTTGGGTGTCACGGTCAGCACCAAAGCCTTGCTACCGTGACCCATGCTCTTGGAGTTCTATTTTGATTATTTTCGGGTGTCATGGTCAGCACCAAAGCCTTGCCACCATGACCTTCCCCTGTTTTAGCCATTAATGTGCTTAATGTGTGTTCTTTTTTCTACAAGTTGATTGATTAATACTTTGAAAAAGTAATTATATGTTGGGCATTTACCGAATATTATTATGATTACACAATTGCATGGATTATTATTGTGAAAATGAATGAAATTGAAAATGGATGGTTCATAATAAATGGGATTTTAATTGCGTACCGAGCCTGCAATTATCGAGTTGTGGATAGATAGGCATGCCTATAGGGATTCCGAGTGCTGTAGCCTATGTTTGGACCATGGTACGGTTTATATATGTGTTAGGATCCTGAATTAGATTCTTCTGAATGGTGGATCAGATTTGGTCCCTAATGTGTTTTCGGATCCTAATGTGTTAAAAAATGGATATACTTTTGGGTACTTATGCGTTTTTACCCGTTATCCACTCCCTTGGAAATGCAGGCATTTAATAAGCAATAAATGAGTAATTTGGACATATAAGCATGTGATTGTGAACGTATGTGTATATGACTGTTAATTTATTATGATCTTGTATTTTATACCTATCTATTCTGCTTTTTAATTCATTTGTATATCATATACTTGTGATTACATTGATAAATGCTATGAGCTATTATCCATTTCATGTGATTTCCTCACTAAGCCTTCGCGCTTAGCACAGGTGTTTCATCCGTGTAGGTACCGAAGACACGGTAATTTTAAAGGACTCCTCGTATCTTCCGAAGCCAACATAACGAGAGTTTGTTTTATGTAGGTTTTCATATAATGTTGTATAGAGCTTTGTAAATGTAACCTTGGAACGGATATAGCATTGTATATGGTTTGTAATAACAAAGACGGTTGTATAGGCCTGTAATACTGTAACATTGTAATGGAACTTTTACTGCTATAATATTATAAAGCATGATGGTTTTTACATGTGAATTCATATGATTTCAAGTTAATAACAGGAAATCTTGTAATTCGACTTATAATAACTTAAGTGTTTCGATTAGAGATTTTGTTGTATGGCATCCTTCACCTGCCATGGTAACCCATTACGTGCGGGTAAAGGGGTGTTACGGGGTCGCTTTTAGGAGTCCGCTTTTAGGACCCGGATGGAGGTTCATTAAAAAGTCTTGAAAGCTGATCACTTCGCAATGGACAGGGATTCACCCCTATTCCATTGTTGGCGATCAACCTACGAGGGCATCAATTGGACACCGCAAGGCAGGTTTAGTAAGAGTTGCCACCCAATAGAACATTGGAAATTAGTTCCAACCTCTTGAGGCCAAAACCAGAGAGTTCGGGAGCTTACTCTTATTTATACCTTTGGTTATTATTATATGAATGGACTTTAGGGTTAATTAGTTTATATCTCTTCTCACACGATTCATACATAAAAGAAAGGTGCACTAAAGCACATTGAAAAGCTATAAAACATACTATATTGAAAGCAGTAAAATGTGGCATAAAAAAGCAGAAAAATTGCAAAATATAAAATGACTATATAAATAAAATCATACATAAATTGAGATATTTATTCAGATGGGAACATTGGTTCCCATATACAATTATTATGAAAAATTGAATTTATGAGAAAAGGGAACATTAGTCCAGTTTTATTAACAAATATTTAATTTTGGTAGAAATATTTTGTGTGGTAATTTTTTTTTAAGTGCGGTCGAAAAATTTTTATTATTACAAACCTCAAACGAATAAAAATAAAATGAAATAATAATACACGCATCAAATAAAAAAATAACAAATAAATCCTAACCTATTCTCCTTGACCATGCTTCGCCTACCCCAAAGACGAACCGTATGCTCTTCGTGGTGGCGGTCGTAGTCACAATCATTACAAAAAACAATATTGGTCAGTAATGGATTAAATTAAATAAAATGATAAATGAATAAATAATTGAAATAAATAAATTGGAAAAATAATTGATCTAATACAATAGAAATAGAATAAACTGACAGAATTAACAAATTAACAAATATAAGACATAAATGACATAATAACAACAACAACAACAACAACAATATAACAATAACAACAACAATAATAAACATAATAATAATAATAATAATAATAATAATAATAATAATAATAATAATAATAATAATAATAATAATAATAATAATAATAATAATAATAATAATAATAATAATAGTCACACAACAACAAGAACAACAAGAACAACAACAACAACAACAATAATAATAATAATAATAATAATAATAATACTTAAAAAAATGGCACTCACTGGAATTTCTCGCCGGAGCTCCGCCGTTGATGAGACCGCCTTTATTGGAGTGAAGATTGGAGCTCCAGGATCCTCTCGCCAATAGTCATGCGCCGAAAGAAGGCGCTGTTTGGCCTAAAACAGCACCAGAAGCTCTCGGTTTTACCTCCTCCAATCTCCTCCTAGTCAGCGAGTGGGGATGATCGGTGGCCATCGGAGGACTCGTCTGGTTCTCTTCTGTCGTTCAATGTAGTGCATGCCACGTTTTGTCATCGTGGCTCGCCAAAAATGGTACCAGACAGTAGCGCCTTCACTCTCCCTGATCTCCTTGCTGCCTGCGAGTGGGGTGGGCATGTTGGTGGCGAAAGTAGCGTCTCGCACCCAGGGGTCTTTCGCCGCTGAAAGTGGCCGGTATCGCCTCTTTCTTCCTCTCATTCTCTTTTCCTTTTTTTTGGTCTCTCTGTTGTATCATTCTTTGTTTGGTTTTTCCTTTTCTTTTTCTTATTTTTGGTCCAACTTTCTTCCTCTCAAAATGCCAACCCCTGCTCTTTTCATTTTCTATTCTTTTTTTCTTATTTTTCTTATTTTGGTCCACTCTTCTATTTTTTGATCTGCCGCTTCCCCTCTTAAGTTCTTTTTTCTTTTTTTTATCCTACAATATTAACTAATTAATTTAATCTAATCTTAATTTTTTTTGCTACCTCAGGACCCAGTGTCTACAGTTGTCCCCAACTTTGGAGTGGCTACTACACTAGTGTTTAGGTGAACCAAATTTCAAAGAAAAAGAGAGAGATGCATACCTGAGGTGGCCCCTTTGTTGTGACGGTTGAGCTACTGGAGAGAGTGATCCAATGTTGCGAGCTTGTTAAAAGGACTTTGCTGAATTGATGCCTCTTGAGAGAGCTTTGCTGGTTGGAGCCTCTTAGGAGGGCTTTGCTGATTGGTGCCTCCTGAGAGGACTTTGGAATTTTTCTCCTAAAGGATGGGATCCCCTAAAAGGACTGGAGCGATGCCCCTTGAAGGATGGGATAGATGCCCACTAAAGGACAATTTGATGAAATTCGATGTGACTAGCGCCAGTTCATCAGCATACAGAATCACATAGAGATGATGAATGTGATTGGTTAACGTTAGTTGGTCAAGGTGTTAAACCACGGTTGGTGATTCATTGATGCTAGGTTATCGGCATGTTAAACCATCAGGATTTGGTGAAAGTGATTGGGTTAGTATGTGGTTGATAAACATCAGCTTATCGACATGTGAAATGACAGTTGAGTTGGTGTGATTGATAAATGTCAGCTTGCCAACTTGTAAAACCACAGTTGAAATTGTGTGATTGATAAACATTATCTTGTTGACTTATGAACCCATAGTTGAGTTAGTGTGATTGATAAACATCTGCTTGTCGACATGTGAAACTACAGTTGAGTCTAGTGATTGATAAATGTCAGCTTGTCGACGTGTGAAACCATGGTTGAATTGCGTGATTGATAAACATCGGCTTGTCCACGTGTAAAACCACATTTCAGTTGATGTGATTGATAAACATCGGCTTGTCGACATGTAAAACCATAGTTGAGTTGATATGATTGATAAGTATCGGCTTGTCGACGTGTGAAACCACAGTTGGTGATTGGTTAATGCCAGCTTGTCGGCATGCTAAACCATCGGGATTTGATGACTGTGCCTATTGAAAGGACTTTGATGTTTTGACAAAGGGTTTTTTTTGTGAATTTTTGAAATTATTTATATAAGGAATGTTGCCTGATTGCCCCCAGCATGGTACGCCCAGTTTTAACTCTATGGGGATTTCATCTTGATATGACTGTCCAATGTGGATGAGCGCAAATGTTGAGCTGAAATTGTCCCTTGGCCCACTTTTGCATGTGAAGTTTATTCAAATATTTCTAACAAAGTTATGTGTACAAAAATATATACAAGAGATTGTGTGTGCATAAAGAACTATGTGTGTGTGAGATATATGCGCAAAGCTATATAGATAAAACACAAGCAAAGGGCTATGTATATGAATTGTGTGCACACCACTGTATGTGTGAAGAATTATATGCGTGTGATATATGCATGAAGTTAAGCATACGAAATATGCATAAAGAACCATATGTGTTTCATGTATGCAGAAATTATGTACACGGAATATACGACTTATGTGCATGACATGTATGTATAGAATATGTGCAGAGAATTACGCATGCGAGATACATACAAGGGATCATGCATGTACGGATGCTTATAGGGCACCATGTATGCATGGAATGATGTGAAAAGTTATGCATGTGTGAAACAACATGCAAAGGTATACACGCGTGAAATTTATGCACCTCATTATACATATGAAGGATTAGACATATGCAAAAGATTATACATGTGGAACACACAGAAATGTGACATGAGATAATTGTAAGGAATTGTGTATGTGAAGTGCGTATTATGCATGTGACGTGCATGGAACGGACTATGAACACGAAATGCATGCAAAGAATTATGTATATAGCATGTATGCCAGAACTACATGCACGGGATGTACATACTACGTACATGGCCTGTGTACATGTAAAGGATTATGGAATGCATGCAAGGATCGTATTCTGTAAAATGTTTGCAAATGATCATGCATGAGAAATATATGCAAAGGATCAGGCATGAGAAATATATGCAAGGGGATTATATATGCAAAATATATGTAAATAATCATGCATTTGATGAGGATAAAGAATTGTGCACCATCATAGACATAAAGAATTATATGCAAAAATAGGTGGAAAGTCATTATATGCATGAAGGCTATGTAAAGAATTGGGTATGTGTTGTAACGGCCCAATGCCCCTTGGGAGGACAAGGGAGCGCTACACTACAAACACGCTATAGCTAAATTCAATTAACATCACTAATCCACTTATCATCCTTTAGTCAATATTATTAACATTATGTATGATAATTATCTACTTTCACTACCACTATATGATCACTATACCATACACTAGCACTTGTTCACTATTGGTTACTGTTAAGGTTACAAATTACATATTACAATACATAATTAAATGGACACAACTATGCATGCTTTACTTATACAAAATTGGAATTACAATAACATATCATCATTACAATACCATAACCTACTGACAACTCCCAGCTCTTATAGTGGCCTGCAGATACGCTTCCAAACACGATCTCCATGCTATAGACCTACACGGGAGACAAGCACCCGTGCTAAGCAATAACGCTTAGTGGGGATTCACAAAACATATAGACCTCTAACAAAATCACTACATCATACATCCTGTATATCACTAATTCATATATTTATTATGCCTTAACATTTCAATATCAATAGTCCCAAAATAACATATAACTATACCACTACAATGATCATGCTTATTAAACAGGTTCACATAATAAACGATAGCTAACATACCATGAGGCATAGCATTGATATCACTCAATATGACATAGCCAACAATAGCTTTATTCAATATTAGCACTGTCATGTTACATGTAAATTCAATATTAGCACCAAGTATACAATATCATTCTTTTGGTTGATAGCCTGAGTCATTATACAGAACAACAGAGCATACTTTTACTATACAGTATACCATACAATAGCAATTCAACAATATCTCAATGACATGCCAATATTCAATAATCCATAATATACGATACCAACATTCAATAGTTCACTAGATAGTCAATAATACGATAGCATGCCGATATTCCATAGTTCATATTAAACAAAATATCATACAATACTCAATACACTATGTTAACAAAAGACTTCACTATCAAGATCACTAGTTCACTTAGTATCACCGAAAGTCATGCAATAACTATAAGTCAATAATCACATGCCCATCCTCAATACCTCATACTTTACCATGCCAGTAATCACTACACTATGCCAGTGGATGGCTTCACTAACAAGATCACTAGTTCATTTAGCATGGCATGGATATTACATAACCAATAAGAGTAATATTATCAATACATATAAAGAACACAATCACATTATAACACAACATCATAATCAATCACTCACATGCATTTATTCTTAATAGCCTGAATCGTTTTAGAGGTGGATACGGGTACACTATTCAATAAACACTAGAGACCGAGGTCTCGAACACTATATCACTAGACACAGAAGTCTCGAACACTATATCACTGGACACCCGTCGGTATCAATCACTAGACACCCGTCGGTGTCACACTAGCAGCCGTAAATCACTAGCCCTTCATAAGCATGCTTATTTATCCACGACTCGACTACAGGCTTATTAGTGTATTCATTCACTATGCATTCATTCTCATGGCATCATTCATTCGCATTTAATTCAATCGCATATTAAAATTCATTTGCATGATTTGATTATCCTCACATGTTAATAATTCGCATGATTATACAATCAAGCTTAGTTAGGCTATCATGCATTTCTAATTCACATTTAGAGAAACTCGCATAATGATGTAATCAAGCTTAGTTAGGCTATCATGCATCTATAATTCGCATAGTCATCTTAGTTGTATGCATATAAACTTCATTTAACATTGATATAATGCTCATACAATAAGGTCCTCAATCATGGATATAGTTTCATCAAATACACACACATATATGTCGATCCATTTGCTAACCTTCACATACTTATATATTGCTACTTTATTAGTTAAATTGCCAATCTTAATCATACTCATAAGTTTTTCCCAATGATAACTACTTTTATATTCATTTAATAGCCCTAATCATGCATAATAAGTTGAGGGAAAGGTAGGGAACTGATCCATACCAACCATGGGCTCAAAATTAAGAAGAAAAGGCTTTATACATGTTGTTCTGTTGCGAGGTCGCGACTCTGTCACGATCGCGATAGTAGCTCCCCTCAGGTGCCTTACGAGACTGGTTTTATTCCAGAATTGCATCACAAAAACTGACCTCTAGACCTCATTTTTGGGCAAAGTGTCCTTCATAACATTTGTTCCTCTATGTCTTATCTTTCAAATGGGGCAAGTTTCCGGTAATTTGGACTCCTAAATGAAGAGATATGAATTAAACACTATAGACTGTTCAAATCAACCCGGCTAGACAGGAACACATCCGTTTATTGCCATTTTTAGGCCTTTTAGAGACATAATTAATTTATGATCTCTCTTAGATTTTTAAATATACAGAAGATATAGTTCAAATGGCGCAAGAAACATTTGATTTGGAGTTTTCAAACTCCAGATATGATCAAAACACTTGAAGGAGGTCTGGTGACATATAAGCAGAATTTTTCCTTAACACTAGGGTTCATACTTGATCACATACAATACTCATGGCAATTCACTTAACACTTCAATACACATCCATTTTGCATTTAATCTATATCAAACATCTATTAACACATATAGTTTTAAAACACATTAAACATGCATTAATTCAAATACAATCCCAAACCTCTTTGAGCACTCCTTCCTTTACTCTTCTATATCACTTTCTCTTTACCTTTGGCAGCTCTACTTGCCTCTTCAACTCACATACACATACAATACATATACAAGTTCATTAGACTTTACTCATAATCTTAATAATCAAAATCAGAATTAGAAGAAGATGAAGGAGATACAGTACATACTACATGCCTTTCTAGTCAATACCCTTCTTCTAAACTATCACTATCCACTCTTAGGACTCCATGATCAAAGAACAATTAAAAGAGAGAGACAAAAGGAAGGTAAACTTTTTGAGAGAGAGGGCCGGATTAAGGGATCAAAATGGCTAAATCAAGGAATAAAAGACAGGTTTACTCACTAATACACCTGCATGTAAGTGTGAGGTGTCAAGTTCTCACTCTCCCTACACAAGGTGGCTGGCTCACACACTAACACATGGAGTCCACTAACATCCAGCTAAATCCATTAACATATAGCTGATCCCACTAACTTTGGATTAACTTAATTAACAGCCATTACACTAATTAATCTTCATTTGCTAGTTAATCATGAAAAGTACAATTCAGCCACTACAATACTTTATTTCTCTTTAATTAAGTCCCTCATTTCACCTTTTTCAATTAGGTCCAATGCTGTAAACCCTAATTATCATGCACACTTTTACACTAATAACACTCATTGCTACTAGGGCACTTTCGGGGTGTTACAACTCTCCCCCACTTAAGGAATTTCGTCCGCGAAATTCTTCCTAACACATACGATAACTTTAACCATACAAAACATTACGCGAAAACATTAATTCAACCAATCTTAATCATACTCATAAGTTTTTCCCAATGATAACTACTTTTATATTCATGTAATAGCCCTAATCATGCATAATAAGTTGAGGGAAAGGTAGGGAACTGATCCATACCAACCATGGGCTCAAAATTAAGAAGAAAAGGCTTTATACATGTTGTTCTGTTGCGAGGTCGTGACTCTATCGCGATCGCGACAGTAGCTCCCCTCAGGTGCCTTACGAGACTGGTTTTCATTCCAGAATTTCATCGCAAAAACCGACCTCTACAACTCATGTTTTGTCAAAGTGGCCTTCATAGCATTTGTTCCTCTATGTCTTATCTTTCAAATGGGACAAGTTTCAGGTCATTTGGACTCTTAAATGAAGAGATATACATTAAACACTATAGACTATTCAAATCAACCCGGCTAGACAGGAACACGTCCATTTATTGCCATTTTTAGGCCTTTTAGAGACATATTTAATTTATGATATCTCTTAGACTTTTACAGATACAGAAGTTATAGTTCAAATCGCGTAAGAAACATTTGATTTGGAGTTTTCAAACTCCATATATGATCAAAACACTTGACGGAGGTAAACTTTTTGAGAGAGAGGGCTGGATCAAGGGATCAAAATGGCTGAATCAAGGAACAAAAGACAGGTTTACTCACTAATCCACCTCATGCTTGCATGTAAGTGTGAGGTGTCAAGTTCTCACTCTCCCTACATAAGGTTGCTGGCTCACACACTAACACATGGAGTCCACTAACATCCAGCTAAATCTACTAACATATAACCGATCCCACTAACTTTTGATTAACTTAATTAACAACCATTACACTAATTAATCTTCATTCGCTAGTTAATCATGCAAAGTACAATTCAGCCACTATAATACTTTATTTCTCTTCAATTAAGTCCCTCATTTCACCTTTTTCAATTAGGTCCAATGCTGTAAACCCTAATTATCATGCACACTTTTACACTAATAACACTCATTTCTACTAGGGCACTTTCGGGGTGTTACATGTGTGATGTGCGCGAAATTACATGTATGAATATACACAAAGAATCATACTTGTGTGATTTGTACATGGATAACTATGCACGTTAAACACATGCATAAAAAATCATACATATGGGCGTGTAGAATGAATGTGAAGATTGTGCACGTGAGATACGTGCAAAGAATGTGCCCACGAAATGCGTGAAAATAAGTGATTATAAAAAATGAAGTTTAGAGAGCTATGTACGCAATAGTACCTATAGACACTTATATGGTGAAAGATACTTGCTAAAGATTTTGTGCAAAAAGACATACATCAAAAGTTATACGTGTAAAATAATTTATAAGAATGTTTGCTACAATTATGTGTAAAAACATTTGTAGAAAGCATATGTGCAAAGAACACTACTGGTGTATATGCAAAGTATCACTTGCTTGACCAATGATAAGAAATACCCCAAGGTTGTGAAATGATTGCAACCTATTAGGTACCCCCAAACTTAAGTTTCTACCTGCCCTTAAATGTACTGAATGAACCACATTCTCAACTGATTCAATCTCAGTGAAAAGAATTAAGTAGTCCTTCCCAATGAAGGGCAAGAAGACAAACATGTAAATATCAAGGTTTACTAAACCAACACGTAAACGCAAGGCATACCACACAATCTGTGTGTGTGTGATTAGCCGAAACAGAATTTTTCGCTATTTAAAAGCAAATTTTGGATGCAATATTGGGGATAAGACTTAACTCGAATGCATAAATGCCCTCGTGGCTTTCCCCTTGAAGCTCAAGAAACACCATATGCCTTTTCCTACATACCAAATCTTATTAGAAGGTTATCTCTGCTAATTAGATAAGACTGAACCAAAAATTAAAAGGTCTTACTTTGGTTGTAACATTAGGCTTAGGTAGATGGCTACTAAAGAATGATTAGGTTGCTAGAGAAAAATGGCCACAACATTTACTCGATTGAAAGGAGGACCATTCCTAGCCCAATTGCGTACTATCAAGGTATTCTTAAATTTGGGCTTGGTAATGTTTTAGCTCATCTAGCTCAAAATAACAATTAAGTTGAAAAGATAACCATTGAAACTCATCAAGGGGTACTATCTTAAGCTCTACTTCTTTTTTCTTTCTTTTTCTTTTCTTTTTTCTTTTTTTTTAAGTTTATATCTCTAACTATGCAAAGATTTATTACAGATTAAACCTTTTTTCTCGAAGCGTAAACCCAACCTTATCATAGCGATTTTTGATAGTCCAAAGAATTGACAAGGATTGAACCTCCTTTTTTTTTTGTCCTTTGAATATACCATGTAATTTCTAAGTTCAGAGCACTTTTGGCCCATTTTGAAAACAAACTGAAGAAAAAAACTATTTACATTTAGGGATTGGATGAAAACTCACTAAGAGCACTAGAATCTTTCTGATTAGCCGTCAAAATGACCCCTAGATAAGACAGAACCTAGAAAATGATTTAGACAGCCATTTCTTTGTATAGCTCTCTAAATGACTATTTCCTACCCTTATTTTGCAATCGTTTGCTAGCCCGTCAAGCCTTTATTTATTGTATGCTAAATGCGTACAGATTTTGTTGTTGCACATGTTAAAACTACCCTTTGTCTAAAATGATTTTTGTCTCCCCTTAGAAGAATAGCCACTCTAGCAAGGATGGATTGGTCCTCTTATTAAATTCTTCTTTTTAGTCCTTTGACTCTTCATAAATCATGCATTAGCCAATTAATTAAATTAATTTCATGCATTAGCATATCAAACTTCTTATTTCATGCATTTAAGTCCATAGGGGTTAAATGACAATTTTAACCTGACTTTTTAATTAATACCGCTTATATCCTAAACACAAATACATAACCATATAAACAACTTATGCCACTCTCATACCCCAATGGTGCTCAAAATGATCAGGGTATAAGTCGGGGCCTTACATATTAAGGTATGGTTTACTACGTACGGGTAAGTGGTGTTACATTTGTTGGTATTAGAGCCTAAGTTTAGGCGATTCTGGACATTAATAGGACATAAATGTATATTATAGACACCGGGTCCCGAGTAGCCAAGATCAGGATTACCCAATGATGAAGTTAAGTGTGCCGATCTATAGGCAAAAAGAACGAAGTTGGAAGTGACGATTTTCTTGTCGATTTGTTGTTTTAAAATTAAATAAAAATGTATTTCAAAAAATATTTTTAAAGTATTCTAAAATTTATTTTGTGAGGAAAAAAAGTGAGTTTTTAAATTATTATATTTTATAGAAATTTAAAAAAAAAAAATTCGCGCGAGGGACGGGCAGCTCGTCGCTCATGCCTATGCACGGGCAGGCCGTTGGTCGCGCCTACGCACGGGCAGGCCATCGGTCGGCCCCTCCGCGCCCCTGTTCGTCCGTTTTGCCTATTTTGGCCATTTTGGCCATAACTTCTTCATTTTAAATGCTTTTTAACTCATTTTTTTTTGCAAAATTTAATTCAAAAAGCCTTTTATCTTCCAACCCAATAAATTCAGTGGTTTTTTGTAATTAGAGGAATTAAATTAATTTAATTTCTTAATTAAAAAATCTGAATTTTAAGGGGGAATAAAAAGAGTTTTTTAGTGGGAATTAGGGGGGATTTTTCTTTAGAAAACATTTTTTTTTCTTCTTCTCTCTTCTCTCAACCAAATTCTCTCAATTTCTAAAGGAATTTCCAGCAATTCTTGAGACAAAAAAATAATAATTTTTGTTCTCGAGAATTTTTCAATTGACAACTTTTTACTTTAAGACAAATAAACTAATTGTTTGTTCTTGAGTAAAATTTATCTTTCAATATTTTATTTTTTCTTCTAATCATATTTTTCAAATCAAGACAAGAAATTGGATCATCTACGTTCATTTCTTCAAGATTAATTTTGAGGGTAAACATTATTGGCTCAATTTCTTAGTTTGATTTTTTAATTTCATTTCTTTTTTATTTAATTAATTAATATGTAAATTCTTTTAGTTCTATCATTTTATTCTTCTTTTTTATTCTTTTGCTTTTATTCAATTGATTATCATGTAAATTCTTTTAGATCTATTATTTAATTGTTCATATTTTTACTTCTTATTTCTTTTTTTGTTTAATTTGTTCATATCATTATTTCTTATTTTTATTCCTCATTTAATTGTTCATGTTCATATTATTGTCATTTTTTTTAGTTCATATATATTATTAGTATCATCATTTAACATGTTTTATCATAATTGGCCTATTTTATTTTCATGTTATTCTTCTATCTTTAATTGGATTGTTCATCTTCTTTGATTATTATTATTATTATTATTATTATTATTATTATTATTATTATTATTATTATTATTATTATTATTATTATGTTATTTGATTGTTCAATATTCTTTGGTATTATTATGTTATTATTATTATTGTAGTTATTATTATTATTATTATTATTATTATTATTATTATTATTATTATTATTTATCCTTATTCTTGTTTAATTTTATTATTACTATTATTATTTATTGCCTATACATGCTGAATTTTATGTTTGTATTTCCTATTCATGTTTTTTTGCATATTGAGTTTTTATAATTATTATTTTATGTTTGTTTATGCATGTTGGTTTTTTTTTTCAATATTATTAATATGTTTTACATATGCTGATTTTTATTATTTCTTTTGCTTTTTATGCATGATTGGGTGTTATTGATATTATTTTGTGTTTTTATGCATGTTAAATTTTATTAACACTATTTTATGTTTTTTATGCATGTTAAATTGTGAATTAATTAGATTGCATATTTTATTATGTCATTTTAATTGGCTTGTCATATATGATGCAATTTTGATCGCCTTAATTTATTTGTTTTCAAGTTATATGTTTAATTATTTTTATACTAACTTCATTTTTATTTGTTCTTTCCTATTTTTCAATACTTATTTTTCATATGTGAGTTTTTGTCAAGTGGGAGCCCATGAAGATTTGAAGTTCCACATGGGAGTTGTTTATTATTTTTGTTGTTTTTATTATTTTGGTTTAATTGATTATTATGTAATTTGTAATAATAAATTTATTTTCATACACGTTAATTAAGAAAATCACAAAAATATTTCTATTAAACTAAATTGGATTTTATTTAATAAAAATGGGACCAATGTCCTAGATTTTTCATCCAAAATAAATTGTCACTTTAAAATTGTTTTCTTTAATTATGCATGAGAGGACCAATGTCCTTATTTTTAATAAATAACCCGATTTATGCATGAGTTGTATTTTATTTACAAATGGGGGTTGTATTCCGCCCCTAGTTTTATTGTAACTTATTTTGCTTTCATTTACTTTTTTTATCGCTTTTACTATATGATTGATATGCGTTTAATTAAATTGCATTAAAATTGAATGAGAAAAGGCATGAAATACTAAATTCAAAACTTGATTATAAACTTAGCCAAGGTATGAATAAATGGGGAGTCCCGAACTTTCTCTGGTCTTTGGGCTCAACGATTACAATCCTAGGCTCCAGGGGGTAGAGGCTGAGATCTCCAAAATCTCTCTGGTTAGCCCAAGATGGATATGTATGCGCCGTCTTAGGCTCGATGAGGCTAGACGACCCTTCCCAATGTTCTATTGGGTGGCAACTCCAAGAAACCTCTTTGTTGCCCAAAATAGACGCAGCTTGTAAATACCTTACAAGTTTTTATGAACCTCTCCCGATCGCCCTATAAGGCGGGCTTTTGGGAGGCATCGAGGTTCGGCGCGCGTCACATATATGTATAGTTTTATGTTGGCCTAATGCGGATGTCCTTATTTCTTATAGCAAATAGAATGCATCGATCCTAAGATGCTATGGAAGAAACTGCTGAAAGTGTTAATCCTAGGGATTTAGATCTATCGATCTTCGGTCTTTCTGAGTCAACTAGAGGTGATCATAATGCTCTTGTTATGCCTACTGAAGCCTTGCTTTAAAATATCACATGATATAGCAAGGGTTTTGGACCGATTAACTGTACCCAAAGCTCTTATAGATGTGGTGAGGAAACACGAAGCTAAAGAATTGTATGCTACTATTTGGAAGAATCTGATAAAGCTGAGTACTAGTTAGAGAGGGTACAAAGGGTAGAAGAAGTCAAATGTCCTCCTGAGCAGAGGGTTATTTGTGTGGTTTCTCTTTTGCAAGGTGTAGCTTAAGACTGGCGGAAGCTTGTATTGAAACATCCAGTGCTCCCAGATCCGATTACATAGGATTTATTTATCCGGGAAGTTTAGAATAAGTATATTACTAATGCTTATGAGGAGTGTGATGCGCGCCGAACCCCATGGCGCCCTGAGGGCCCTGCTTTAGAGCGATCGGGATGAGATTCATTGGGAACTTGTAAGGTATTTACAAGTGCGTCTATTTTGGGCAATAAAAAGGTTTCATAGAGTCACCACCCAATAGAACATTGAGAAAGTTTGTCTCGCCTCAGTGAGCCTAAGACGGTGCATATCATCCATTTTGGGTAAACCAAAGGGGTCTTGGAGGCATTCATCCTAATAGAACATTGGAATGACCCTCTAACCCTAAGGAGCCTAGGATTATAAATTAAGTCTTTTGATGGGACACAAGAGGTGTCTTGGAGGCCCCATTCCAATGGAACATCGAAATAGGTCTCTTACCTCGTTGAGCCTAAAGACCAGAGTATTCGGGACTTCTCATTTATTCGTACCTTGATTAATATTACAATTAGGTTTTGAATTTATTATTTCACCCTCTTTCCACACGATGCAATTAATTTAAAAGGTGCAAACATTCACGTAAAGGCAGAAAATAAAATAACATTAAAGTAAAGCATATGAAAATAAATTACAATAAAACTAGGGGCGGAATACAATCCCCATTGTAAATAAGGTACAAAATATACATAAAATAGGGTATTTACTAAAATTGAGGGCATTGGTCCTAGATGTATTTATTGCCAAAAATGTGATGGTTTTATTGGATAAAATAGGACTTTGGTCCTTGATTTTGAAGAAAGTTCCCGAATTGATTACTATAAGACTTTTAGTCATTTTTATTAGCGCGACAAAATAATAGTTTACAAAAGGGAAATAAATTAATTAATATAACAATAACGACAACAATGCAATTAATATAATAACAAATACTAAAACTAATAATAATACTAGCAATAAAAATAATAAGCAGAAAAATAAATAATAATAAACCTACAATAAACATCAAATAAATAATAATAAAGGTGAGGGTAAAAGGGAATAAATCGGGGCCCTTAGGTTTGGGTGGCCATCATCATCCTCAAATTATTAACCCAACAAAAATAATTAAATAATACCTCACAAAAATAAACAACACATTAGTACTAAAATCCAGAGTTAGAATAAAAGAATAAAAGAAAAGAGAAACTAATAAAGGAGTTTGGAAGAAAAAGAGTAAATAAGAATAAAGAAAACAAATGAAAACAGATTGAAAAACTGAGGATGAGCCCAGGGACGACCATCTAGACATGACCGATGGGCGTCAAAAATATGACCGGCGGGCAGTGAAGTGCGCTAGATACGTTCCGTCTCTCAAGCGAGGGATGGGTGTCTGTAGCTACACTGCCCATCAGTCACCTCTGACCTTCAAAAAAAGGACAAAACAACAGCTTTTTTCAACAAAAAACTTATTTTAGATAAAATACTCAAAAGAAACACAAATAATTAAACTCAATCAAACAAATATCAGATCTATAATATTTACCCTCGGATTATACCTTTTTGGATGAATGTAGGACGATTTTCGGTCTCGTGCGCTTCACGAAAATCGAATAAAAATCAAGAAAAGAAAATTTATATTTTTTCCCTGAAAATTAGCAACGATTCAAATGTTGGAATTGATAAATTGAAGGAAACAAATCAATCTTGTTACCTGAATTCGATTGGATTCACCAAAATAAGGTTTTTGAAAGGAAAATTAAAAAGATGAAAATATTATCTTTTCTTTTGTCAAAATATGATTTTTGAGAGAAAAATATTAGAGAATATTTTCTATTTTAGAGAAGAAAATAAAACCCCCTAATCCAATTTTGTCCAACCCCCCAATTGATTAAAAATCCCCCTTTTATAGGAAAAAAGAATCCTATTTGGAATAGGAGAGAGAAATCTTATTCCGAATAGGATTTGGCAAATGACCGACAGGTATCTAAAGCCCACCACGAGCATCTATTAAAAAGGGCACGCGCGGTCATTTGGCCAACGGACGGAAAGAGGCACGGGGGTAACAGACTGGCGTCGATTTACGGACACGTGTCTGTCGTTCGCTTCACCGACGACCCATCTCTTATGGCGAGGGATGGATCATCTCGGCTACCGACGGGCGTCTGTCTACGGACGGGAGGGCTATCCGTGGAGGAAAAAAGCACATTTTTTCTAATTCTTTCCGCTGCAAATGAAAATCTCCAATCCTTGCGAATCCGAAGGACCAAAATTCTCGAATTTCATCTATTGCACCGGAAACAGACACTGATTTCTTCATCGGGTAATCTCTGATCTAAACTGCCTTAGGGCACGGTGCTTACAGTTGCCCCCAATTTTGGGGAAACTAGTGCACTAGTGCCTAGATGAGCCAAAATTCAGAGAAGAAGAAGGAAAGAAACATGTACCTGAGGCAGTTCTGACCTTCTGAAAGGGAGTGGTTGGTTGTTCACCTGGCGGGCCTCATCTCGGTCTGCTCGGTGGTGAATGTCGTGGATGATAGCGTTGTCTAGCCATGATCTGTTCTAACGTATGGGTCCCTATTGGTCTTGTCTCGACTTGTAAGGTGAGATGTAGCGTTCTCTAGCTACGATCCCCATGGAAGCATAGTGTTTTCTAACTACTACCTCATTTTCCCTACTGACCTCATCTCGGTCTGCGTGGCCTTCCGCTAGCCTCGTCTCGGCCTGTACGGGGAATGTGAGATGCAGCACTCTCTGACTGCAATCCCGGTTGCAAGATACGGTGTTATCTAACCGCAGTCCCGCCGCGATGTATTCTATCGCTGGTACCCTACTGACCTCATCTCGATCTACATGGTCTTTCGCTAGCCTCATCTCGGTCTGCACGGGGAAAGTGGGATGCAGCACTCTCTGACTGCAATCCCAGTTGCAAGATGCAGTATTATCTAACCGCAGTCCCGCTGCGATGTATTCTATTGCTGGTACCTTACTGACCTCATCTCGATCTGCATGGTCTTTCGCTAGCCTCGTCTCGGCCTGCACGGGGAAAGTGAGATATAACACTCTCTGACTGCAATCCCGGTTGGTTGGAATTTCCTTGCTAACCCCCATCCGATCAGCAAGGTGCGTAGTACTCTCTGACTACACCATGAGTTGTGAGATGCAGTGCTCTCTGACTACAATCTCGCTTGCTAAAACTTCCTTGCTAATCCACATTCGATCTGCAAGATAGTTTTAGTTGAATATGATCTTGAAGGACATAGCGTTTGCTTTGTTCATCCTCCTTTTTGATTATTGGCCACTGGACTGATGTGAAGCCAAGTTCCTGTATGGTAAATGATTTTTGTTAATTCTTGTGCAGAATAATCTGATTGCTAGGTTTATGAATATTTTATCATTTTGTTGTTATGATCATATAATCATTCGTCTTTAGTGTAAATGAATTAAAGATAAAGATAAGGGAAATAACATGTAAGTTTAGCAGCAAATGTTTTTCCACTAAAAGATTCAGTTTTGTACAATGTAATATAAACATAATGATGATAATGAAAGAAAATACAAAAAAATGATATCAGGACTCCCTGAATGGCTATAGGGGTGGATAGTCAGAGGGCTCCTCTTTCGGATCATCATCATCTAATATATGAACTGTTTGAGACCGAAATGAAGAGGCAGAGGGTCCAGCTCTTGAGGTAAATGGCTGGCTGGGAGGATCTGGTGGTCCAAGTTTCTAAGATGCCCAGGCTCTGACCTGCGACTGAAACCTGGGAGGAACGGCCACTAGTACAGACTGAGGCTGTGCTCTCTCTAAATCATGCTGCTGGAACTGCACCTGAGCATACCCGTCTAGGAAGGGCTATGCGCAAACTGTCATGAATCGTAGTGTGTCCAAAACAACCCCTCCTAACTCCCTGAATGCATTGCCCTGTCTAAGGGTCCGATCTGTAGCAGCGGTCTCCATACCCCCTCAATCTATCCTCAGTATGCTCTTTAAACTCTCTGATAGATCGGGTGATGGGAGGTATCTCAGCCTCTAGCCCCTGAACTCTGAGTCTGAGAGTGTCCACCGTCTCATCTACCATCTGTAGAGACGCGTCTACTCTCTGAGCCGTCTCATCCTGGGATGTCCTCACCTCCTGCCTCAGCTGCTCAATGAGCCTGGCCTGCTCCTAGATAACACCCTGCTGTTGCTCCAGTCTCTCCATCACAACCCTATCCCGCTCTTCGAGCTGCTCCAAGAGGATCCTGTCTCTCTCCTCCTGTTTACGCTCAAAGGACGTGAACATGGAGGAGATAATTATCATGAAATCTGGCAGTGCTGTTGGAGGTGGAGCTGACTCCGATGTATGCTCTGGCGGTGGAGCTGTAGAGGTAGATGCCCTCGGGTTCCCCCTGGCATAAGGATGAAACCTCTCGGATGGTCGTGGAGCTATCCGCTGCACCCTCGATGATGGGGGAGGTGTAGGACTCCGTACCCTTGGCGTTTGTAGAGTAGCAAATAGCTCATCCATAGTGAACTCTACGCCTATATCAGAAGGTGTACGAGGCTGTTCCTCCTCAAGCTACTGCTGTGGAGGCTGCTCCTCCTGATAGACTGGGTGCTGGGGCTGTTGGTCCTCCTGGTATTGTGGCTGTGGAGGCGATACCTCAGGCTGCTCTAACGAGGGAAGGCCGAATGCCCGTCTAGTCTCATGAATGGTGAGGAGCCTGTATGCCTCCGCTTGCCCCTGCATCTGTACCACCATGCCCATCGTGACAGCTAATGGGGCATCTACATACATGCTCTCCTCTATGGCCTGCCCAAAGATCCCTGGACGAACTCCTAATCCCAACAACAATCTAGTGACTACTCCGCCAACAAAGACTACCGGGGCTGCCCCCCTAGATACCTTCACTAGGTTAGCCAGAATCTCATGGATAATACTGAGCCACTGACTGGCCACCATGGCCAACAAGCTCCATATCTTCGCGGTGTTAAGGGACCCAGGGTTACCAGCCCGTCCCAGGTAAGAGCTGGATAGAACTCGGTGGAGATACCGGAGAGCCTATGATATAAGCATCGTACTATTCGCTGTATCGTGATTGTACGGCACTCCTGGTAAAGCAATGGTCGCCCAATGATGGCATCGGACTGCTCTCTGGGGCACCATTACGTCTTGCTCCTGAGGAAGCCCCATGGCCTGTGCAAAATGCTGGCGTGTGATGGCGTAGTGGTGGCGATCAATCCATAACTGAATGACTCCCTCCTCTATATCTGACCTCTGAAACCAGCGTACTGTAGGGTAGCAAGAAACAGTCTCACCATCTCTGGGTAGGTCGGGAAGGCTGGAGTCAGGAACTCGGTCCAATCAGCACCCGCTAATAGGGCATCAACCTCGTCTGCCATCCCTAAGGCCTCGAGGAACGGCCTGGAGATGAAACGGCTGGCTCGGAACTCCACTCGGGCCAATAATCTGTATCTCTAGCCTCGAGAGTCATCCAATCGGGAGCCTGTGGCTCGGGATGGTTACGCTGAGCACGTCGGTGGCATCGTGGAAGGAAATTAAACAATCAGTTCAAAATCATGGTCATAAACGGGATGAATCCTTTAAATAGTAAATTGGGCAGCATCCCGGTAAGGATGTGCCCTGCCAGAAAAATTAAAAATTTGGGCAGCATCCCGGCAAGGATGTGCCCAACCCCCTGCATAAGAAGACAAAAATAAAGAACAGGCCTCAGGCCCCAACAACAACACAATACATTTAAAAATTTGGATAGCATCTCGGCAAGGATGTGCCCAACTTCCCGCACAAAATTCAAAATGACAGGCCTCAGGCCCCAAGCAACAGTTCATGTATAGTTTCTCAACTTTATTGATTCCACAACTGCTAAGAAAAAAAATGCAAGAGAATGTGTTATCAGTTTGTACCAAACACTCATTATCATCAAAATAGAAAACGTGTTTTGGCAACTTATTTGCGCTGTGTAGACACCGGGTTACGAGTCGGGTTTAATGTCAAAAAAGTGATTTTGAGTCCTTAGTAATTCCATCCAAAAATAATATATATGATAATATATATAAATATGTGTGTGTGTAAAATTAGGTAATTAATTAGTTAATGTTGTTTGTTAATTAATTAGTTAATTTATTGGTTAGTTAAATGGCTGATATTATTATGTAATTATAATGTATGAAAAATTAAAGTTTATTTAATTAATATTAATTAGTATGTAGAGTGTTTAATTAAATAGATAATATATATGATAATTATATTAAGATGTAATATATGTAATGAGCAATTAGTGTAATGTTTAATTAGTTAATTAATGTGTGTTATTTGAATTAAGTTAGATTAATTAAAAAGAAGAAAAGGAGGAAAAAAGAAGGAAATTACTTGGATGACCCTTAGCCCTAATTTGTGTGGTATAAAAGGAATAAGATGAGGAAAATTTAGGTCTCTCTCGGCAGATCAAGAAAAAAGGACCAAGAAAAAGAAAAGAGAAGAGTGAAAGAAAAGAGAAGAGAGAAGAAAAAGAAAGGAAAAGAAAAGGAAAGGAAAAAGAAAGGGAAAGAAAGAAAGAAGAGAGAAGTAAACCTAGGCCAACGGGAACAGAGATGATGGAAAGAAGAAGAGAGAAGAAAGAGAAGGGGAGGAAGCGGGCTCATCGCTGGCCAGCCACGGCCGCCGATCGCCGCACGCGCCCCGCCACGGTGGAGAGCAGACCCCGAAGCACCGAAAGGCAGTCTCCGATCAGCCATCAGCGCCGGCGTGGAGGAGATCGGCGAGGAGGTTGGCATGAGCTTCGGAGGCATTTTCCGGCGAGCTAGCAGCTCCGTTTGGCGCGTGGCCACCGGCGCTGGACTCCCGACGATGCGATCTACGAGGCGGCGAGGGAAGTGTCCTCAACCGCCGCTCCGGTGAAGCTCCGGCGACACTCCGGTGGATTTCCCTCTCTCCTCCCTATTTTAATATTATATATATATATATATATATATTTATTTCATTTCTGAATTTTTATTATTAATATTATTAATATATTTATTTATATTTATTTATCATTCTGTTTTAATATTATTTTTATTATTTATTATTGTTATTTTCATATTTATTTATTATTATTATTATTATTATTATTATATATATTTATTTATTTGATTTCCGTTTATTAATATTATTATAATTATTATTATTTAATATTGTTATTATTATTATTATATAATGATTGTTAATTAATTATTATTATTTGTTTATTACTAGTGTTATTGTTAATTGTAAATATTATTTGTTATTAGTATTTATTTTTAGTATCATTTAATTTAGTCAATTATTAATTTCAATTATTTTTCTTTAATTTGTTTATTTTATTATTTGCTTATGCATTCATTTATTTATTCAATTATTTATTTATTCATTACTAATTGTTATTATTGTCCTGTCACGACCGTAACCACGAGAGTGGCAATGCGACTCGTTCGAGGAGCACAGTCGAGACGTGTAGTTTAATATTTATTATTTATTTATTTAGAAGCATGTAATTATTATTTTATAGTATTTTATTTATTTGTGGTCTGTAATAATAAACGATTTTCGACCTCTCTAAAAAGAACGACTACACAAATGTTTTCTACTAAATAAAATGTTTGCTAAATAAAACTGGACCAATCTCCTATTTTTACCCAATAAAACCATCACATAAAAATCATTTTCCATAATGAATGCATGCGAGGACCAATGTTCTCATTGTTAATGAATAACCCGTTTTATGCATGTATCGCACATTTACAAACGAGGGTTGTATTCTGCCCTTAGTATTATTGTAAATTTTTTAATGCTATTTTATTTTATGCTCTTAAATGGATGATTGCGCCTTTAATTTAAATTGCATCGTGTGGAGAGAGAGCGAACTAATAGAGTCAAAACTGAATTGTAAAATCAATCAAGGTACGAATAAATGAGAAGTCCCGAACCCATCTTTGGTCTTTGGGCTCAACGAGGCGAGAGGTCCGTCCGATCACTCATTGGAACTGGATCTCCAAGACACCTCTTGTGTCACGAGACTTAGACGTTAATCCTAGGCTCCTTAGGGAGAGAGGTTTACCCTCCAAGACCCATTTGGTTGGCCCAAAATGGATAAAAGCGCAGTCTTAGGCTCTCCGAGGCGAGAGAAACTTTACCAATGTTCTATTGGGTGGCGACTCCATGAAACCTCCTTGTTGCCCAAAATAGACGCACTTGCAATTTATTGCAAGCTGTCAACAGACTCAAAATGCCCCGATCGCCCTAGAGCGGGCGGTCGTACAGGCGGCCGCTGGGGATCCGGCTCGCGCGCGTCACAGTGGCGACTCCGCTGGGGACATATTTGAGACTTCGATTCGAAAGTACCTTGATTAAAATTTACAATTAAGTTTTAGTTTATAAATTTCGCTCTTCTCTCAAAATTGCATTACATCTCATTAGAGCTTTAGATCTATGCTAATTTGGTCCCTTCTAAACCCCGGTGCATTCCTGAAGCACAACCCTACGTTCACTCAATGTAGGGAAGTGTTAAGGATAATCACCAGCCCAAGCCTCGTACCATCGTGGTATATAAAATGGTGACCCGATCGGTCGTTATGCTCGTGATGAGCTAGACCCGTCGGTAGGGATCATGCTTGGGTAGCCCTAAAGTAACACCACCTTTTGACCAAAGCCCATGTAATGGCAATAGAAACTTCCACTAGGTGACATGTACCATAATATCGTGCTTGCTATTTGGGCCATCATATATTGAACAAAATCAATTGAATCAGATGGTTTTCATCAAAGGCTTTCATGCCCTGGTGGGCCCATCTTGATTTAATCGAATTGTTTAAATATATAATGGCCAAACATCCATGAGCATGTGCTTTAAAGTAAGAGTTGTTACGCTGCCGGTTTTTTATCGCGCACTATACGCGTCCATTGGGTTCCCTGTTAACCCTTGGATAAAGCCCACCTAGGAAAGAGACCGCACGACCCCATGTGTGGGAGAAATAAGGTTGAAAGGATCTACCTGCTTGCATGTGGCTGTGAATGCTGCACAACATGCACATACATCACATGTCATTCATGTCAAAAAAAAATCAATCAAAAAATAAAAAATATATAAATATATAAAATATAAAAAATAAAAAATACATTTCATATTGTGTGTATATATCCTTTTGCCTGCATATTATTTTTCACATACATATACCATCACGTGTATATTTATTTTCATGCATTGCATCGCATAATTGCAATTTATTGATTTCTTCACTCCATCTACACAATTCACGATCATGCATTGTATATTGTCATACACGCATCATTCTAACAATTTAAATTTTTTGCCATCATAGATTCGTCCAAGTGGGTTAGAGGTCCCGATGGTCGATTAGTAAGGATAGACTCGCCCTTTGGGATTGCTAGAATTAGTGCCTGTTGGGGATCCTGAACCACTCTCAACATCCAATGAATCATCCTCGATGGTAGAAGAGACTGGGGCCCTAACCACTCAAGACCTTGATAAGAGACTAGATGACTTTGAATCGAGAATGTTAGAACACGATGGGCGACATCGCCGAAAGGATTGCTCATCCATCTACTCCACAACCACTTGTTGACCTGCAACAACAAATAGTCCATGCTGGGAGCAAGCCGAACCACATGCTGGTGGGGAGGCTCTTTTTATTAGCAATGCTGCTCTCAACCTGTCAATGAGCGTAAAGTTGTTGCACCCTTTGAGCTAAGAAGGGAAAAGATTCCCAATCCCAATGATGATTTATGATGGAGGAGAAAGATGAGGAGCCAAAAGTCTATCAAGCTGTGAGGGGTAGAGCACACAGGGTAGAAGAAAAAAAGGCTTCAAAAGGGAAAATTACATCTATTGTCGGCCAAGCCTGCCTTAAACCAAAGGGAAGCTATTCATAGAACGGAGCAATTTTGTGCTTTCCACCAACATTGGCCAGTTAATAGATCAATGCCAAATTCTGAGGGACCGAATTCAAGATCTCATCGACAACAAAGAAATTGCTGGCCCAAAGAAGAGGAAATAAAAATCGATGGTAGATAACAGACATTGGTCACAGTGCCTGCATTGCTAGGAGTTGTCTTTACATTTGAGCTCCTTAACAATGATGTATGCAGTACTGGTCATTTCAATTATGTTGTTGCTTACTTGTATATTATTTCTAATGATTTCATTTCTTATGATCATGATACATTCATTCATTTTAACATTAATTCAATTAATACTACTGCATTTAATCTTGGAACTTTGGAAAATCAAAGGAAAATTTTGATGGCATCTGATATAACTCTTGTAAAGAGGGAAATTTAGAGAGAAAATAAAAATAAGAAAGAAAAACTAGTTGCAATTAGGGGACTGGATGAAAACTCACTAAGAGCATTAGAACCTTTCTGATTACCCGTCAAAGCGATCTCTGGATAAGACAGAACCTAGAAAATGATTTAAGCAACATTTTCTTTGCATAGCTCTTTAAATGACTATTTCCTACCCTTATTCTGCAATCGCTTGCTAGCCCGTTGAGCCTTTATGCTGGTATGTTGAATGCGCGATAAATTTTGTTGTTACACACATTAAAACTATCCCCTCACCTAAAATGATTTTTGTCTCCCCTTAGAAGAGTGGCCGATCTAGTAGGATGGATGTACGTTTTAACCATTTTTTGGGTTATTAAAAATTGCCTTGGTAAGGGTGAGTTTACACTTTGGGAAGAAGGCTTAGTCATGCATGAAAGGCGTGAGCTCGCAAAAAAAAAAAAATCGGAAAAAAGAAGAAAAAAAAGGCCGAAGGAAGAAAGAAACAAAAAAAAAACAAAGAAAAAGAGCTCAAGACAGTAACCAATTGACTAGTTTCAATGATTACCATTTTTATTATTATTCTGATCTCAAGGAGCTAAAATGTTACCGAGGCCAAATTCAAAAATACTTTTGTATATGCAACTGAGCTGAGAACGGTTCATCCATTAGTCGAGTGAATATTGCGGCCATTTTTCTCTAGCGACCTGATCTTTTCTTGACAGTCATCTACCTAAGCCTAACATTACAACCAAAGTAAGACCTCTTGATTCTTGGTTCAGTCTTATCCAATTAGCGGAGATGACCTTCTAATAAGGTTTGGTACGTAAGAAAAGGCATATGGTGTTTCTTGAGCTTCAAGCGAGGAGCCACGAATGCATTCATGCATTCGAGTTAAGTCTCATCTCCAACTTTGCTTCTAGAATTCGCGGTAAAAATAATAATAATAATAATAATAATAATAAGAGTTGAGAGAAAATATTCAATCATGAAACTCGAGAGGGCTGAGTGATAATAGGAGTTTGATGCTTTCAAAATCCATCCCAAGATTAGATGAGGTTTTGTATCTTGAGATTAATGCCAAATAATGATCATGTGTTATGAAATCAAATTGAAATACGTGCATTTATGCAATGATATTGATGTAACCAGAGCAGTTCATCTTGTATACTCAAAGCTACTGTCAATCCGCTGCTGCTCTCATCATTCAAGCACGCCAATCAACTCATCATGTTGTCAACTGTGAAGCCAGTGTCTACAGTTGTGCTCCATGACAGGAATCAAGCCTGTGTAATGGTGATTTGAGGCACAAGCACATGACAGTCACACCCGAAAGATCTCTAGTAACATCTTCAACCTCTATGCCAAAAAAAAAGAGAAAAAGAGAAAAAAAAAGGGCTGTTAGAGATGAAAACCGTAATTGGCGCTCTAAGCAAAAAAAAATTAGGCTAAAGGACAGGGTGAAAACCTGGAAACAGGCAGTCTGTTCCTTAAAAAAAATAAAAAAAAAATTAGAAAAAAGAAAAGCCGCTGGATTGGGTTGGGTCCATTCTAGGCAAAAAATAAGGCACAGGGACGTATTTCCCGCCAAGAAAATCTAGTGTGAAAATCCACAAGGGACGCACTACCTTAAAATAATGACTACAGGTTTTAGATGAGAACCTCATGATCCCTAAAAAGCATGAAATTCAAAAGCAATTCCAGAAGGCACCGATCTTACTGCAAATTGCAACCAAATCGGCTGTTGCCTCCAAATCAATTCAGATGAATTTTTATATTGCATTGCTGCATACACATGCATCTCACGTGCATGCTTACGATTTTTTCTGCATATTTGCCTTTCTAAGTCTTGCAGAAAAAGAGACTCGATGCGGACACCGATAAAAGCCGAGTGACGACATCATTCCAAACAATCAACCAAAAACCTCTCAGGGGGCAAGTCAACCCAAGACCTCTCAGGGGGGCACATTCAACCAAAGACCTCTCAGGGGGCAAGTCAAGCCAAGACCTCTCAGGGGGCACATTCAACCCAAGACCTCTCAGGGGGCAAGTCAACCCAAGACCTCTCAGGGGGCACATTCAACCCAAGACCTCTTAGGGGGCAGTCAACCAAAGACCTCTCAGGGGGCAGACAATCAACCTAAGACCTCTCAGGGGGCACATTCAACCCAAGACCTCTCAGGGGGCAAGTCAACCCAAGACCTCTCAGGGGGCACATTCAACCCAAGACCTCTCAGGGGGCAGTCAACCAAAGACCTCTCAGGGGGCAGACAATCAACCCAAGACCTCTCAGGGGGCACATTCAACCAAAGACCTCTCAGGGGGCAAGTCAATCCAAGACCTCTCAGGGGGCACGTTCAACCCAAGACCTCTCAGGGGGCAAGTCAACCAAAGACCTCTCAGGGGGCACAATCAACCCAAGACCTCTCAGGGGGCAGATCTCAACCAAAGACCTCTCAAGGGACAGATATCAACCAAAGACCTCTCAGGGGGCACCACTCAACAGAACGGTTAGTACGATGACGGCACTACCACTCTATGACGGGTTAGTACGATCACGACACTGCCGCTTCTGCAATCACAACAATAGCACTCAATTCAAGAAGACAACCGCCTCAGGTAGGTGTCTCTGCATCTCTTTCTCTCTCTAAATTTTGGACTTTCTCCTTTGAATTTTAGCTCACCTAGGTGTCTATGCACTAGCTTCTCCAAAATTGGGGGCAACTGTAGACACCGGGTCCCGAGTCGGGTTTAATGTCAAAAAGTAATTTTGGGTCCTTAGTTATTCCCTCCAAAAATAATATATATGATAATATATATAAATATGTGTGTGTGTAAAATTAAGTAATTAATTAGTTAATGTTGTTTGTTAATTAATTAGTTAATTTATTGGTTAGTTAAATGGCTGATATTATTATGTAATTATAATGCATGAAAAATTAAAGTTTATTTAATTAATATTAATTAGTATGTAGAGTGTTTAATTAAATAGATAATATATATGATAATTATATTAAGATGTAATATATGTAATGAGCAATTAGTGTAATGTTTAATTAGTTAATTAATGTGTGTTATTTGAATTAAGTTAGATTAATTAAAAAGAAGAAAAGGAGGAAAAAAGGAGGAAATTACTTGGATGACCCTTAGCCCTAATTTGTGGGGTATAAAAAGAATAAGATGAGAAAAATTTAGGTCTCTCTCGGCAGATCAAGAAAAAAGGACCAAGAAAAAGAAAAGATAAGAGAGAAAGAAAAGAGAAGAGAGAAGAAAAAGAAGGGAAAAGAAAAGGAAAGGAAAAAGAAAGGGAAAGAAAGAAAGAAGAGAGAAGGAAACCCAGGCCAACGGGAACAGAGACGCCGGAAAGAAGAAGAGAGAAGAAAGAGAAGGGCAGGAAGCGGGCTCATCGCCGGCCAGCCACGGCCGCCGATCGCCGCACGCGCCCTACCACGGTGGAGAGCAGACCCCGACGCATCAAAAGGCGGTCTCCGATCATCCATCAGCGCCGGCGTGGAGGAGATCGGCGATGAGGTTGGCACGAGCTTCGGAGGCATTTTTCGGCGAGCTAGCAGCTCCGTTCGGCGCGTGGCCACCGGCGCTGGACTCCCGACGACGCGATCTACGAGGTGGCGAGGAAAGTGTCCTTAACCGCCGCTCCGGTGAAGCTCCGGCGACACTCCGGTGGGTTTCCCTCTCTCCTCCCTATTTTAATATTATTATATATATATATATATATATATATATATATATATATATATATATATATATATATATATATATATTATATATATTTATTTAATTTCTGAATTTTTATTATTAATATTATTAATATATTTATTTATATTTATTTATCATTCTGTTTTAATATTATTTTTATTATTTATTATTGTTATTTTCATATTTATTATTATTATTATTATTGTTATTATTATTATTAATATTATTATATATTTATTTATTTGATTTCCGTTTATTAATATTATTATAATTATTATTATTTAATATTGTTATTATTATTATTATATAATGATTGTTAATTAATTATTATTATTTGTTTATTATTAGTGTTATTGTTAATTGTAAATATTATTTGTTATTAGTATTTATTTTTAGTACCATTTAATTTAGTCAATTATTAATTTCAATTATTTTTCTTTAATTTGTTTATTTTATTATTTGCTTATGCATTCATTTATTTATTCAATTATTTATTTATTCATTACTAATTGTTATTATTATCCTGTCACGACCGTAACCACGAGAGTGGCAATGCGACTCGTTCGAGGAGCACAGTCGAGATCTGTAGTTTAATATTTATTATTTATTTATTTAGAAGCATGTAATTATTATTTTATTTATTTGTGGTCTGTAATAATAAAACGATTTTCGACCGCTCTAAAAAGAACCACCACATAAATGTTTTCTACTAAATAAAATGTTTGCTAAATAAAACTGGACGAATGTCCTATTTTTACCCAATAAAACCATCACATAAAAATCGTTTTCCATAATGAATGCATGCGAGGACCAATGTTCTCATTGTTAATGAATAACCCGTTTTATGCATGTGTCACACCGCATTTGCCCCCAAGTAGTATGAGCCTATCTGTGTGAGCATGCATTTGTATGTGTTCGGTATGTCATAAGGGTATTTTGGTAAAAATGCATGTTTTTAGGGTTTTATTAGCATATGGATATATGTTTGGCATTAGAGTGTGAATTAATTGAGAATTGATTGTGTGTATTTGAGCATATCATATTAGGGTAATTTAAGTTGGGAGTGCTTAGTGTGTGTGTTCATACCATTGTAGGGTGTGCATTAGTTGGGAGTGCATTGTGTGTGAGTAGTGTATGTTTGTTGGGTGTGAGTGATTGGTTTCCACCAATACGAAAGTGACAAGTGTAGGGTTAGGGAAAAAGATGAGTTAGTAGAGAAGGAAAAGTGGGAAAGGCAGGGACTCAATTCTTTTGCCCGATTCTTCTTCTTCTTCTTCTTTAGCTCATCTTCTTCCTTTGCTCTTATTTGGAAACCCTAGCTTGAATCAAGCTACTGTTAGTGGAAATCAATCATCTCCTTTGCATTCTTTTTGGTAAGTTAAGTATTCCTTTCATTTTGTTTTTCATTTTCATTTCCTTCTTCTTCTTTGGGTTTAGATTTAACTTAGCGTTTATATTTTTGGTTGTTCTTGGTGTGTTGTTGGTTAGTTGATCCTCCTCGCGATCCTAAGGGAAAGGAAATTGCTGGGACTAGTGGAGCTAAGTGATTTGAAGCTTAGAATTTCAGGTTTGGGATTTTGTTTGAGAGATTTGCTTGATTTTGAGATTACTGTAATTTGTTAGGGTTTGTGTTCTTGAGACTTGAATATGTTTATGCATGTTTTGTTGGTGTTATTATGATGTTATAATTATGGGTTATGATTTATAATGGTTTGTAATGCATGATATTTGAGTTTGAAGTAAGATTTGAGGATGGGTTGCTGTGTTTTTGGATTTCTGGGTTTTGAATTTAACTGACAGTAGGTGTTCTTCAAGAAAATCGTGTTTTTCTGTTCTTCCTGGTGGTCGTCCGACTCGTGCTCCTCAGCACGAGTCGTGCTGCTGCGAGCTCCCATCCGTACCGTGCTGTGGAGCACGACTGAAGACGAACAAGCATGGACACGAGTCGTGTCCCTTAGCACGACTCGTGCTCATGCAGCTCCTCTGCATGTCGTGCTGAAGAGCACGAGCAGGATGCCATAGACACGAGTCGTGTCCCTCAGCACGACTCATGTCCGTGGCTCCTTTGTTGTGAAACCAGTTTTCTCTAAATGTGTTTTTAAGGTGTTTTTCATGTTTCTTCCGTATTTTTCATGGTTTTTCCGTACTGTATGTTATATGAACTTGTGTATATGACTGTTATTGTATTTATTACGTATGATAAATTATATACTATGATTTGAAACAGAATTTGGGTTATGCATGTTCTATTTATGATTCATTGATAAGAATGTGAGTATTATTATGAGATTACACTTGAAAACATAATTTGAATGATGCATAACCTGCTAGAGTAAAGTAAGTGGATAGTTAGGCATGCCTAATAGAGTCTTTTAGCTGTAGCCCTCAGTTCAGTTTGGACCCCGATCAGGTCCCCGTTAGGTTACTCACGAACCCCTCAGTATTTGGATCTTGTTTAAGATCCCCTCAGTAAAAATATTGTATTTTTGATAAAAATGAAATGACTTTTGATTTGTACCTGTGAGGTACCCTCAGTAATTGATTCGTACCCATAAGGTACCCTCAGTTCACTCGTTATCCACTACCTCGAGTCAGCAGGTGTTCGACTGGTTTGCTCTTCTCTGATTTGACTACATAAATGTGATATCTGAATGAGCATAACGATGAGATGTATGTTTGATTATTCTGGTATAGACATGAATTTGAGATGCGGAATGTATGGCTTTAAATTGTGAGCACGTTTATATGGATTATGTTATAAACTATTGCATTTGCCATTGTGAATGTGTTATGCCTTGACGACCATTGTGAATGGCCGTCCATCTTTTATGTGTGTTTCTCCACTAAGCGTTTATCGCTTAGCACGGTGTTTTTACCCGTGCAGGTGCGGAATGAGTTTTGCTTTGAGAGAGTCGCCGTCGTCAAGCCAACATAGAAGGTTTTAGTGTAGGGCTCAGCTTTTGTAATCGTTGATGATTCTTTTTGTATAGAACTCTCTTGTATCAGTTTTGTTATAGCTTCCGCTTTTGTACTTATATTTTGGTTATGTAATATCTTTTGTTTCAGCTAGTTGATCAGAACATTATTGTAATGATTTATTATATTAATGTATGATCAGCTATTGCTTTCTTTTCCCTTAAAGTTTTTAATTATCCCGTATTTCGGTATGTATGTTATGTATGATTGTATGATTTGCTTTGTATCTGTTTGGTGGCACCTTGACTCATACGGCATCTCACACCTTATCGGATGGGATCGCCTACGTATGGGTAGGGGTGTTACAGTTTTTGGTATCAAAGCTCTGGTTTAGGCGTTTCTGGGTGTTGTTATTGTTGTTGTGTTGAGTTGCTTAGATGTGTATGTGTCTAGATCTGTATTGGCTGATGCGGTTCTTTCTTATTTGTTTAGATGGCTTCTAACTCTGCTCGTGGATCACTTGAGGAGTCCGCCGAGAGTGTGAACCCTCAAGCTGTAGATCCATCAATTTCTGTGTCGGCTCAGCATGCTAGGGTCCAGCCCGAGGCCGCAGCCATGCCTTTTGAGGCTATGTTCAGATTACATCAGGACATGGCTAGGGTCTTGGAGAGAGTGACTACTCCTAGAGCCCCTATGGAGAACTTGAGAAGGGCAGGTGTTGAAGACTTCTATGGCACAGGTTTGGATGAGTCTGAGTTGGCTGAGAAATGGATAGATAAAGTGAAGCGTGCTTTGATAGAAGTCCGGTGTCCTCCCGACCGGCAGGCAGAGTGTGCACTAGCTTTACTGCAAGGGTCTGCTTATGAATGGTGGGAATTGGTTTGCAGGCATCCTCAGCTACCGGATCCGATTACTTGGGATTTCTTTGAGGGAGAGTTCACGAAGAAGTATGTAACTCAGACTTATAGGGATGCTAGATGGGCGCAGTTTTTGAGTTTGAGGCAGAGGGCCAGGTCAGTTTCAGACTATGAGAAAGAGTTTAATCGGTTGTCTCGCTATGCTCCGCGTGGGGTTATGACAGATGATTTCAGATGCAAGCATTTTGAAGTGGGGTTGAACGAGTCTTTGAAGATTGCTTTGATTTCTTTAATGTGCAAGCCTAGGGTAAGTTACTATCAGATTATGGAGGCTGCTATGAGGGCTGAGAGATCAGAGTCTGTGCTGAGAGAGAGGGCTCAGAGGAGGAACCCTTCTCGCGGAGGATCTTCTTCTTCATCCTCGGGTAAGAGATCAAGGAACCCGCAGGATGAGTCATCATCTGGCCCGGCTTCTATAGGTAGAAGATAGGGTTCTGCAGCTGTGTCAGGTTCTGGTAGAGGTGGTAGACCTGAGACTACATCGGTATGTCCTCATTGCAGTAAGACTCATCGGGGTGAGTGCAAGTGGCTCTCTGGTGCATGCTTCAAGTGTGGGAGCACTGAGCATCTTTTGGCTATTTGTCCGAGATTGTATGAGGATTCAGGTTCCTAGAGAGAGGCTAGCAGGGTTAGTTCGAATGCTACACAGGCTACCCATGGTAGAGGCCGTGGTTGAGGTCGAGGTGGTCGACCTAGAGAGGGTGCTGCATCAGAGACAGTGGAGCGTCAGTTGCCAGTCGCAGCTAGAGCATATGCTGTGAGAGCCATAGAGGAGCAGGATGCGCCTGAAGTTATTGCTGGTAAGTTCCTACTCCATGACACTGAATTGTATGCTCTAATTGACCCTGGTTCCACACACTCATACTTGTGCACAGATAAAATTATTGATAAGTTGCATGTGGTTGATCAGTTAGATTATGAGATATGTGTGACCAGTCCATTAGGGCATAGTGTCAGTGTGAGTAGAGTCTTTAGGAGTTGTCCCCTGATGGTTGAGGGAGTTGTGCTTCCAGCAAATTTGATTGAGTTGCCTTTCAGAGAGTTTGATCTGATTCTGGGTATGGACTGGTTGGGTAAGCATCGGGCTGTAGTTGATTGCAATAAGAAGACAGTTGTGCTTCGGGATAGAGGTTAGTCTCCTGTGTTTATGAAAGGTTTGGGTGCTAGTTCTTTGAATATTATGATTTATGCGATGCAAGTGAAGAGGTTTATCAGGAAAGGTTGCGAGGCTTTTCTAGCGGTCATATTGGATTCCAAGAGAGATCAAGTTCAGATTGAGGATATTCGTGTAGTGCGGGAGTTTAGTGATGTGTTCCCGAGCGAGTTGCCTGGTTTGCCTCCTGAGAGAGAGGTTGAGTTGTCCATTGAGATTATGCCGGGTATCACACCTATATCGAAAGCACCTTATCGGACGGCTCCTGTAGAGTTGAGGGAACTTAAGACTCAACTACAAGAGTTATTGGATAAGGGGTTTATTCGACCTAGCATATCTCTTTGGGAGCTCCAGTTCTGTTTGTCAAGAAGAAAGATGGATCTTTGCGGATGTGTATCAACTATAGGTAGATCAATAAGGTCAAAGTGAAGAATAAGTATCCGTTGCCTAGGATTGAGGATTTGTTTGATCAGCTTCGTGGTGCGGGTGTTTTCTCCAAGTAGATCTTCGGTCAGGGTATTACCAGCTGCGAGTTCAGGATGCAGATGTGGTTAAGACTGCATTTCGGACTAGGTATAGCCACTATGAGTTTCTTGTGATGCCTTTTGGTTTGACTAATGCTCCAGCGGCTTTTATGGACTTGATGAATCGAGTGTTTAGGCCATATTTAGATCGATTTGTAGTAGTGTTCATTGATGACATCTTTGTGTATTCCAAGGATGAGAGTGAGCATGAGGAGCATCTTCGATTGGTTTTGCATATGTTGAGAGAGCATCGGTTGTTTGCCAAGCTTAGCAAGTGTGATTTTTGGCTTCGGGAAGTGTCGTTTTTGGGCCACATTGTTTCAGGTAGGTGTATTCAGGTGGATCCGGCAAAGATTGAGGCGATAGTTGATTGGAAAGCGCCTAGAAATGTTCAGGAAGTGAGGAGTTTCCTTGGTTTGGCAGGTTACTACCGTCGGTTTGTTAAGGGTTTTTCTGTGATTGCTGCTCCGATGACTAGATTGTTGCGGAAAGGGGTCAGATTTGAGTGGTCAGATAGATGCCAGGCTTGTTTTGATCAGATAAAGCAGTTGCTAGTTGAAGCTTCTATACTTACTCAACCAATCTCGGGTAAAGAGTTTGTCATTTATAGTGATGCTTCGGGTGTTGGTCTTGGGTGTGTTTTGAAATAAGAAGGTAAGGTCATGGCTTATGCTTCTCGACAGTTAAAGACAAATGAGAGGAACTATCCGACACATGACCTAGAGTTGGCGGCTGTGATCTTTGCTTTGAAGATTTGGCGTCATTATCTATATGGGGAAAGTGTAGGATCCTTACGGACCATAAGAGCTCGAAGTACTTCCTCACACAGAAAGAGCTGAACATGAGACAACGCCGTTGGCTTGAGTTGTTTAAGGACTACGACTGCATAATGGATTACCATCCTGGTAAGGCCAATGTAGTCGCTGATGCTTTGAGTCGGAAGTCAGTTTCAGCTTTATTCCTGAGACGGTTTAGATGGAGGTTTGGTTCAGATGGGGCTTTGATTGCTCAGTTGTGTGTGAAGCCTACCTTGAGACAGAGGATTTTGGATGCTCAGCGGGTTGATGAGAGGCTACAGCGGATTGTGCAAGAGGTCAAATTGGGTAAGCGGTCAGAGTTCTCAGTTCAAGATGAGGTGCTTATGTTTAGAAATCGCTTGTGTGTGCCAGAGTCTGAGGATTTGAGGAGACAGCTTATGAGTGAGGCGCATAGTACTATTTTTACTATGCATCCTGGCAGTGAGAAGATGTATCGGGACATGAAACAGTTTTATTGGTGGTTCGGTATGAAGAGAGATATCGTTGATTTTGTGTCCAAGTGCTTGACTTGTCAGCAAGTAAAGGCCGAGCATCAAGTTCCTTCGGGATTGCTTACGCCTTTATCCATTCCTGAGTGGAAGTGGGATGACATAGCCATGGACTTTGTATCTGGTTTGCTTTTGACTCAGAGGAAGCATGACTCAGTTTGGGTAATAGTAGATCGGCTTACGAAGTCAGCTCATTTTCTGCCAGTTAGAGTGGACTACTCGATGGATAGATTGGCCAGTATCTATGTGGATGAGATAGTCCGGTTGCATGGTGTGCCATTATCCATAGTTTCAGATCTGGATCCGATGTTTACTTCCAAGTTTTGGAAAGAGTTGCAGAGAGCTTTGGGCACTAAGTTGAACTTCAGTACAGCGTTTCATCCTCAGACCGATGGTCAGTCAGAGCGGGTCATTCAGATTCTAGAGGATATGATGAGGGCTTGTGCTTTGGATTTTTTGGGTAGTTGGGACAGATATGTGTCGCTTATGGAGTTTGCCTACAATAATAGCTTTCAGTCGAGCATCGGTATGGCACCATATGAGGCTTTATATGGTCGGCAGTGTAGGACTCCGGTTTATTGGACCGAGCTATTCAAGAGATCAGTGATTGGGCCAGAGTTGGTTAGAGATACCGAGGAAAAGATCAGAGTGGTGCAGCGGAATTTGAAGGCGGCCAAGGATCGACAAAAGTCTTAGGCTAACTTGAAGAGGAAAGACGTGCAATTTGAGACCGGGGACAACGTTTTCCTTAAAGTTTCGCCTTGGAGAAAAGTGCTTCGGTTTGGGAAGAAAGGCAAGCTTAGTCCTCGCTTCATTGGTCCTTATAAGATTTTGGCTAAGGTTGAACCGGTAGCTTATAGATTGGCGTTACCGATGGAGTTGGCAAAGTTGCACGATGTGTTCCATGTTTCGATGCTTCATCAGTACAGATCAGATCCTTCGCATGTTCTTTCGGCTCAGGATGTGCAAGTGCAGCCAGATTTTTCCTATGACGAGGAACCGAGAGCCATTCTAGCCCGAGAGGTGAGGCAGTTGAGAAGTAAGCAGATCCTATTGGTAAAAGTGTTATGGATCCATCATGGAGTCGAAGAAGCAACATAGGAACCGGAAGAGTCGATGAGAGCTCAGTATCCACAGTTGTTCAGTTCAGGTGAGAATTTCGAGGACGAAATTCTTGTTAGTAGGGGAGAGTTGTCACACCTCGTTTGCCCCCTAGTAGTATAAGCCTGTCTGTGTGAGCATGCATTTGTATGTGTTCGGTATGTCATAAGGGTATTTTGGTAAAAATGCATGCTTTTAGGGTTTTATTAGCATATGGATATATGTTTGGCATTAGAGTGTGAATTAATTGGGAAATAATTGTGTGTATTTGAGCATATCATATTAGGGTGTTTTATGTTGGGAGTGCATAGTGTGTGTGTTCATACCATTGTAGGGTGTGCATTAGTTGGGAGTGCATTGTGTGTGAGTAGTGTATGTTTGTTGGGTGTGAGTGATTGGTTTCCACCAATACAAAAGTGACAAGTGTAGGGTTAGGGAAAAAGATGAGTTAGTAGAGAAGGAAAAGTGGGAAAGGCAGGGACTCAATTCTTTTGCCCGATTCTTCTTCTTCTTCTTTAGCTCATCTTCTTCCTTTTCTCTTATTTGGAAACCCTAGCTTGAATCAAGCTACTGTTAGTGGAAATCAATCATCTCCTTTGCATTCTTTTTGGTAAGTTAAGTATTCCTTTCATTTTGTTTTTCATTTTCATCTCCTTCTTCTTCTTTGGGTTTAGATTTAACTTAGGGTTTATATTTTTGGTTTTTCTTGGTGTGTTGTTGGTTAGTTGATCCTCCTCGCGATCCTAAGGGCAAGGAAATTGCTGGGACTAGTGGAGCTAAGTGATTTGAAGCTTAGAATTTCAGGTTTGGGATTTTGTTTGAGAGATTTGCTTGATTTTGAGTTTACTGTAATTTGTTAGGGTTTGTGTTCTTGAGACTTGAATATGTTTATGCATGTTTTGTTGGTGTTATTATGATGTTATAATTATGGGTAGTGATTTATAATGGTTTGTAATGCATGATATTTGAGTTTGAAGTAAGATTTGAGGATGGGTTGCTGTGTTTTTGGATTTCTAGGTTTTGAATTTAACTGACAGTAGGTGTTCTTCAAGAAAATCGTGTTTTTCTGTTCTTCCTGGTGGCCGTCCGACTCGTGTTCCTCAGCACGAGTCGTGCTGCTGCGAGCTCCCATCCGTGCCATGCTGTGGAGCACGACTGAAGAGGAACAAGCATGGACACGAGTCGTGTCCCTCAGCACGACTCGTGCTCATGCAGCTCCTCTGCATGTCGTGCTGAAGAGCACGAGCAGGATGCCATAAACACGAGTCTTGTCCCTCAGCACGACTCGTGTCCGTGGCTCCTTTGTTGTGAAACCAGTTTTCTCTAAATGTGTTTTTAAGGTGTTTTGCATGTTTCTTCCGTATTTATCATGGTTTTTCCGTACTGTATGTGATATGAACTTGTGTATACGACTGTTATTGTATTTATTACGTATGATAAATTATATACTGTGATTTGAAATAGAATTTGGGATATGCATGTTCTATTTATGATTCATTGATAAGAATGTGAGTATTATTATGAGATTACACTTGAAAACATAATTTGAATGATGCATAACTTGTTAGAGTCAAGTAAGTGGATAGTTAGGCATGCCTAATAGAGTCTTTTAGATGCAGCCCTCAGTTCAGTTTGGACCCCGATCAGGTCCCCGTTAGGTTCCTCGCGAACCCCTCAATATTTGGATCTTTTTAAGATCCCCTCAGTAAAAATATTGTATTTTTGATAAAAATGAAATGACTTTTGATTTGTACCTGTGAGGTACCCTCAGTAATTGATTCGTACCCGTAAGGTACCCTCAGTTCACTCGTTATCCACTACCTCGAGTCAGCAGGTGTTCGATTGGTTTGCTCTGCTCTGATTTGACTACATAAATGTGATATCTGAATGAGCATAACGATGAGATGTATGTTTTATTATTCTGGTATAGACATGAATTTGAGATGCGGAATGTATGGCTTTAAATTGTGAGCACGTTTATATGGATTATGTTATAAACTATTGCATTTGCCATTATGAATGTGTTATGCCTTGACGACCATTGTGAATGGCCGTCCATCTTTTATGTGTGTTTCCCCACTAAGCGTTTATCGCTTAGCATGGTGTTTTTACCCGTGTAGTTGCAAAAGGAGTTTTGCTTTGAGAGAGTCGCCGTCGTCAAGCCAACACATAAGGTTTTAGTGTAGGGCTCAGCTTTTGTAATCGTTGATGATTCTTTTTGTATAGAACTCTCTTGTATCAGTTTTGTTATAGCTTCCTCTTTTGTACTTATATTTTGGTTATGTAATATCTTTTGTTTTAGCTAGTTGATCAGAACATTATTGTAATGATTTATGATATTAATGTATCATCAGCTATTGCTTTCTTTTCCCTTAAAGTTTTTAATTATCCCACATTTTGGTATGTATGTTATGTATGGTTGTATGATTTGCTTTGTATCTGTTTGGTGGCACCTTGACTCATACGACATCTCACTCCTTATCGGATGGGATCGCCTACGTATGGGTAGGGGTGTTACAGTTTTTGGTATCAGAGCTCCGGTTTAGGCATTTCTGGGTGTTGTTGTTGTTGTTGTTGTGGTGGTGTTGAGTTGCTTAGATGTGTTTGTGTCTAGATCTATGTTGGCTGATGCGGTTGTTTCTTATTTATTTAGATGGCTTCTAACTCTGCTAGTGGATCACTTGAGGATTCCGCCGAGAGTGTGAACCCTCAAGCTGTAGATCCATCAATTTTTGTGTCGGCTCAGCATGCTAGGGTCCAGCCCGAGGCTGCAGCCATGCCTTTTGAGGCTATGTTCAGATTGCATCAGGACATGGCTAGGGTCTTGGAGAGAGTGACTGCTCCTAGAGCCCCTATGGAGAACTTGAGAAGGGCAGGTGTTGAAGACTTCTATGCCACAGGTTTGGATGAGTCTGAGTTGGCTGAGAAATGGATAGATAAAGTGAAGCGTGCTTTGAGAGAAGTCTGGTGTCCTCCCGACCAGCAGGCAGAGTGTGCACTGGCTTTACTGCAAGGGTCCGCTTATGAATGGTGGAAATTGGTTTGCAGGCATCCTCAGCTACCGGATCCGATTACTTGGGATTTCTTTGAGGGAGAGTTCACGAAGAAGTATGTAACTCAGACTTATAGGGATGCTAGATGGGCGTAGTTTTTGAGTTTGAGGCAGAGGGCCATGTCAGTTTCAGACTATGAGAAAGAGTTTAATCGGTTGTCTCGCTATGCTCCGCGTGGGGTTATGACAGATGATTTCAGATGCAGGCATTTTAAAGCGGGGTTGAACGAGTCTTTGAAGATTGCTTTGATTTCTTTGATGTGCATGCCTGGGGTAAGTTACTATCAGATTTTGGAGGCTGCTATGAGGGCTGAGAGATCATAGTCTGTCTTGAGAGAGAGGGCTTAGAGGAGGAACCCTTCTCGCGGAGGATCTTCTTCTTCATCCTCGAGTAAGAGATCAAGGAACCCGCAGGATGAGTCATCATCTGGCTCGGCTTCTAGAGGTAGAAGACAGGGTTCTGCAGCTATGTCAGGTTCTGGTAGAGGTGGTAGACCTGAGACTACATCAGTATGTCCTCATTGCAGTAAGACTCATCGGGGTGAGTGCAGGCGGCTCTCTGGTGCGTGCTTCAAGTGTGGGAGCACTGAGCATCTTTTGGCTAGTTGTTCGAGATTGTATGAGGATTCAGGTTCCCAGAGAGAGGCTAGCAGGGTTGGTTCAAATGCTACACAGGCTACCCGTGGTAGAGGCTGTGGTAGAGGTCGAGGTGGTCGACCTAGAGAGGGTGCTGCATAAGAGACAGCGGAGCGTCAGTTGCCAGTCGCAGCTAGAGCATATGCTGTGAGAGCTATAGAGGAGCAGGATGCGCCTGATGTTATTGCTGGTAAGTTCCTACTCCATGACACTGAAATGTATGCTATAATTGACCCTGGTTCCACACACTCATACTTGTGCACAGATAAAATTGTTGATAAGTTGCATGTGGTTGATCAGTTAGATTATGAGATATGTGTGACCAGTCCATTAGGGCATAGTGTCAGTGTGAGTAGAGTCTTTAGGAGTTGTCCCCTGATGGTTGAGGGAGTTGTGCTTCCAGCGGATTTGATTGAGTTGCCTTTCAGAGAGTTTGATCTGATTCTGGGTATGGACTGGTTGGGTAAGCATCGGGCTGTAGTTGCTTGCCATAGAAAGACAGTTGTGCTTCGGGATATAGGTCAGTCTCCTGTGTTTATGAAAGGTTTGGGTGCTAGTTCTTTGAATAATGTGATTTCTGCGATGCAAGCCAAGAGGTTTATTAGGAAAGGTTGTGAGGCTTTTCTAGCGGTCGTGTTGGATTCCAAGAGAGATCAAGTTCAGATTGAGGATATTCGTGTAGTGCGGGAGTTTAGTGATGTGTTCCCGAGCGAGTTTCCTGGTTTGCCTCCTAAGAGAGAGGTCGAGTTGTCCATTGAGATTATGCCGGGTATCACACCTATATCGAAAGCACCTTATTGGATGGCTCCTGTAGAGTTGAGGGAACTTAAGACTCAACTACAAGAGCTATTGGATAAGGGGTTTATTCGACCTAGCATATCTCCTTGGGGAGCTCTAGTTCTGTTTGTCAAGAAGAAAGATGGATCTTTGCGGATGTGTATCGACTATAGGCAGATCAATAAGGTCACAGTGAAGAATAAGTATCCGTTGCCTAGGATTGAGGATTTGTTTGATCAGCTTTGTGGTGCGGGTGTTTTCTCCAAGATAGATCTTCGGTCAGGGTATTACCAGCTGCGAGTTCAGGATGCAGATGTGGTTAAGACTGCATTTCGGACTAGGTATGGCTACTATGAGTTTCTTGTGATGTCGTTTTGTTTGACTAATGCTCCAGCGGCTTTTATGGACTTGATGAATCGAGTGTTTAGGCCATATTTAGATCGATTTGTAGTAGTGTTCATTGATGACATCTTGGTGTATTCCAAGGATGAGAGTGAGCATGAGGAGCATCTTCGATTGGTTTTGCAGATGTTGAGAGAGCATCAGTTGTTTGCCAAGCTTAGCAAGTGTGATTTTTGGCTTCGGGAAGTGTCATTTTTGAGCCACATTGTTTCAGCTAGGGGTATTCAGGTGGATCCGGCCAAGATTGAGGCGATAGTTGATTGGAAAGCATCTAGAAATGTTCAGGAAGTGAGGAGTTTCCTTGGTTTGGTAGGTTACTACAGTCGGTTTGTTAAGGGTTTTTCTGTGATTGCCGCTTCGATGACTAGATTGTTGCGAAAAGGGGTCAGATTTGAGTGGTCAGATAGATGCCAGGCTTGTTTTGATCAGATAAAGCAGTTGCTAGTTAAAGCTCCTATATTTACTCAACCCATCTCGGGTAAAGAGTTTGTCATTTATAGTGATGCTTCGGGTGTTGGTCTTGGATGTGTTTTGATGCAAGAAGGTAAGGTCGTGGCTTATGCTTCTCGACAGTTAAAGGCACATGAGAGGAACTATCTGACGCATGACCTAGAGTTGGCAGCTGTGATCTTTGCTTTGAAGATTTGGCGTCATTATCTGTATGGGGAAAAGTGTAGGATCTTTACGGACCATAAGAGCTTGAAGTACTTCCTCACACAGAAAGAGTTGAACATGAGACAACGCCGTTGGCTTGAGTTGTTTAAGGACTACGACTGCATAGTGGATTACCATCCTGGTAAGGCCAATGTAGTCGCTGATGCTTTGAGTCGGAAGTCAATTTCAGCTTTGTTCCTGAGACGGTTTAGATGGAGGTTTGGTTCAGATGGGGCTTTGATTGCTCAGTTGTGTGTGAAGCCTACCTTGAGCCAGAGGATTGTGGATGCTCAGAGGGTTGATGAGAGGCTACAGCGGATTGTACAAGAGGTCAGATCGGGTAAGCAGTCAGAGTTCTCAGGTCAGGATGAGGTGCTTATGTTCAAAAATCACTTGTGTGTGCCAGAGTCTGAGGATTTGAGGAGACAGCTTATGAGTGAGGTGCATAGTATAGTTTTTACTATGCATCCTGGTAGTGAGAAGATGTATCGGGACATGAAACAGTTTTATTGGTGGTCCGGTATGAAGAGAGATATTGTGGATTTTGTGTCCAAGTGCTTGATTTGTCAGCAAGTAAAGGCCGAGCATCAAGTTCCTTCGGAATTGCTTACGCCTTTATCCATTCCTGAGTGGAAGTGGGATGACATAGCCATGGACTTTGTATCTGGTTTGCCTTTGACTCAGAGGAAGCATGACTCAGTTTGGGTAATAGTGGATCGGCTTATGAAGTCAGCTCATTTTCTGCCAGTTAGAGTGGACTACTCGATGGATAGATTGGCCAGTATCTATGTGGATGAGATAGTCCGGTTGCATGGTGTGCCATTATCCATAGTTTCAGATCGGGATATGAGGTTTACTTCTATGTTTTGGAAAGAGTTGCAGAGAGCTTTGGGCACTAAGTTGAACTTCAGTACAGCATTTCATCCTTAGACCGATGGTCAGTCAGAGCGGGTTATTCAGATTCTAGAGGATATGATGAGGGCTTGTGCTTTGGATTTTCCAGGTAGTTGGGACAGATATGTGTCGCTTATGGAGTTTGCCTACAATAATAGCTTTCAGTCGAGCATCGGTATGGCACCATATGAGGCTTTATATGGTCGGCAGTGTAGGACTCCGGTTTTTTGGACCGAGCTATTCGAGAGGTCAGTGATTGGGCCAGAGTTGGTTAGAGATACCGAGGAAAAGATCAGAGTGGTGCAGCAGAATTTGAAGGCGGCCAAGGATCGACAAAAGTCTTATGCCAACTTGAAGAGGAAAGACGTGCAATTTGAGACCGGGGACAAGGTTTTCCTTAAAGTTTCACCTTGGAGAAAAGTGCTTCGGTTTGGGAAGAAAGGCAAGCTTAGTCCTCGCTTCATTGGTCCTTATGAGATTTTAGCTAAGGTTGGACCGGTAGACTATAGATTGGCGTTACCGATGGAGTTGGCAAAGTTGCATGATGTGTTCCATGTTTCAATGCTTCGTCGGTACAGATCAGATCCTTCGCATGTTCTTTCGGTTCAGGATGTGCAAGTGCAGCCAGATTTTTCCTACGACAAGGAACCGAGAGCCATTCTAGCCCGAGAGGTGAGGCAGTTGAGAAGTAAGCAGATCCCATTGGTAAAAGTGTTATGGATCCATCATGGAGTCAAAGAAGCGACATGGGAACCGGAAGAGTCGATGAGAGCTCAGTATCCGCAGTTGTTCAGTTCAGGTGGGAATTTCGAGGACGAAATTCTTGTTAGTAGGGGAGAGTTGTCACACCCCGTTTGCCCCCTAGTAGTATGAGCTTGTCTGTGTGAGCATGCATTTGTATGTGTTCGGTATGTCATAAGGGTATTTTGGTAAAAATGCATGTTTTTAGGGTTTTATTAGCATATGGATATATGTTTGGCATTAGAGTGTGAATTAATTGGGAAATGATTGTGTGTATTTGAGCATATCATTTTAGGGTGTTTGAAGTTGGGAGTGCATAGTGTGTGTGTTCATACCATTGTAGGGTGCGCATTAGTTGGGAGTGCATTGTGTGTGAGTAGTGTATGTTTGTTGGGTGTGAGTGATTGGTTTCCACCAATAGGAAAGTGACAAGTGTAGGTTTAGGGAAAAAGATGAGTTAGTAGAGAAGGAAAAGTGGGAAAGGCAGGGACTCAATTCTTTTGCCCGATTCTTCTTCTTCTTCTTTAGCTCATCTTCTTCCTTTGCTCTTATTTGGAAACCCTAGCTTGAATCAAGCTACTATTAGTGGAAATCAATCATCTCCTTTGCATTCTTTTTGGTAAGTTAAGTATTCCTTTCATTTTGTTATTAAAAAGGGCACGAGCGGTCATTTGGCCAACGGACGGAACGAGGCACGGGGGTAATAGACGAGCGTTGGTTTACGGACATGTGTCTGTCGTTCGCTTCACCGATGGCCCGTCTCTCATGGCGAGGGACGGATCATCTCGGCTACCGACGGGCGTCTGACTACCGACGGGAGGGCCGTTCGTGGAGGAAAAAAACACTTTTATGCTAAATCTTCCCAATTTTTCTAATTCTTTCCGCTGCAAATGAAAATCTCCAATCCTTGCGAATTCGAAGGACCACAATTCTCGAATTTCATCCATTGCACCGGAAACGGACACTGATTTCTTCATTGGGTAATCTTTGATCTGAACTACCTCAGGGCACGGTGCTTACAGGGAGGCTAAATGGAAGCAATTCCTGAATCTAAAGTAGAGGAATTTTAATGTGGCGGAGTATGAAAAGGAATTTAGTAGACTTAGTAAATATATACCAGTACTTACCGAAGCATTCAGGTGTAGGCAATTTGAAGAGGGGCTTAATGAGAGAATTAAAGAACATTTGGTAGCGATGACAATATTGTAAACTGTGAGTTACTACCAGCTGGTTCAAGCTACAATGTGAATTGAAAAGTTAGAGATGGCTATAAAAGAAAGAGTTCAAAGAAGAAGCTTTTCCAAGGGTGACTCTTCCACAAGGAAGAGAATAAGAAATTCACAAGCTGCTTCACAAGTAGAGTCAGCCAGTGGTCCTCCCACCAGAGGTAGATGACAAGGGCCTACTATAACAACTAGCATAGGTAGAGGTGCTACAGGTGGATAGGGAGATACCTTGTTGGAATGTCCACATTATAATAAGCGTCACCGAGGAGTATACAGATGGCTTACTGGCGGATGCTTCTAATGGGAAAGTGTGAGCTGAACCCGATCATGTCCCAGAGGCCCACTTTTAGGGCTCAAGAGGGTTCGCATCTAGATTTTGAGTAACATGAGATATTTTGGAATCCCTATCCAATAGAATATTGGAGAAGTTCATCTAATCTCATGAAACCTTTTAGGCACTTTTGAGGCATTTTGGAGTCACCACCCAATTTACAGGAAATTGAAAAAGTTCGTTTAATCTCACACAGTCATGCATTAAAATTAAAGCACAAATTCAAGCATCGTAGGAAAGCAAGTAAAGAAAAACGATAAAATGCAAAACAAATTACAAAATAAAATTGGGACAAAAATACAATAACAAAAATATCAAATTAAAATAAACAAATAAATAAATAAATTGGGACAAAAACACAATCCCTCGAAATAGGAATTTAAATAAATAAATGACAAAATCAAATAAGTAAATAAGCATACATAAATCGGGATATTTATTTGTAATATGAACATTGGTTCTTTCGTGTTTACTTAAAAAATGAAGAGTTATTTTTAGGCATCTTTAACAAAATCGGGATAAGTGATTTCATTTTGAGAAAATTAACCATTCTTTTAAAAGCGGAATTTTATTGCTTTAAAAATTAGGACATTGGTCACATTTTATTAGAAAAAATCCAATTTGTTAATAAAAATATTTTTTGCGATTTTTTTTAACGTGCATAAAAATAGGCTAAATTTATTAAAAGTTAAACTAAATAATTGAATAGAAAACAACATAAAAATACATGACAAATCAAATCAAAAGTTGCCTCCGAATCTCCATGGATCTTCCATTTGCTAGTGAAAATGCTCACACAAAGGAAAAAATAAGATTTGTTGATAATAAAAACAAAACAAAAACCAATGTTGGTAAATAAATCTAAAAATCAATAAAATAAAATAAAATAATAAAAATAAATATTATCGCACAAAATAAATAAACATAAACAAACATTG